>JAVANC010000001.1:5498000-6139000 GCA_033319125.1 Parnassius glacialis | reverse complement strand
AAATAACTCTAGAAGATTGAAGTAACAAATATTTTATCTTATCTATAGGTATTTTATTTTATTTTATTTTTATCTTTCCATTCTGTAACAATATAGCTGTCTTTGAAGGCAAGAGTAAATCGGCTTTTATCAGATAATATATAATATAATATTTTTTTATAGGTTAAGGGCGACAAACGAGCACACAGTCCACCTGATGGTAATTGGTAGCTGTGATCCATAGATATCTACATCTATCCTCGTTTGCAAATCAAAATGCAGATGCGTTGTCAGCCGTGAGGACTAAGATGGAATACCTCTTTTCCAGTAAAAAGGGTCTCCAGTTCTCTACACTTGCCATACGAAACAGCAGCATTAAGCTGCTATTTTACGCTGGTATTCTGCGAGAGCGTGGTCCTACCCCGGTCGGCATGCTACAACTATACAATTAATATAGCTGCAGCGTGACTCTACCACGTTAAAAAAATAATATAGGGATAACAACTATAATTTTCTGTGAGTTCTTATTAATAAAACATTTAGTTGTTTTAAGTATTAAGATAAGCTATTCTACGTACTTCGCTGACAATCGCAAATAATTAACAGGTTGTCAACGATGGATGTACAATTCGGACATATCGCGCACGTGGCCTGTCTCTGGAAAATTCTCCAAGTACCACAGGATACTGTATGAGCTCGTGCTAACTGTACAGGTTTGTTAAATTATCTTCAAAGTTTAATTTGAAATTCTTAATATATAAAATTATTCTTGCATCTGTGATCATGTTACTTCCGAACGATTTGACCGATATAGGTCGTATTTACACAATATTTTTTTGTAGAGACATAAAGCTAGCTATAGCCAAAACCAGATAGGTGGCGCTGTAGTCTATCTATTGACAAATTTTTGATCTAAAATGAGTTGAGTGTCGTGTAGATTGTGAGTCCACTCGTAAAATTGAGAACTAATAATATAATAATTATTTACTAAACTTGTCACTCCCATGACTGACTTGAAGCTGGCAGAATTCTATCAAGAGAAGCCATAATTAAAAAGAATAAAAAGAAGAGTTATGTGCCAAAAGAGAAAATCACAAAATCTGAACCTTTGGTTTTAGGTGGCGCTTTGGTCGAGTTTATATTTTCTCTGTAAAAAAATCCGGATTGTGATCAGAATGGGACTCGTTGCGCCACGCAACATTTTCCGAGCAAGCTAGTATAGTGTATAATATAACAGATAACAGGCCAGCGTTTCCAACTCTACGGATTTTTCCGTAGATCTACGGATTTTTTTTATCGTCTACGGAACTACGGAATTTGAGTTGAAATCTACGGAGTTTGATTTCCATGTTAATAATTTTTTTATACTTCACAGTCCTTTCATAGTAATTAGATTTTTAAAAACTTAACAAGAAAACATTTGTTTTATCATGAGTGTGAACTTAGCCGACAACCGACAATCGAAAAATTTCAACAATCTATATCTCAGCGGGAAAAATTGAATTAGACAGATAAGAAAAAAAGGTGCATTTATTTGAATTTCGGATGAATTTTTTCCACAATAAATTGATACAACTATCCACAAATATTTAAGTGTTAATTATTTTATTTGTTTTTTACTAAAAATAATGTTATTAAAAGAAAACAATTAATTTTAATAATTTTTATGCTACTTTTTTCTTATATGTGCAGTGCGATTTTATACTACAATTGAACTTAAAACAAGAATTTTACATGACGGATAGAGTTTCTCCAAAAATGTATCTATTCTATGACAAAAACAAACATTTTCGATCCTCTTAAGAAGTCTGCAGATCTATGTAATTCTATTGAAATTTTTATATGAATCTACGGATTTGAAAACAGGCTCTCATTGAGAGCTCTAGTAGCTCATAATCTGGGCATTTTCCTAAAGCATTTGGTCCTAGGGCTAATCTCTTTTTGGCCATGTCGGAGCGTGCACCTGTGCACACTTGGGCACCATAATAATCCAGCTCTGCGCAGATGGCTAATCTCCATTGAGGTTGGCCGCCGTGACCGTGATTCGGTTTGGAGGACAATATATTTGCCAAAGAAAGATTTCTTAGTTCGCGAGCACCCCGAGTTAACTAAAGTACCCTTATTATTTTTAATACAATAAGGGTGAGAAACGAGCACACAGTCCACCTGATGGTAAGTGGTTGCTTTGGCCCATAGACATCTAACTTCGTTCGCGAATTAAAATGCAGATGCCTTGTCAGCCGTGAGGACTAAGATAGAATGCCTCTTTTCCAGTAAAAAAGGATCTCCGGTTCTCTACACTCACCATACGAAACACAGCAGCATTAAGCTGCAATTTTACGCTGGTATTCTGTGAGAGCGTGGTCCTTCCCCGGTCGAGCCGACCCATTCGTGCTACAAATATACTATTAATATAGCTGCGGCATGGCTCTACCACGTATAAATGCAGATTTAGCGAGTGTTATAAAATATCTTTCAAGGACATTGAATTTTGTGACCTTTGTCCAGCAGTTTGAGGAATTAATGAAACCTAGCTTTAGTAAGCTACTCGTAAGAATAGAACACGAATATGTCGTTTTAAAGATGTAAAAAAGTTAATGGAGAAATATTTATTATCAGTTCATCATATATATATATATTAATCAGTTGTACTTAGCATGTCTCTATATTCAAATACCATGTAGTGGCGGTGTAAGAATATCCACTCCCCCATATCGTCCCGTGGGTGTCGCAAGAGGCGACAGAGGGAATTTAAACAAGAGATGGGTAGCAGCATCTCCCAATAAATACTCAAAATTATTAAAAAGCTGTGGTTACCAACCCGCCCGCCAAGCGTGGCAACTATAGCAAATTCCTCCTATGAGGCAATGTATGGGGGCGACCTGAATGCTTACAGACTGCAATGGTAATGGAGGGATATTAAAGTAACTGCTTATAAATGCCACACACTGGCACAAAGGCCTCTCCCATTTCGCGAAGAATTATGGAGCATTTTTTTTTATTTCTACTTAAATTAATTTGGCCTCCCAAAAATGAGGGGGGGTAGTAGATTATAATGAAATAGATTACCTATTGAACGTAACGTAAAATCTTGGATAATCGGAAACGGCTCTTAGTGCCCTTTTACGAGGGCGACTCTGTAAGTTTTTAGAACTGGCCACTTGTAAACGATATAATAAAAAAATAAGTTCAAATTTTGAAAATGGAACTCTTTGCCCATATTATTGTGTATGTATTTTATTAATTTATCATTTGTTTACGATTTGGCGGGAAATTGAAAATTTATTGAATGAGCATCCACGACTTTTTCTGCCACCAGGGCGGCGCCACTTTACAGTGAGGTAAAATATTTGACAGATTTCATAGTGGGGACTATAATTTCTTAGTAAAATGTAATCTTTAAGGTTTCTTTCTGTATTATTAGTTATATTTTGTATTAATTACATTAGAAATGAGCAAATCAAACTATAAATATAACTAAAAGCCCATTTTTTTTAAAAAAGAGTTCTAAAGTGCAAAAAATTAAAAATCAAACCACTGACGCATTGTGTTGTGTATTAATATAATACTCTAGATAATGATAAACTATTATTTAAAACTAATTTCTCAATTAACTGGCATTGTGTAGCAAAAAACTTTCCCTCAGTCGTAACTAGCGACATCTGGCGAGTGGAAGATTATTAGCCCTCATTGAAATTCGATTGGCCTTTCACGATGAAGCCCCATTTCGTGCCACTGTTAACAACTAGTTTTATGACTTTAAACGTGGTCGCACTAATCTCACCGATGATCTGCGTGAGAGACTGCCTTCTACGGCTACGACTGAAGATAACATCAGTGTTGTGCGGCGTATGATAGATACTGACAAAAGAGTGACTTATCAACAGATTCGGACAAGCTTAGGCATCGGTATGAGTTAAGTGCACAAAATCATCCATGAACATTTAGCAGTCAAGAAGCTTTGTGCTCGGTGGGTACCTCATAATTTGACAGAGTCCCAAAAATTCCGTCATGTTGATTGGTCTCGTGAAATGATTCAAAGATTTAACGGAGGTGACACAAATGCTGTGTTCGACATACTTACGAGTGACGAAAGCTGGATTTATTGTTATGATCCTCAAACTAAGAGACAGTCTACTGTCTGGTTGTTTCCTTCCGAGGAGTTGTGCCAACTAAAGTGAAGAGAGGTCGAAGCGTGGGAAAAAAGATGGTGGCCTCGTTCTTCGGAAGGACAGGTCATTACGCAACAATTGCTTGCCACTTGTCTTGGAAAAAGTTCGGGAGAAACGACCTCGCAATAGGATCCTGCTTCACCATGACAACGCCTCGTCGCACACCGCCAAGCAAACAATCGACTACTTGGCGATGTCAGACGTGGAATTACTGGGTCACCCGCCCTATAGCCCCAACCTTGCGATTTTTATTTATTTCCGAAAATAAAAGAAAAACTTCGAGGAAAACGTTTTATGGATGCTGAGGAAGCAGTGTCTGCGTTTAAAAATGCTGTCGAAGAGACCCCTAAGGCCGAGTGGGCAAAGTGCTTTTCTCAGTGGTTCCATCAGCGATGTATTGATGTAAATGAACACTATTTTGAAAAGATAAACAAGACGAATAACTTCCTAGTTTGTTCAGTTTTTGATTTTCTAAGAACTTTCAGTGTTACCCTCGTAGGCGTCGTTCGACACGTCCAACACAATAAAATATGGCGAAGTGATATTTTTATATGAATAGAGAGAACCTCAATGGCGTGCCTTAGTATTTTTCATTTTTATTTACAGAAACGTTTAATAGAATTGGTTGGCGAACAGCGGCCGCCGTTGGATCAATTGTTTGATCAGATGTGTCGATTACTTGGTACACACCTCCAACAAGAGGGTATCCTGCCAAAGAACATAGATGGCAACGAACTCATAAATGTAAGTGTACACGAGAAAACAGTTGATAATGAAATATATTCTTGTAGAACTTCTTTTTTATAGAATAAAGATGATGAACCACCACACAGTCCACCTGGTGGCATGTGGATGCTGTGATCCGTAGACACCTACATCTATCTTGGTTATAGAATAAAATTGCAAATGCGTTGTCATCCCTGCAAGACTAGCATGGGCAGGAGACAATTTTATCCACGGGGAAAAGAGAAATTGTTTATACCCTCGCTTAGTTTTATCCACCCTTCGAGCATGGGCACACCGGTGGATATAATATCCACAGTAGATAAAGTGGGAAATATACCCACGTCCAATGAACTAGGATATAATTGTCCCTTTCAAATGTCAAAAAAGCATTATTTTTTATCTTCCATTTGGCTCGATGCTACGGACGGGGGATATATGTCTACTCGTTATGTCAAAGTGGGATATATTTCTCTCCGTTGCCGTGCTTTGGCATAAGGACAAGATACTTTTGTCTCTTGTCAGTGGATATAATCGTGGGATACATTTTTGTCCCCAGTCTATGCTAGCCATGCTGAGGTCTAATATAAAATGTCTTGTTAACAATAATAATCGTCTCCAGTACTCTACACTCACCATACTGTGACGATTCTTGCTGCATAATACATCATGGAAGATGATTATAGTCCGCCAAAAGAAAAGAGACAATGCTGTCCTTCTCCTGTTTTGCAGATATGCGTATCACACTAAAATGATTTGTACATTTGACTTCGAAACTACAACCAACAGTTTACTGATACTTTGTGCACATATGGTATTTCCATTACAAACTATAACAGTCCACCGCTGAACATAGGCTTCCCCCACAGATTTCCTCATAGATGGGATTTTGCCATAGTTGCCACGCTTTGCTAGCGGATTGGCAACCGCAAATTATTTTCAGTTTATATTAGTAAGATGTTGCTATCCCGATACGATAACGGTGTTCAAATTAAGGGTTACTAACGAACTCACAGGCCACCGTAGTAAGTAGATGTTGTGGCCCATAGACACCTACATCTGTCTTCGATTAAGAATCAAAATGCAGGTGCCTTGTTACCCCACTAAGATGAGACTAAGATGGAATGCCTGCTTTCAAGTAAAAAAGATCTCCGGTTCTCTACATTCACCATACGAAACACAGCAGCATTAAGCTGGTATTATGTGAGAGAGTGGTCCTTCCCCGGTCGAGCCGCGACCTATGCTGCAAGCATAATGTAATAATAATGTCTTCCAGATCGAATTTTAGTCATGGCGTCCAGCTTCAACGGAGACTAGCAATCGGCGCAGGACAGGATTATAGTGTCCAAGTGTATGTGTAGCACAGGTACACTCTCATAGTCCGATGGGACCGTAAACCGACTCGACTGGAGAGAGATCAGGTGCAGGACCTACGGCTATACGTGCTTTCCGAGGCACGGGGATGAGACAGCTAATTTCCTGACTCCGGGCAGCTACTGAGAATTTCTTGACGGAAAAGCTCAATAACTGATTTTTTGGCCCGACACGGGATTCGAACACGGGACCTCGTGATCAACGGGGCATTCAAGCATAATATATAAGCTAATCTAGCTGCAGCATGGCACGTTAAAAACTAATAACGAAGTGTGTTGTTATACCGTAGCGCGCGTACCGTCTATGCCCGCACCACGTGTCGCACTACCTGGGGCTGGACGTGCACGACTCGCCGCTGGTACGGCGCAAAGTGCCCGTGCGTGACGGCATGGTGGTCACCGTGGAACCCGGTACGAAGCTACTGCCAAACACTTGATACATTACATTGTTCTGTTTCCTGTGTATCTGAACCAACTATTGCCAAACATTTGATACATTGTTCTGTTTCCTGTGTATCTGAACCAACTACTGCCAAACATTTGATACATTGTTCTGTTTCCTGTATATCTGAACCAACTACTGCCAAACATTTGATACATTGTTCTGTTTCCTGTGTATCTGAACCAACTACTGCCAAACATTTGATACATTGTTCTGTTTCCTGTATATCTGAACCAACTACTGCCAAACATTTGATACATTGTTCTGTTTCCTGTGTATCTGAACCAACTACTGCCAAACATTTGATACATTGTTCTGTTTCCTGTGTATCTGAACCAACTACTGTCAAACATTTGATACATTGTTCTGTTTCCTGTGTATCTGAACCAACTATTGCCAAACATTTGATACATTGTTCTGTTTCCTGTGTATCTGAACCAACTACTGCCAAACATTTGATACATTGTTCTGTTTCCTGTATATCTGAACCAACTACTGCCAAACATTTGATACATTGTTCTGTTTCCTGTGTATCTGAACCAACTATTGCCAAACATTTGATACATTGTTCTGTTTCCTGTGTATCTGAACCAACTACTGCCAAACATTTGATACATTGTTCTGTTTCCTGTATATCTGAACCAACTACTGCCAAACATTTGATACATTGTTCTGTTTCCTGTGTATCTGAACCAACTACTGCCAAACATTTGATACATTGTTCTGTTTCCTGTATATCTGAACCAACTACTGCCAAACATTTGATACATTGTTCTGTTTCCTGTGTATCTGAACCAACTACTGCCAAACATTTGATACATTGTTCTGTTTCCTGTGTATCTGAACCAACTACTGTCAAACATTTGATACATTGTTCTGTTTCCTGTGTATCTGAACCAACTATTGCCAAACATTTGATACATTGTTCTGTTTCCTGTGTATCTGAACCAACTACTGCCAAACATTTGATACATTGTTCTGTTTCCTGTATATCTGAACCAACTACTGCCAAACATTTGATACATTGTTCTGTTTCCTGTGTATCTGAACCAACTACTGCCAAACATTTGATACATTGTTCTGTTTCCTGTGTATCTGAACCAACTACTGCCAAACATTTGATACATTGTTCTGTTTCCTGTGTATCTGAACCAACTACTGCCAAACATTTGATACATTGTTCTGTTTCCTGTGTATCTGAACCAACTACTGCCAAACATTTGATACATTGTTCTGTTTCCTGTGTATCTGAACCAACTACTGCCAAATATTTGATACATTGTTCTGTTTCCTGTGTATCTGAACCAACTATTGCCAAACATTTGATACATTGTTCTGTTTCCTGTGTATCTGAACCAACTACTGCCAAACATTTGATACATTGTTCTGTTTCCTGTATATCTGAACCAACTACTGCCAAACATTTGATACATTGTTCTGTTTCCTGTGTATCTGAACCAACTACTGCCAAACATTTGATACATTGTTCTGTTTCCTGTGTATCTGAACCAACTACTGCCAAACATTTGATACATTGTTCTGTTTCCTGTGTATCTGAACCAACTACTGCCAAACATTTGATACATTGTTCTGTTTCCTGTATATCTGAACCAACTACTGCCAAACATTTGATACATTGTTCTGTTTCCTGTGTATCTGAACCAACTACTGCCAAACATTTGATACATTGTTCTGTTTCCTGTGTATCTGAACCAACTACTGCCAAACATTTGATACATTGTTCTGTTTCCTGTATATCTGAACCAACTACTGCCAAACATTTGATACATTGTTCTGTTTCCTGTATATCTGAACCAACTACTGCCAAACATTTGATACATTGTTCTGTTTCCTGTATATCTGAACCAACTACTGCCAAACATTTGATACATTGTTCTGTTTCCTGTGTATCTGAACCAACTACTGCCAAACATTTGATACATTGTTCTGTTTCCTGTGTATCTGAACCAACTACTGCCAAACATTTGATACATTGTTCCTGACAAGTTTGTGTGTGATCCTCCAAGCTTTGGAGGTACTTTCATTCCAACAGCCTCTGCCATGTACAACACGTGGCTCTACCATGGAAAAGTACGTAGAAAGTAAAATGTAGAAAATAATTGTAAAAATCGATTGAAAATTACATCTTTCAAGTCGATTATTAGTGTGTCAATCATTTGTATATTTTCAGGGTTGTACATATCTCCGAACGATATATCCGTTCCCGAAGAGTTCCGAGGAGTTGGCATCAGAATAGAGGACGACGTGCTCATAACAAATGGAGATCCTGTGATCCTCACGGAGGCCTGTGTGAAGGAGGTCGATGATATTGAGGCGGTCGTGGGCAAGCATAGTCTTTGAATACCAAACAAATAACTTTGTTATCTAAATAATTAGACCTTGGACTTGTCAAACAAAAGTTGATCCTATCTTAGGAAGACAAGTAAAGCAGTTGTGAAGCTTTGTTGGATGTAAAATAAAAATAATACTCTACACATGTAATTTTTTTATAGAAGTGAAAGTTACAAACGTGCTCCAGTCGTCATGACCTATACACATGTGAACTGTGAGCGCGTTTACCTACACCTACGCTTCACTAAGAATCATAACGCAGACGATACTTACCCCTGTGGACTAAGGGTGTTATCACACCAACCGATAGATCGTCGATCGATACCATCGATCGACGTCTATCCATGTCAATTGTTTGGTGTGGTATCTTTAGCAGATCTACGGATACTGGTAAAATGTTGTTCAATCATCGATCGACAATCAATCTATGTGGTTGTGGGCTCATCGTCAGTATCTTTAAAAATGCGGTCGGTGGGCCACGCTCCAATTTATTTCCGGGTTCTCGAATAATCTACAGCTTACGTGGTAGAGCCATGCTGCAGCTATATTAGTAGTATAGTGATAGCATGAATAGGTCGGCTCGGCCGGGGAAGGACCACGCTCTCACAGAATACCAGCGTAAAATAGCAGCTTAACACTGCTGTGTTTCGTATGTTGAGTGTAGATAACCAGAGATCTTTTTTGTTGGAAAAGAGGCATTCCATCTTGGTCCTCACGGGCGACAACGCATCTGCATTTCGATTCTTTAATGAGGATACATGTAGATGTCTCTGGGTCACAGCAACCACTTACCATCAGGTGGACTGTGTGCTCGTTTGTCACCCTATTCCTATAAAAAAACATTAACATGTTATAATCGCGTCAAATGGGGGATATTTGCCATAGTTGCCAAGCTTCGCAGGCGGATTGGCAAGTGCAGTTTTTTTAAGTTATTAGGAAGACGCTGCTGCTCATCTCCTGGTCTGTTTCCCTCTATCGCCTCTTACGACAACCACGGGATGATATGGGGTAGTGGATATTCTTACACTGCCACTACACGGTTCGTGAGTAGTGATTGATAGTAGAAGGTTAATTTTGAATAAATAATCTCCCATGTTAAATCGCGTTGACAGATAAATGGTTCCTTGTTCACACAAAGTTCACTTCATCCACTTAAATAAAATTTAAAATCTATTACAAAAAAACATAAATTAACAGGATGTACATTAACCGGTTCAGTGCTGATGACACGCCAGGCGTGCCATCGATTACTTTTGTGTGTGGCGTATGACACACGAGTCGTGTCTTTTTAAGAATCGTTATAACTCGCTCAAATTGCGTTTTTGGAAAATTTATCCAGAACAAAATAATCATTATTTTGCAAGTAGTTCATGCCTGCAGCTTCGTTTCTGGATATTTTGAAAATTTTAAATATTTAGGGGTTGACAACCTTTTTTTAATTTGTACATATACTCCATAGTACATACATGGTACTCTTTTTACTTTGTGGGTTTTCAATCGTGTTGTGGAAAAATAGTCTAATAAGTAACAAATAATAAATAGCACTCATTGCGATCGCTCACAAGCTCAAGTTGTAAATAAGCTGGAAAGCAAGTCTCCTGTTAAAAAAAAAAACAATGCGTTTGTCTTATTGTTTAATTTTGCTTAAAATGGTTGAACTGCTGTCTTATTACTATCATATGGCCGAATAGATCTACGAAGTACCATGTGCTCTTGTGATATGGTATAAGGTTTATTTTTGCTTGAAACAGTTTGAAACCGTTCATGCATAAAAAAGTTCGCTAATAAATAGTCTTTCGTCAATCCGCCGCCGTATAGCGCCGGCGTTTGTTTCCTTTTGAAAACACTTGTTTTGCTGTTCTTACTAATTAGACGTTTTCAAATCGACTTTACTTTTACATTTGTATAACATTAAATAATATTTAACATTTGTAAATATTAATGAATCATAAACCTTATTTTTTTCCAAATTAAGGTTCTTGATTAGTTGATATTTACAAATATATATAATAAAATATTATTATTAGGTGAAAATTTAATTTAATAAAAACCAAGCTTTTCCGGGGTGATTTAGCTGTACCTACTTATATACCTAAATGATTTTTTTTATAAAACAAAAAATAGTACAAAATGTTTGTAATCTCTGCATAAAAAAGTCACTTACACTCAATTTCAAAGAAAACACGTAGAAAAACACGTAGTTACCTACTAAAAACAACTATCCTTCCGTTTGTAACTGATGTTTGATATCAAATAAACTTAATTAGTTTTAAACAAGTAAAAAAGGATAAAAAAGAACATTACTTTTACACATGGCTAATGGCACAAAATGCAGATGCGTTGTCAACCGTGAGAACTAAGATGGAATACCTCATTTCCAGTAAGAAGGGTCTGGTTCTTTACACTCACTATACGAAACACAGCGACGTTAAGCTGCTATTTTAACGCTGGTATTCTGTGAGAGCGTGGTCCTTCCCCGGTCGAGCCGACCCATTCGTGCTACAACTATACCATATTACTGGTAGCTGCACATATAAAACCTACTAAACTTATTGAATCCGGTCATTACTTTTGCTTATTTAAAGTCCACTGCTGAACATAGCCCTCATAGATTGCCTTATATTTTCTAGTTGTTATCAGGAAGACGGTGCTGCCTATCTCTTGGTTTGTTCCTCTGTCGCCTCTTACGACATCACTGAGATGATATAAGATAGTGCATTTCTTACACATGGTTAATATACTTATATTACTAGAATAACATGCAATGTTTGATACTTTTGTTTAAAAAAAAACTACGGAATTGATTTAAATGAAAACTTTCTTAGTGAGCGGTTCATTTTACACTAAAGCTTCGTTGAAATTACCGGCTCCGTGGCGTAGTGGCTTAGCAATGAGTTGCAACGCTTGGGGCCGCGGGTTCGAATCCCGCACGGAACAATTATTTGTACGGCCTACAAATAATTGTTCCGGGTCTGGATGTTTGTCCTTGTGCAATATATGTTTGTAAACTGCCTCCACGATACAGGAGAAAATCCTAGTGTGGGGGTAACGTTTTTTAAAGAAAAAAAATTGGTGAGAATGCACTAATGTACGAACTTACACACAGACATCCATTTAAATCAGTTATTAAATTAGAAAGCAACGATGCCTATAACGACGTCTTCCCTTGTTGCCTTCCAACTGTACTAACATCAAACCCAACCTCTCACCACCCACTCGTTTTCTCAAACTGAATTGTTATCTTATAAACATCAAACACTGAAATTACAACTGAAAAATAAAATATTTTATTCAAAGTAGGCAAATAAAATAACAATGTTTCACTTAAAAATATTTACTATATAATTTGGAAAATTATTTTACAATTAAATTCCTATACCGAAGACCTATGACTAAAACAAAATAATGTTATTACTATTAAACATTTTAAATATAGGAATGTACATTTCAAAGTAAATACATTAGAAATTGCATTTCGCAAGTTTTAGAATATAAAATATAAACTCGTACGTAAAATATTGGGATATGAGGTTTCGTGTTATATTTCTCGCACCGTCCTCAGATCCGTATTCTATTCGAGATAAGGCACTTACTATCCTTAAATAAAAATAACTAGGTATGTAAAACTATAAAGATTTTTTTCTACGTACTCATTTTTCGGACCTTTAAATACATAATATACAATACGTTTGTCATGTGAAAAAAGTTTTAAAACAACGTAACAACATTGAACGATAATCATCTAACAGACATTCTTGGTACCTTTGAAGTTTACCAACATACACAATGCCAAGTAGTGGGAAAAGAAAGAAACTAGAAAATATCATAAGACTGAAGCCGAATATTTTTTTATAAAATTGAAGTGACAAAGGAACTTAAAAACTTACAGCCTACCTCATAGTAAGTGGCTACTGCAGAGAATGGACACCTACAGCCAACTAAATACAAAGAAGGCTACGTATGCGTTGTCACCCCTGAAGATTAAAACGGCTCACAGTAATTATCATCGATGTATATGTACTACGCACGAGATTTCGCATTCCGAACATTGACTATGTTCAACTGAACTGTACTGCAATCCATACACAAATGATTTAAAATTAAAAATTTTGTACAGCTGACTTCAATATAAGTTATTTAAGAATAGCTCAATAACCATTGGTCTGACCTTGATCAAATTCATATGGGACCACACGGGAACTATCAGCTTTGATATAAAAAAGATTCATCGAAATCGGTTCACCCAGTACAAAGTTATAAGGTAACACACATAATAATAAAAAAAAACATACAGGCGAATTGAGTACCGTCTCCTTTTTGGAAGTCGGCAAATAATTGCGTAAATTGAAGATTTGTGAATTCTATAAGATAATTATTATTACATTTTATTTAAATATATTTGTTTAGATTAAAATAAGAGGATTTTATATTAAATTCTTATATTTATTTTATATTAAATTAGAGTAGATCGCGCATGCGCGGGAGATAGAATCGCGCATACGCGAACACATAAGTAGCGCACAATTTTTGTTTCGAATAGCTTCTCTAGTACGTAGTATATATAACTCAATGGTAATTACTAATTAATAACATACTTGCTCTCTAAACCCTGACCGAACTCTACCCTGGCGGCAGAAATGGTATCACGTGATCGCGGAGCAGAAATAATTTCAATTTATACAGAAATGTGAACTTTAATGACTTGAGAATAAACTCGGTTTTCGAATCACAAATACTGTTCAAAAGGTCCTAAAACTATCTCAATTGTAATAGAAATAAAACCTTTTTATGATGAGAATTGAGCTTAAAAATGCAGAGCAATATAAATTCCTACTCCGCGACCGCGCGCTTTAAGAGGAGTCTTACCCAAAGGACTCCGAGGAATAAAAGAGGAGTCCTATCGCCTAGATGCCTACCGTCTTGTATTTATTACTTTAATTCGTTTTTAAGTTTCATTGGATTTAACAGTTCTGTGACCACAATCTATACAAATAAATAAAATTGAAGTGTCTGTTTGTAATGTCAAAATAACAACTTTTTACTAATTGCATATGAAAGTACATACGGTACTTATAACAAAAACACAATTTTTAACATTTTGGTCTGTCTGTCTGTCTGTTTGTTCCGGCGAATCTCCAAAACAGCTGGACCGATTTTGACGGGACTTTCACTGGTAGATAGCTCATGTTAGAAGAAGTAACTTAGGCTACTTATATTTTTAAAAATATATTTAGCGTTCCACGCAACAAAATTAAAACCCTAAATTACACGCGGGCGAAGTTGCGGGGAACAGCTAGTCCACAATAAAATATATCAGTGTATCAACCCTTATATTTGATAATAATGTATCAAATAGTGGAAGGTATGTTTGGTTTTCTATAGAGATATTCTAATATCTTAAAATTAAAAATATGCATAAAACATCAGCATATTTATTTGTATAGCAATTTTTATTCCTCAACTGCGGACGTCGAGTTTATATGCAGCATTTATCTCTGCATGCATATTGCCTTTAAAATATAAATAACTGATCTTAATCTATACAAATGTATATCACTAAATCCGTCGAAACCAGCACGACATATTGCTAATTCTCATAATTAACGTATCTTAACAAATTTGTTCTATATCGTATTGACATGTTAATTCAACCACATTAATGAACTCTTGTCAATAAGATAAATGCATGTATAAATATTTTATTTTCTTTATTTATTTAATCTTTATTATACGCCTTATATTAAGGGGATATAAAGGGCGGACTTAATGTGATTAGTACTCCCTAACAGTAATCCCGTGAGTGTAAGGGTATGTATATTAAAATTTAACAAAGTTATAAACTGTGTAAATAAATGGAGCGAAGGTTGCACTTTCAAAATTTATTCAAAATAATTTTATCTGACTAACATTATTTTATTACAAAAATTGCTTGGTCCTCAAGTATGGTCCTTTCGGATTTTCACAACTTTTTAGATATATTTTTACATTCATTTTATAAAGGAAGTTTATTTACTTTTAAAATTCATATTTTTATCAAAAATAATGCACAATTAAAATAATATATTTTAAAGTCAAAGTATTTCTCATAAAAAAGCTCCATTTAACAAACATCTGTAAATTTAGATAATACATTTTATTTATATTCCAATTATGTTGTACATGATATAATGTACTACTTTATTAAACACGACTATGTAAGTCTATTTATGTTTATTTTTGCTAGTTTGATAAACGTTTTAATTTGCTAATGCTGGAATTTGGACATTTGTGAAAAAATTTATATCTCAAAACCACGCCTTCAATGATGTGGTTTTGAGATACAAGTATTATTGTCACTAAAATAAAATGTCTTAAAACCTACACAAATTTCACCAGTCAACATCCTCGGGAAGTCCGCCAGGATACTCGCCGGTAAGACATGCAGTGCAATGACCGCCCAATCCATCACTTGGTGAAGTCTTCATGTTGTAGTGAACGGCACTTACTAAGCCTTCCACACTGAGGTATTCGAGACTGTCCGCACCTGGTTAAAAATGTAACTTAATAAATCTTCGAGAATTTGTTTATGTAGAATAAGGGTAACAAACAAGCACACATGGCAAGTATCAAAATGCAAATGCGTTGTCACCCGTGAGGACTAAGATGGAATGCCTCGTATCCAGTAAAAAGGGTCTCCGGTCTACACAGACCATACGAAGCAGCAGCGTTAAGCTGCTATTATACGCTGGTATTCTGTGAGAGCGTGTCCTACCCCGGTCGAGCAGACCCATTCGTGCTACAACTATAACATAGCTGCAGCGTGGCTCTACCAAGTATAGCCATGTTGCATTTGATTTGATTGATATTGATTTTGATGGCGACTTATTTTTCATCGCTCTCCTTGACTAAAAAAATTATAAACAAAACATACACTTACCGACGTGTTCGGCTAGTTTGTATGAATCCATTTTATTGGCAATCAATTCCTCCCTCGTTGGAATATTAATCCCCATGTAGCACGGGTATTTTAACGGCGGTGATGCTATCCTTATGTGCACCTGTAATTAACACAATATCTTTATATTCTCATGTACGTGTATGTGACTGAACTCCTCCGAAACGGCTGGACCGATTTTGATGAAATTTTGTGTGTGTGATTAATTCGAGAATGGTTTAGATTAACAACTGGACGCGGTAGATGGCACTGTTGTCGATATCCAGAAATCACCCGTGCGACGAAACCAATGCTAATCGCTAGTTTTTTTAAATAAAATTGAAGCGACTATCTAACAGTCCATCTGTTGGTAAGAGCCACTGAAGCATAAGGAAATCTGTAAACAACTTCAAACAATGAAGGATACAGGTGAGTTGTCACCTCTGAGGACTAAGATGGAATGTCTAGGAACCTGTAATGACACTGGCACTCGATACCTTTCAGATCGGAGCTGTCGGAGGCTGTAGTTAAAGAGGGTGGTACCTGCCCAGATGGAGTCTTAGGCAGAGAACGTGTCCTACTATTTAGTAACTTTTTAAATACAGATTCTGTTCGAATTAGAGCAATTTTTTCTGCCACCAGGGCGGCGCCACTTATTTTTCGAATAATGTCAAAATTAATATTTCTTTCTGTACTATTAAGTATATTTTATATTAATAACATTAAAAATAATTAAGCCGAAACAAAGATATTCATAAAGTAGAAAAATTTACAAAATTAAAAATGTGTAAAAAATGAAAGAGCAAACCACTAAGGCATTGTCTAGTGTATTAATATAATTCTCTTGAAACTGATAAACTTTTATTAAAAACTAACAACTTAATTAACGCTGCTGTGTTTCGTATGGTTGAGTGTAGAGAAACGGAGACGCATTTTACTGGAAAAGAGGCATTCCATCTTAGTCCTCACGGGTGACAATGCATTTGCATTTTGATTTGCAAACCAGGATAGATGTAGATTTCTATGAACCACAGCAACCACTTACCATCAGGTGGACTGTGTGCTCGTTTGTCACCCTATCCTATAAAAAAAGACTGAATAGATTTTCTTGAAGCATAGCTAAGAACACTCGATTAAGGCACCTTTTAAACAAAAAAAAAACTTAATCGAAATCGGTTCATCCGTTTAGGAGCTATGATGCCACAGTTGCACAAATACACACTACAAATATATAACACCCCTCTGTTTTCGTAGGGGGTTAAAAAGGCATCTAGAATAAAATGGAATCTAATTTCATACGATGCAAAATTGCGTCCTAAAAAGATCATTCCGTCTATTTTTGTATATGAAACGATGATATGAAAAAATACGGTCAACAAAAAAATTACGTAGTGGCTTAGCGTTGAGTTGCAGCGATGGGGGCCGCGGGTTCGAATTCCGCACAGAACAAGTATTTGTATAGCCTACAGACAATTGACCCGGGATGTTTGTCCTTGAGCAATTTACGTTTTTAACAGTGGTAGAGCCACGCGGCAGCTTTTGCTGTCGCACGAATGGGCCGGCTCGAACCGGGGTGGTACCACGACCTCACAGAATACCAGCGTGAAGTAGAGGTTTACCTCTGCGTTTCGCTTGGTGAGTGCAGGTGGCCGGAGGCCCTTTTTACTGGAAATGAGGCATTGCATCTGTAGGGGGTATTTTGTGATTTGTGACCCTCTACATATAATTGATATGTAGTATATTAATGTAGGTTGTATCTTCTACGTTACGGGATGTGGTAATTAAAACTGTGTCCGTTTCCGTAGAGAGCGTTTATTGTACTGAAAATACTTATGAATAAAAAATGTAATTATAGTGAACGTGTCGCGCGCGCAGGCGCGATATCAGCATTATTTTCTAAACTGTTGAAATATCATGTACTTGCTCGTACAGCATCTTAGTCCTCACGGGTGACAACACATCTACATTTTGATTTGTAATAGAGGATAGATGTAGATGTCTCTGGGCCGCAGCAACTACTTACCATCAGGTGGTCTGTGTGCTCGTTTGTCACCCTTACCATATAAAAAAAAACGTATCTAAACTGCCTTCACGATACAGGAAAAAATCTAGTGTACCCCACAATAGTATTTTCTTTAAACAACACAACTCTTTAAACAACTTATATTAAAAAAAAAAACAAAATAATCTCACCTCAGCCGCACCGGCGTCTCTCAACAATTTGATAATCGGTCCGATGGTGTTCCCCCGTACAATGGAGTCGTCGATCAGCACGATCCTCTTTCCCCTTACATTCTCCGAGAGAGCTCCGAACTTCTTCGCGACGCCGAGCTGACGCAGCCTCGTGGACGGCTGAATGAAGGTCCGGCCGACGTACCGGTTCTTGCAGAGCACTTCCATGAACGGAATGCCGGACTGGAATGAAAGAGATAGAGGTGAGCTGATGAAGCAGTATCAGAATGACATCGGTTGTATGGTAGTATGACAATCATTGCAGCGGCAAATGAATTATTAAGGTCTAGTTTTTTGTAGCAGACGAAGTTAAGGCAACCCAAAAAAAATTAGAGTGGTTGTGTGGGACCATTAATGGTGACAAACGAGCATATAGTTCACCTGATTGTGGACATCTACATTTATCCTCGATTAAAAATCAAAATGCAAATGCGTTGCACTCCTGGAGCATTGAGCTATTATCTACTACGTACTAGAGGCGACACTACATTTAGCTACGCTGTCCCATTCAATTGTGGCGATGTCGTCGTAATTTACTCAGTCACTCGTCAGGCGCTAGGAGTTGACATGTGCTGTGTTGATAATATTTAAAAGAAATCTTGATAAAATATGTAATGGTGTCTTTTAGATATTGCACAAATAATTCAAGACTCCTTGGTCGGCCGGCCAAGGACCACGCTCTCACAGAATACCAGCGTGGAATGGTAGGTTAATAGTAACATGACATATTACGTATGGTAAGTGCAGAGCACCGGAGACCCTTTTTACTAGAAAGGAGGCATTCCATCTTAGTCCTCACGGGTGACAACGCATTCTGCATTTTGATCTTTAATCGAGGGTAGATGTAAATGTCTGTGGGCCACAGCACCCACTTATCATCAGGTGGACCGTATGCTCGTTTAGCACGCTTATGTGGTTGAATGTTCTGTGTGTTATCACGTGGAGAAGATGAGTCACCGTTACCGTTACAGCCTATTAAAGTCCACTGCTGAACTGCGTCCCCCATAGGTTGCCTCATAGGGGAAATATTTGCCATAGTTAACACGCTTGGCAAGCGGGTTGGCAACCGCCGTTTCTTATTGCCCATCGGCTGATTTGTTTCCCTCTGTCCACGACACCCACGGGATATATCACATGATATGGAGTAATGGATATTTTTACCCCTCCACGACACGACAAGATGAGCGTGGGCTATACCTGTCTCGCGTATCCGTGTGCAGCCGCGGTTCCCGACTCGGGGACTGAGGACACGATGTCCGCGTCCACGGGCGACTCGCGGGCCAACATACGCCCACACTGCAGTCGCGCCGAATACACCATCTGACCTGCGAATCAAACACACTACAACCTTTACACCGACCTTTGTATCCATAAAATCCAGAAATAATATGTCAGAAATATCTTTTTGCTTCCAATACGACGACGGTATAAAATGATTGAAATATTTATGGTGGTTTCGTCGTAGCTAAATATCAGCATTGTGGTTTTAAGACAGCTCATGTTGAGATAAGAACTGCATGCCTTATCAATAATGTCTTTTTTAATACTAGCGTAAAATAGTAGCTTAATGCAGTGTTTTGTATAGTAAGTGTGGAGTACCCGGGACCCTTTTTAATGGAAACGAAACATTCTACCATAGATCTCGAGAATCACATCGCATCCACATTTTGATTCTTATTCAAGGTTAGATGTAGATGTCTATGGGCCACAGCATCCACTTACCATCAGGTGGACTGTGTGCTCGTTTGTCACCTTATCCTATAAAAAAAAACATACATAATGCACTGCTGTGTGAAAGAAAGTATAATTACAGGTTGTGATACATTCACATGTGATATTTAATCCTTGAGGCCTAAGATAGAATGCTTCGTTACCAGAAAAAAGGGCATCTGGTTCTCTATACTCACCATATGAACACATTTTACTTATAGTAAGATTCCTAATGATTTCTTATCTTTACGCGAACACTACACATTTAAATGAAACTAGTTTTACGGATTTTATCGCGTATATTAACTTATTTTATATTCCCGACGTTTCGAACACTATACAGCACCCATGGTCACGGGGAGGACTGAGGTGTATGACGTCCCAATGTCATAGTTAACCACGGCTACCTCCAAATTAAAAATTATTAATTTATGTTCCGATCTACGCAGTATAAACTTACAGTATCTTGAAATCTTGCCAAAGTTGTATGCTTTGGTTGGGATTTAATTTTATTAATTAAGATGGGATCCCAAGCAGATGGTAGCACCATAGTATAAAGACAGGGAAGTACGTTATCTTCAAACAAACGCACTGCGCGCGGCTTGTATGTGTGCGCCATAGTATCTATGAGGCGCCGCACGCACACTTAAACACAATCTCGGAATGTTTCTCACTACGCCAGTCTGGGCTAACACCGCACGAGGTTCGCGCGTTACTGCTTTTTTACATACATTTACATATTTTTGTTGTATTAGTTGTCTATCAGACAGAGGAAGAATAGTAACTAAGTACCTACTTACGGTTATAAAATCGTAATTAATTATATTTGCAAAAGTTATTTATAAGGATGCGGATATATTACACGTTAAAGTTTAATAACAAGTCGTTTCGTAATAGTCGAAACCGAATAAAGTATTTTTCTGTAGCTAATTTGTAATTTTGTAATAAATGTGTGATTCAATATATATATATATGCTTGTATTAATTAAAAATAAAAATTAATATGGTCCTTTATGTGTGCAAATACTATATTATGCCTATTAAAAATAAAAAATAACTAGAATATACTAAGTAAATAATTTAAACACGAGCTCACACACCGCCCCGCCGGTTTATTTTATCCCTTTTTTTATAAATAATACTGCTCTGAATCTTAATACATTTCTGTATTTGTTAGGAAAACCATTGTTGAACTTTATCGACTAATGATCACTGAATTAGTTATACAGAGATGTATTATTTTTGGCAAGGGCCGGGCTTTAAACTAATGATTTGGTGACAATGACAACCCTGAGACAGTAGGCAATTATATCGCGGATTGGGCCGGAGACAGCCTACTTCCCTGTCTTTATACTATGGTAGCACCCAACCATCTTCTCTATTGAAATTAGGATGTTTTTTGATTTCAAAAGCCTCGCGAATCATCTTTGGAAGGAATCGGTGTTCTTTAGCGAGGATTTGTGGTCTATCAAATCTAATGTAGTGACGGGGGTGGATCCTGTACGTGTTCACAGACTGCAGATTTACCGGAGCGTCGATTCTTCACATCAGCTATGTGTAAAAGTAAGATTTCTTTTTGCTTAAGACTCCATCTAGGCAAGTATCACCTCCTCCACCTTGCACTTGTACTTATAGAGTCGGATGATCACAAGCTGTGAGGTATTCCATCGAAGTCCTCAGAAGCGACAATACATGTGTAGCCTTACTTCTTTGAGATAGCTGCAGGTGTCCGTGGACTCTAGTAGCTACTTACTATAAAATATATATGGAGAAAACTCCCTGGTGTAGGTAGGTTCCTATTGTTACGGGCATGTGGTTCCAGACAATTAAAAACTGCCGATTGAATTACCGAAATTGACACTTTAATTACACAACACTAATTATAACTGAAAATCATACTAATAACAAAACACAACTGTACTACTAATCGCTTTAGTTCGCAGTTTTATCGCTTCGAAGTATTCGCTTGTATCGCCAACTCAACACTGACTACTACATGGTACCAGACATTCATGATGGCGCTCAACACTATTATTGATTGATTAAGTTCGTTAGCAAGCCTCTGTTGACCAAGGGCTACTCACATATTAGGGAGAATTCGCAATAATCTCCATACATCGTTCTTCATCATATACAAGTGGTTAGCGATAGCAATACCACGGGGTTAGCCAGGATCACATTCTACGATCGTTTACTCATACAGGGTTATTTTGCAATAACCGATTTGCACAGAACGTTCAGAATAAGTTTTATAGCTAAATGGTGAAGAAAAATTAATTTTATAAAAATCTCAATAATTCTGTCCTTTTTCTTCTTTTAAATTCAAAATGCGTAGTTACGCATTATCTTTAACTGATTTTACTGCGCACACACACATTCGTAAGGGTCGATCGGTAGGTAAAAACGTTGTCGCCCATAAATCACTAAATCACAGCTTACGTGGTAGAGTCATGCTGCAGCTATATCACTGATATAGTTTTAACACGAATGGGTCGGCTCGACCGGGGAAGGACCACGCTCTCACAGAATTCCAGCGTAAAATAGCAGCTTAAGACTACTGTGTTTCGTATAGCGAGTGTAGAGAACCGGAGATCCTTTTTACTGTATGTACCTTTTTATGTACTTAAACAATACCCATAGTAATGAATAGTACATAGGGATGTTCTATTTCCTTACATAACACAGGATCTAGACTATATGTGAAGGAGTGAAATGATTTGCCGGCGTCTCTTCCCTTTAGATTACAATCTGCATACATTACAGACGTAAGGCACGAGTGAGCAAGCTTACGTAACGCTAAGAAAGTGGTATTTATTTTTCATCACCGCTTGCCACCAGTTGGAAATGCAGACCACTAGATTATAATAAGTAAATAAAAAAACACTTACCCTCAAAGATACTGTCGGCCCTCGCGAAGTAGACGTACTCGAAGATACAGAAGGCCTGCTGCTTATCTGCCGGCCGCTCGACAACAGCCACCGTGCGGATCCCGCGCCGCGACATCTCCACTATTTCTCCGGGGAGAACTTCGCGTACGTATCGAGCACCTAAAGTTTCCATATTTACAATCAATCAGTCAATCACTTCATTTACTATAATCTCGTATAAAGCTATAAGCAATAGTTTTATAATACCATGTTATATTAATAAGCGCCGTGTAATAACGGGGTTAGAATATCCACCATCCCATATCGTCCCGTGGGAGTCGTAAAACACAAAGGGAAAATGAAACTGGTGATGAGCAGCAGCATCTCCCTAATAACAACTAAAAATAATTAAAAAAAAAAAATTTGCAACCGACGTCATGATAAATTATTAAGGATAACTCAAAAACTATTGGTCAGACCTGGATCAAATTTATATGGGACCACATGGGAAGCACCAGCTTTCAAATAAAAAAGAATCATCGAAATCGGTTCACCCAGTAAAAAGTTATGAGGTAACACACATAAAAAACATACAATCGAATTGAGTACCGGCACCTTTTTGAAAAGAGAATGAGAAGATGATTAAAATACGGTCGCCATCCGCCTGCCAAGTGTTACAACTATGGCGAACATACCCTCTATGAGGCAATCTATGGGGAGCCTTATATTCTGCAGTGGACTTTTAATAAGCTGTAACGGTACACAAACTTATTAATAATGTTAATTAAATATACATATTTATTAATCACATCAAAAGAAATACAAAAATAACATACATAAATATTACAATCAATAATACCTATTGAAAGGAAGCCACAGGACTCTGACGACACAACCCAGCCCTCCGCCTTGTCGTCCACGCCATTCTTTGCAATGCCGTTCATCAAAACTGCAAGTGTAAAATTATGACTTGCTTATGCCTTTAAAGCAGTTAAAACACAACTTACAAAAATAGTCAATCCAAAGATATTTTTCAATACAAATCAGTAGTAATCCATAGACTTGTAGAAAAATTATCAAAAAGAATGCGTCGAAAATAATGGTATGTCGTTGTTACTTTGTTTTCTATTAAAATGTATTATTATGTCTTCCATTTCCACCACTGTCTAATTTTTTGCTATTATTGAACTTCTAATTTATATCACACTTTTTGTCATATAAGCTTCTATGTATTTATAATGTAACTAAAATAATGCACACATTTTAATAATAATGACAATGTTTGTAGTGTATGCTATTGAAACAGTGCTGACCACCACAGAACACTATTACCCTTATACCAAGAGTTACTAACTCTACTGAGTTGATACATAATTAAAGATTAGAAAAATTTCATAATCAATATTCGTCTAATATCATAATGAATGAGACTTAAGTTTAAACTACCACTGAATATAACATACACATCAATTTTATTAACCCTATGATTAAAATTGTAAATGAATTGTTCATCATGCATATGCTTCATAGTGAGAAATCGATTCGATGAACTAAGTAAATGTGATAATTTAAATTGTCAAAATTATGTAATATTTGCATTGAAGTTTAGTATAAATGAACACCAGTAACTTATCATTAACAAGCATTTAGCAGTTCACAACACAATGTCCATGCCGCAGCAAACTAACTTAACTGGCCTTTCAGTTAACAGCCTAGTGATAAACGTAATGTTGCGCGCCACAATTAATACCACTAGCGCCCTCTAGTATCGAGTAGCAGAACTAGGAGAGTCAAGAACCTTCTAGAAATTTCCATGGAAGAACTTTCTGGAACTATCGACACCTAGTCAATCGGGACCAATATGTACTCGAACATTCTAGAAGTTTCTACAGTAGAAAGTTCTGGAAACTATCCGAGGCCCTATATAAGGCCGGTATAGACCGCGACCGAGGCAGTATTGAATTGGCGATATAAGCGTAGCGATACAACTGCGAACTAAAATGATCAGTAGTACAACTGTGTTTTATTTTAGTGTGGTTTAAGTTGTAATTAGTGCTCTGTAATTAAAGTGTCAATATTCGTAATTCAATCGGCAGTTTTTAATTGTCTCAAACCCCAAGCTCGTAACAGTAATTTAGCCGTCTCTATTAACGAAATTAATAAGGTGACCATGCCATGTAATGTCGCTGGTTTGTGCCTAATTATGCGCTATGTGCTATATAAGATAATTGTACGCGACTTATTAAAAGATAGGTGCAATTTTGTGTTAGACGCATCGGCTGAATGTCATTCAGGCTGCTAGTTGAACGGTGCCATTTAGTAAAAAGGCTAGGCTGTTAACTGAAAGACTAATTAAGCTATTTCGCTGCTACATATAATTCAGCAGTGATATGTATTGCACACATGCTATATGTAAACGTATGTTCATGTGTTCTTGCAATTTACGAGCGCGTGTGGACTTTAATGTAATTTTCTCCAGACTGAATTTCAGTCACGGCGACCATAAACCGATGGGACTGTAATCCGACACGACCAGAGGAGATAAGGCGTAGAACCAACGGCTTTACGGTTTCGGTTTTCGAAGCACGTGGGGGGAATACCGTGAACTTCCAGAGTTTGGACTGCTACTGGGAACTTCTGGACAGAAAAACCTAACGATTTTAGCCCGACCTGAGTTGTGGTGATCGCGAACTTTATTTGTGATTAATGTACGTGCACATTGTGGGAGTTTGCGTGTATGACAGAGTGGTCAGTTGCGAGCGAACGAGCACACGCACACATTGACGCGTATAATTAGCGGCACGAAAGTCTAGCGGTGACCGTTATTGTGTATATAAGTCGCGCTGATTGGCTCTCCAGTCGCATTCGTGCAATTTAATTCGTGCGCGTCCCCTCCACATTTCGTTCAGCGCTAGACTTACGTGCCGCGACTTGTAAACAGGTAAATTTTCAGTATAATTAAAGCTCACGCGCTTCTGAATTGCAAGAACAAGTTATTAACTGCGCAACTTATATATCAGTGCTGCAATCTTCGCGGCACTATAATAACATAGCAGTTAAGTGCAATGGTGGTGTGAGAATATCCACTACCCTATATCGTCTCATGGGTGTCTTATGAGGCGACAGAGGGAAACTGAAGCAGGAGATGGGCAGCAGCATCTTTCTGATAATTCAGAACTATAAAAACATGCGGTTGCCAAGGCGTGGCAACTATGTCAAATTACAATCTATGAGAGGAGAGAATCTATGGAGGAAGCATATATTGCTCGTGCTAGGCTATGTCTAACCTGTGGAGCACGACAATAATTCATAGTGTTAATATTTGTTATAATGAATAAATGGAAATGGAGTAACTTATTTTAGTATAATGTATGATGAATCATGCATTACCCGCGGCATGCTGCGCCGACGACTGTTTGTAGACATCTGTAAACGTTTGCAGCTTTAATGGGATGAAACAAACAGAGAGATTGTCATTTTCATTATATAATTTATATGTAAAAGGCATAAAGTACAGGCAAACCGAGATGCTTTTGTGATAATTAAATTTCTATATATATAAAATTTTATTTCAGCAATTTTTACATGAAGCATATACTTCGGACTTTTTTTACATCGACTCCAGACTTCGACTAATTCGATTCAATGATTTGACTACATCTCTTATGGCCAAATATTCAAACGCTACTCAATTTTGAATCGTTCGTGGTGTCACAGTCACTTGGATATAAACTGATAGAGACAGCAGGAGACTTAACCGCATCATAAAGTTGAACAGCATTCGAGTATTTGCCCCATATTGTAAAATAACTATACCAAGAATATTATACTAAACAAATGAAGTGTCCGAATGTGGGCAAAGAATAAATGAATTCATGATTCTTTGAACGATATATTATAGTTATTTATTCTATCAGTTAGTTATATATGTGACAAAGACAAAAGTTTATGGGAAAGAACTTCGAGCTATATTTTATAATTATTAATCAATACTTAATAAGTTGTTGAAAAATTTATTAGCTGAGGAAACGAACATACATATATACCATTATAACAGTGTGATGATTGAGAACGCAATTTTGTTGTATTCTAAAGATTTAATTTTCAAATCAATTCGTTACCGATTGCATTTATTTTTTTAATGAAAATTACAAACTGATACCGGCGCAATTTATTTAAATGATTGTTTAAAGGTGTAAAAATAAAATGTAAGTTATGAATAGATTTACATACGCTTTACAATGTAAATGGTCCAAGCTTTACAAAAATTACCTGTAATTATGAGATAGTTCAAACTATTAAAGAGGTTTTCCAGATTTTTTATAACTTTACTTTGCACAGCTTTAATGAAATATTTTATTTATTACATTAAAACCAAGGTAACATATTATAGTTAATATGTAAGTACATACATTATACATATTATGTTAGTACATAACAAATCCTTTAAAAAAACAAACTTTTCATAAATAATCATTATTTCAAAAATACTTTTATGAACAATTTGTATATAATTTATACATATTTCAAATGAATTATTCGATTGTGAATGGTTTTTGATAAACTTACATGAGGAGCCCAAAGGCAATATCTTGCCCAAACACAGTGGCCGGTTGCCGTACGGGTCCCGAACGGCGTAGATTTTGTCTTTCAACATTATAACCAGGGAATAACTTAGAGGAGCCAGCCTGGACAAAAAAGTAAACTAAATCATTATTCGCACAAGGCTTTTTTTCCGCATAAGAGTTGGGTTGATGATTTTTTTTAATAGAATGAGAGCGACAGACAAGCAATAGTCTACCTGATGTGGATGCTGAGGCTCGTATACATCTACAGCTATCCTCGATAAAGAATCAAAATATAGAGGCGTTGATACTGCTGTGGACTAAGATAAAACACCTCATTACCAGTAGAAAAGGTCTCCAGACCTATCAACTCACCATATGAAAGACAGCAGCATTAAGCTGCTATTCTGTGATAGCTTGGTCCTTCCTCGGTCGAGCCGACTCATTCGTGTTGCAGCTATAATGTAGCTGCAATGTTTGCACTACCACGTCATGTTATCTTTTTCCTATTTTTCTTGCGCCAAACAACAGTGTATCTACTTCTATGTTACGGCTAGACAATGAAGAAAGCCAGCATACTCATATTTTAAAGTTGGTAAAAATTACCTTGCGTACACATCCGCTCGATAAAATAAAATGTTGTGTCGTACCTAGTTTGAAGAGCACCTCCCGCCCACCCTCAATTGCGTGCACTATCCCCGTCACCACTAATCCCAGCACCACTACTCCCAACACCACTACACTAGGAACTATCGTATTGTCGTCAGTGGAGTGTCTTATAAGTGTAATATAACGGATTTCCGCAAAGTAACGCCTGATTCTATTAATTACTCATATTTTGCTGAAATACATCATACTGCTCAGAAGGGATGTGACAACAGTTTAGGTGTCCGTTATTTGCAATAGTCCCCATCAGGCGTACTATATGCTAGTTGGTCACTGAATATTATTAGAAAATATGCAAAATATTACTATGATAGAAGACATTTCATAATATACACATACATACAGTGTCGTGCCCAGAATCCTGATATAGTGGAAGCCCAACTTTTTAATAATTTACGAAGCTAACGTGGGCATTTCATATCTGGTATAAATATGATATGATAAAAGCGCCATCTACCAGAAGCCGTGAGAATTTTAATAGAATTTATTTTTATTGTTGTCCATTCCTTTATAGGTACTAATCTTTATAAATACAATTCCAGTGTGCATGTGTTCGTAATTCTTCTCCTAAATGGCTTGACTGATTTTGACGAATTTTCACCTAGATGGTTATTAGCTGTAGTTGGACCCGGCAGGTGGCACTGTTCACGATATCCAAAAACAACTATATACTTATTGGCAATATTAAACACATATAAGCTTTGTATATCCTGGCAGGGTCGCCATGTAATGTAGGAAAGGTGTCAGTCAATGAGAAGAGACGTGTTACTTGTCCTAGATCTTTAATTATGCTGCTCTAAACTTATTCTACATTAACACTAATATATACTGTCTTGGGGGCTACACTACATGCTTAAGCTTAACGTATAACTTGTTACTGTAAATTAAAGAGCCGATAGTCACCTCATAAGGTTATTGATCCTGGCGGGCCAGTCGGGTCCATTCGTTTCACCTTCCGGTGGATTTAGACACAAGGCCTGCGTGATTAACTCGGAATCAGAGTGCGTTGATAAGCCCACCCCTCTGCCGAGCACCTGTGGATAAATATAATACGAAATTATACTCTATTCGAAGATCAAAACAATTTCAATTATAATCAAGCACGATACACAAGTCCATACACTAATTAAAAAACTCGACTGAGTAAAAACAGTTTACTGAAAAAATTAAAATACCCTATGTTACTTCCATAACTAAGACGAACCTAATGAAACCCCATAATATGTTAAAATCCATTAAGCCAGTTTAGACTCCAGGGTGTGCTACTAAAATACGATTGATTAAAAACATTGAATTTTTTGGAACAGAAACTTTTTTATTCAATATAGATAATAAATAATACTTATTGAAAGTCACTCTTTTGTTTAATTACCACTGGTTCGAAAAAACCTCTGTCCTGGGAAGAACCAGCAAGAAACTCAGCGGGACTTTTTTTAAATAACAGCTTACAATCATGTATGTTACACAATTAACAACGACAAATTAGAAATAGCTTGGTAGCGATCACCTCATTTCCAGGGGTTATTATCATTCATAAATTCCTTAATATTATAATAACCCTTTTTATACAAACTTAGTTTAATGAAGTTATTGAACTTTAAGCCGGTCAAATTTTCTATATTTTCTAGAATTTTGTTGTAAAAGCGTAAACATCGCCCCAAGAATGAATTACTGACTCAGGGGAGTCGAGTAACTGGTACCACTAGGTTGTCTCTGTTCCTAGTATTTACAGAATGAATATCACTTATTTTTGTAAAACTACTTTTATTTTTGTGTACGTACATTACAATTTCATAAATGTATTCAAAGGCCAAAGTTAATATATTAATTTCCTTAAATTTTTGTCGCAGCGACTGTTCAAACTATACATCATGTAAATAAAATTTATTGTATATATAAACTTTGCATAAAAATTATTTATATGACAGTGAAAACCGTATCAAAATCCGCTGCGTGGTTTGAAAGAAGTAAGCGGAGAAACAGAAAGATGAGGACAGAAATGCATAGCGACTTTGTTTAATACTATTTAGAGATAATACTTATTGAAAGATTTTTGGGTTTTTAATACTGGTTCAGGAAAAAACTTCTATCCTAGGAATAACCAGCAAGAAACCCAGCGGGATTTTCATTTTCAAACTAACATTTTACAGTAAAACATAGGTTGTATAATTAATATGGCGTTTCCTTCGAGTACATTAAATAAATCTGACATTGTCGGACCAGGTCGAATCACTCACTGGCCTCCACTTAAGACCGCAATATCAAAAGCCGAGGGAACGACACAGAGTGGAGGACTATAGTGACCAGTGCTACAGAGGACTACGGACAAGCCCTTGAGTCATAAAGAACACGACCAAGAAGAATTTTATAGGTAATCAATTAAAAAAAAGCGACTTCAAAAAATTAAATAGATATACTAATCTATACAAATAAATAAAATTGAAGTGTCTGTTTGTAATGACAAAATAACAGCTTTTTACTAAATGCATTTGACAGTATATACGGTACATATAACTAAAACACAATTTTTGAAATTTTTGTCTGTCTATCTGTTTGTTCCAGCTAATCTCCGAAACGGCTGGACCGATTTCGACGGGAATATATTGACAGATAGCTGATGTTATAAGGAGTAACTTAAGCTACTTATGTTTTAGAAAAATAATTAGGGTTCTGCGCAACATAATAAACCCCTAAATTACACGCGGGCGAAGTCGCGGGGAACAGCTAGTTATCCACATAATTTGATAGCTTCTGTAGTTAATACTTAGAAAAATGTATCAAAGAATTATAACTCCGACGAATTGAACCCACAACTTAGTGAGATAATCACTGACAACAAACCAGGCGGCCCACGACATATGTTCACCTCTACTCACCATCTTCCTAAGACTACTGCAGTTCACCAGCTCGCCGTTGTGTGCGACAGCCAGCGCACCGTGCGCCGTGTGCACCACGAACGGCTGGCAGTTCACCTCCTCCGATGCTGCTGACGTTGAATACCTGAACAAACAAAAAAAAAGTTTTAACTAGGTGGTCCTTTTTTTGTTATAGGTTAAGGGTGACAAACGAACACACAGTCCACCTGATGGTAAGTGGATGCTGTGGCCCATAGACATCTTCAGCTATCCTCGAATAAGAACAAAACTGCAGATGCATAGTCAACCCTGAAGATTAAGACGAAATGCCTCGTTTCCAGTTAAATTCCTCTGCGGTTCTTTACACTCACCATACGAAACACAGCAGCGTTAAACTGCTATTTCACGCTGGTATTCTGTGAGAACATGGTTCTCCCTCGGTCCGACCCATTCGTGCTACAACCACAACATAGCTGCAGCATGGCTCTATACCACATAAACTCTTTCCAATTTCTGTCCCCAATAGCAGTGCATACGGAGGGGGGGGGGAGCTCCACCGGTCGAGCCAACCCTTACGCAATTGCATTGTAAAAAGGTGCAGGCCACGCAATCAAATCGTAAACGAATTCTTTTTTGTTTATTTTAATCCTAACAGTGTTGACTGAACCGGTAGTAGATTTAAACAGTGGTAGAGCCACGCGGCAGCTTTTGCTGTCGCACGGATGGGCCGGCTCGAACCGGGGTGGTACCACGACCTCACAGAATACCAGCGTGAAGTAGAGGTTTACCTCTGCGTTTCGCTTGGTGAGTGCAGGTGGCCGGAGGCCCTTTTTACTGGAAATGAGGCATTCCATCTTAGTCCTCACGGGTGACAACGCATCTGCATTTTGATTTGTAATAGAGGATAGATGTAAATGTCTATGGGTCGCAGCAACCACTTACCATCAGGTGGACTGTGTGCTCGTTTGTCACCCTTATCCTATAAAATAAAAAACAGAAAACTGACGATGGCCAAACGAAATTTTATTTTTTTACGTTGAAAATAAATATTATTCATTTCATCCCTTTAAATTGTAAGAATTATTTGTGAATGTACAATGTAAAGGGCATTTTTCAAAGCATATAAAGAGATTATAAGTATAAACGAAAAAGTATCATGATTCTATCGAAAGTAATATTCCAAAATGTCTTATAGTATTTCGTTCCACAAAAAATTTAATTCCAACTCTGTGACCGTTCCACAACTATCAAGCCCAGACCTAGGAACGATTAATTATTTGCAGGTCATACGAATACGGGATTAGAACAGCCAAAAACTTAGCACTTAACCGTGAAGTGGCGGGGTAAGAATATCCACTATCGTCCCGTGGGTGTCGTAAGAAGCAACAGAAGCAAACAAACAGTTGATGGGCATCAGCATCTTCCTTATAACAAAAAACTGAGGTAAAATCCCCAAATGAATCAATCTATGGGGGAGGCATATGTTCAGTAGTGGACTTTTATGTGCTGTAATGGATAGATGCATGCATACGTCTACGGGATTCGAACAGCCAAAACTTAGCTACTGCGTTATCGAACAGACAAACCTGTTGAATTTGGAATTATCATTATTATATATATTATTAAATGGACTGATAACATCAACCTCAAATTACAAGTTAAAATACATTCCATTATAACAATGTTAATGATACTGAACAATCACGAGCTGACAACGGTTACTGTAATGTAATATGGTCATATCTAATAATAAGATAGATTGCATCATCTAGTTTTATCTCACTAAACTCATGCGACCTTCTGTTCCATTTGTAAATGTGTTATGTCAAGTAGATAATTTCTTTAAAATTAAAATTGCTATCTCGTAACAGTAAAAACTTACACAAGCACCAAGTTCATGTAAAATCACTCTACCCTCACTATGAAAGCTAATTGAAAGTTCGAATTATGTTTAAAAAAGCTCAAGAATTTATTAAGGTATTCATTGAAGCTGATATCACAGATTAAATAATGTTACTACGTAACAGATACATCTCTCCCACACAAAAGCGAAAATACCTACGCTATAATAGCCTGCAAAATTTTAATAATAATCCCAGACGTTAGCTACAATATACCTCCTGCACGCCTACCGGGAGTTGAGGACGCTTTGCACACCGCGCGACATTCGCATGGCTGCGTCATCGAGGGAACGCGCTAGGATTGTACAAAGATGACAACTTAATAAATAAAAGACTATAAATAATGAAATCATTATTTTATTTCTTTTATTTAAATATGTTTGAGTTTTATAAAATAATAAATAGCTTTATTTCATTTTCTAAATTCTTTGTTATTAAACTCAAACCCTCTGATACTTGTTACTCTTCGGAGTGATTCAATGTCGCGCGAGGTGGATTGCTTAAAACTTTTAAGCATTTTATTCACGAAGTGATTAAAGTTAGTTTGCTGTGGTTCCGGTCCAATTTTTGGTAAATTTGTATTATATTAAGTTACTGAACACATAATTAGTCGAGTTTTCTTGTATTTTCTCCCCACTTTGGTGGGATATAAATTGTAATTTTTAGTTTAGAAGTGTCACAGATTAAATTGGCGTGACTACTGTAACTTAAAATATAATATTCTATTTGTTAAAATAAAAATAATATTAACACTTCAAAAGATGAAAAATATTACATTAGAAAAATAACAAATAGAAAAGTTTCATGATAAGTATAAAGACAATTTTAATAAATGGATCAGATAATATTATGACAATTTTACAAATTATGGTTAGTTTTATTTATTTAATAAATGTCTTATTTATTTAATAAATGTCTTATTTATTTTTAACTGTTTGTTTTAATGGTTAAAAATTAAATTTCCCATTTTTAGAGCGGGCGACACCCCACTGATACTTGTACTCCCGGGAGTACGCTAGCCGGTGGGTATGTATATAACGCGATTGAGCGAGTGACAGCCCTGTCGATATTATAGTTTTTTCGAGATTTGCTAGTCGAAAAGTCTAACGTATGAATGTACACACAGACATTTCCAGTGTTTAAAACACAGTAGAATCGGACTCTCTTTGACATAAAATTATAAATCATGAATAGAATAGAATATTTTTATTCAATATATATTATTACATAATAGATACTTATTGAAAGTAATTTTTTTATTTACCACGGGTTCGGAACATACTTCTGTCCTGGCAAAAACCAGCAAAACCCAGCGCGGAATTATATTTTTTTAAACATATTTTATAACTAGGTACAATATTTGTTTACAATTTTATATATAATTTTAAATAGAACCAGCATAGTGGCGAACACCTCATTCCCAGGGATAATTTGAACTCATGTATTGTATTCTTTGATATCATAATAACTGTTTTTGTATATTTTTTTTTACATGAGGTGGAACGCTTAAAACTCCAAACTTAGGAGAGCGCATGTCCAGTTTACACCTCAGGCTGTAATTAAATGCCTGAAAACTACTACCCGTGCCGTTAAAGAATGGGATTAAAAATGGCGTCGCCTCTATTCACCTCTCTTTCGCACACAGTTGCTATCTATACCAACACTCGCCGGTAAAAACTGCAAAAACAAATACGTTGCGATATGCGTTTTTCGCACGTGCTATAACTTCAGTCTAACTTGTCATTGGAATCAATGATAACAAAATGCCATAACTACAAAAAATTTCATCCACTTTTGCTAATTTGTGAGCTAGGACGCGTTCTGAGAGTTTTCTTTATAATTATTGTTGATTTTGTTTGTTTATATTTTCGTATATAATATTTACATGTCATTGAGACATGAGAAACAACTTAAAATTTTCGTTTGTCTGTCTATCCGAGCTAATCTTCAGAATGGCTGAACCGATTGCAAAAAAAACTTCCCGAACAAATAGAGAGTATTACCAGGAGTGAGCCAGACTAAATTTTATAGAGAGATAAGATAAAATAAATGATCTTTAATGATTATATTAAGTCTAAAAAACACCACATTAATAGATCCCACACAGGCGGAGCCGCTGAATCGCTAATTGGGTGTACAATTGTTTTCAAATATTTTCCCATTAACATGAAATTTCCAATTCTCTTAATAATAATATGACGTTATAACAATATACCGTTATTGGCGGGTTTGCGCCACCGAGCCGAGACCTAAAAGTATTTATACAAAATATTAAACATAGAAAACGTATACATATAAAACTAAAGATTTTATATTTTTTAAGATACTCGCTAAAATGCTACGACAACATTACCTGAGGGCACAACTAACTGACATTCTTTTTTCTTCAAATATTTATTTATTTATATATTAATACGGATATTTACTTATAAAGTTTATATTTTTAAGTTTATTTACACACAATAATACATTATATATATACCTAGTCAGGTCATAAATTCTGTCACATGTTTAATATAAAATAATTGAAAGAAGTTTATTCATTATGTAACCATTTATATACCAAAATGAACTTAACAAAACATAGATTCTTATGACACTAAAGTTTATTCAAAATGACCTCCGTGATTTTGAATACAGGCCTTCAATCTGCGCGGCCAGTCGTCTATCGCAGCACGAACGAGGTCCACGTCAATATCGTCGACTGCCTTAATCTAGGATGTCTTGAGTGACTCCAAATTGGGTTAAGGCTTTGAGCACGCCTTTTCCTCCAAGTGTTGCCATATCTTGTAATCTAACGGATTCAAATCTGGACTGGAGGAGGGCCAGTCTTCGTGCCGGATGAAGTCGATTTTACGCGCCGCCAACCAGTCTTGTGTGCTCTTCGCTCTATGAGCTGGCGCCGAATCTTGTTGGAATACCCAGTGCCTGTTATTGAACATGGTATGAGAAACAGGTTCCACAAGGTTCGTCAGGACTGTATTTTGATACACAACTGCATTCGTTTTTACACCTTTCTCACAAAAATGTACCTCTGTTAAGCCCCAATAAGAAACTCCCAACCATACCATGATCGAGGATGGAAAATGACCTCGTTGGACACGCGGAATACGGTTGCTTGCTTCTTCACTACTGTATGCGTACACCTTATCATTTTGTTTGTTGTAGCTCTCTTCTACGGTAAAAATTTTTTCATCCGAAAAAAGAATTTCCCGATTTTTTTTTCCCGCGTACCGCTTCAACAAAGCGCGGCATCTCTTCAGTCTCAGGTGCATTAGACGAGCATTCAAACGATATCCTGTTTTTCTTCGATATGCCCGAAGCCCTAAGTCTTCATTTAACACCCTTTTCACCGTGGTTCTGCTTAACCCCATCTGAAGGGCCAACAGTTTCTGCTTACGTTTGTGATTTCTTTGAATTCGCGCCTTCACAGCTTTTATCACTGCTGGAGTCCTAACAGACCGAAGGCGACCACTTCTTGACCTGTCATCTACACTAGAGTCTTCATTGTATTATTTGATGGTACGATAAACGAATGTTTTGGTTATATTCAAATTTTTCAGTATGTTAAAAATTTGAATTGGCGCGTAACCGCAACGATGCAACGCAATAACTGCAACACGGTCTTCTTTAAGCGTCCACTCCATATTTAAAAATGAGTAAAATTCTAAAAAGTATACAGTTTTATTTTCATGAACAATTCGAAAGTCGAATTCAATAAACTTATTTGTGGCCAGCATTCTAAAAGAAAAGTTGTTACTGTGTGACAATACTTATGACCTGACTGTGTATCATTCTAAAAGAAAAGTTGTTACTGTGTGACAATACTTATGACCTGACTGTGTGTATATATACACAGTCAGGTCATAAGTATTGTCACACAGTAACAACTTTTCTTTTAGAATGCTGGCCACAAATAAGTTTATTGAATTCGACTTTCGAATTGTTCATGAAAATAAAACTGTATACTTTTTAGAATTTTACTCATTTTTAAATATGGAGTGGACGCTTAAAGAAGACCGTGTTGCAGTTATTGCGTTGCATCGTTGCGGTTACGTGTGTGTATATATACACAGTCAGGTCATAAGTATTGTCACACAGTAACAACTTTTCTTTTAGAATGCTGGCCACAAATAAGTTTATTGAATTCGACTTTCGAATTGTTCATGAAAATAAAACTGTATACTTTTTAGAATTTTACTCATTTTTAAATATGGAGTGGACGCTTAAAGAAGACCGTGTTGCAGTTATTGCGTTGCATCGTTGCGGTTACGTGTGTGTATATATACACAGTCAGGTCATAAGTATTGTCACACAGTAACAACTTTTCTTTTAGAATGCTGGCCACAAATAAGTTTATTGAATTCGACTTTCGAATTGTTCATGAAAATAAAACTGTATACTTTTTAGAATTTTACTCATTTTTAAATATGGAGTGGACGCTTAAAGAAGACCGTGTTGCAGTTATTGCGTTGCATCGTTGCGGTTACGCGCCAATTCAAATTTTTAACATACTGAAAAATTTGAATATAACCAAAACATTCGTTTATCGTACCATCAAATAATACAATGAAGACTCTAGTGTAGATGACAGGTCAAGAAGTGGTCGCCTTCGGTCTGTTAGGACTCCAGCAGTGATAAAAGCTGTGAAGGCGCGAATTCAAAGAAATCACAAACGTAAGCAGAAACTGTTGGCCCTTCAGATGGGGTTAAGCAGAACCACGGTGAAAAGGGTGTTAAATGAAGACTTAGGGCTTCGGGCATATCGAAGAAAAACAGGATATCGTTTGAATGCTCGTCTAATGCACCTGAGACTGAAGAGATGCCGCGCTTTGTTGAAGCGGTACGCGGGAAAAAAAAATCGGGAAATTCTTTTTTCGGATGAAAAAATTTTTACCGTAGAAGAGAGCTACAACAAACAAAATGATAAGGTGTACGCATACAGTAGTGAAGAAGCAAGCAACCGTATTCCGCGTGTCCAACGAGGTCATTTTCCATCCTCGATCATGGTATGGTTGGGAGTTTCTTATTGGGGCTTAACAGAGGTACATTTTTGTGAGAAAGGTGTAAAAACGAATGCAGTTGTGTATCAAAATACAGTCCTGACGAACCTTGTGGAACCTGTTTCTCATACCATGTTCAATAACAGGCACTGGGTATTCCAACAAGATTCGGCGCCAGCTCATAGAGCGAAGAGCACACAAGACTGGTTGGCGGCGCGTAAAATCGACTTCATCCGGCACGAAGACTGGCCCTCCTCCAGTCCAGATTTGAATCCGTTAGATTACAAGATATGGCAACACTTGGAGGAAAAGGCGTGCTCAAAGCCTTAACCCAATTTGGAGTCACTCAAGACATCCTAGATTAAGGCAGTCGACGATATTGACGTGGACCTCGTTCGTGCTGCGATAGACGACTGGCCGCGCAGATTGAAGGCCTGTATTCAAAATCACGGAGGTCATTTTGAATAAACTTTAGTGTCATAAGAATCTATGTTTTGTTAAGTTCATTTTGGTATATAAATGGTTACATAATGAATAAACTTCTTTCAATTATTTTATATTAAACATGTGACAGAATTTATGACCTGACTAGGTATATATATAATGTATTATTGTGTGTAAATAAACTTAAAAATATAAACTTTATAAGTAAATATCCGTATTAATATATAAATAAATAAATATTTGAAGAAAAAAGAATGTCAGTTAGTTGTGCCCTCAGGTAATGTTGTCGTAGCATTTTAGCGAGTATCTTAAAAAATATAAAATCTTTAGTTTTATATGTATACGTTTTCTATGTTTAATATTTTGTATAAATACTTTTAGGTCTCGGCTCGGTGGCGCAAACCCGCCAATAATGGTATATTGTTATAACGTCATATTATTATTAAGAGAATTGGAAATTTCATGTTAATGGGAAAATATTTGAAAACAATTGTACACCCAATTAGCGATTCAGCGGCTCCGCCTGTGTGGGATCTATTAATGTGGTGTTTTTTAGACTTAATATAATCATTAAAGATCATTTATTTTATCTTATCTCTCTATAAAATTTAGTCTGGCTCACTCCTGGTAATACTCTCTATTTGTTCGGGAAGTTTTTTTTGCAATCGGTTCAGCCATTCTGAAGATTAGCTCGGATAGACAGACAAACGAAAATTTTAAGTTGTTTCTCATGTCTCAATGACATGTAAATATTATATACGAAAATATAAACAAACAAAATCAACAATAATTATAAAGAAAACTCTCAGAACGCGTCCTAGCTCACAAATTAGCAAAAGTGGATGAAATTTTTTGTAGTTATGGCATTTTGTTATCATTGATTCCAATGACAAGTTAGACTGAAGTTATAGCACGTGCGAAAAACGCATATCGCAACGTATTTGTTTTTGCAGTTTTTACCGGCGAGTGTTGGTATAGATAGCAACTGTGTGCGAAAGAGAGGTGAATAGAGGCGACGCCATTTTTAATCCCATTCTTTAACGGCACGGGTAGTAGTTTTCAGGCATTTAATTACAGCCTGAGGTGTAAACTGGACATGCGCTCTCCTAAGTTTGGAGTTTTAAGCGTTCCACCTCATGTAAAAAAAAATATACAAAAACAGTTATTATGATATCAAAGAATACAATACATGAGTTCAAATTATCCCTGGGAATGAGGTGTTCGCCACTATGCTGGTTCTATTTAAAATTATATATAAAATTGTAAACAAATATTGTACCTAGTTATAAAATATGTTTAAAAAAATATAATTCCGCGCTGGGTTTTGCTGGTTTTTGCCAGGACAGAAGTATGTTCCGAACCCGTGGTAAATAAAAAAATTACTTTCAATAAGTATCTATTATGTAATAATATATATTGAATAAAAATATTCTATTCTATTCATGATTTATAATTTTATGTCAAAGAGAGTCCGATTCTACTGTGTTTTAAACACTGGAAATGTCTGTGTGTACATTCATATAAAAATTTTTTCATCCGAAAAAAGAATTTCCCGATTTTTTTTTCCCGCGTACCGCTTCAACAAAGCGCGGCATCTCTTCAGTCTCAGGTGCATTAGACGAGCATTCAAACGATATCCTGTTTTTCTTCGATATGCCCGAAGCCCTAAGTCTTCATTTAACACCCTTTTCACCGTGGTTCTGCTTAACCCCATCTGAAGGGCCAACAGTTTCTGCTTACGTTTGTGATTTCTTTGAATTCGCGCCTTCACAGCTTTTATCACTGCTGGAGTCCTAACAGACCGAAGGCGACCACTTCTTGACCTGTCATCTACACTAGAGTCTTCATTGTATTATTTGATGGTACGATAAACGAATGTTTTGGTTATATTCAAATTTTTCAGTATGTTAAAAATTTGAATTGGCGCGTAACCGCAACGATGCAACGCAATAACTGCAACACGGTCTTCTTTAAGCGTCCACTCCATATTTAAAAATGAGTAAAATTCTAAAAAGTATACAGTTTTATTTTCATGAACAATTCGAAAGTCGAATTCAATAAACTTATTTGTGGCCAGCATTCTAAAAGAAAAGTTGTTACTGTGTGACAATACTTATGACCTGACTGTGTATATATATATATATATATATATATATATATATATATATATATATATATATAAAATTTATTATTGTGTGTAAATATATGTTATAGTATGTATGTATATTTCAATATATGTACACTTTATTTATGTATTATGTGGCAAAGAATGCCACATGACATTAAGTCCGCCCTATGTTTTTTTTTAATAGGAGAAGGGGCAAACGAGCATGCGGCTCACCTGATGGTAAGTGACTACCGCCGCCCATGAACAGCTGCAACACCAGGGAGGGAATCGCAGATGCGTTGCCGGCCTTTTAAAAAGGAGTACGCTCTTTTCTTGAAAGTCCTTAAGTCGTATCGGTTCGGAAAAATCGCTGATGGTAATCGATTCCACAAGGAAGTCGTGCGAGGAAGAAAACATCTTCTAAATCGCACAGTGGTGGACCGCCAATCATCCAGATGGTGTGGTTGGTATCAGGAGTTCTGCCGCGATGTGCGTTCGTGAAATTTGGCGGCTGGGATTAATCCGAACAATTCCTCAGAGCACTCCCCGTGGTGCGAAAGAAAATGCAAAGGGATGCAACATCTCTTCGCAGTGCCAATGAATCGAGCCGATCGGAAAGGACTCGGTCGCCGACGATTCGAGCCGCTCTGCGCTGGATGCGGTCAAGTGGAAGGAGCTGGCACTGGGGAGCCCTTGCCCAGAGATGGGAACAGTATTCCATGTGAGGCCGAACCTGCGCCTTGTAAAGTTGCAGGCAGTGTGTCGGCATGTTTCTAACAGTGGTAGAGCCACGCGGCAGTTTTTGCTGTCGCACGGATGGGCCAGCTCGAACCTGGGTGGTACCACGACCTCACAGAATACCAGCGTGAAGTAGACGTTTACCTCTGCGTTTCGCTTGGTGAGTGCAGGTGGCCGGAGGCCCTTTTTACTGGAAACGAGGCATTCCATCTTAGTCCTCACGGGTGACAACGCATCTGCATTTTGATTCGCAAACGAGGATAGATGTAGATGTCTATGGGCCGCAGCAACCACTTACCATCAGGTGGACTGTGTGCTCGTTTGTCACCCTTATCCTATAAAAAAAATGAAATACTGTCCCGCTCTGCTGAGCACGCCAAGCTTTTGTATGTACCCTTTCCTTTACCTTAAGGTAGGTAAGGTAAGGGGTGAACCATTTTTGGATCTCGCAGCCCTATGCGGCATCAACCTTTGCCACGCCATTAATTTAACTACGTTTTATCAATATTAGTTTTCTGTTCTTTCTCATTTCCCTATTAAGCATTTACCATCACCATTGTAGCCTATCAAAAGTCCACTGCTGAACATAGATTAGATTAGAGCCTCCCCTAGATTGCCTCATAGGGGGGATATTTGCCACAGTTGCCACGATGGGCAAGCTGGACACCGAAGTTTATTATTCAGCTGTTATCAGGAAGATGCTGCTGCCAATCTTCTAGTACAGTTTCCCTCTAGTGCCTCTTACGACAGCCACGGGATGACATATGATATACAGTGGATATTCTTAAACCGCCATTACACGGTTATTCCCCTATTAAGTATGAGGACAGTTTAAGCAAAATTGGTGTAAGTTTAGAAGAGGTATTTATTGAGAAATAACAAATCCACTTGCCTGGTGTGACCGATGCCAAGGTTCCCTTTTAGTTTCTTCATGGCCTCGTCATTGAATATATTGTTGATGAGACCCATGCCTTTGTGCGCGTTAAAAGTTCTTGCACTTTTGCCCTCTGACGTCACGATCCCGGCCGACTCTTGACCCCTAGAAATGATGTAGCGATTATAATACCATCTATTTATGTTTTTTATGTTATTAGAATTATAACTATAGTAAGTTTATCTAAATAAAAAGACCCATTGAAGCCAAATGGAAAAGTTAGAGATAATTAGTTCTATGAATATGAAACAATAATATCAATAACAACATGATAAAATGCATGTTACAATGTTAAAGACACATATTATGAGCTTGAAATTGCTTTATAATAAAGGGATTAATCTATGCAATTGCCATTTTAGTGGAATGGCCACTTTGAATTAAAATTAAAAACATTTATACATTTACAACAACAAACAAAAAATCTATAAAAACGAAGATCACAAATGAAATTAAGACATCGCTTAAAGGTCAAGCATCCAAGCCAGAAATCTTATTAAAAAAACTATAACATTCTAAATTCAAACATTTTATGACATTCTATTGTTTGACTTTGTTTTTGCATTAAGTATTTGAGTATTATGAAGACTTCAAAAATTAAAGCAATTTTCGAATACGAGTTTTGACGTAGTTCTAACGCAGCAGAAACTATTTGATGGGCACCACAGAGGATGGAATAAAAAGTTCCATACCCTGAAGTACCACATCAGAAACAGAATTGGCAACAACGCTAGGATCTTCCGACGAGAAGCAAACCCGCCCCCAAGGGTAGGATGCAAAAAAGACCGCATCCCGTCCCAATCAGCTGAACTATAGTGCCAAACACGGCGGCAAGCTGCAGATCGCAACTGCGATTGGAGCGTGAGTGGTACCGTACTCCAGATCAGACAATGGTCCGCAGAGCCCAGAGAGGCATCGACGGAGCCCTGATATCCGTCCGGATGAGAGGTCAGCAGAAGGTCCAACAGGGAAGGTACATAGTCTTCCACATCTGGGATCCGCGTAGGCGAAGTAACCAGTTGTGTTAGACCATATGCCAAAGCAAAGTCATAGACAGATCTACCCGCATGATCGGTTTAACGAGAACCAAGCCATTCAGCGTGGTGGCCGTTAAAATCACCGAGTATCACGATCTCTGCGAATGGGACCTGTTGTAGCACGGAGTCTGCAGCCATTTGGACGTGGTCGGTGAGTCAGTCTGTGTCGGCATTACCGCTATGGGACCTATAGAGGCACCCGTAGACGCGGGGATGGTCGTCGCTGTCTACGCACAGCCATAGGATGGACAGGTCCGTACCTTCAAGACTGCAGAGGCGTCGAAAACAGATGTCCTCTCTGACGTGTACGCAAACTCCAGCCCGGGGCACAAAGGAGTGTTCCAATTTGTACCCCGGGTAGGAGAGATATGAAGTATCAGCCGGAGAGGACACCTGAGTCTCGGTTAAAAAGAGCAAGACCTGCCTCGCCGTCTCTAGATGGTAATGGACAGCGTTAAGGTTGGAATAAAGTCCCCTGATGTTGCAAAAACTCACGGATAGCGTGACAGGGGTCGCCTTGGTTGTATTGCTCCGCTTGCCCCAAGCAGCATTAGTCACGAGCGGTATGCTGGTATCCTCCTGGGGTAGTCTTTTATTTAATTCCACTACCATGTTGATGGGGGGGGGGGGGGGGATTGGGCCTCCGGCCACCTGCACTCACGAAGCGAAACGCAGAGGTAAACCTCTATTTCACGCTGGTATTCTGTGAGGTCGTGGTACCACCCCGGTTCGAGCTGGCCCATCCGTGCGACAGCAAAAGCTACCGCTTGACTCTACCACTGAATATATATACTGAATATATAGCTAAAAGTAGACGAATTTTTAAGAGTGTAGTATAAAAAATAATACTTTTATAAAACTTAAAAAACAATAAATTATTTTAGAAAATACATTTAAGAAAAAATTTTGCCATAATAATATTATATAATATTTAAAAAATTTACTTTTTGAAAGGACAATTATTTAAAAATATAAATTTATTGATTCGAGTTTGAACTTCGCGTTAAATTTTAACTTTGAATTTTTTTTTAATTTTTCATATAAAATACGCCAGATACTGACTCCTTGCCATAGACGCATTTTTGACATGTGCCAGAATCTGGCTCTTTGCCGGAAAAGAGGATACCCTTCATACCGACAAACAGCAGTGCAAGTACTAATAGCTACACATTTGGCGGCAGAAATGTGTAAGATGGTGGTACCTACCCCGACGGACGTCTAGGCAGAAAAACAGTCCTACATGGAACCTATATGCACGTTTGTCACCTTTTTGTTGTTATCTTCTATAAAAAAGCTGTCAACGAATTAAACTAAGCTTACCTGTGTTGTAACGCCACTAATCCCAAACAAATGACTTGCGCGACGTCCACCTGTGTCGGCCATTCACCTGTACCTATAGCTCCGAATACGCCGCATTCGTGTGTGAGACCTGGGAACAATAATATCTCGTCTGGTGAGCTACTCTTGATTATAACACACATCGAACGCAACGCGGAGATGTAATGGTCATGTAGTCTCAACTTAAATCACTTCCACCAACTTTATTTTGCAATATTATAATAAAAAAAGTAGTTATGAGATTATTTATCTCAAATATTATAAAAAAAAGTGAATTGAAAATAATTTCACTTGGACGTCAGTTGATCGGTATGGATGTGAACAAGATTTCGCCTCCAGGTCCTTTAAAAGTGTCATTGCCAAGGCAAAGTCAGAGCACATCGGCAGAATTGGCGAGAAACTAGTTCGCCTCCCTTCGGGAACACGTGCATTCTGGTCTCTCACCAAGGCTGTCCAAGGGAACTTCTGTCAGCCATCTCTGCCATCTTTGCACAGTGTGGACGACTCATTGGCCCATGACACAAAGGAGAAAGCCGATCTGCTAGGTTCTCTTTTTGCTTTCAACTCGACTCTCGATGACGGGGGGAACACACCGCCGACCATCCCGTGGTGTGAGTGTTCCATGCAGGAAGTGCTATTTACACACCGCTAGGTGCGTAAAGCACTACTCTCCCTGGACGTCAAGTCGAGTGAGCCTGATGGAGTCCCACCTATTGTGGTGAAGACGTGTGCTCCGGAGTTGACACCGGTTTTAACGCGTCTTTTCCGGTACTCCTACTCCCTAGACGTAGTCTCGAACTAATGGAAGACTGCTTTGCTGCACCCGATCCTTAAAAAAGGCGACCGCTCAGATCCGTCTAACTACAGGCCTATCGCTATCACATTCTTGTTCTCCAGAATAATGGAAAATATTATTAACTGCCAGCTCATGCGGTACCTTGAGGATTCCTAGCTGATTAGTAACCGCCAGTACGGTTTCCGTCGAGGTCGCTCAGCTGGCGATCTTCTAGGTTACCTAATTCATAGATGGACAAAGGCAGTGGAGTCCAAGGCGGAGACGTTGGCCGTTAGTTTGGACATAGCGAAGGCCTTCGATCGGGTTTGGCACAAAGCGCTTCTTTAAAGCTCCCTTCCTATGGGCTTTCCGAGAAATTAAGGATTTGGATCACCAGTTTTCTTGCGGATCGGATCATCAAGTATTAGTAGACGGTCCATGCTCCGATTACAAGCCCATTAACGCTGATGTTCCACAAGGCTGCGTGCTATCACCAACTCTGTTTCTTCTGCATATCACTGATATGTTGCAAACCGGTAACATTCATTGATATGCAGACGACAGCACTGGTGATGGTAAAGTTCAAACCAAACCTGCGCCTTATAAAGTTGCAAAGTTGCAGGCGGTATGCCGCCATGAAATACTGTCCCGTTCTACTGAGCAAGTCAAACTTTTTAGAGGCCAATTTGGCCTTCTCTTCCAAGTGACCACGAAACTGCACATCACTCGGTATGTTGTCACCGAGGATTTGGATACTGGCTGAGGCAACAAGGAGAGTGCCTTGAAACTGAGGAGACACGAGAAAGGGTTTTTTTTAGCGGTAAACGCGCAAACTTGTGTCTTCTGGGGATTGAACTGGACTAGATTTAGTCACCCTCAGTCTGAGACTTTGTTTAGCAAAGACTCTTTTTTCTTTCTTTCTTTCTTTCTTTCTTTCTTTCTTTCTTTCCAGCGCAGAGCGGTTCGAATAGTCGACGACCGAGTTCTTTCCGATCGGCTTGACTCACTTTCAAAGCTTTCACTGCGTTGAGATGTTGCATCTCTTTGCGTATTTTATCGCATCTATCACGGTGAGTGCTCTGAGGAATTGTTCGGACTAATTCCAGCCGCCCAATTTCACCATCGCACATCGCCACATAACTCTCGATACCATCCATACCATCTAAATGATTGACGGTCCACCACTGTGCGGTTTAGAAAATGTTTTCTTCCTCGCACACCTTCCTTGTGGAATCGATTACCACCAGCGATTTTTCCTGACCGAAACGACTTAGGGAACTTCAAGAAAAGAGCCTACTCCTTTTTAAAAGGCCGGCAACGCATCTGCAATTCCGCTGGTGTTGCAGTTGTTAATGGGCGGTGGTAGTCACTTACCATCAGGTGAGCCCCATGCTCGTTTGCCCCCTCTCCTATAACAAAGACACCTTTCGAAAAAGTGAACTTATCACTTTGTTTTTTTTAAATTGGTTTTAGATTTTAATCTCAGGAAGCCTTTGTAATTTCACTATTGTATTCAAAACATTACATAAGCGTACGAAGTGTACACTTTCGGATTTTGCCAAATTTTTACTTTAATGACTAACAGTTATCTAAATTGTAAACTATCTATATCGTCGTGTAAAAGTAACGTAAGAGAATACGCATATTTAGTTATAGTCTGGAAGTAACGGTAACATCATAACAACCTATTGATGCCAAATTGTCCTGACAAAGCTTTTGATATTAGGATTACAAGTAAAAATGACATTTACAAGTAGCCATAATGTTACAACAACATGTTGATCACGAATTGTGCTGACTAAACTTTTGATATTAGGTAACTCAGTTAAGTGTAACGTTACAGAAGACGCTGACTCCACTGTATAATTGTTATTGCTGGTCATACCAAGGCGTCATAATTTCAGTCAACAGACTTGTTTTGACCATTCTATAAAAGATTATAGTTCTCATCGTTGTCATGTAATCACTTAGTCAAGGAAGTCAGTATTGCTCTGAATTCGTTTTAATTAATTATTGTATGTAATAATAAATGTCTTCGAGACATATTTGTCGTTTTTAAAAAGCTTCAGCATCGCTTCCGAAATTTAAGTCGTGTAATGTGGGTTCTACCCGGGGAGTAGAAGTAGTAGGAGGTAGACCACATGCAATGCACTGATAAATGGCGGTATAATCGTTAAATCATATATTACTGATATAAAGTTCCTAGTTCCTTAAAGGAAATCAGTCAACAAACATGCGTAAGCGTCGTGGAACACTCGGTTGGAACCATAGATATAGTATACATTAGATTGGCGATGGCGTGATTAGGGTGAGACCAAAAATGAAATGTACCCGTGTGAGTGAAATGTGCATGTGTGCGACAACAACAGTGCTGCGCCATGTATCAACTTCAATTATCGATACAGCACGCTCTGTCTGTGTCATAAAATGAATATTATTATGTTTGAGGGCATAAAAATAAAACTACAAACAAGAAGTATATGATTTTTATTTTCCACCAAAAAAAACTAATTTATTTTAAAAATGTCGTAAGCTCTCTATTTTGCAATTTTGCTTGATACTTTAATCTAACAATCAAATAAGTTTCGACTATTAATTTAATAATTAAGTGTTTATGGTTTGATAGTGCTAGCGAATCGTACATAATGTATGTCAAGTATGTTAAAAAAATTTTGCAGGACACAAGGCATTCGTTTACTAATTTCCGAAACATATTTTCACATGTTTTCGGAAAATTCGTTCAAAACGAATATCTATCTCATAAACTTTCTCTTAATCACCCTTTCGATGAGATGCTGCAACAAATCGTTTGAACTAGATGCTATTACAGCACTAATGTTATTTTGAAATGAGGGAAGCCTTTCTAGGTTTTTTATCACTTGGTACAACTTTTCCACTTTTTTATTAGGTCGTTTTTTGTGCTCTCACATTTTTACCAGTATTTTTTTTTTGTTTCATATCTAATCTTCTCGGATTAATATCAATAATTTTTTTCATTTTTTTTCTTTCTCTGGGAATTGTCTATAACAGAAACGTTTACAATTGAGCTACTGGATACTGGCAATATATCTTTGTAGACACATGACGATGCTTTACGTACCGGCTTCAATACAACCTACAAATAAATATAATTAGTGTACACATTATGTACTTATCTATGACTAAAATTAATAAAACACAACCCTTTTACCTATTTCTGCCGCTAAACAGCAGTGCTTACATTGCCGCGTTTTAGCCATTTGAGTATAGAGAGCCTGTATAATTATAAGTAGTAAGACATTTTATCTTAGTTCTCAGGGGTAAAAACACATTTTTTATAGAATTAGGGTGATAAACGAGCACACAGTCCACCCGATGGTAAGCGGTTGCTGTGGGCCATAGACATCCGCATCTATCTTCGTTTGCAAATTAAAATGCAGATGCGTTGTCAGCAGTTAGGACTAAGATAAAATGCCTCTTTTCCAGTAAAATGGGTCTCCGGTTCTCTACACCCACCATACAAAACACAGCAGCATTAAGCTGCCATTTTACGCTGGTATTCTGTGAGAGCGTGGTCCTTCCCCGGTCGAGCCGACCCATTACCACCATACCCATACAACTATACTATTGATATAGGTGCAGCATGGCTCTACCACATAAAAATTTTAATTTTTAGCCGTTTATTATCAAGTGATACTGTAAGTTCCTTTCTTACTTTCTTTTTATAAAAAAATATACACCAGGTGGATGATAACAAGTTATACACATTTGAACATGCGCAAACGAAATGAACATATTATGTGCAGTAAAATATATAATTAAGAAAATACGCACGGGCATAAATAATGTGGGTATTCATCCCAAACGCAGTTTTACTTCTTGTGCACATCTATGAGAAAAACATTTTTGTTACATGTAGTTGAATTTTTTTGGGAACCCATCCTTCTCTGTTTATCATTTTTAACCATTTTTGTTTAACCTAAATATTTTTGGAAATCTGAAACATTATTAGAGATGAAATCATCTCATTAAAGTATTTACAATAATGCGTAAGTATTTACTATTACGAGACACTAAAACGTAAAATATAAAATAAAAAAAAACGAAGTCACAAGAGGCTGCATCCAAGGATATGCCTTTGCCTGTTATAAACATATTATCGATAAGATGATATTGATAGTGTCAATCCCTACAAAAATTTGATCAGAAATAGCGGGAATTCACGTATTTGTTATTATTTTTAATATAATTCTCACGCATTTAAAGAATTATCGTAATAAAATGCGATATTTTTCCCTATCCATTTGTGTATAAAACATTTGTACTAGTTCTGAAATATTGAATTTAGAGTGCTAAATATTTTAATTGTACTTACATTTAAAATGTGTAATTTTATGGATTTTCTTTTCTCGAGGAACTGCATTCAGGTACGGCACACGTCACTATATTTAATCACACCTTTTAAATACTTATTAATACTTCAAAATCAAAAATATCGCGAAAATAAGCGGGATTTGTTTCGTTAACCATTGACGTCAGGCTGATACAGGCTGATAGCGTGTAGGTGTATGGTCTAGCCATTCTATCTCGTTCTAACGTAAGCATATGCTATGCCCTTTCTCTTTTACATTGCCAATCTAAGTATATACTATATCTATGGTTGGAACGGAGTTCTTTTCGTAGTATTATAATTATTGATAGACGTATTATATTATTGATTAACAAATACAAATAAATGAATTACTAATAATAATAAAGCCCTTTTATTCCGAACTACATGCAGTTTAACATTTTTGATTTTATAAATTTTATTTCTTATATTATATCACGAAATTCGGCGTGCCTCTTGGCATAGGCCTCCTCCAGCAAATGAATTACTAGCACCTATTAAAATGAAGCGTCATTTAAAATAAAATAATATTTCTTTCATGGCAAGATATGAAAAAGTACGAGGGAGATGGATATTATTCCATCTCGCTTCCTTATAGCCGTCTACACTTTTATCGCCTGGCCCCCATCCGTCAAGTCCGTACCGTCCCATAAAGAACATCGTTCCAATAATCATTAACGTCTTATACCGTGTAAGATGTTGATCCTTTTAAATGATGTTATCGTGGACATCGTCCTGTATGTTATACATACATAAATTGCACAAGGCTAAACATTTAGACCCGACCGCCCCGGAACAACTGTTAGTAAGCCAAACAAAGAACACTTGTTTCGTGCGGGATTCTGTATCGGATTGGTACTAATGTAAAATAATGCAAACAAGCTACATCATCGTCTTTAGCAAGCCACTAGAATCGGAGATCCTAAAGTGGGTTCCATGGAAAAGTCACCAGGGTTAACCGATTCGTTGCGATACCAATGTTCGACAACTTTTAGCTGTGGCGGCGAACAAATATTTCACCATAAAAGTTGACGACACGCCTGTTGTGCCATCAGCCATGCCATGTGTAAAAATGTTTTTTATGCCTTTTTCACTTGTTTAGACGTGATTAAGTTTAGTTGACATCAAACATCAGTTGCGGACGGAAGGATACTTGTTTTACTGGCTAACTACGTGTTTTTTCTGTGTTTTCTTTGAAATGGAGACTAAGTGACTTTTTATGCAGAGATTACAAACCTTTGGTACTACCTTTTGTTTTATAAAAGAAAAACATTTATATAATATAGGTACAGCTAAATCATGCTGAAAACCCTTGGTTTTTATTAAATTAAATTTTCACCTAATAATAAAGTTTGTAAATTATATCAAACAATCGAGAAGCTTAATTTGGAAATAATAAGATTTATGTTTCTTTGATATTTCCAAATGTTATATATTATTTAATGTTAAACAAATGTAAAAGTAAAGTCGATCTGACAACATCTAAATAGTAAGTATAACAAGTGTTTTCAAAAGGAAAAAACAATAGCCAGATGCGCCGGCGCTGTACGGCGGCGGATGGACTAAATACTATTTATTAGTGAACTTTTTTTTATGCATGAACGCGTTCGAACTGTTTCAAGCAAAAATAAACCTTATACCATATCACAAGATCACATGGTATTTCGTAGGTCTATTCGGTCATATGATAGTAATAGACGGCAGTTCAATCATTTTAAACAAAATTAAATAGTAAGACAAACGCATTGTTTTTTTTAACAGGAGACTTATTTCCCAAAAACTTGTTTGAATCAAATCGTGGCCTCTTTTTTCTTTCTTTACTTTATTACTGGGGTGGAAGAGGATCAAAAATACGTATCAGTTGGTGCCAAAAAGATTTATCAGCTTGATGTGAAAAGCGAATAAAGTCATAAATCGTGCACTTTCTCTGGCACCACGAAAACGTAACACATCTTCCAAATCACTCAACTTTATTGACTATCCTACGACAAGAGCATTGGTCTTGTAAGGATGTGTTTGCATTGACTTGTTTTATGTCAGTTTTATTATATAAATTGATGTATAGCGTCAATCCCTATAATTTAATTTCATCGACGGTAAATACCTAGCTGATACAGAGCACACATGAAAAACTAAAAGTAAAGGTTTGAATCCGCCTTTCAGCTAGTATGTAAATTATTTCTAAAATAATCATCCAAGCCTAGTCGAAATAGTTATTAGCAATATTGTTAATGCTATTATAGCATATTTTCTTAATTGAAAAGTATGAATTGTTTATTTTACCTGACTCCACAGCCCCTCTGCCGTACCTCTTGCTTCTTATTTTCACCTCGCTTTGTATCTTGTCACATTGACAATTCGTTTGACAGCTTTCATTGCTTGTGTCATCTGTAGAGAGCCTTTGAATAGGTGTAGTTAAGTCGTCTTTCGTCTCGTTCCTGCCATTTCTTAACTTACATGGTGTTGGTCCTGCGGGACCGTCCATGTTAGATCTGGAAAAGACAAGTTTAAATTGTATAAAAGCATATTTTTATATTTAATTAGCTATATAGCTCGAAGAACAGACAACTGAAAGGAAAGAAAAATTCTCGAGGGCCTGGTACCGATAAACGAAATGTAGACGGCTAGGCGGCCCTCTACGAGATGATGTGACGACCTTGTAAGACGTGCAAGAAGCCAATGGATGCACGTGGTTCAGGACTGTTTTTATGGCATATGTGTTGCTTGGGGGAGTATGCCTACCACAAGTTTCGAGGACTTGTGAAGGGCTGTAATGAAAATGATGATGGTTTTAATTATCTTGATACTTGAAACTTAAGAATTACGTAGAATAATATAATATGCAAAATAAATGGCTTTGACCGGAGATGGATAACAACTTGAATATTGAACGTAGGTAGTATAACCACGCTCCAGCTATATTATGGTTGTAGCAAGAATGGGTCGGCGCGACCGGAGTAGGGCCACACTCTCACAGAATACCAACGTAAAATAGCAGCTTGATGCTGTTGTTTTGTATGGTGAGTGCAGAGAACCGGAGACCCTTTTTACTGAAAACGAGGCATTCCATCTCAGTCCACTGAAGGGGGTGAAAACGCATCAACATTTTGATTCCTAATCGTGGATAAATGTAGATGTCTATGGGCCACAGCAACTACTTACCATCAGGTGGACTGTGTGCTCGTTTGTTACCCTAATTCTATTAAAAAAAAAAACTACACAGAATAAAACCGTGAGAGTTATCATGAAACACTTTTAATTAAACTGACAACCAGTAATTCTACAGCATCGAATTCTTAATCCATAGAGGTAACAGTGGATCTATCTTTATCTGTTTCTTCAACAGCCTTTATAAATCTATGATTGCATTTCTAAGAATTCATCAATCAGTAAAAATTTGACAATACTCACTATGCTATGCAGGTGGGGTCGGTAAACCACAGATCCAATACCCTCACATTGGTAAGGCCTAAGGCCCTATTTCTAGTCTACGTTTCATTTAGTATTCCTATATTACCCTTACACCCCAAATAATTTGTAGTTTTTATTCTTTTTTGGGGATAACTTGCTATCTGAGGACCACACCGACCATTTTTACTGGAAACGAAGCATTCCACCTTAATCCTCAGGTACTGAGAAGTGAGAACGTACTGCATTTTGATTCTTAATCGAAGATAAATATCTGTCTACTATCCATCTACAGGATCAACTTACTATCAGGTGGACCGTGTACTCGAATGTCACCCTTATTCTAAAAAAAAAACACAGACTGGTAAAAGTCACGTATTTTGTGTGCTTGTTTTTCACTCTATTAAAAAACAACCGTATAGACGCACAAGTCAACCCCATTAGAACCTACTTAATTGAAAATGTAAACATCATTATTTTTTACTTAGCAGTTATGCAACTGGCACTGAATAAACCACAAAAGAAAAAATAACAAATGCATTTTCAATATGTAATAAAAAGAAATAAGTGTAGTCGCTTTTCAGCATCAAAATTACTTATCTACTTGTATATAAATAAAATGATAGAGGTTTTCAGTTGTGCGCGCATCACGGAAAAACTACTGGATAGATTTCAATTAGGTTTTCTAAGTTTTATTTTTTAGACACTTGACCCTTATCTAAAAAAATTATTGCGATATCTTCATTTAATATATAGTTATTAAAATTTTATGAAACAACTATTTTTATACGGGGTTTTTACACACGATCAACTGTATGTCGCTTGCTCTCTTGTTACTAACCCAGATAATTTGTATATTTTAGCTACAAACGGAGCAACGAATAACATTGTTTACAAAGAAATTTTGACATTTTGATGTTTTATCCTTCGCACATACAAAAATTTTGTTAATATATCAAGCAACGCGAACGAAGTCTAGAATCAGCTAGTATTGAATATAATACGAAAAAAGACACTAAATAAAATACGAATAAGAACGCTTGTTTCGTATTAAAACACCTTCATTGTTTTCAAAGGGACCATTATGTACGAGTATACAAATAATTCTAGTACATACAGGCAGAATTATTTGATTCACAGAACTACGATAAAGGGCTTACATTGTTTTGTAATTAGATATGCTAGTAACGTAGAAACTGTAGTATCTTAATTCATAAAACTATGTTTCAATGACGTCTATTAAAAGCTCTTTGATCTAAATACAATATTTACAAAAGCATAACTTGCAGCGTCAAAAATGAGTATTACTAATTACCTTTTGCACAGGCCAGTAACTTATAAAAGATTAACTTTTTTTTTAAATTAAAGCTGGATTTAAACTTGTAACAGAGTTCAAAATCACTACAAACGCGAACTCTATAAACTATCCAAACGATTGACAGTCAACACGCGACCTAAGGCAGAGCGAAGACTAAACGTCGTCAACCCCGACCAGCGATTATATTGTACAACAAGTAACCATAGCAGATTTTAATGCCAATAACACAATAATCACATGATAAAGAAACAAAACAACCACTATACTGTAACACTCTTACAATGTGTCACTACTGCAAAAAAAAAACACAATTTACTATCGCACTTATTCCTTACGAGTTAAAACGACCGTTTGATTAAACAATAATTTTCGTACATTTGACGTCAAAGCGAACGAAAATGTTATCGTTTTAATTGGACCTACTTAGAAACCTACGTCATCGAATTATCTCCCGAATAAGATTCATTATATAGGTTAAGATTTATATGACATAGATAGACGATGATGCGAATTTGTGACTACAACAAACATCGCGAAAATATTGCTAAATTATCTCAAATATTGTAAATTGACGTAATTGGTCCTTCAAACCGGATATTGAAGTTAATGTAGAGATATAGATAGTTAAATTTAATATTTTTTATTTAAAAAAAATTTTTTTCTAGTTATTGAAATTAGTGTCTGACCAAAACAGGATTTTCAACCGAAACCGAAAACGAACCTTCGGTCTGAGTGTCAGTTTCGGCCGAAACCGAAACCGAAACTTATTTAGACATGTTTTTTTATTGTATACTGAAATCTGGTATATTTTTATACATATACAGATAGGTAGAGCATGTTAATGAAAACCAGTTATTGTAAGTCATGTAGCAATATATTTATTTATTTTAAAGTAAAAATCAACAATTTAACGTTAAGAAATACTTCTTTAAGTCAATTTTGTAGAAAAATCAACACTTACACCCATAAAAAGTTACTCGCTAATTTAGAACATATTTCATTGTGTTCACAATATTGTTAATGTTAATCAATGAGAGCATTAACTTAATATATCACACTCACACACACACACACACACACAACAGACACACAACTAAACAAAATCCCAGAAAATATACAAAACCTGCTCAAAGTTCAAAAACTTTAATAAACTAAGTCTGTATAAAAAGGGTTATTATAATATTTAGTAATTTATGGATGATAATAACCCCTGGGAATGAGGTGATCTCACTACCAAGCTATTTCCAATTTGTTTTGTGTTGTTAATTGTGTTACATACATGAGAAAGAGGCCCCCTAAAATGCGATGCCTCCAGACTTTACCACAGATGACTAATTAATTTGATCACTTTTACGCTCGAAAAAGAAAGTCACAAATTTAAGTGAGCTTGTTTGGGGCTCCGCAAGAAGCCCCGCTTAAATAGGGTTACCAGATAAAGAAATCAAAAGTCCGAAGAAAAAGCCTGATTTCCATTTAAAAATCCTGAGATTTATTACAGTTTGAGAAAATAACCTTATTAAAAAGGTACCTTCACATATTAAATATGATAAAACTGTTTAAGTACCTACATGAATAAATAAGTTTTGTTTTTAATTGTACAATTATTACCAAAGGAAGATTATTTTTAGTTTCTTTAACTTTTTATTAAAGAGATCTTTAAAATGTAAGCTGTATTGTATTGAAAATTCTAAAAATCCTGAGATTTCATGAGATTTGCAAAATCCAGCCGCAATCCTGAGAAAAGTCTAAAAATCCTGATATCTCAGGACAAATCCTGAGATATGGTAAACCTACGCTTATATGCGACTGCGAGGCCGTTGTAACTACCTTCAAAGACCGCGATTGTTACATTGACGGAATACGAGACTTGTCAGGAATTAATAGATATGAGTAGGTACGTATGTCGTGTCAAGGCATGTTTGGTAGGATAGATCTGTTGGGTAGATCCTTGGAACGAAAAAAAGAGGTCTCGCTGATGCAACTTCGCCCACGTTTATATTAGTCCACGCTACGCCTCTGATTGTAAACTGTTATTTAAAAAAAAGTCTCTCTGTGTTTCTTGCTGGTTCTTCCAAGGACAGAGGCTTTTTTTCGAACCAGTGGTAATTAAACAAAAGAGTGACTTTCAATAAGTATTATTTACAATTTATATTGAATTAAAAAGTTTGTTTCTGTTTCTGTATAATTATGAATAATAAACGAGTCACGAACTCATCCGCAAGACACACGACAAACCACGAACACTGAGTTTCGGCGCCGCCGAAGGTTCGACAGATTTTTTGCCGAAACCGAAACTATTACCGAAACTAGATTTTTTTGCCGAAACTTGCCGAAACCGAAACCGAAACCGAAACCGAACCTTCGGTCGGTTACTAATTGTAATATCCCTAAACAAATTTTACACCATAGACGTTACGTAAAACTTCTTTTAACTATTATTTATTCTGTGGTAAAACTAACAAGCAGTTACCAACCCGCCTGCCAACCGTAGCAACTATAGCAAAATCTATATATAGCGCAGGTTTATTTTCGGCTTATTTTAGAGGTTTTAATGGAATTAATTGATATAATACTATAAGATGCTCAATACGGCTTAAAAAGGTTCGCCAAAAGAGTGCATAAATCAAAATTATGCTCTAATTTAAAGTGGTTACGACAGACCAACGGTCAAAATACCGACGTTTATATGTTGAGGTGACTTGGTTCTCATTTAAAAGTAATATTTGATGTTTTATTTTCTACTAGCGACTCGCCCCGGCTTCGCCTGGGTGGGTGGGATCTATTAATGTGGCAACATTTTAATTTTTTTAAATAACCATCAGTGACCATTTATTTTATTGACTTTTCCATTTCACAAAAAATTCACATTTTTTTTCGGGCAAATATATAGCTAAGATTAGTCCTGGCATTGCCCTCTCTCTTTATAAAGTTTCATTACAATTGGTTCAACCCAAGACAAAAAAAAATTAGAAATCTTTATTCATATCTTAAAGACATGAAAATAACTCCCAGGGCTTGATAAAAGGAGGTTATTACAATACTACAGATACTGACAGACACGTCAATTTTATTTATAAACAGAAACAGAAACAGAAACTTTTTTATTCAATATAGATTATAAATAATGCTTATTGAAAGTCACTCCTTTGTATAATTACCACTGGTTCGAAAAAAAAACCTCTGTCCTGGGAAGAACCAGCAAGAAACCCAGCGGGACTTTTTTTTTAAAATAACAGCTTACAATCATGTATGTTACACAAATTAACAACACAACAAATTAGAAATAGCTTGGTAGCGATCACCTCATTTCCAGGGGTTATTATCATCTATAAATTCTTTAATACTATAATAACCCTTTTTATACAAACTTAGTTTAATAAAGTTTTTGAGCTTTGAGCAGGTCAAATTTTGTATATTTTCTGGAATTTTGTTGTAAAAGCGTATACATCGCCCCAAGAATGAATTACTGACTCGATGGAGTCGAGTAACCAGTACTACTAGCTTGTGTCTGTTCCTAGTATTTACAGAATGAATATCACTTATTTTTGTAAAACTACTTTTATTTTTGTGTACGTACATTACATTTTCATAAATGTATTGAGAGGCCAAAGTTAATACATTAATTTCCTTAAATTTTTGTCGCAGCGACTCTTTAGGCTTTAAATCATAAATTGCTCGTATGGCCCTCTTCTGTAAAACAAATATAATTTCAGTGTCAGCTGCGTGTCCCCATAGCAAAATACCATACGACATTATGCTATGGAAATAGCTAAAGTAAACTAGTCTAGCTGTTTCAACACTAGTTAGACTTCTAATCTTTTTTACGGCATATGCTGCAGAACTAAGTCTGCTTGCTAGTTTTGATATATGGGGGCTCCATTGAAGCTTCGCGTCTAGTGTGATTCCAAGAAAAATGGTGGTATCTACAAGACTCAGTTTCTCCCCATTTAAAATTACATTAGTATTTAATTGTTTGACATTTGGAGTCATAAATTTCATACATTTCGTTTTAGTGCCATTTAAATGCAAATTATTGACATTGAACCAATTTACTAATTTAGATATAGCATTATTAACTTCGTCATATATACAGATTATATTTTTGTACAACTAAAATAAACTTTTAGTTAACTAAAATATTTTTAAACCATGGCGAAAAAAGTAGCGCAAAAGCAGTCATCATCAGCATCGAATAAAAAAACTTAAAAAAAACTAGCCGGAGAAGATTGTTCTTGCATCATGTGACAGAACATGTGATAAAGGTAGGTAATATATTATTTTTATTAACATAATAATAAATAATATAAAGCAATGACCTATTGATAGTGGGTCTGGAGCATACATGCCTTTAAAAAAAACTTTCTTTGATTTTATTATATCATTTAGACAACCTTCCTGAGCCACCTGCATTCATCGACTACCTGCATGTTTCATCAGGTCGTGACTACATCTACGGTTGACAAACACTGTGAAGCTTTCTTCCCCATTGTTTTAGGTTATTCGAGCTATAGGGTAATACATTACTTATTGCCACACAGCTTCTCTTTACTTGTAATATAATATATCTCAATACTTGTAATTACCTACTTATGAATTTATGTATGCGCTAAATTGAAGTAATGTTTGGATGTAATCATATACGAAAACCATCGTATTTTTATAGAATAAGGGTGAGCACACAGTCCACCTGATGTTAAGTGGCTGATGTGGCAAATGCGTTGTCTCACCCCTGACGACTGTCTTCTTTCCAGTAAAAAATGACTAGTTCTCTGCACTCACCATACGAAACACAACATCATTAAGCTGTTATTTTTTGCTGCTATACGGTGAGAGCGTGGTCCTACCCCGATCGAGCTGACCTATTCGTGCTACAACTACTATATAGCTGCAGCGTGGCTCTACCACGTAAAACCCCAGTTATCGGGGGTGGTTATTTTTAATTCTTCCTTTTCTTCTATCAGCCTGCAAAGTCCACAGCTGGGCATGAGCTTCCCCGTTGTAGGGAGAATTTGGCATAATTGCCACGCGTAGCTGACGGATTGACGATTGATCGATTAATCCGTCAGCGGTCTGAATATTTAAGGTCTGACTTAAACGGGATAAATATCACATTCTATCGGAAGCTATCCCTCGCGTTTACTATAAAACTAGAGTCGCCTCTTACGACATCCATGTTTAATTTCACCCCCCTTTTCCTTTCATTCCACGAACTTTTTGACCTACCGTCGTATAAGACATTAGCTGCTTATATTGTAGTACTACTATTTATTATGTGCTTATATTGTTCCGTTTTGCTTATGGAGTTTAGAGTACAAGGAGAACCATCTTATAAGGGGCGAAAGTTGAAAAAGTGTCCTAATATTTACTGAAAATAGAAGTTCCAAAACCTACCACAATAGCGCTGGCGTCTGAAAAACTACGATATGAAGGTAGCTGTTGTGAACGGAGTGAAGTCAGCTGAATTCAAATATTTAAAAAATTTCATGACTAGAGTAGTTAGAAAAATGCCAGTATAGTCAAAACCTTATTATTTAAAATTTTTGAATACTGGCATACAACGGTTGCGCTTGCTGAAAATAAAAAAAGACATTAATTTTCATTAATTTTCAAATATGGAGTAGTCGAAGAAAGAAGATGAAAGAAGAAAGAAGAGTAGCGGTTATCGCGTTACACCGCTGTGGTTACGCGCCAAAAGAGATTTTCAATATTCTACAAAAATTGAAAATAAACCTACGATTTGTTTATCGCACTATCAAACGATTCACTGAAGATTCAAACTTCGAAGATCGTAAGAGGACCGGCCGACCCCATACAGTTAACACCCGCGATCATCAAAACAGTGAAGGCGCGAATCCAACGAAATCCTGTTCGTAAACAAAAAATCTTAGCTCTTCAGATGGGCCTAAGCAGAACCACGGTCAAAAGGGTGATCAATGAAGACCTAGGACTACGAGCTTATCGTAAGAAAACCAGACAGTTTTTGAACGAGCGTTTGAAAAAAATTAGGCCGGATAAATCCCGCGCTTTGTTACGGCGGTACGCGGGAAAAAAGTAACGCGAAATTTTGTTTTCGGATGAAAACTTTTTAACATCGAAGAAAGTTATAAGAAACAAAATGATAACGTGTATGCCCACAGCAGTGAAGAAGCCAGCACACTTATTGCGAGGGTTCAACGAGGACATTATCCTTCGTTACTCAAAATCCACCACTGAACATATTTCACTTCCAAGGAATGCCTCAAAACACGGTGAGATCCATCTGTGACTTTCTGCAGTTTACAGAATCGTCACACTACGAATTGTCACTTTTTTATTTATTTTTTTTTACAATTTTTATGACCTCTTATATATAAATATAAAAATCAATTACTGTCCATTAGTCTCACTAAAACTCAAAAATGGCTGGACCGATTATAATAATTTTTTTTTTGTGTGCGTTTGAGTGGGTTCGTGGATGGTTTAGATTCACCATTATACCCGGTAGGTGACTCTGTTGTCAATGTCAGAACCGGGGAGATAGCTAGTAGTTAATAGTGACTTGTTTGTCATTAATATTAACTTCTCTATAATCATTTTATCACGTGAAAACTCTCTGCTCCCTGTATATACTACATAATAATTAAAATTATGATTGTAAATAACACGTAAATTCGCAGTGGACTTATCTAAGTTGTTTATAGCACATTTCTCTTATATCCCTGTTGTGGAAAGATACTCAAATGTCAACAGATAACTGACCCCCTGCGGCTGATCTGACGGCATAGCGCACTAGAATTGCGTTCCCGTTGTTTACATAACTTTATCGCTGGTATAAATAATGTTGTTGTCTCTAGTGTTGTTTCGTCATCTATTGTATTCACTGATATATTATTTTAAGACACGGTAGCATACAAATGTCTTGTAATTAACTGTATTTGAACAGATATATACAAAATTACAAATCAAGTAAAACACAAGTTTAGATAGAGATGTGCCATCTCGGCTTGACCCACGGGCACTGCGTAGAGATGTTGCATCTCTTTGCGTATTTTATCGCATCTATCACGGGGAGTGCTCCGAGGGATTGTTCGGACTAATTCCAGCCGCTCAATTTCGCTATTGCACATCGCGACAAAACTCGCGATACCATCCATACCATCTGGATGAATGGCGGTCCACCACTGTGCAATTTAGAAGTTTTCTTCCTCGCACAACTTCCTTGTAGAATCGATTACCACCAGCGATTTTCCCGGACCGACTTACGGACCTTCTGTGCCCAGCAGTGGGACGTATGTAGGCAGTAACCTTAATTAACCTATTTAATTTTTAACAATCATTACAATCGGTTCAGCTGTTTCCGAGAAATCGTTAAACAACCATAATAAATATAGAACCGTCTCGTTTTTGGAACTCGGTTAAAAGAGAAAAACTGCCAGTGTTTTCTTTTCTAAAGTGTTCACAATAAAATATTTATAGCGTTTGTCACAATAGCCACGCGCAGTATTCGCTTTTTACGACTTTACTTCTGAAAGTAATGAGGTGTTGGATTTTCTTGCGCCGGAACACAGCAAGTTTACGTTTGTGACTTTATTTCAGATATTATTAAGTGATACTTTTGGAAATATGGTACAAGAAAGCTATTTTGTGAAGCATTTTTCCAAAAAAAATATACCAAAAATAAGTTTTCGAAATAGTGATCTTTTAGGTAATCAACCCAAAAGCGCTAAACCTGTTTTTTATTGGACTGTGTGACAAACGCGCACACAGTCCACCTGATGGTAAGTGGTTGCTGTGACCCATAGACATCTACATCTATCCTCAATAAAGAATCAAAATGTAGATGCGTCGTCACGTCGATGGAATGTCTCTTGTCCAGTAAAATAGGTATCCGGTTCTCTACACCCACCATACGAAACACAGCTGTGTCAAGCTGCCATATTACGTTGGTATTCTGTGAGATCGTGGTCCTTCCCCGGTCGAGCCGACCCATTTGTGCTACAACTACACTACTAATATAGCTGCAGCATGGCCCTACCACGTATTTCTCTATTGATGTCCCCAAAAAAACTATTTACATTAAATTTTACCCCAGAAATTCCCTTTCAGAGGATTGTATTTAGGTAAATGTACCTGCTACTGATAATATAACTAATAAGATAACATATGTATAGGTAACAAATTTCAACTACTATAAGGAAAACGTATGTGCACAGAAATACACTAAGCTCAGTTGGTATACTCAGACAACTTCATGTTTAAAGTCAAACATCACAATGTCATAGCCAAAGATTCTATATAAATCTTTGGTCATAGCATGGTACGTCATATAGTCACTCAAGAAATGGCCTAAACTCTAATTTGGACGATATGAAGTGAGGGCTTAAGATTTAGATTGTCTCCGAATACCGGCCTAAGTGATTGCATAAATGTTCCATTTTTCTAGTTTTAGCGCGATACAAGGTCTGTAGGTACTTACACGTATACTGCGAAAACACAGAATCAATCTCTAGCCTCAATGCGATAAGAAAGTAGGTACTTGTGAGCTTGGATACAGTGTCAAGGACGCGGGCACATTCACATAACACTACTCAGACTTGAATATATTAACAACTTAATCAACAAGTTATAAAAAAAAAACTTTTAATCAAATTCGCACCTACACGGGTGGCGTAGGTGTACGATCCAGCAAGATACACTGACGATTTAGGAACAGAAACAGAAACCTTTTTTATTTAATATAGATTATAAATAATACTAATTGAAAGGCATTATTTTGTTTAATTTACCACTGGTTCTGAAAAAACCTCTGTCCAGGGAAGAACCAGCAAAAAACCCAGCGGGACTTTTTATTTAAAAAATAACAGCTTACAATCATATACATATATTCTTTTATAGAGTAAGGGTGACAAGCTAGCGCACAGTCCTCCTGATGTTAAGTGGTTACTGTAGCCCATTTACATCTATCCTCAACTACGAATCAAAATGCAGATGAGTTGTCACCCGTGAGGACTAAGATGGAATGCCTCGTTTCCAGTTAAAAGGGTCTAGGTCTTAGGTCTCAGGGGTGACCAAGTCTCTTAGGGCAACCACGAGATGATATGGATATTCATGCATCGCCACTATAAGGTAATTGATAATTTTTGAAAACATTTTATTTATCGACAACGTCTTGCAATCGTCGTTTCTATAGCGCTCACTTGACCTTCATACAAATAATTCAATATTTAAATTGTTGATAATTTTTTTTTTATTTTAAGATAAAACATAGTAAAATTGATTGGCAAAATGACTCGTTATTTTACATTTATCTAAAAAAATATTACCATAGCTCTGACTAAGTTGTAACAATAAAATGTCGGGGCCTGAGTGGTTAAATCAATAAGCAATTTTAAAGTCGTATTTAAACAGCAAAGTGAAAGTAAGAAAATATCCACTACCCTATATCGTCCCGCTTGTTGTAAGAGACGACAGATGGTAACAAAGCAGATGTGCAGCAGCGTCACCCAGTCACTAGCGGCCCCGCTATTCCTGACTACGGTGACGACAATGTTAGTAGCTTGGCAGTGGGTCCTAAGAATCTACAGTGAAGGTTCCTTTGCCACCTACATCGACTCGACCTGGCAACATTTAACGCACATAACCTTAAGACTGATGGGAAGATGGAGGTGGAAGAAGAAACAAACAAGTTGCACTGGTATATTTTTTATTATCGTTTGTAGTCCGGAGAGAGGAAAGGGAAACGGTAATCCTCACATCCCGTAATTTGCTCTAACACCGGAAGGGCATCTATCGTATCATAATGATGTCGGATTTATCGTCCATTAATCTCTCGTTAACAACGTTGTTAAGATTAGCAATATGCCGACAAGGGGATGAGTATAAAGTGTATACCTTATACCACAGAATAAATAACAGTTAATTTGTACTCGGAATCTCCAAACGGTATTTATTATACGCGGGCGACACGGAAAGTTTTTAGAACTGGCCACTTGTAAACGATATAATAAAAAATAACTTCAAATTTTGAAAATAGAACTCTTTGCCCATATTATTGTGTATGTATTTTATTAATTTGTCATTTCTTTACGATTTGGCGGCAAATTGAAAATTGTCTGTGTCACGTCAGCATGAATTTAACGCAAGAAAATTTTCGTACAATGATTTTTTATAACTTTCGATTAAGTCAACAAAGAAAGTTATGATAGACTTCGATTGGCCTTTCACGATGAAGCCCCATCTCGTGCCGCTGTTTACAACTGGTTTCATGAGTTTAAACGTGGTCGCACTAATCTCACCGATGATTTGCGTGAGGGACGATCTTCTACGGCGACGACTGAAGATATCATCAGTGTTGTGCGGCGTATGATAGAGGCGTATGAAAGAGTGACTTATCAGCAGATTCGGACAAGCTTAGGCATCGGTATGAGTCAAGTGCACAAAATCCTCCATGAACATCTAGCGGTCAGGAAGCTTTGTGCCCGGTGGATACCTCATAATTTCGCAGAGGTCCAAAACCACGACAAGGTCTCGTCGCACACCGCCAAGCAAGCAATCGATTACTTGGCGACGTCAGAGGTGGAATAACTGGGTCGCCCGCCCTATAGCCCCGACCTCGCACCTTGCGATTTTTATTTATTTTCGAAAATAAAAGAAAAACTTCGAGGAAAACGTTTTATGGACGCCGAGGAAGCAGTGGCTGCATTTCAAAATGTCGTCGTAGAGACCCCTAAGGACGAGTGGGCAAAGTGCTTTTTTCAATAGTTCCATCAGATGCAGCGATGTATTGATGTAAATGGACACTATTTAAAACTAATAACTAACTATATAGTTTGTTCAGTTTTTGATTTTCTAAGAACTTTCAAGTGTCACCCTCGTAATTAATAGAATCAATTCAGGCGTTACTTTGCGGCAAAGACATTTAAGTAGTAGTAGGTATATATTTTAAATCTCTTTGCTTTGCGGCAATCCATTATAATGAAATTGCTATAATTTAATTTGTGTAATTCCGCATAAAAAAATATAATGATGTATCCTGCCCAGTTTAAAGAGCACCTCCCACTCTCCCTCAATTGCGTGTACTAATAATCGTCACCACCAATTCCTGCACCACAACCCCCAGCACCACCACTTCCAAAACCACCGCACTAGGAACGACCTACCACTCTCGATAATACGACACGTGTTTCGCCTCTACACGAGGTATCCTCAGGTGAAGTAGACCCTGCGAAGGCTAGCCGATAAGAGCGGCCAGACTCTTTTCGGTTCTACTTTAAACCCGAAGACCCGAAAATATTTAACTTGAATGACAAATTCATTTTCGGTATCCAGATTGCAATACAGTGGATGGCATAGATGACCAGTTCGTGGACAGTGTCCATGCTTTCACAGCTAAGTTCTGCAAGACCCGACCCTCTTAATCTCATAGCATCCATATATTTAACTAAACAGTCAAATCTCAAAATACATGCGGCAAGACTTACACAACTTCAACACAGCTAGTATTGAAGAAGCGATTGAGAGGACCCAAGGGTACTAACTACTAAATCTTTGCCAGAGATCTACCTACCGTACAGAGTCAACTGTCGAAGTTGAAGACCACCTGTGGTAGCGTTATTATCGGGACACCTGAGATTTTGAGTGGGATTGAGAGGTTCGACAGACAAAATAAACATATACGTATAAACAAACGTATACATACATATAACAATAGCCAAACGCAAGTGTGAGTTTCCAAGAGCAATTCGTATCGTACACTATTCTGATGACACCTCGAACGTCAGTATGAGGGAGTAGAATGGCTCTTCAGCACGTTATAATTTAAAAATTAAAATTTTGTTCAACCAAGTTCTATATAAATTATTAGGAATAACTCAAAAACTGTTGGTCAGACCTTGATCAAATTTATATGGGATCACATGAGAACCACCAGCTTTCAAGTAAAAAAAGAATCATCGAAATCAGTTCACGTAGAACAATGTTATAAGGTAAAAACATAAAAAAAAACATACAGTCAAACTGATTACCCCGGGCGAAAGTGGAATTACAACGGAGCTTCTGAAAGTGAGTAGAAAACTGCCCTCTATGGTGGCACTAACCCGGAAGCGTGGAGCAGAAGTGCGGTGGTCTTGTCCTGTAAAAAACGCGACAACGCTCTTTTGAAGAAATACAGACCGATTTTCCTGTTGAGCCACATCTACGTGCTGTCTTCGAGAGTCATTACGAATCGTCTTGCACGCGACTTGACAACTTCCACTTAACAGAATACCAGCCTAAAATAGCAGCTTAATGCTGCTGTAATAAGCATGGTGAGTGTAGAGAACTGAAGACCCTTTTTATTTTTACTAGAAACATTTTTTTATAGCACAGGGTGACAAACGAGCACACAGTCCACCTGATGGTAAATGGATACTATGGCTCATAGACATCTAGATTTATCCTCAATTAGGAATCAAAATGCAGATGCGTTGTCACCCTTGAGGACTAAAATGGAACGCCTCGTTTCCAGTAAAAAGGGTATCCTGTTTTCTACACTCACCATAAGAAAGACAGCAGCATTAAGCTGCTATTTTACGCTGGTATTGTGAGAGCATGGTCCTTCCTCGGTCGAGCCGACTCATTCGAGCTACAACCATAATATAGCTGCAGCATGGCTCTACCATGTTTAATTTAAACATGTCTTGGTTCTCCCTCCTTCTTATCTACTTCTATCTAATCTCTTATAAGTCCTCAAGACTCGTCCGTCCATTTACAACGAGCGCTTAGCTCCTGAAGTAGGTACCACAGTCGAGTATGTGATATTTCACAACTATAAGCAGTAGGTTCAGTTGATACGAACTCAGATCATTAAAATTTAAAACAACCACCCCGTAACTTAACTACAACCTATTAACTTTTGTCGCCTGAAAAATAATAAAGATATCTGACGTACGACGAGTGCCTGCCTATAATAACATTTTCGTCATCCTAAAGTTTATCTTTATTACTAAAGTCGACCTTAAAATCATGCTATGAAGATAACAGTAACAAAAATAAATATCAATAATAAGATACGTACCATGAAAAACTGAACATTTTTCAACAAAGATTAAATTATATCTTAAGAAAAACTAGAAAAAGAAGCTCTACGACTTGCCTGGTGTTCACTGTAATTATTATTATGTTGATTTCATATGAGATGGTCTTTTACCAATTTCTGACGTCCAATTTTTTATAAAAGTAAAGGTGAAACGAACACAGTGCACATTATGATAAGTGGAGTGGGGTATAGCACATAGACACCTATAGCCTTTTTTAGGGTTCCGTACCTCAAAAGGAAAAAACGGAACCCTTATAGGATCACTTTGTTGTCCGTCTGTCTGTCTGTCTGTCAAGACCCTTTTTCTCAGGCATGCGTAGAGGTATCAAGCTGAAATTCATATCAAATACTCAAGTCCACTGTCCCTTGGAGCTGTGAAAAAAATCAAACTTCTAAGCCAACGCAATCAAAAGATACAGCCGTTTATGCCGCAAATTTTCGACATTTGCAATGGAATCAAAACCTACAGGGTTCCCGTGAACTCAGAATCTTAAAATTTAGTACGAAGCAACGTATTATAGCACAGATAAAGGAAAAATTGCGAAAAGTATAAATTATTAGTTACATCATATAATAAAAATATTTTTAATAATTTTAACTTTGTTCGGAACCCTCGGTGCGCGAGTCCGACTCGCACTTGGCCGGTTTTTTAACAAAATTTACCCCACTGCAATCACATTAGGAACTTCTTTGCTATATTAATATTTAATTAGCGTGGGATACGAATTCTAAATGAGAAATACTTTATATTTATAAATTTATACATTGTTTCAATTATTTTTTACTATTTTATTAACTGAGGCATTTGAATTATTTGGTACTTTTCGTGTTTCCTTGACTGACTGGATGAGATTCAAACATTTTAAACTGTTCAAGCGCTCTTCTCTACCCCTAATTTATTAAGATGTTTTGCCAATGACAGCATTGGGAACGGAACGGAAGGGAACTTCTGTCAGCCATCTGTTTCAACCTATGTACAGGGAGAACGACTTCCTGGCCCATGCCGCAAAGGAGAAAGTCAATCTTTTAGGCATGGCTCTGAAACTGGTTTAAATTCTGAATCGGTTTCGGTCATTGACCCCAAAACCGGTTTGCACAAATTTAGGTTTAGGTAGTAAGAATTAACCGGTTAAAACCAAGTTTTGTAATCTCCCCTCTATCCCTTACCTCGCTTGCACCCAACTTTGTAGGACTGCCCTCTGTCTAATTCACGAGGTCCAATATATTCATTGCATCAACGCGACTGCCTTGTAGCGTACTCCCTCATATTTTTTCATCTTACAGCAACGATCGTATTATAAATAACAGAAGATTTCTGAGAAGTTCTGTTTCAATTAATTATGCGTTATCTTCACTTTAAAATTAAGTTTCGATATCAAGTTTAATTTGACCTTATATATTTAAAATGACTTTAATTATATTTAACATTTTCTATTAAATTTACGCTTTGCATCCTTAATTCAATGTCATTCGTTTAATAATATATCGCAATAAATGATGAACTTTCTTAACAGAACACGATACTTTTAAAAGTTTATGAAATTATATGTAATAGTATTTGTCCTTTGTAGGACTAAAGTGAGGCAGATTAACAGATATTTTTTTTAAATTCGTGACCACTTCTGAGGTGTAAAGTTTAACTAGAAGTCATGTCTAAAATATAAATCACACTAATATCGAACGTTAACGTAAAACGATCTTGTATTGAATTATAAAAGAGAATTATTAAATGTGCAGCCAAGTTTTCTCACGCCTCAAGATCAAAATAATGTAATAACCACTTTCGAATTTTTTACAAACTTTCATACTTTACGAATATGGAACTATTCAAATAAATAAAATTGAAGTGTCTGTTCGTAACGTCAGAATAACAGATTTTTACTAAATTATGAAAGTATGTAATATAAAAAAAAATTAAATCTTGTCTGCCTGTATGTCTGTTTGTTCAGGCCGATTTTGACGGGCCTTTTACTGGTAGATTGCCGACTGCCTCGTGGGTCTAGTGGTTTCTAGCGCGACTGTGGATCATGATGTGGTCCTGGGTTTGAATCCCGGGTCGTGCCAAGCACCGTTATTGGATTAATGTGGGTATTATGAGTGTTCTAGAAACCACCTTGATAGTCGTATTACAGCCCTTAATGAAGCACTTAGATTTTTGGGTTTCCTCGTCGTACGTTTTCTTATAGAAAAGGGGGCAAATGAGCATGCGGGTCACATGATGGTAAGTGACCACTGCCGTCCATGAAAAACCGCAAGATCAGGGGAATTGCAGGTGCGTTGCCGGCCTTATAGAAAGGAGTAAGCTCTTTGCTTGAAGGTCCCTAAGTCGTATCTGTCCGGAAAAATCGTCGGTGGTAAACAATTCCACAAAGAAATTGTACCAGGAAAAAAACTCCTATTAAAACGCACAGTGGTGGCCCGTCAAGCATCCAGATGGTGTGGCTGGTATCGTGAATTTTGACGCGATGTGAGTTCATGAAATATGGCGGCTGAGATTAAACCGAACCTCAGAGCACTCCCCGAGGTAGATGCGATAGAAAATGCAAAGGGATGCAACATCCTAATGCAGTGCCAGTCTATCGAGCCGATCAGAAAGAACTCGGGCGCCGACGACTCGAACTGCTCTGCGCTAGACGCGGTCAAGTGGAAGGAGGTGACACTGGGCTGCGCCGGCTCAAAGATGAGAGGCCAAATTTGCGAGTTGCAAGCGATGTGCCGACATGAAATACTACCCCGCTCTGCTGAACATGCCAAGCTTTTTAAAGGCCAATTTGGCCTTCCCTTCCAAGTGACCACAAAACTGCACACTATTCGATATGTCGGCGAAGAGGATTCCGATGCTAGCTGCGGCAGCAACAAGAGTGCCTTGAAACTGAGGAGATACGACAAAGGTAATCTTTTTAGCGGTAAACGCGCAAATTTGTGTCTTCTGCGGATTGAACTGGACTAGATCTAGGCGCCCTCAATCCGAGACTTTGTTCAGGAAATAATCGAATTCAGACACAAGTTTGTTCCGGAACTAGGACACGTTTGCCCGAAAAATATTGGCACGGCCGGTGTATATTACATCACCAGTGCTATCGTTGTTACCAGTTTGCAACATATCATTGATATGCAGTAGAAACAGCGTTGGTGATAGCACGCAGCCTTGTGGAACACCAGCGTTAATAGGCTTGTAATCAGAGCATACACCGTCTACTACGATCTTGATGCTCCGATTAGCAAGGAAACTGGTGATCCAATTGCACAATTTCTCGGAATGCCTATAGGAAGGGAGCTTCGAAAGAAACGCTTTGTGCCAGACCCGATCAAAGCCTTTAGCCTTCGCTATGACCAAACTAACGGCCAACGCCTACCCCTTGGACTCTACCACCTCCGCCCATCTATGAGTTAGATAGACCAGAAGATCACCAGCTGATCAACCCCGACGAAAACTGTTTATAATGAATTCCATTATTTTGGAGAACAAGGAGGTGATGGCGATGGGCGTGTAGTTTGACGGTTCTGAGCGGTCGCCTTCTTTAGGTATCGGGTAAACCAAAGCGGTCTTCCATGAATTTGAGACAACGCCTTAGGAGTAGAAGTACCGGAAAAGACGCGTTAAAACCGGTGCCAACTTCGGAGCACACGTCTTCAGCACAATGGGAGGGACTCCATTAGGCCCACTCGACTTGTTGACGACCAGGGAGAGGAGTGCTTTGCGAACCAAGCGCTGTGTAAACCACACATCTGGAATGGAGTGCACATACCACGGAATGGTCGGCGGTGTGTTCCCCCGTAATCGAGAGTCGAATTGGACGCAAAAAGAGAGATTAACAGAGTGGCTTTCTCCTTTGCGGCATGGATCAGTGAGTCGTCTTCTCTTTGCAGAGATGGCTGACAGAAGTTCCCTTGGACAGCCTTGGCAAGAGACCAGAATGCACGAGTTACCGAAGGAAGGCGAACTAGCTTCTTACCAATTTTGCCGATGTGCTCTGACCTTACCTTGGCAATGAATTTTGAAGAGCTGGAGACGGAATTACACTTCTTTTGAAGAGCGCTGGTGTTTACATCCCGGGACATCAACGTCTCGGGATATAAACACCAGCGCTCTTAAAGAAAGTAAGCTCCTAAAGATGCCGTCAGCTCAGGCCTGGTAGCACCCTTGCTTATAGTGTGATACTATTTTACATGAGCGACCAAACCATGGCTAGAATCTGCCTCCGATGGGCACTACAGAAGATGGAATAAAAAGTTTCATATCCTGAAGTACATTGCTGGGATTTTCTGGCGAGAAGCAAACCCGCCCTCAAGGGTAGAATGCAAAAAAAAGGCCGCATGCTTTACCAATTGGCCGACCTATAGTACCAAACACGGCGGCACCCTGCAAAATGCAACCGCGACGATGTGAGTGTGAGTGACACCACCCTCCGGACAAGACAATGGCCCTATGAGCCATGAGGGGTGTTGACGGAATCCTGATATCTGTCCAGATGATAGGTCAGCAGAAGTTCCAACAGGGAAGGTGTATGATCCTCCACATCTGGAATCCGCGTAGGCCAAGCAACCAGCTGTGTAAGACCATATGCCAAGGCAAAGTCATAAACAAATCTCCCCACATGGATCGGTTAAATGTGAGCAGGGCAGCTTGAGCACCCATGCTCAGGAACAATAGGGAAGCTTGGACGTGGGTGCTCACCGAAGGATTCCTGTATAAATTCCGCCACCATATTTTAAGTGGGGTGGGGATTAGACCTCCGACCACCTAACCTACACTTACCAAGCGAAACGCAGAAGTAAACTTCTACTTCACGCTGGTATTCTGTGAGGTCGTGATACTACCCTGGTTCGAGCTGGCCCATCCATGCGACAGCAAAAGCTGCCGCGTGGCTCTACCACTGTTAAAACGTAAACATGGAATAATCTGCCCATCATAAATAAACAACCGATACACTGGAATAAATTATTTTCTTCGTTATGAGACAAGTCCAGTCTTAACGAATAAACCAAACACAATAACTGTCTTTCTTTCTTCAAAACTTCTCTAATACTTTCACGTTTATCGTAAACGCCAAAATCCCACTAGACACCCTGATCGCGACTGAAAAAACGTATCGCTTAAAGGCAGATAATTGATGATAAGTATGCCCGCATGCGGTGATGCCGCATATGCACCTCACAACGTGAATCTACCTGTCCTATTCATAACTCCCTTTACGTTTTACGGAATTAACCGGTTAATCTGGGTGTCAAAACTATTAAGTAACCGGTAACCTTTATCGTTTAGGTTTAATAAAAACCGGTTAATGTTTTAACTGGTAATTGAAAGAGCGAGAAATTTACCGGTAATTAATCGAAATTAACCGCTCTTTTTAAACCGGTTCCGAGCCCTGCTTTTAGGTTCTTTTTTTGAGTACAACTCTTAAGTCTTGATGATGGAGGGTACACACCGCTGACCAACCCGCGATGTGATTGCTGGATGTGCGGTTTACACAGCGCTCAGTTTGCAAAGCATTCTTCTCCCTAGACGTCAACAAGACAAGTGGGCCTAATTAAGTCCTTATTGTGTTGAAGATATTATATTGTGTATATATTGTGCTCCGGAGTTAGCACCGGTACTAATGCGTCTTTTCTTATCTCATACTCCCTAGGCGTAATCCTTTCATAAAGAAGGCAGCTTTAGTGCACCCGATTCCTTAAAAGGCGATCGCTCAGACCCACCCAACTACATGCTTATCACCATCGGCTCTTTTTTCTCCATTATAAACTGCCAGATCAAGCGACCGCCAATGCAGTCACTAATCTTTATATATAAAAATTACGTGTCACGATGTTTGTCCGCGATGAACTCTTAAACGACTGAATTGATTTCAATGAAATTTTGCACACTGTGTGCAGTTTGGTCCAACTTGAGAGATAGGATAGTTTTTATCCCGATAAGTGATCCTCAATTTTTTATTGCTAATCTCAGTAGTTTTTTTTTTAGGAAAGTAAATGGTCGTCGGAAAGGGCAGAACAACGTCTGCCTGGTCAGCTAGTTATATATAGTAATTATATCAATAATTATATGTTGCTATTACTTGTTGTAACACCGGTGCTACTTTTTATACCAGTTCCGTATCTCCTCAATTTCAGAGCACTCCCCATGCTGCCTCAGTCAGCATCGGAATTCTCGGCATCGACATATCGAATGACGTACAGTTCCACGGTCACTTGGAAGACAAAGCTAAATTGGTCTTTAAAAGCTTAGCGTGCTCAGCAGAGCAGGACAGTATTTCATGCCGGCACACCTTTTGCAATTTTACAAGGCGCAAGTTCGCCCTCACATGGATTGATACTGTCTTCATCTCTGGACCGAGGCACCCTAGTGCTAGCTCCTTCCACTTGACCGCATTCTAGCGAAGATTGAATCGTCGAAGACCGAGTTCTTTCTGTTCGGCTCGATTCACTGAAGATATGTTGCATCACATTGCATTTTCTATGGCATTTTCCAAAGGGATTAATTAGACAAATTCTTACAATTAATTCCAGCCGCCAAATTCCACCAACGAGAATCCCACATTGAGACAGAACTTACGGTACCATCCACACCATCTGGATGCTTAGCAGTCTACCGTGACTATTCGCTTTACTAGGAGTTTTCTTCCTCGCAAGACTTCTTTTTGGATTCATCTACCACGCGATTTTTTTCGGACCGATACGACTTAGGAAACTTCAAGAAATGAGCTTACTCCTTTTAAAAAGGTCGGCAACGCACCTGCTATTTCCCTGGTGTTGCAGTTGTGTATGGGCAATGGTCAACACTTACTATCAGGAAAATTTGATTTTATGCGGGCGAAACCCCAGGGTGGTAAGTAATTATAATTAAAAATCAAGTAAACATATTCGTGGGCTGGGCAGGCACAGACAGAACAGGAACTCTAAATCAGGCACTGTTTCTTTGATTATTTTTAATTTTATTAACTATGAACCTTCTATTTTAAATTACTAAAATTAATAAAACTGCCTACCTAGTTATATCGTTGTTAATAGGCCTCCAGCTAAGAAATTTAACAAACATAAATAAGCATCAAAAGAAAAAACATAGACAGCAATCTTCCTTCCAAAAAATCGGTCCAATTTTTTTTCATCAATTTTTCAGTCTCTCGGTTGATCTGTTGGACACATAGCGAAATCGTTTAGTTGTTTTTTTATAGAATAAGGGTGACAAACGAGCACACAGTGCACCTGATGGTAAGTGATTGCTGTGGCCCATAGACATCTACATATATCCTCGATTATGAATCAAAATGCAGATGCGTTGTCACCCGTGAGGACTAAGATGGAATGCCTCGTTTCCAGTAAAAAAGGGTCTCCGGTTCTCTGCACTCAGCATACGAAACACAGCAGCGTTATGCTGCTATTTTACGCAGGTATTCTGCGAGAGCGTGGTCCTTCCCCGGTCGAGCCGACCCATTCGTGCTACAACTATACTACTAATATAGCTGCAGCATGGCTCTACCACGTAAAAAAGTTTGTCGAATTAACGCCAAAATAGCCACTATTTTACACTAACTTATGTTGACATATTTAATATGTTGAAAGTAATGCGTTTAATAAGACACGTAGCGTTGTTTTCTATTCACAGTATCTATAATTGAAGGGACCTATTGACAGACAGGCCAAGAACGTGGGCCAATAACGCTCAGTTGTCGCTAACTTATACGCAAATGATAAATGATATAATTGCGATCCAAATTGTACAGAACTATTTGCGAAATCTTATCACTAGCAACACTGTATTGGGACAGAATTCGGTTGTCAACAGTGAATGTGCAGATGAATGAACAAATGTAGTAATTAGTTTTGATCTATTTCTTTTTTACTATTTTTTTTTATAGTATATGGGTGACAAACGAGCACACAGTCCACCTGATGGTAAGTGGTTGTTGCGGCCCATAGACAACTACATCTATCCTCTATTACAATTCAAAATGTAGATGCGTTGTCACCCGTGAGGACTAAGATGGAATGCCTCATTTCCAGTAAAAAGGGCCTCCGGCCACCTGCACTCACCAAGCGAAACGCAGAGGTGAACCTCTACTTCACGCTGGTTTTCTGTGAGGTCGTGGTACCACCCCGGTTCGAGCCGGCCCATCCGTGCGACAGCAAAAGCTGCCGCGTGGCTCTACCACTGTATTGCCTCTACACTAGGATTTTCTCCTACATCGTGCGTTTTACATACAACAGACGAAAGACTAGACAAAAGTCTAGACTCAGAACAATTATATGCATACTATTCAAACTGATTCGAGTCCGTGGCATTGCAATGTCATAAAAAAATGATGTGTGACATCTCTAAGTAGGTACATACTGTAATAGTCAGCTCCGTCGCGCGACCGGAGTTTACTGCTTATGAAGCTATGGAATATTGTTTATGTATTCATAATATAGTGTTGCTCGTTATATTATCCTTAACGGCAGGTATATTGGCTCTTGTAAAACTAATTTTAAATAGAAAAATTACGTTCGTTTAAGGCCAGAAAAAAATATAATTATTTCAATAGATACATCCTTTATTGAGTGATTTTAAAGATTCAAAACAGGATACATTGTACTTTGCTTGATCGAAAAAAATTAAAAACTGTCGATTTTAAAACATTTTTTCCTTTTACATCGAAATTACAGCACGAACTTATGTTAAAATTGAATGTACTGTAATCATATTATAAAGTGATTTTATTGGATTTTTTTTTTTTGAAAATCAATAGTTAAACAATTAAAAATTAAAATATGAAAACGACTCTGACTTAAGGTTGATATACACAGGGTCAGTACAGGCGCCAATGGTGGCGCCGAGGACAAACTCGCACTGTTTACAATTTACATGCAGTCAGTAGTCGTGATAACTTATTGAGGGTGTACCTACGCAGTACGCACGTTGTTGATGACAGTGGGCAAAAATTAATTTACGGAAACGGCAGTATTTAAAACGATTGAAACATTATTTATTAACATGAGGTATTTTCCGAACCAGTGGTAAATAAAAAATGACTTTCAATAAGTATTATGTAATAATCAATATTGAATAAAAAATTATTATATTCTATTCTATTTGTTGAGAAAATGTGCCTATCTGCTGTTGAAAGAGTTGACGAAAATATTAGAAGAGATATTTAAAAAGAAACTACTTTGGATACGAAAATGGATAGAAAAGAAACTGAACTGACAGTTCTGCTTTGTTGTTGACGTGACGTCACCCAACAATGCAGCGCCAGAGACTGATCAAGTACTGACTTGGTCGTTTAGAGAAGGTCAATACCGCTGGCGCGAGTCGCGGGGGGGGGGGGGCTGATGAATATTGAAGTCAGCACTGGCGCGACAGTGCAGACTCCAAATCAATTTACACTATGTCAGTAACGTGTCAGCACTGACTTGCCTGGAATTTGGAGCCAGTTACTGACCCTGTGTAAATCAGCCATTACGCTTAGTGTCCAACCGGACGTTGTTTAGGTTGGACCTGTGTCAAGTTTTTTTTAGATACGCTCTCCGCATTTTTGTAAAATGACATAATTATAAAAAAATCAAATTTGAAAAACAAATAACATCAGGTGACCACAGTAACACAATTATTGCCTTGTAAAATTGTAAATCAGTACGACCATTATTAAGTGGCGAAGCTTGCGAAGACACTTATTGATTTCACGATGTCTGTCCGTCTGTCCGTCTGTCCCACGATTATCTCGAGAACGGTTTCGAATTTTCAAATTCTGTTTTCAGCAATCGATTACTGATCACCCAGGCATCTGAACCTCCTATTTTGAAACTGATTGCTCAACGGCAACCGTTAGAAACCGCTACAAAGCTGATTGCTTTGCCACTTTGCTATGCTGTTAGCTTGCTAGGTTTATTGTTTTCGAAAATGGATTTCTATGAAGATTTTATAACAGTATAAGCATACAGTACGACCATTATTGTAGCCGAAGATGTGTCTAAGTTATTTTAATAAGTCCATGTAAACAAATAAAACAGACTTTATTGATTACATTGCATCAATACCCCGCTCTGAGAAAGGTACCCTGGCAAATAAAAAATGAACATAAGAACAGTAAGCACCCAACGGGCATTGATTGAGCATAAATGCAAATTGATTTTATTTACACATAAGTCATAAACATACACCTAGATTATCAGACATACATACTTTGTTTTGCTAAAATCGATTATTTTGTCCGTTGACAAAGGTGTAAAACGTCAGTTTGACAAAAAGTTTTCGGTATAGGACACTTATCAATGAGTTATAGAAATGCGTTCTATTTTTTTCGAATCTTAAATTCGTTAATAGCGAAGGTCAAAAATAAAAAAAATTAAAAACTATACCCAATATTATTATTCAATTCACATTTGGCGGGAATTTGATTCGTAAGCAAAATAGTGAAAACTTGAACTGGTGCGCTGAATTTAAACGTGGCAGAACCGCCTGCAATGACCGCACTTGCTCCGAGCGCCCTACAACGGCCACTACGAAAGAAAACGTTAAAAAATTGTTAAGGCAGATCGTACGTGTGTACAAACTCATACTTTATAATAATTTAAAATTAAAAATTTTGTACAGCCGACGACTTCAATATAAGCGACTTCAATATAGGTTATTTAAGAATAACTCAATAACCATTGGTCTGACCTTGATCAACCACCACTATGACCACACGAGAACTATCAGCTTTCATATAAAAAAAGAATCATCGAAATCGGTTCGCCCAGTACAAAGTTATGAGGTAACACACATAAAAAAAAACACACTCGAATTGAGTACCGTCTCCTTTTTGGAAGTCGGCAGAAAATTTAAAAAGGTGGCCGCGCGCTGGGTTCCTCATTTGTTACCAGACGCCCGAATGTTAAAGAAAAGAAGAGTTGACATTTCAAAGTTAAATTTAGCAATAATTGAAGAATGTCCAGATTCATTTTGCGGTCGTTTCGTAACCGCAGGGTACACTATTTTGACCCGGAGAAGAAAAACCAAAGCATGATGTGGTAAAGACCGTCTTCTCCGCCAGCCAAGAGATTCAAGGTGTCTGTGTCCGCATGAAAACTAAAGGCCTCTGTCTTCTGGTATGCGGACGGTATAATAAATAATCGAATATTTAAGACAATAACCGGAGATTATTATTCATCATTAGTCAAAAAACTATGCGAAGAACCAAAGAGTAGACGCCGAGGAAAATTGCGAGCTGGAGTGCTTTGCCGTCGATCTGATGTTGCAGGCACTGTCATGCAAAACGCTTGGTTTCAGTTGATGCAGCACCCACCATATTCTCTAAAAGATAAAAAAACTATTTGAATTTGTAGATGAAAAATCTATCTCACGTGGTGGCAATTACCCATGGTATTGAAAGGCCCTGCAGCAGATACAGCAGCAAAAGAAACCTTATTATAGCGCCTTGTGGATTGTTCAATGATAATACCTATCCTTTTATTGGAGCTACGCCTGACGGACTAATTGGTGATGACATGCTAGTAGAGGTCAAGTGTCCTATTACAGAATCCAAAAAGGCCTAGTGAATGTAATTAAGGCAAATAAAATAAAAATATTGAAATATGACAACAAATCTAACGCAATAACAATTAACAAAAAGTGATTTTACTACCAGGTACAGGGGCAACTACACGTGACCGAACGGCAAATATTATGTCTCTTTGGAATTCGGGCGAATGAATATGAGCTTTTACTTATTGAACGCATTTGAAAAGATGACAATTGTTGGAAGACGAAAATGAAACGAAAAATAGTACAATTTTATTTAGAATGTTTAGTTGGTAGAAATAGTAAGGCATTCACGCGGTATGCCGATTAGACATGTTTCATTACAAAATAAAGAAAATGTGATGCTTTCATCACTCTCGCAGCAAAAATCGAACAATAATTCTCAACTGGGCCTTAGCACACGTCCACTTGACTTCTGACTGATTTGATACGCAATACCCACACTCTGCTGATGTCACATGGTTCCTCGAGGAACTAAGCGCAGTTTTTATTTATTTTTGCAAAATATTATTTTTTTATGTTTAAATATTATACTTTTATTCTGAATGTTCTAAACTTTTTCTACCGACTTCAAAAAGGAGGAGGTACTCAATTCGACTGTATGGTTTTTTTTTAGTGTGTAACCTCATAACTTTTTTCTGCGTGAACCGATTTCGATGATTCTTTTTTATTTGAAAGCTGGTGCATCTCAAGTGGTCTGACTAATAGTTTTCTTAATAATTTATATTGAAGTCGGTTGTACAAAATTTTAAATTATTGTTTCATTATATTACTGTGTGTGTGCGTATGTGTGTGTTGTAAATTTACAAATACATTTCTATGAACAACCTAAACGTATAATGGCGGTATAAGAATAACCAGTACCTTATTTCATCCCGTGGGTGTCGTAAGACGCGACAGAGGGAAAAAAGTCAGGAGATGGGTAGCAGCGTCTTCCTAATAACGACTAAACATAAAAAACTGCGGTTGCCAACCCGCTTGCATAGCGTGGCAACTATGGCAAATATCGCCTCTAAGAGGCAATCTATGGGGAGGCCTATATTCAGCAGTAGATTTTAATAGACTGAAACGGTAACGGAACAACCTACCTTTGTTTCATTAATAAAATTGTTGATTGTTAAATCTTCCATAAAGTGATATTATATATGTACATTTTATACAATAATAAAAGTAAACTACTAAATAATAAAATGTAAATCTGACGAAGTAAATAAATCCTACTAAAGAAGAAAAGTAACAATTCAATTTTTATAGTATTCAATTCAGTTGATCTACTGCAAATATTTATACTGTGGCGTATATTTACCGCACGGAGCACAGAGTATTTACCGCATAGAGTAGTACCTACGGTATACACGGCATCATGAATAAATACATCGTGCGTCGCGCTAAATGGTGCGAGCTACCTAGAAAGGTCTAGGATAACCTCCTCTTAACGGGATAGTGAATACTTTTATCGAATAGGATGACGTTACTGGTTTATAAGAAAAAAAATCATTCAACTCGTTGAAACTAACATAATATTATATACTAGATAACAATATCTTTATGTTGGAATAATAAAGTTAACTTATATTTTTAACCATTAAAATTATCAGCTATTGTTTTTAACTTATAACTATTAAATAAACTTCTTTCGAAGCTTCCTTCCTATGGGCTTCCCGAGAAATTCTTCAATTGGACCACCAGTTTTCTTGCAAATCGGAGCATCAAGATTCTAGTAGACAGTGCATGCTCCGATTACAAGCCTATAAACGCTGGTGTTTCACAAGGCTGCGTGCTATCACTAACGCTGTTTTTTCTGCATATAAATGATATGATGCAAACCGGTAACATTCTTTGCTATGCGGATGACAGCATGACTTACAAAACTTGTGTCTGAAATCGAGACTTTGTTAACCAGTCCTGGATTGAGGGACAACTAAATTTACTCTAGTTCAATCCCCAGAAGACACAAGTTTGCGCGTTTTCCGTTAAAAAGAACCCCTTTGTCGTATCTCTTCAGTTTCAGGTCACTCCCCTTGTTGCCTCAGCCAATATCGGAATTCTCGGCGTCGATATATCGAATGACGTGGAGTTTCGTTGTCACTTGGAAGAAAAGGCCAAACTGGCCTCTAAAAAGCTAGGCATGTTCAGCAGAGCGGTACAGTATATCATGCCGGCACACCGCCTGCTACTTTACAAGGCGAAGATTCAGCCTCACATGGAATACTGTTCCCCTCCCTGGGTCGGGGCTCTCCAGCGCCAGCTCCTTCCATTTGATCGCAATCAGCGCAGAGCGGTTCGAATCGTCGACAACCGAGCTCTTTCTGATCGGCTTGACGCACTGGCACTGCGAAATGTTGCATCTGTTTACGTATTTTATCGCATCTACCACGGGGAGTGCTCTGAGGGATTATTTGGACTAATTCCAGCCGCTCAATTTCACCATCGCTCATCGCAACAAAACTCGCGATACCATCCATACGAACTAGATGATTGGCGGTCCACCACTGTGCAATTTAGAAGTTTTCTTCCTGGCACAACTTCCTTGTGGAATCGACTACTACCAGCGATTATTTTGGACCGATACTACCTAAGGACCTTCAAGAAAACAGCCTGCTCTTTTTTAAAAGGCCGGCAACGCAACTGCAATTGCCTTGCCGTTGCAGTTGTCCGTGGGTGGCGGTCGACACTTACCATCAAGTGAGCCACACGCTAGTTTGCCCCCTCTTTCATTAAAAAAAAACTATTTCTTTTTTATAAAATAAAGCTAACAAGCGATCACTCAGCCCACGTGATGGTAAGTGGATGCTGTGGCCCATTGTCATCTACATCTATCCACGATTAAGAATCAAAATGCAGATGCGTTGCCACCCCTGAGGACTAAGATGGAATGCCTCGTATCCAGTTAAAAGTGTTTACAGTTCTCTACACTCACCATACGAAACAGCAACATTCGGCCGCTATTTTACGCTGGTACTCTCTGAGAGAGCGTGGTCATACCCCAATCAACTCATTCATGTTACAACCATAATTTAGCTGCAGCTTGGCTCTACCACGTAAAATCATCATTATAAGATGCGCGAATGTTGCGCGGAAGGGCAACATAATGACTTCACTTTTTGTTAACACTCATTTTCGCTCCCCGTCTAATTTGTGTACATGGATATTCAAATCGATTCCTATGGAAGCAAGCTCCAAAAGCTTATCCACTTACCCACTACACTACCCTGCTGTTAGCGCTAGCTTTTAAAGTTAGCAGTTTAATTTTTTTTTAATAATTCGGCAAAAGGAACATCTAATTTCAGATAATATGAGGAAATGGCGATTTTTCGGAGGAAAACCAGCTGGGTTTCCCCACAATTTTTGGCTTAACCTTAACCTTAGCACGTGGTAAATTATAAGTTAATCGTAAACATACTCGGGTTGATCGGGTACGTTTGTATATTGCTTGCAAGCAACATTTTATATATTTACTAGCTGCCCAGGCAGACGTTGTTCTGCCCTTTCTGAACGACCATTTGCTTTCCCAAAAAACTCCTGAAATTAGCAATAAAAAAATTGAGGGTCACTTATCGGGATAAAAACTATCCTATCTCTCAAGTTGGACCAAACTGCACACATTCTGCAATTTTTTTTGAAATCGGTTCTATCTGTTGAATACTTACAGCAACACGTGGTGGTTATACTACTAAATTGTAGCTTACGAGTATATTAAACGTTTGTATTTTTAACATAACGCCATCTATTAAATATTTACTCAATCTAGTCAACAGATTTCGTCATCTGACAGAATCGTTTGGAGCTAACAGATAATTGTGACTGTCAAATAATAGACAAATAATTTTCAATAAAATAATATTGTATTGTGACTATAAATTGAGATGTAAGCTATCCTATCTTTTAAGTTGGACCAAACTGCACATTGACCAAAAATTTCATTGAAATCAGTTCAGTAGTTTAGGAGTCCATCGCGGACAAACAACGTGACACGTACTTTTTATATATAAAGATATATTTACGTCGTGTGACGATGACGGAGAAACGTTCACCTAATTTCGTCCCGTGAGTTTTTTTTTATAGAATGAGGTAGACAAACAAGTACACAGCCCACCTGATGGTAAGTGGATGCTGTGGCCCATAGACCTCTATCTACATCTATCTACACCTATCCCCGATTAAGAATCAAAATCTAGGTGCGTTGTTACTCCTGAGTCCTGAGGACTAAGATGCCTCGTTACCAGCAAACGATACGAGCCATCTAAAAGTGTAGGTATGTCCAGTACAGGTTCAATAACTAATGAGTTACCGAGAGGCGTGACGCAGCTAGTGTAGCGATTACTACTTGGAAGGACCGTTACCGTTACAGCCTATAAAAAGTTTCTACTGAACCGAATATTACCGAATTTGGTTAAAACCAATCTTACCAGCCTCGAACACAGGCGCAAACACTTGCCAACAAGATGGGCTGTATGCTCGTTTGCTTATCACCCTTATTTCCATTAAGAAAAGATTATGACATATGCAAATATTTCAAAGTGTGGTTCTAGCAGGTTGAAAATGCTAATACTTTTAACGTGGTAGAGTTACGATGCAGATATATTATAGTTATGTTAATATTATGGTAATAATATTGTAATTTTTGTATAATTTTCAAATTTTCAACTATCAAATCATTTATATCTCTATATACGATTTGTAACATGAATATGATGTAATAATAATTTAAAATAAAAAAAATTGTACAACAGACTTCAATGTAAATTATTAAGAATAACTCAAAAACTATTGATCAGACCTTGACCAAATTTATATGGGACCACATGAGACCACCAGCTTTCAAATAAAAAAGAATCATCGAAATCAGTTCACCCAGAAAAAAGTTATGAGGTACATACAAAAATACATGCAGTCGAATTGACATACAGTCGAATCGACATACAGTCGTCTCCTTTTTAAAGTCGGTAGAAAAAGTTTTGTCTGTATGTCTGCACACAAGTATATAATAATACCAGCGCAAATTTCGTCGTAAATTAAATTCTTGCTCAGAAAGATATGCTTTTTTATGTAGCTTTCATGCGAAAAAGTGGCTAATTTGGATAGGTATTTTATATACATTTAAACAAAAAAGTAAAAAAATGCTGGTATTAAGATTGTAAAAAACTAATTTTAAATATGCTTGTTACTCTCCTTTTTGAGGATCTGTTTCAAAAATGCATGTTCAACTATTTTTGTTGGTTTTTATATAATTTTACATTTAAACACCAACCTACATCAAACTGAACAGGAGATAGCCCTTTCTTTATGCCCATCTCACCCTAAATACTTTGTTATGAACATAACTACCAAATTTCATGTTCCTATGTTCAATGGTTAGGACCAGTGTTAATCAATTAGTGATAGTGGACTCCTGTTCTGCATAAGAATACGTCAGAGTACGAACCACCTTCTCACCTACTTTTGCCGCCAAATAGCAGGCTCTGACATAGTATAATTTCAGCTTGTGAGACATGCCATCTTAGTCCTCAGAAGTGACAATGCATGTGTAGCTTTCTTTATTTGTAGTTCAATGCAGGTGTCCATGGAATGCAGTACTCACTTACCATCAGATGGATTGCAAACATTTGTCACTTCAACTTATTTAAAAAAAAAACGAAACAATACCATGTGTCACTAAACAAACAGTTTTGGCGGGAACTTGACCGGCGGCGGTTTGCTGCTCCTGTATTATTGTTTAAATAATGATTTGAAATGGATTTTGATATGTAAAAGTGGTGCGATGTTGTGTATTAAGTGTCTACGCATGTGAACTATTAGTGGGAACGGTGAAACAAGTGCTCTGATGGTGATGTGATTCTCAAGAAAAGGTGTCTGTCTGCTTAGGCGCCTTGAGATACCATCGCCAACTGTTAGTTGTCTGCTGGCTCAAGTTGCCGTCAAAACCTCCCAAGGGCTGCACAATGTGACGCATCAACATATTGTGAAGCAGTATACTATGAAGAATAATTATACGTTCTAACTTCAGGCTCAGAAGGGCTAGAACCCAGAGCCGTAAAGCCAGTTATTAAAAAAAAACAATATATATTACTAATTAAGCATGGGCGTTTTCAGATTTTGCCTGCAACGGTTACATAACGGATATTTAGTTTTCATATCGTTATTGAAAACCGTTTTCAAATATCGATATCAGTAGTAATGGTTTACAACCGAAACATAACCTAAAATCAGGGGTATGAATATGAAAGTCCTCAGTAGCTTGCTTTACGTTGATATTAGTGCCATCTCACAGTAAAAGTACTATTTTTCCCGATATTTTTACATAATATATTAAAAGATGGCGCCACTGTGGGTATTTATTATTTATACCGAAGCCTAAATCATGCTAGCAAAGTTTTGAAATACGCCGGTGTATATATATATATATATATATATAATTAAGGAAGCAATTCACACCATGGTTTTCTCAAACAAACATAATAAATATTTACTTATTTACTTAAAACAAATTAATTCATATTTAAATTAAATAGATTTCCTTTTAATTTTATTGAAATATGTACGAAATAATACTGAACCTAGGTGATAGAGCCCTCTAGTGTAATTTTTAGTAATTTATAATCCCTACGCCATCTATAAAAGCGCAGAAGAAACTTTCCTCGTTTCATCACCTAATTATTTTTCAGAGTGGCTGATCTATGCCTGAAAACTGTAGAACCAGTGCAACATTTATTTTACGAATTACTTCGATTATTTTAGTTTAGAAGTCAGAAGCTCTAATATAATCTTAAATTTAATATTTAGACATGTATGTTAATATATAATTTATGATTGTTATGCAGTAATATAGTATTATAAATGTTTAAAATTACATTCTTTCTATTCTCATTTATGTCTATAATGTTTATACCCATATTTTTTAAAAGTGAGACGTGGGATCAGAGTTTGATTTCGAAGTCTATAATTAAACTGTATTCATAAGTAGTAAACTTAATTTATATATATATATATATATATATATATATATATATATATATAAAGAAAATTATTATAGATACATAGTTTATTTATTATTATTTTATTAATAATCATTATTTTTTATAATGATTATTTAAGTTGGCGATTTACCTTCATATACTTAACTAGGCTTAGGACTGACAGGAAAGTTATAAAACAAATGTACAAAATGCAAACAAATCCTACTACAAATAAACGCAACGTCAAAAATTAATAATTTTACAGATAGTTTCATAATGAACGGCACACGCCACCAATGTCAAGTGCGTAATTGTTACGTTTGAAAAAAAATCAAATTCTAACTTTCACATAAACAAAAGTTGCCTAAACCAAATATAATGTGATTAAACAAATCTAAGTCTAGTGCCTCATGTTCTAAAGATCATTTAAATCTGACAACTGTCACGACTACACAAACTTAAAAAATTTCCCAATTTTAACCATTTAAAACTCGACCTTATTGTTAAGATTCTTATAATTATATTTCACTACGTGCACCGTTTTATGATAACAACCAAAACATCGCAACGAAATCCATATTCGCTTCATCTCTTTCATACGTATTTATGACACTGTCGCTAGAACGAGAAACAACGAATATCAAAGGACATCGGTTAGTTTTGGTTTTGGGCCGTTTTCAGTTTTTAGGATATCGTTACAGTTTGCGTTTTACGTTTCGTACGTTAGTTAGTTGATTTTGGGTTTTGGTTGGATATGTGATAACGGTTATGTTCTTAGGTTTATCGATATGATATGATATTTGATAACATAACGTTATTAGTTACGTTTTGATATATCGGTCTCATGCCTATTACTAATATAACAAATTTTGTTGTACTTTTTGGCGTTTGTTATGCTAAAAGACAGTGCGAATTATCATCAAGGGCTTCATCGCCACTCACCACCAGGTGGAATGCTTCTTTTTATTTAATAAGGATGACAAACAAGCACACAGTCTACCTGATGGTAAGTGCTTGCTGTGGCCTATAGACATCTACATCTATCTTCGATTACGAATCAAAATGCAGATGCGTTGTCACCCGAGAGCACTAAGATGGAATGCCTCGTTTCCAGCAAAAAAGGGTCTCCGGTTCTAGGCTTGCCAACTCCAAAAAAGGCATTTCCGCGATTACCCAGCTCGACATCCGGGACTTGGGTATATCACGCGGGACACAACATACCACATACAAATTGGTTTAAAAAAAACACACATTGGTTATAAAATTCACTGCATTTTTGATCAAAATTAATGTTAATTCGTAGTTCAGCCTTGACGTGGTCAACAAACAGCTTATTTCTGCAGTCTGTCCATGCATTTCCACAGAGAGAAAACACTCTCTCAGCTGATGCATTTGAAAGTGGTATCGAAGCTACGGCTAAGGTGTAGTTGGTACGAGATAGATACTAATATCATATAATCACTGATTTCCGGGACAAAAGGCGTCCCGCAAAGGGTTACGGCGGGACGGTCCAAAATTAACCCAGAAGCGGGACGTCCCGGAAAATTCGGGACGGTTGGCAAGCCTATCCGGTTCTCTACACTCACCATACTAAACACAGCAGCGTTATGCTGCTATTTTACGCTGGTATTCTGTGAGAGCGTGGTCCTTCCCCGGTCAAGCCATCCCATTCGTGCTGCAATTATACTACTAATATAGCTACAGCATGGCTCTACCACATACTAAATTGATGGGATTGTGGTCATGCACCGGAGGTAAAAAAAATTAGAAAATTTCAATGTAAATATTTTTGTTCATTCATACAATCATTGCAGCCTATCAAAGTCTACTGCTGAACATACAACTCATAGATTGCCTCATTAGAGGGACATTTACCAAAGTTGCCAAGCTTGGCAGGTGGGTTGTTGAGAGCAATTTTTAAATTTTCGAATTGTTACTAGAAGACACTTCTGCCCATCTGCTGGTGTGTATCCCATCCCTATGTTGCCTCTTACTACATATACACAAGACAATGTGGGGTTGTAGACATTCATACACAGCCACTACTCGGTTATTCTGGTAGTATTTCAAATCAGATTTTATTAATTTACAAACGTAACTACTAGTATACAAAAGATCAACATTATCACAGCATTTAAAAAGGCTATGCTTATGTTGTAAAATCACACATTAGCTCAAACTTAACTTAAAGCAGAGAGATTGTTAGCTAACATAGTTTAAGCAATACTAATGATCGGTCTAGTATGTTGTAGTAGGAGTAATAGTAGTAATAATGGGGTATACAAATTGTTCTACAAATCTATTTATCGGTTTAATATCTTCCAGAAAGCCAGAGATATAACCTAGATTGAATAGAAATCCGGATAGATTAGTGTTAAGCCTCATTCCGAGATCTGTTAAATTCAGAAAAAGTTGTTTAGCAATGTGTGTTAAGATATATAATAAGATCCCCAATGACATCAAAAATCTCAAAATGAATTTATTTAAATCAAGACGATATATAAGTGGCTTATTGAACTAAAAGTGTATGACATTAAAGAATTTATTGACATTAGGCTTTAATTATTGATTTGTTGATATTGATTTTATGAATGTATTTGACCCCTTTTGAAATAAATGTTATCTGAAATGAATGTAACATAAACTTAAATTTGCAAATAAGCAAAACATGTGAACTTATTTTACTGTACCAACTACAAATACCATGTTTTAAGCAAATAAAGAAATTATTATCCAATATCTATATATCAGGCAATAAACTAACTATGCTTTAGATATCACTGCAGTTCATCAAAGAAATAATTATAATGTAAAATATCTAGCATAATATGACACACTGATTAGAAATTCGAACGTACTATGAGCACACAAAAGAATACGAGATATTATATTTGAGTAAAACTTCATCGTCATTTCGGAGTATCATAGATATTAACCAATATGTAAGAACATTATTACAATATATATATATAAATCTAAACAAATCAAATATATAAGAATGGCATATCACTGTGTAGTACTTAATACTGACTTCCTTACAGAGTTACAGAATCATATCAATATTAACCAACATAGAGATATTGAAATATATAGATTCAATATTAGATATCCCAATCCGATACATAGATATAATTTCATATAGGGTAAGAGTGGTATTACAAATGCCTAAGTGGTAGTAGTCTATAACATGGTAGTCACATTGAAAGTAGGTATATTATGTTTGCAGCACAAATAGGTCCCCTAGAACTAAGCGAGGTCCACAAACTCAGAACACCAGCATAAAATAACAGCTTAATGTTGGTGCATTACATATAGTGAGTGTAGAGAACCTGAGATCCTTATACTGGTAACAAGTCATTGTATAAGCTCACAGAAGTTGTTACTCCATAATATGTATATACTCCATATATACTCGTATAACAATGTAAACAACATTGTTATGTTAGATATCTATGGCCCACAGCATCCACTTACCATTAGATAGGTTGAACTCATTTGTCGCCCTAATTCTATAAAAAAAGTCTAAATTTTTGGAAAGCCATGTATAGAAATATTTATTGTGTATGTATTAACCCTGTCGCTGTCCCGTGCACTACATACAGGTCATTACTATTGTGTCTGCAAACTGGACAGTGAAAGTAGTGTTTATATTCAGGTATTTTTAAAAATAATTATACATTGTAAAGCCATATTATGGCTGCAGTATGAATTGGATCGGCTTTACTGGAGAAGGTCTCTAAAGAAGGACCACACTCCCACATACTACCAGTGTAAAATAGCATACTAATGCTGTTGTTTTTTATGATTAGTTTTCATCTTAGTCCTCAGGGGTGACAACACATCTACATTTAGATTCTTAATCGAGGGCAGACGTAGGTGTCCTTGGGCCACAGCATCCACTTACCATCAGGTGAACAGTGTACTCGATTGTCACCCTTATTCTTTAAAAATAAGTAAAACAGAAAATATATTATACTTTATCGTTTATACTTTAAGATTACATAATAATAAATACTAATTATGTTTACATGTTACATAAAATAATATGTAACCAGATAAACTGTACTTTATATTGTTACAATCTCAGAATACACTTTCTGTATTCTGAGGTTACAATAAAGAATGTCATCCTAAAATCTCAAGTGATTTACACATTTAAAACCCTTCAATGCACATAAATCACAAGAAGATAAGTTTAGTCTTTCTAGTTATCAAAATAAAAATAAAACAGAAGTAAATAATAGTTTGCCACTTTTTAAAAATAAATGCCATGTGGGGCAAAACATTGTTCTGTCATTTGACGTTACCATAGCAATTTTGTATTATCTTGCAATTAATTAAATCGAAAATCATACATAGTTTACGCAAATTCTATTCCGAAATAATAATTATATCAATTACAACAGCTGACATAATAGTTGTAACATTATTAATTGAAACTTTTCACTCACCTGTATAAGTGATGATAGCCTGAAAAGTGTATTAGGTTGCAAAACTACACAACTTTAATTGATGGAGCGTATTGAAGCGACAAGTATTAAGAAATAATTGAAAGTCCGTACATTACATTATTTGAATTTGAATTGATGTTGACTGCGCGTGAGATCGAGTTCACCCATTGAGCGAACGAAACAGCAATAACTATTAACTACACCGCGACTGATCAGTTTTGATGCGTGAATATTAATTATCTATTAACTTTTATAGCTTCCGAAATATGCTCTAATATTCCACCCCATTTTGTTATGTTCAATTATATCAAAGTATGTTACATGATACGTTTGACGTTTATCGATTATTAAATCTAATATCAATCATCTATTAAATTTTTATAGCTTCCGAAATATGCTCTAATATTTCACTCTATTTTGTTATGTTCAATCATTTCGTAAACTTGAATAGTTAAGAACTGAAACAGACAGAGAAATACGTATGTACATTACGCAACTCTATAATGAAGCTTTTTAGCTTGGTTACGCTATTCTGTGTCTGTGATACAAGCAGCGTAATAATAAAACCTGTTCTATTTTCTTCTTTCGGCCCCGGCCACATACATACGGAGTTCCGTTTCAGGATTCCGTTCCGGAATTCCAAACGGGTATATGACCTTCAGACATTCGGACATGTGACATTCGGAATCCCGTTTTGCCCGTATAATTTCGAACGGAAAACTATTGTACGTATCGATATATATGTACTAAGTACTAGATTGCACATTCCGAACATACACTGTGTTCAACTGAACTGTATTGCAATCCGTACAGTGTGTCATTTAGTGTGGTTTCAATCTACTAGTTAGTCTGTGGTTTCAATATACACGCAGTGTGGAGTAGCGCTAATAATACAAGATTTCAAATTAAAGTTTACGCCTGGACGTAAATAACAATTCAGTAATTAAGTGAGTAAAATTATTTGTTGTTCAAGTGAAAAAATAGGTAATCATATCGTAATATTACAAAAGAAAAAATCATGAAAAAAATATATTTGTTTATATAAACTGACCGCGCAGGCGCAACTCGCTTAAATCAACTGCGCATGCGCGACTCTACTATCTTCCGCGCATGCGCGAAGACATAGAGTAGTGCACGTTTTTTGTTTAGAAAGGCTTCTCTAGTACGTAGTACATATAACTCAATGACTGTACGTGTGTGAAGGATCCTTGATTTAATATGGACTTGCTGCGTTCAGAATTCGAATCAGAATTCCAAAACGGAATCCCGAAATGAAATTCCGCATGTATGTGGCGGGCCTAAATTAACACGACCATACGATTTTAGGCCGGACAGATACATTCGGAGTTCCGTTTCGGAATTCCAAACGGGTCGGCCACATACATTCGGAATCCCGTTTTGCCCACAAAATTTCGAATGGAAAACTACTGTACGTGTGTGACGGGTCCTTGATTTTATGTGGACTTGCTGTGTTCCGATTCCCAAATCTGAATTTCGTATGTATGTGGCCGGCCTTAAAATATGATTTTATCGAACCGATAATTCACGAGGATTACCACCTTTAAAAACGAGAACATCCCATAATATAAACTCATTCCCTAAATACTACCCTCCTCTGCCGTGCACTCTGCTGATTGACAGACAAGACTGGCGATAACTCATTGGGTAATCCATCCAAATGTTTTAAATTTAATTTATAAGTATAACATTATCAATGCTAGGTATCGAGGGTATCGACTCTGCACTCTGCACATACAAACCCTCTCCTGCAGTCCGCCATGATGAGTTATTATAGAGAATCAAATAATTATCATTTTCATCATTTCTACAACCTACTATCTGTAAATTTGTCTGCAAACTGAAGCTGCATCTATTAAAAACCGGCAGTGAATTATAAATAATAAGAAATCTATCAAAACTTTAAATTGTATTAAATTTAACAAATAATAATAATATAACAAATATAACTTATAATATGAAATATTTATATAGCTTTAATAAGAATTCTAGAATATTATCAAATTTTTTAAAATTGACGATGCTTATATTATTAACGTATCAACATTGTTCAATCCTATTAGGATGCGTTATCAAAAACTTGTCAATGCTGGCTATATAGTGAGTAGTGCCGAGCACGTGGTTGTATACAAAGAATATTGAACGAACCAAAGTTTATAAAAGGCCCCCGTTGTGATATATATTTGTTGTACTATTGTAAACAAGCTTCTTGACCAGTCCTTCCCAATTTACATCGCAAATATGTCTAATCCTACGGAAGGTAAGATTTTAAATTTTAAAGGCAAAAGCAACATTATTATTCGACTAAGTTAAGATGCTTAAAGATGTTTCGTTATACGCTTCTTTATGTATACTTGTGTAGGAATGCGATTTATAGGTTAGCGGCAATACTAATTTCCGCACCGTGTTTGCTTATATTTGGCCTTGGAAGCTCATTGTAGTTTTTGCCAGTATTAAATTAAACCTTACTCTACTAAGTGTAATAACAGTGTTTGGTCAGACATTATTTAACTAGAAAATAAAGCCGGGATGAGTTTTATCCTTTGTTTCTTGTCTATAGAACTATATAAAAAAGTACTCTCTGATAATAGAACGACTTCAATGAAAAATTAACTTACAACTGTTATTGCAAGGCTTAGTGGCGTATTGGCCAAATTTCTAGTTGTGGGTCTTAAGTTTGGATTCTGCTGGAGCAATCATTTGTGCGAAAGCAATATTTTGTTTTCGAGTCTAAATGTTTTGTGATTATCTCAGTGTCTCTACAATATTATCTCAGCCTTATTGTAGGAGCATTTTAAATATCTTCTGTTTTTGCTTTCGGTGATAGAAAAATGAAAAAACAAATGTCGATATATTGTATTGTTCTTAAAATTTACGCATAATATTTTTTACGTTTTTAGATTTCTATAAGATGTATTCTTTAATTTAAAAATGTACTATAATCGATAACCTAGACCTAGAGTTTATTACATTTCATAGATAATTAAAAAGTCAAAGCAAAGATCAAGATTAATTTTTATATCGACGGCTTCGTGGCGCAATGGCTTAGCAATGACCAATGAGTTACAACCATAGATTACTGTACCTACTGCAACGCGGGATCGAACCGAGGGAACAAGTATTTGTATGGCCTACAAATAATTGTTCCGGGTCTGGATGTTTGTCCTTGTGAAATTTATGTATGTAAACTGCCCTCACGATACAGGACAAAATCCTTGTGAGAAGGTAGTTTCATAAAAAAAAAGTTATTTTCAGTCAAGGCATATCTAAACATTTTAAAGCAATATACTTCACTCGATGTTCGAATTTTTAATACTACTTTATTATTATTCAACTTTCTTTATCAGCTTTTCTTACTCCATTGCTTAATGTAGAGCACTTACGAGAATGCGCCAAAAGCTTGAAAAAGATTAGTCCCCGCGCGGTTGAGCAGGTGAGTTGTTGAGCGCAAAACCGATAACTTCGCTCTGGTTGTAATTCTTCTCATCACAATTTAAATACGTTTGGGTTAAGTTTTCACAAATTGATATACCACCAAGGTACACCGGGTGCAGGCGAGATTGTCATTTGTAAATTTAATGAAATATATACCTATACCTATACCTTCGACGTACAAAAATAATTATTTTTGGCCAATGTAATGTTTTACCAAATCGTCATTTCAAGATGAGTTCCCTCTGACCTCTACTATTCTCATGTCGCCATTCTATTTGATATTAGTAACGTACATATACGTGAGGCTAATATGGTCAACCGGTTAATATGGTCCTCACTCTCTTATAACTCAAAAACTACAGCCTTATTTGCATAGATAGCTCTTTGATACGATAGCTCTTCATCAGTCATTCAAATAATAAAGAGTCGAAAGGGATTTTGACAACTGATATTATAGGTAGTAAACATTTTAGGTGATTTTAGTATTGGGTAGTGTAGTTAGATTTTTTTAAGTTTAGTTGTAGCAAGAATGGGTCGGCCCGACCGGGAAAGGACCACGCTCTCACAGAATACCAGCGTAAAATAGCAGCTTAACACTGCCGTGTTTCGTATGGTGAGTGTAGAGAACCGGAGAACTTTTTTACTGGAAAAGAGGCATTCCATCTTAGTCCTCACGGGTGACAACGCATCTTAATTTTGATTCTTTATTGAAGGTAGATGTCTATCGGTCACAGCAACCACTTACCATCAGGTGGACTGTGTGCTCGTTTGTCACCATATACTATAAAAAAGTACTACGAAAGGAACTTCGTTCCAACCGAATGTTCCACGACACTCACACAGGTTTTTTTCTTTCTTTCAATAGAAAAATCATCTTAATTGGTTAACTAATCCCGAAAATATTGTGTTTCACTTACATTTTGTAGAATCCATAATCTACCTCCGTTTGAAAAAGAAAGAACAAGAAAGGGATACGTTATACCTACTTACTTTATGTAAGGACTACCTACCTACGTAGATAAAATTTTACATCACTATGTATAATTTTATTCTAGGTCATTTAGGTCAAATCATTTTTTTGTGGTGATACTATGTTTTTTATCTATCGCTAAAGTGTTTACAATTTAAAGCTACAGCCTATATTATTTACATATTCACAAGAATGAAGCGAAAAGCGTAAATCATAAACATCACCAAAATATTTTTTGTTACTTGTTTATGACGATGTTTACGTGACTGATTTCGAACACGGCGACAACTCCAGATACTTTCAGCTCATAATATTATAGTTCTAAGAACCAACAAGCGATGGAGAAGTAAAGTTCTCGAGTAGCAGCCCCGTATCTATAAGCCGAGTGTTGGCCGAATATAGGGCGACCCCCACAAGATGCAGTGACGACCAGGTAAAATATTCTGGAAGTCGATGGATACAGGTGGCTTAGTTCAGGGTTTTGTGGCATGCGTTGTGGAGGGATTCATACATTCAGCAGAGGACTTGTAAAGGGACAAGTGGAAGGCTTCCACTCGAAAACCTTTCTCCTTCATCGGTTGTCGGTTCTTCGAACTGTATGGCCGGTCCATTGCCATTTTAGCTTATTAATCCGATCCAATTATAATTACGCTTTCATTTATTTTGTTACAGTTGGCGGCTATAAACTCGGGTCACTTATCATCGAAGGTAAAACAAAACAGGTGTTTGACCTTCCGGAACTTCCAGGCCATTGTCTTTTGTTGAATAAAGACCGAATAACCGCCGGCGATGGCGTCAAAGCTCACGATCTGGAAGGAAAAGCGGCAATCTCCAACCAAACTAATGCCAAAGTTTTTGAAATTCTCAAAGGCGCGGGTAAGACTTAAATTTAATATCAATGATATGTCTATACTTTTTATGAGATTTGAAACTAAGTTAATGTATAATATTGAATATACGGACCACTTTATATTCATCATGCGGGGAGACATATTTATTTGGCTTGGCTTATGGTCTGATACAACTGATTACTTCGCGTTGTGCAAGTTGCCACTGTGTCACTTTAGATCTGCGGATTGAGATGGGATGCAGGCTTTTCTTGCATCCTACCCATGGAGTGGATTTATTTCTCGTCCAATAATCTTAGTGTTATTGCCAATTATGTTATTAGTACTTCTCGTACTTCAGGGATTGGAACATTTTATTTCATCATCTGTGGTGCACATCGGAGGCAGTTCTCAGTCTTGGTTTGGTCACTATTGTAAAACTGCGTCACGCAATAAGCAGGAGTGCTACCAGGCCTGGGCTAATGCATCGGCGACCCGGAATGTAAACACTAGTGCCTTCAAAAATAATTATAATTCAATCATTTATATTCCCGACGTTTCAAGCATTTTACGGTGCTGTAAAATGCTCCAAACGTCGGGAATATAAAATAAGTTAATATACGCTATAAAATCCATAAAACTTGCGCTATAAAATCATTACACAACGGAATATCCCGCAATGTGAGTGCTCCATGATGTCCGGTTCACACGGTGCTCAGTAAGCAAATCACTTCTCTCCCTAGTCATCCAAAAGTCAATTGGGCAAGTAAAGTAATCACTTCAATGGTTCTGAGGACGTGTGCTCCGGAGTTAGCGTCAGTTTTAACGAGTCTTCACTTTTACTCCTACTCTTCAGGCGTTGTCGAAAAGTCTTTAAGGTTACCGCTTCAATCCGTCCAACTACAGGCCTGTCGTCATCACCTCCTTGTTCTGTAAAAGAATGGAGTCAATTATTTACTGTCAGCTCATGAGGCAGCTAGAGAAACTCCAGCTGATTGGGGACCGCCAGTACGGATTCCGTCAGGGTCGTTCAGCTGGTGATTTTCTTGTTTACCTAACACATCGATGGACGCAGGCAGTCGAGTCCAAGGGGGAGACCTTGGCGGTCAGTTTGGACATAGCGAAGGCCTTCAATTGGGTTTGGCACAAAGCACTTCTTTCGAAGCTTTCTTCTTATGGGCTTCCGGAGATATTATGCAATTGAGTTCCTATTTTCTCGCAGATCGGAATATCAAGGTCGTAGTCGACGGTGCATGCTCAGGGTCGAAGCATGTGAATGCTGGTGTTGCACAAGGCTGCTTGCTATCGCCTATCCTGTTCCTTGTATATATCAATGATATGTTGCATAATAGTAACATTCATTTCTGCATAGAAGACAGCACAGATGGCGTGCTAATATATCTCGGGAATACGTCGTCTAGTGCCGGAACCGAACAAACTTGTGTGTAACGTCTCGATTTGGAGGCGGCTAAATATACTTTGATTTAAACCTCAGTGTGTTTGGCCGTTTAAGTTTTACCGTATCTCTTCAATTTCATGACATTTCCCCAGTTGCCTCCCCCAGAATAGGAATCCACGGCGTTGAATATCGAAGGACGTTCAGTTCCGCGGTCACTTGGAAGAGAAGGCCAAATTAGCTCTAAAAAACTTGGCATATTCAGTAAAGCGCTGTATTTCATGTCGGCACACTGCTTGCAACTTTACAAGGCGCATGTTCCGTTTCACATGGAACAATGTTTTCATCTCTGGGTCGGGGTACCCCAGTGAGAGCCCATTTGACCGCATTCAACGAAGAGAGTCCCGAATCATCGACGACGAGTTCTTTCTGATCAGCATGACTCACCGGCATATCTCAAGAAATGTGGAATCCCTTTGCGTATGCTATCTTATCTACCACGAGGAATGCTCAGAGGAATTTTTCGGGCTAATTCAACCGCCTTTACTAATAAATGTACTACTTAGTTTATTAAATGTAGGTCGTAAGCAGCTGTTAGTATAATTTACTTGCCATTAAATATGGAGTGGGCAGCGGCTTCGCAAAATAAATCTGACTACCTGTGTGATTTTTTGGGTAGCAACTTAAACAAAAACATTATGGTGAATGTATTAGCCATTTTCATCTAGTTACCTATGAAAAAACTAACTGGATAGTTCAGGTTACGACGGACTCAGTTAGGTGTTTGATATTACAAACGTTCTAGATCGCATGTACACATAAGCTTAATTATTCATTTGTCGTAATTACTCAATATTTCATCATTTTTCCAGATTATTCTAAAATTTTAATTATAAATATTTTACATTACTTTAAAATGATGCTCTGTCGTCGGCAATATTCTATTTGTGTTGCATACGTTAGTTTCAACGTACTGATTCTCTCTTGACCTGATAAATAAGAATTTATCAGTAACGTGTAATCATTACAACTTATATATTATGTATCTTAAGGTCACCACGTTAATAAGATATGATCTGAAAATAAACTATCGACATATAATACGTCAATACTCAATATTCGAATGTTGATTACAATAATTAAATTGACCTTTTGTTAAAAAACACGCGATTATTACTGCTTAGCGACACTTAATATAAAAATTATTGTATGCTAGCGTTTAGACTCTATACCTTGTACTGTTACAGCTTATTAAAGTCCACTGCTGAATATAGGCCAAATAATATAGGCATAATAATAGGCCTGCTAATATTGCCAAGTATAGAAGTATAGAGAAGATAATTGCCATAGTAGCTGCGCTTGGCAAATATCCGCCTATGAGGCAATCTATAGCCGGGTTGGCTTTTTATATTTAATCGTTATTAGGAAGACGCTGCTGCCCATCTCCTGGTTTGTTTCCCTCTGTCGCCTCTTACGACACCCACGGGATGATATGGGGTAGTGGATATTCTTACACCGCCACTACACGGTAAAACATGAAAGCGTTTTGACCCGGTATCATCAATATCAATCTTTTTTCGTCTTGATGTCGATTCTCAAATTTATTTCAGAGTCATTCGGTAACTTTCATAGTGTGATTTAGCTTTCTTTTGTTGTTCGGTCTATATGTTGATAGTTGACACGGTGACAGGGAATTCTGGTCTCAACGGGAAGTAGCACAGGCCAGGAGTATAGTTTTTTTTTTTATATAGGAGAGGGGGCAATCGAGCATGCGTCTCACCCTATGGTAAGTGACTACCGCCGCCCATGAACAACTGCAAAAGTGTTTTGCAAGCACATGCACAACTCATAGATAACTATATACTAGATAGAACTCTCTTTTCCCTTACACTCATAGTCCGATGGGTCGTCAGTCCGACCCGATGAAACTGTAAGAGCCGCAAAGGCTAACAGCACAAACATCATCAGAAATCAGAGACAACCGGAGTAAGATCAGGCGCAGGAGCAACAGCCTTATGTGATTTCCGAGGCTCGGAGGTGAAACACTAATAACTTTCTGACTTTGCGATGCTACTGAGAATTTCTTAATATTATATCTAAAACCCATTGACTGATGTTAGCCCGATCCCGGGTTTATCACGGGAATAAGGATCAGTTGCGCTTACGACCACTATTTACGCCAACGAGGCAGTAAAATATGCATGTTTTATGCACGAAAACCCTTACCAAACTTCGATATTCTTTAAATGACGATAAAAATGTCAGACCGTTGCCACAAGCGAGATTACTTAATATTTATACAAGAGTTATACTAGTGATTTTGTAAATGACGTCACTAGTTGACAAATTATCGGTCATTCAAGTTCAACATAGGCATTTTAGGCATAAGCTCGTATGGACGTTAATATACAAAAAGACATTTAGTTTTTATGAGATGTCGCACATGAGCCTGAATAATAGCATAACACAAAGTTCTTTTTATATACTTAGTCACCTGAAAAAGATTAATCGACCGTAAACGAAGTAAATTATAAATTCTCGCTCGCGTTTAATTTAACTTTTTCCTTTCTGATGTTTCGGGTGCTTTACAGCACACATGGTCACGAGGGGAACTAAGATTTAATTTTATTAATTATAGGATCCCAAGCAGATGGCAGCACCCATCCATATTTTCTATTGAAATTAGAATGTTTTTTTTTAATTTCAATGGCCTCGCGAATCATCCTTGGTAGGAATCGGTATTCTTTTGCGAGGATTTGTGGTGTCTATCAAATCTAATGTAATGGCGGGGACGATCTTGAACATGTTCCTTCCCGGAACGTCGGTGCTTAAAATTAAAAAGTTAAATTAAACGCAATAGAATCCGAAAAATTTGTTTCTTTTAATATGTAGTGTTCGTGTAAATATAAGAAATCATTAGTGTTTGCTTATTAAATCACAGTATAAATAGGAATATACAACGTTTTTGGAATTTGGCGTCGGTTCATTAATTTTAGAATAAAAGGTTTTCTACACAGAAAATTTTTCTACATAGGTTTTCTACATATAAATAATATAATAGATCTCATATGAGATGTAGTATCTATTTTATTATTCATACTTATATACGATACTATCTATATCATACATCACTTTTCAAACCACACATCTCAAATCAACAGCAGAAGCTGAACGTAGGAATTTTCGAAATTCAAACAAAATTAATACAGTGCCATTCATACTTGAAATATTTTTATCGTAATAATTCTATGATTTTTATATTCAGCACGTTAGACCAGCTCGCCACTGTTTCTGTGGCTGAGCCACTGGCATTAGTAAGGTTGCTTCCTATCATTAGTCTATTTGGATTAACTGTTTACTGCCACCACCTCGTCCATCAACCACCACAATGCATTGCGTGCGGTTGAGGATGACACTACGTTATGAAACGCAAGGGAATCAAAACCGTAAAAACACTATCTTATGACGTCGTAACTCTACTCCGTTACACAGCCATGGAAAAGAGACTTTAGAAAAAAAACAAATGAACGCGTATTTACAATACTACTAATTAATGTGGCATTATGTTTGTCATTTCTTCGCCGCTTGAACGACTAGACGCATTTTTTTTAAATTAAACTGAAGTGACCAAAGGACTTAAGCCAGCCGGATGGTATTAAGCTACTGCACCTCCTTGGGCACCTGCAGCCATTTTCAAATAAAGAAGGCTATAGATACCTTATCACCTCTGAGGTTTAAGATTGAATGTCTCACAGCCTTTTATAATACTGGCACTCTATACCCTTTCATACGGAACACAGCAGTGCAAGCTCTGCTACTAGACGGCGGATATAGATAAGGGCGTGAAACCTAGCCTAAATCATTGAGTTATTATGCACTACGTACGTACGTACTATGTACGTAGGTAAATTATACTTTAATGGCCTAAATATATCTAACTCAAAGGGACGCCTAGTTACAGAAACAGAAACAGAAACTTTTTTATTCAATATGCCGACTTCCAAAAAGGAGACGGCACTCAATTCGAGTGTATGTTTTTTTTTTTTGCTTTTTTTATGTGTGTTACCTCATAACTTTGTACTGGGCAAACCGATTTCGATGATTCTTTATTTATATGAAAGCTGATAGTTCTCGTGTGGTTCCATACGAATTTGATCAAGGTCGGACCAATGGTTATTGAGTTATTCTTAAATAACCTATATTGAAGTCGGCTGTACAAAATTTTTAATTTTAAATTATTTGATTACCACTGGTTCGGAAAATACCTCTGTCCTGGGAAGAACCAGCAAGAAACCCAGCGGGACTTTTTTTTTTAAATAACAGCTTACAATCATGTATGTTACACAAATTAACAACACGACAAATTAGAAATAGCTTGGTAGCGATCACCTCATTTCCAGGGGTTATTATCATCCATAAATTCCTTAATATTATAATAACCCTTTTTATACAAACTTAGTTTAATACAGTTTTTGAATTTTGAGCAGGTCAAATTTTGTATATTTTCTGGAATTTTGTTGTAAAAGCGTATACATCGTCCCAAGAATGAATTACTGACTCGCTGTAGTCGAGTAACTGGTACTACTAGCTTGTGTCTGTTCCTAGTATTTACAGAATGAATATCACTTATTTTTGTAAAACTACTTTTATTTTTGTGTACGTAATGTTAGAAATGGAGTCTCTATAATTCTAATGAAATTTGACATAAAAGTCGATTATTTCGTTGAATAGTCACATATTCTGTGATTGAATTGAATTGGACTGTATGTTTTTTTTATGTGTGTTACCTCATAACATTTTACTGGGTGAACCGATTTCGAGGATTCTTTTTTTATTTGAAAGCTGGTACATCTCGTGTGGAATGAATTTGATCAAGGTTAGGCCAATAGTTTTCGAATTATTCTTAATAAATTATATTGAAGTCTGCTGTACATAATTTTAAATTATACTTATAAGACACTTATTGATGAATTTTGAATATTGTCCATCGAAGTGGGCAGCCTAACAACTATTTTTAATAACATTTTTTCTTCTTTTTAGATATCAAAACCGCATTTGTCAAAATCGCGTCTCCAACTTCATTTTTATCTAAGAAATGCGACATGATACCCATTGAATGGGTGACGCGTCGCCTCGCGACTGGTTCATTCCTGAAGAGAAACCCTGGAGTGCCTGAGGGATACAGATTCACACCCGTCAAATTGGAGACTTTCTTCAAGGACGACGCTAACCATGACCCTCAGTGGTCAGAAGAACAGCTCATTGCTGCAAAACTAAAAGTCAATGGTGTTGTTATTGGTAATATGAGTTTTATATTTTACCTTCCATTATTCTATTAATATCTACTTTTTCCTATCTCAATCCCATCTGGTGGTAAGTGGTGATGAAGCCCTAGGTAGTAAAACGCACTATCTTGGCGTTTAAAATTTTTTTTTATAGGATAGGGTGACAAACGAGCACACAGTTCACCTGATGGTAAGTGGTTGCTGTGGTCCTTAGACATCTACATTTATCCTCGTTTGGGAATCAAAATGCAGATGCGTTGTCACCTGTAAAATTAAGATGGAATGCCTCTTTTCCAGTAAAAAGCGTCTCCGTTTCTCTACACTCACCATACGAAGCACAGCAGCGTTAAGCTGCTATTTTACGCTGGTTTTCTGTGAGAGCGTGGTCCTTTCCCCGGTCGAGCCGACCCATTCGTGCTACAATTATACTACTAATATAGCTGCAGCATGGCCCTACCACGTATAAAATATTTTTATTGTACCTAGTCAGGTCATAAATTCTGTCACATGTTTAATATAAAATAATTGAAACAAGTTTATTCATTATGTAACCATTTATATACCAAAATGAACTTAACAAAACATAGATTCTTATGACACTAAAGTTTATTCAAAATGACCTCCGTGATTTTGAATACAGGCCTTCAATGTGCGCGGCCAGTCGTCTATCGTAGCACGAATGAGGTCCATGTCAATATCGGCGGCTGCCTTAATCAAGGATGTCTTGAGTGACTCCAAATTGGGATGAGGCTTTGAGCACGCCTTTTCCTCCAAGTGTTGCTATATCTTGTAATCTAACGGATTCAAATCTGGACTGGAGGAGGGCCAGTCTTCGTGCCGGATGAAGTCGATTTCACGCGCGGCCAGCCAGTCTTGTGTGCTCTTCGCTCTATGAGCTGGCGCCGAATCTTGTTGGAATACCCAGTGCCTGTTATTGAACATGGTATGAGAAACAGGTTCCACAAGGTTCGTCAGGACTGTATTTTGATACACAACTGCATTCGTTTTTACACCTTTCTCACAAAAATGTACCTCTGTTAAGCCCCAATAAGAAACTCCCAACCATACCATGAGCGAGGATGGAAAATGACCTCGTTGGACACGCGGAAGACGGTTGCTCGCTTCTTCACTACTGTGTGCGTACACCTTATCATTTTGTTTGTTGTAGTTCTCTTCTACGTTAAAATTTTTTTCATCCGAAAAAAGAATTTCCCGATATTTTTTTCTCGCATACCGCTTCAACAAAGCGCGGCATCTCTTCAGTCTCAGGTCCATTAGACGAGCATTCAAACGATGTCCTTCTTCGATATGCCCGAAGCCCTAAGTCTTCATTTAACACCCTTTTCACCGTGGTTCTGCTTAACCCCATCTGAAGGGCCAACAGTTTCTGCTTACGTTTGGGATTTCTTTGAATTCGCGCCTTCACAGCTTTTATCACTGCTGGAGTCCTAACAGATCGAGGGCGACCACTTCTTGACCTGTCATCTACACTAGAGTCTTCATTGTATCGTTTGATGGTACGATAAACGAATCTTTTGGTTATATTCATATTTTTCAGTATGACAAAAATTAGAATTGGCGCGTAACCGCAACGATGCAACGCAATAACTGCAACACGGTCTTCTTTAAGCGTCCACTCCATATTTAAAACTGAGTAAAATTCTAAAAAGTATACAGTTTTATTTTCATGAACAATTCGAATTCAATAAACTTTTTTGTGGCCAGCATTCTAAAAGAAAAGTTTTTACTGTGTGACAATACTTATGACCTGACTGTGTATAATTTCTTTTTGAATTTGAACAGCCAGTATGATGTTCTCCTAGATAGAAAGACGTTCACCTTGCCTTGACAAAGAAAATATATATAGTTCTCAAACACGACAACAATGCTTACACTATTGGAATCGCCCTCTGTCCACCAGTGAACTTTTAAGGGCTAATGAAAAAGAATATTCTACTAAGACGTGGCGGTGTAAGAATATTATAAAGAATATTATCCACTACCCCATATCATCCCGTGGGTGCCGTAAAAGGCAGCAGGGCATACAAATGAGGAGATGGTCAGCAGCGTCTTCCTAATAACGACTAAAATTAAAAACTACAGTTGTCAACCCGCTTGCCAAGCGTGGCAACTCTGGCAAATATCCCCCCTATGAGGCAACCTACAGGGGGGGCGTATATTCGGCAGTGGATTTTAATAGCATGTAATGGTAACTTTACTAAGAACATTTGTCCTGATTCCGTAATTTTTTTTTATAGGATTAGGGTGACAAACGAGCACACAGACCACCTGATAGTATGTGGTTGCTGCGGCCCATAGACATCTACATCTATCCTCTATTACAAATCAAAATGCAGATGCGCTGTCACCCGTGAGGACTAAGATGGAATGCCTCATTTCCAGTAAAAAGGGCCTCCGGCCACCTGCACTCACCAAGCGTAACGCAGAGGTAAACCTCTACTTCACGCTGGTATTCTGTGAGGTCGTGGTACCACCCCGGTTCGAGCCGGCCCATCCGTGCGACAGCAAAAGCTGCCGCGTGGCTCTACCACTTTTGAAGATCACTTTTGATTTATATCATTTACCTATCATTTACGATGGTAGAGCCACGCTGCAGCTGCATTAATTGTATAGTTGTTGTTGAGTGGGTCGGCTCGGCCGGAGTAGGACCACGCTCTCACAGAATACCTGCGTAAAATAGCAGCTTAACGCTAATGTGTTTCGTTTGGTGAGTGTAGAGAACCGGAGACCCTTTTTACTGGAAATGAGGCATTCCATCTTAGTCCTCACGGCTGACAACGTATTTGCATTTTGATTTGTAATGGAGGATAGATGTAGATGTCTATGGGCCGCAGCAACCACTTACCATTAGGTGGACTGTGTGCTCGCTTGTCACCTTTATCCTAAGTTATATATATATCATTAAACATGATAACGACTGTACCAATATTCTTCTTTTTAATATTGTTATTATTCAACAGCCCGTAAAAGACAGACACATGGGCCTCTTCCGTTTTAGGAAGGATTGCCAGGAGGATTGACATCACATATCCAGACGTCTTGCACCTTTGATGCTATACTCTACGTCGCTGATCTGGGTATTTTACGTCTGGCGTAAACCAGATTGTTATACCGCCGTTGTTCAAAAGCCGTTAGATCTTTCTGGCACATCCCATAGTTGCCGTTTTCGACACTTATGGCACTGTCCCAAAACATCCGCTAAAATGAAATGCATAACAAGATTTTTAACAGGCCTAAAGCTAGATCTACATTTATTTTTAAACTTAAATCTATTTTTCTGCCAACTTCCAAAAAGGAGACTGTACTCAATTCGACTGTATTTTTTTATGTGTTACCTCATAACTTTTTACTGGGTAAATCGACTTCGATAATTCTTTTTTTATTTGAAAGCTGGTACTTCTCTTGTGTTCCCATATGAATTTAATCAAGGTCAGACCAATAGTTTTTGAGTTATTCTTAATAATTTATATTGAAGTCGGCTGTACAAAATTTTTAATTATTAAATGATTTATATTTCGACAGGTCAAGACGAAGTGGACTATATGAAGAAGGTTTCCATTCTCGTATTTGAAGTTCTGGAGAAAGCCTGGGCACTCAGAGACTGTGCACTCATCGACATGAAAATTGAGTTTGGTGTGGACGCTGAAGGTAGTGTACATCATTCTGTTTATTTTGTCATTGTGTTAAGAGGCTATTGTGAGTGCGTTGGCCACTTATCAATGCGATGGCTGCGAGTTCTTCTCATATGAAAAATAAGTAGTAAAGTTATTATTAAGGTAGTTATAAATATAAACATAAAGATAAAGAATGAATACAAGTGAATGTGACACTCAAATGTATTTATCTATGTTTTCTGCCTAGATAATAACATTAGCGTAATATTACGATACAACTAATATCTACCACTGCCATGGTCCTGTTTCTTATGCTTTTTGTCATAAATTAATTATTTTAAAAGCTAGGTACCTTTCTAAAATTACTAAAATGCCCGTTCCACCGTCGTTATTAGACATTTAGCAAACTAAAACAAACATAAAAAATAAAGAAACATACAAACATCCTTCCTCAGCCATAATCTTTCTTATTTAGTTCTTGAAAAGAAATCGGTCCAGTGTCGGAAAAGGAAACAGGAAAACTTAATCACATCATACCAGAAGCGTAAAATATCACCTTAATGTTGATGTGTTTCGTATGGTGAGTGTAGAGAACCGGATACCTTTTTCAATGGATACGAGGTATTCCATCAGTCCTCAGGGGAGAGAAGTGACAACGCATCTGCATTTTGATTTTTCATTGAGGATAGATGTAGATGTCTATGGGTCTCAGCATCCACTTACCATCAGGTGGACTCTGAAGGTAAATGGATGCTGATTCTCACCCTTCGACTATAAAAGCAAATGATTTCGTCAATTTTTAATAGAGCAGCGTCTGAACTCCAATTGCCTCTCGTTTGTCTAGCTTGGGCTTTCTTCGAATACAGCAGACAGCAATAGATCGTTAGAAACCAATTTTTCAGATTTCATGCACCCCTTGTATGTTATTCGAGTCAGTAGTCGATAAAAAGTTTTATTGTGTTTTATTCTATAAATTCTCTCATTTATTTCGTTTGCATTCCCACAAATTTTGCGACGATGCAAAACGATATCGTGAAGATTGACGACCATATAATCTTGATCCTAGCCTAATTCAACATTTGTCTAAAACACAAGCTTAAATATATATATATGATTGTTTCCGTATCGAAAACCGATTAAAAGAACACAGCTTTCGGTTACGTTAAGTGGTTAAGTTGACGGATGATTAACGGCACTATAGAGGCGTATTTACATCAAAGCGGAGAGGAAAGAACACTTGTTTTCATACATTTGCTAACTCGATCGGAACCCGTTCCAAAGAACACTATGTCCTTTGTAGTTAACAACTTCAGAACTATTCAGAATATTATGTATAGCATCTCAGTGATGCCGCAAAATTTATACACAGGATAATAATTAATATAAATTTTGACCCTAGAATCCTAGATAGAATAAGTTGAAGAATAAATATTCGTGTTAATTTCAGGCAACATACTGGTAGCCGACGTGATTGACTCCGACTCGTGGAGACTCTGGCCTTCTGGAGATAAACGCCTTATGGTCGATAAGCAGGTAAAATAAGTTAATTGTCAATGGTTGCCAATACAATATAGATTGCAAGTAATACTTAGTGTAAGTCACTATAGCCTGGTATAGCGGAGCCATACTGGAGGCGGTTTCTGTATGTCGCTGCGATAAGCATTATTAGGGAGATTCTGCTGCCAGTCTCCTGTTTCAGTTTCCCTCTGTCACCTCTTACGACACTCATGGGTCGGGACGATATGGGATAGCGGATGTTCTTATACCGCCACTACACGGCTTAATCTATATTAAATACTAGCTATCCGCCCCGGCTTTGCGCCGGTAATTTCTAGATCTCGACAACAGCGCCACCTACCGGGTACAATTGTGGGTCCAAAACATTTTTTTTATAGGAAAAGAGTGACAAACGAGCACACAGTCCACATGATGGTAAGTGGTTGCTGCGGCCCATAGACATCTACATCTATCCTCTATTACAAATCAAAATGTAGATGCGTTGTCACCCGTGAGGACTAAGATGGAATGCCTCATTTCCAGTAAAAAGGGCCTCCGGCTACCTGCACTCACCAAGCGAAACGCAGAGGTAAATCTCTACTTCAAGCTGGTATTCTGTGAGGTCGTGGTACCACCCCGGTTCGAGCCGGCCCATCCGTGCGACAGCAAAAGCTGCCGCGTGGCTCTACCACTGCTTACATCAAGGAATCTGCACAAACACACATCAAAAATTTTCTCAAAATCATTCCAGCCATTTTTGAGCTTTTCCGAGACTAATGGACAGCAATTGATTTTTGTATATGGAGATAAACCATATACTTTTTTAGGTGATAGAGCCATGCTGCAGCTATATTATGGTTGCAGCACGAATGGGTCACCTCGACCGGGGAAGAGCCATGCTCTCACTGAATACCAGCGTAAAATAGCAGCTTAACATTGCTGTGTATCGTATGGTGAGTGTGCAGAACCGTAGACCCTTTCTACTGGAAACGGAGCATTCCATTTTAGTCCTCACAGATGACAACCCATCTGCATTTTTATTTTAATTTGAGGATAAATGTCTATGGGCCGCAGCATCCCCTTAACATTAAGTAGACTGTTTGTTCATTTGTCACACTTATTCCATAAAAAAATATTCTTTTTTTTTATAGGATAGGGTGACAAACGAGCACACAGTCCTCCTGATGGTAAGTGGTTGCTGTGGCCCATAGACATCTACATCTATCCTCGTTTGCGAATCAAAATGCAGATGCGTTGTCACCCGTGAGGACTAAGATGGAATGCCTCTTTTCCAGTAAAAAGGGTCTCCGGTTCTCTACACTCACCATACGAAACACAGCAGTTTTAAGCTGCTATTTTACGCTGGTATTCTGTGAGAGCGTGGTCCTTCCCCGGTCGAGCCGACCCATTCGTGCTACAACTATACTACTAATATAGCTGCAGCATGGCTCTACCACGTGTAAAATTCTATTCTATTCTGGGCGAGCGGGGACCACCTTTCTTGGTTAAGCCGAACCATTCGTGCTCGTCGTTAGTACACATCAGCGTGGCTTTACCACATAGTCATTTCTTATATTTACGCGAACACTACACATTTAAATAAAACTATTTTTACGCATTTTATCGCGTATATTAACTTACTTTATATACCCGTCGTTTCGAGCACTTTACAGCATCCATGGTCACGGGGCGGACTGAAGTGTTTAATGTCCTAATGTCATAGTTCATGACGTACCTCCGACCTCCAAATAAAAATTATTAATTTATGTTCCGATTTATGTACAAATATAAAATAAGATAATATACGCGATAAAATCCTATGTATTTAAAATATATGCGCATCAGGTCGGCACGAGCACAGATTAAATAATGGCACAGTCTTAATACCTACTCTTCAGCAGTTTACTTGCTTTATATGATGTCATATTTTAGATTTTTTTATATTATTTTGTTTACAGGTATACAGAGACTTGAAAAACGTGACGGCCGCGGACCTCGACACCGTGAAGCGCAATTTCACATGGGTGAAGGATCAGTTGGACCACCTTAAACCAACAATTCACCATAAAGTCGTGGTGTTTATGGGTTCGCCGCAAGACAAGGAGCACTGCAACAAAATAGCCAAGGGTAAGTAAATCCGTGAGCTGGCGTCGCTAGATAATCAATCACCCCGTTTTTATTCGACTTCGAAAAATGAGGAAGTACTCAATTCGATTGTTTTTATTATTTTTTTGTTGTGTTTGCAATATCTTTGTCAAATTTAAACCAATTTTGATTATTCTTTTTTTATTATTAAACTGCTGAACATAGGCCTCCCCCAAAGATTGCCTCATAGAGATCCAACTGGGGTCGTTTCTATACGTCGCTGCTCATGAAGAGATGTTTGCCATAGTTGCCACGACGCTAGTCGTTATTAGGAAGACGCTGCTGACCATCTCCTGATTTGTTTCCCTATGTCGCCCCTAACGACACTCACGGGTTTATATGGGATACTGGATATTCTTACACCGTCGCACACGGTTAAATAGTTAAATGGGTTATTTATCTGCCGACTTCCAAAAAGGAGACGGTACTCAATTCGAGTGTATGTTTTTTTTATGTGTGTTACCTCATAACTTTGTACTGGGCGACCGATTTCGATGATTCTTTATTTATATGAAAGCTGATAGTTCTCGTGTGGTCGCGTATGAGTTTGATCAAGGTCAGACCAATGGTTATTGAGTTATTCCTAAATAACCTATATTGAAGTCGCTTATATTGAAGTCGGCTGTATAAAATTTTTAATTTTTAATTATTTTTATTAAGTTGGTCCTTCAGAGGACCTTAGATTGGAGAGATAGGGGATAAAGTTTTTAATGTAACTGGTTAAACGACATTCTAGTGTTCGTTATCTTGAGATTTTTATTAGTCCACTGACAAGGGTCATAAAATTAAACTTTTTATTTTCATAAGAAAACCAAAGTTTACTTCAGTTTTCTTTTTCATTTGGATATAATGTATATATGATAATCGGTAAGGTGCGAGTCGGACACGCGCAAGAAGGGTCCTGTACCATCGTAAAACAGGTTTCTCATAGAGGAGACCCCTTTAATTTTTATTTTTATTATTTTTATACCGGCAATAGAAATACACATTGTGTGAAAATTTCAACTGACTACCTATTACGGATCATGAGATAGAGCCCGCTGACAGACAGACAGACTGACGGACGTACGAACGGACAGACGGACGGACGGACGGACAGCGGAGGCTTAGTAATAGGGTTCCATTGGTTACCCTTCGGGCACGGAACCCCAAAAATGTACAGCTGGTAAAGCCACTGTGGTAGAAAAATAATCTAAATATAAACGCCTCCATGGCTCTAGATTCAGTATGAGTTCAATCATACCGGTACTTTTCTTTCTTAAACGGCTGTTTAATTCAATGGTTAGGCACTTAAAGCATGAAATAATCAAGCTGCAACATATTACATACTTGTAAAAAAATTCGATTAGGTTTCTATGTTCAAGGTCAAATATTTAATAATAGTAAATGGTCTTCAGTTTATGGGAAAATTAACTGAAGAATAAACAGAGTATCAATTACGTTAAAATTCCAAATATGAAATAATAACAAATGAATGTTATTTTCAAAACAGCGGCTAAAGACCTGGGTCTGAGTGTGGACCTTCGTGTTACATCCGCACACAAGGCGACAGAGGAAACTCTGCGCATCATGCAGCAGTACGAGGACACGCACGGAGCCCTGGTCTTCATTGCGGTTGCTGGCCGCTCCAACGGACTCGGCCCAGTTTTATCTGGCAACACTTCCTACCCGGTTATTAACTGTCCGCCGCCATCAGATAAACTTGTGCAGGTTTGTACCAATAATAATACTTAAGTGAAAAAAGTGGCAAGCATCAAATTTTAATGTCAAATGCTGCTCAAATGGTGTATCATTTAGTTAGTATATTGTATAAGTAATTTAATAAAATGATTTTGTATTATTTAGTTATAACTTACAATGACTGACATGGTAAAAATAACGAGTCCCTTAATTAAAACATAATTTAAAAAAAATCAACGCTACCAATAAAATGGTTTCAAAAGAGTGCTGATCAATCATATTCTCAACCATAGACAATAACGTCGTAAAGAATAAACTACCATAGACAATAACTAAACATGGAAGATATTTTACATTATACCTTATTTTTGCCGGAATAGTTGTGGGTATATTGTGAAATAATATAAAGATTTAATATTAAATTTTCAGGATATCTGGTCATCTCTGTCTGTGCCTTCTGGTCTCGGCTGCGCGACAGTAATCTACCCCGATAGTGCTGCCATAATGGCTGCACAAATCATTGGCCTGCAAGATTACCTGATCTGGGGCAGACTTAGAGCTAAACAAATTGAAATGGCTGCAGCTCTTAGAAAAGCGGACAAGCAAATGATAAACCATTAACAACGTTAAATTTTGCAGAAGAAACATTTTTCTGCATGAGGCGACACTATAAACAAATAATATAAAGTCTGAAATCTTTTTCTATGTTATGCTCGCACATGAGATGATAGATGAACGAATAGAAATAGCTACATATATATTTTCAGGACCTTTATTAAGTAACAAGTACATATATTAAAGATAGTACATAAAATGAAATGCGACTTTTTGTAAATGAATCTCGTAAATGGGACATTCCAATAAAATTATTTTAAATGACACATTTTGTTTTAATGTCTAAGACTTTTTTTTAAGATTATTATAAATTGAATTAGGTATGCTGTTTTAGATCTGTTATCCCCATATTCTTCAAAGCCTTTATTACTAATTATATTACTCATTTAACAAATTGCAAACCCATAGAAAGAATGTCAAGCTTCTCTTGGGAGAGAGTAGTATCTTCCTTGAACTGGAATAATTGCAGGTGCACAGCAGTTGTTAAAATTTTGGTGTTAGTTTTCTCTGTGTTATTTGTAAAACTTGTAATATTGTAATTAGGATACAATTTTGATAATTTAAAAAATATGCTTGCATGTTTTGTATATTTTATTAACAATTTCGTTTTGAACTACAGCTATATTTTAAAATGATGTTCGTACACATTCTTCGCTACAGCAGTTCTCTTAGAACAGGCTGTAAATGCAAGCTTAAAGCTAGGATGCAGTGCTAGAAAAACTTAAATTAATTAACCTATATTTTGACACTAAAGTATCTGGTTGTAAATTATGAATGAATTTTATGATTCAATGAATTTCATTCCAAATTCACTACAGCCGTTTTACTGCATAGATTTAAATTTTAAGAAATCTAGCAAAAATAATTTTAATGTTTGATAGATTTCTTAAAATATAAACCCGTTGCATTTTTACTGTAATAATACATTATAATAATACAAATATTACTTTTTTAATGATAAAACCCTACAGTCATAAGTAGTGAATGAAATAGGTACTGCATATTTGTGGGATTTCATGACGTTATCCTAATATGGATATGCCTGTAAATCCCACTTGGTTGGAATTTAATACGATAAATTTAATTCTTAAAATTTAAAGTACTAAACTACTTGGTAAATGGATTGTTTATTGTGGCGATGATTGATTAGAGCGTAAAAGTAATTGTAACTAAGTGCGAGAGAAAGAGACAAAATGATATTTAGTAAGCGTTGTCACTTTCTTTTCTATTGTCCCCTATACAATTGGGATTTTGTTCCCCGAAGATTCAGTTCCGGTTTCGGTTTCGGCAAAAAATCTAGTTTCGGTAATAGTTTCGGTTTCGGCAAAAAATCTGCCAAACCTTCGGCGGCGCCGAAACTCAGTGTTCGTGGATTATCGTGCGTCGTTCGGATGAGTTCGTGATGGTGGTATATTCATAATTATACAGAAACAGAATCTTTTTTATTCAATATAGGTTGTAAATAATACTTATTGAAAGTCACTCTTTTGTTTTATTACCACTGGTTCGAAAAAACCTCTGTCCTTGGAAGAACCAGCAAGAAACCCAGCGGGACTTTTTTTTAAATAACAGTTAACAATCAGAGGCGTAGCCTGGACTAATAAAAACGTGCGCGAAGTTGCATCAGCGCGGCCCCTTTTCTTTCGTTATTTCGAAACGACATCAGTGTTGTGCGGCGTGTGATAGAGACTGACAAAATGTGAATTATCAGCAAATTCGGACAAGATAAGGCATCGGTATGAGTCAAGTGCACAAAATTCTCTATGAATATTTAGCAGTCAGGAAGCTTTCTGCCGGGTGGATACCTCATAACTTGACAGAGACTCAAAAACTCCGTCGTGTTGATAGGTGTCGTGAAATGGTTCAAACATTTAATGGAGGTAACTCAAATGCGGTGTTCGACATACTTACAGGTGACGAAAGCTGGATTTATTGTTATGATCCTGAAACTAAGAAACAGTCTGCTGTCTGGGTGTTTCCTTCCGAGGAGTTGAAAATAAAAGAAAAACTTCTTAAAAAGATGTATATGGACACTATTTTGAAAAGATGTAATAATAGTAATAACTTGCTAGCTAGTTTGTTCAGTTTTTGATCTTTTAAGAACTTACAGTGTTACCCTCGTACCTACTCATATCTATTAATTCCTGACAAGTCTCATTCCGTCAATGTAACAATCACGGTCTTTGAAGGTAGTTTCAAAGGCCTCAGCAGCAGCAGCAGTCGCATTTAAGGGGGGTTTCTTGCGAGGCCTCAAAACAAACACACTTCCACTTTTTCAAGGATAAAAATGATCAAATTAATTAGTGATCTGTGGTAAAGTCTGGGGGCATCGCATTTTAGGGGGTCTAGCGTGGCCCCTTTAAGTGCGAGGCCATGGGCGAGGGCCCACTTCGCCCACACGCCGCTCTACAATCATGTATGTAACACAATTAACCCTTTAACGCACACCCTAACTTTTTTTTGAATTCCTAATATTTTGTCATACATATATATTCTCTGCCGTTAATCATAATGATATGTTTTAGAAAAAGAACTTGAAAATCGTTATTTTTTCAGAAAATCCCAAAAATCATGTGGCCAGTAAAGTGGTCACTGAACGTTCAGCGTCACTAGCCGAGCCACTAATATAGAAATCTATATTATTTTTGTGAAGGGATATAAAAATACTTCAATTATGAATTTCAATTAACTTGACATAGAATAATCGTTCGTCAATTACAAATATAGTTAACATAACATTTTTCTTAACTGAAACATAATTTTTAACTTTTCTTATCACAGTCAAACACACTTATAAATATTATCAACTGAATGATCACCTACGTTTTTTAATTTTCCCTTCATTACGGAATGATACAAAGCATTCTACACATATGGCTACATTACATTGAATGCATTCATAGACAATTCTCTTTGGCTTTGACGCGGTACTGCATTATCTACATCTAGGTAATTTTTTTCTTAGAAGATTTTATAAGCTTATTATCACTCTCTTCATTTTTTTGAAAAGGAAGCAAAGGTATGAATTTAATCAACTTTGGTTTGTATATCCACGTAATTATTGAAGTTACTATCGTAGATATAGGATAGTTAGTTCCTTGTACATCGGTGGATCTCGAAATCTTTCAGTACTCCACTTATTTAGATCTTCATTTACTAAATTCTCTTGAGGACCTGCGTCTTCAGGAGAAAGAAACTCGTAACACCGTGTCGGATTCGGCGATAGCGGCGTTGGTGATAGCGGCGCCCGTGGATGTGGCGATGATGGGATAGATGGTGGTGGCAGAAACAAAACTCCTGTGGTGGTTGTGATGAAGACGATGTTCCAGGACCTGATCCATTATTCCAACTACGTGTGCTCAGGATGCTGGTATTCAAAGAACACTGTCGACGAAACAATTATCAGCACCAGAATCACCACCGACGGTTGTGTAGCCTGGTCATCTATTATATTTACGACCTCATTTTATCGATCCTCATCTAGTTACTTCAAATTCCGATAAGTGTATATGTGTCCAAAACAATGTAGAAACTACAATGCAACACTACTATATAACAATTTTCGTAAGTACCTCCATACCTGCAAAAACATGGCGAAAAAAACACAAAACATTCATAATAATAGGTTATAACTACCGAGCAAGGTTGTGTATGGTAAATTTATTATATATATATATATATATATCTCGTTTTATAACAAGTATATATATATATATATACTTGTTATAAAACGATATGGTTTATAGATATTACTCGAAAACAAATACTCAATACAATAGCTCAAAGTAAGGTACGCAATTTTTAGGGTAAATTTTTTCAACATACCGGTTTGTATGCAATTGACAAAAATACATGCTTTTCTTAATATTATCGATTACATTTGCACATAACATCAAAGTATATATTATAAAATAATGGTTTGACTTTCTTTTTCCAAGAAGACATGTTTTTTTATTACTATAATACTTGTAAACATGTAACATATGCACGCGATGAGAGAAAATGTTCATGTGCGGGTGCACGGTGGCCAGTAGACAAGCCATCTTGAAAATAGGCGCGAATCTTTGATTGCGCGCGACGAACTTGGTAACTGATCAGTCAACGGGTCAGTGTGCTCTAACGCGAGTCGTAAATGTTCATAAGATTCAATATTTAAATAAAAATCTATGAGATAATGACCTAGAAGTGACTAGCCACTTTGTATGAGCCGTCCTATAAAGGGTTAACAACAAAAAAGAAATTAGAAATAACTTGGTTGTGATCACCATAGTAGGGTTATTATAATCCATAAATTCCTTAATATTATAATAACCCTTTTTATACAAACTTAGTTTATTAAAACTTTTCAACTTTGAGCAGGTTTTATATATTTTCTGGAATTGTATGTATATTATGTGAGACTCAAACACTTGCCTGCTCCATGGCTCTCAGATGATCTGAAAAGGCTTATTTTAAAGAAGAATGCGGCATTGTCAAAGCTTAAGAGGTGCAAAACAGATGAGAACTTAAGGAAATACACCAAAATCAGGAATCGCTGCAACACATTATGTAGAGATGCACAACGACGCCATATTCATACATCAGTCGAGAACGGCGACTCATCTAGGGTGTGGAAGTTTCTCAAAACAGTTGGAGTTGGTAGAACACCCCTAAATGCTTCACCTCCTAGTGTTGATTTCGAACTATTAAATCAACATTTTTCTAATCCTTCTAACTCTTTTGATAGTGTACATAAACTGCAAACACTTCGTTCTCTTTCTGTAACTCCGACTCCTAATTATCCTCCGTTCGTTTTTAGTCAGTTTACTGTATGTGATGTTAAGAAGATCATATTATCGATCTCCTCAAATGCTGTCGGTAGCGACAACATTAGCCGTAATATGATTATTCCTCTCCTTGATGTTATCACTCCCATTATCACTCATTTACTTAATGCATCTATCTCTTCCTCTAAATTCCCTCAAGCCTGGAAGAGTGCTCATGTTATACCCCTTCCGAAGAGATCTAATCCCGTCAACCTCTCTGATTTTCGTCCCATTTCCATCTTACCTTTCCTTTCTAAAGTCCTTGAAAAACTAATTTGCCAACAGCTGAACCTTTTCCTCAATAAACATAATTTATTAAACTCTTTACAATCCGGTTTCCGTCCTGGTCATAGTACGGCTACTGCCTTAATCAAAGTTACTGATGACATACGATGGGGTATGGATAATAAACTACTCACAGTCATGACCTTGCTGGATTTCAGTAATGCGTTCAATACTGTTGACTATGATATACTGTTGAGTCTGTTGTGTTCCCTTAACATATCTCCATCAGTAATTAACTGGTTTCAAAGTTATCTCTGTGGCCGTCGGCAGTGTATTCGTTTCGATGAAACTCACTCATCTTGGTGTGATATTACTGCAGGCGTGCCGCAGGGCGGCGTGTTGTCACCTTTACTCTTGTCCATTTTCATTAATTCAATTACTCATAAAATATCTTCTCTCTACCACATGTATGCGGATGATGTCCAGATTTACACACAGTCAACTCTTGAGAATTTGCCGAATGCAATCGCTACATTGAATAGCGACCTAAATATTATTCATGATTGGAGTAAATCATATGGCCTAAATGTGAATGCTAAAAAGTCTCAGGCTATCATTATTGGTAGCCAGAGTTTTATCTCAAGAGTTGACTGGTTCACCGTACCTCCTATAGTATTCGATGGAGTTGTAATCCCTTACTTTGACAATGTCAAAAACCTTGGTATTTATTTTGATAATTCCTTAAATTGGATACGCCAACTGAATGAGGTAAGTAAGAAAACCTTTGTCGCTCTTTGTTCACTGCGTCGCCTTCGATCATTTCTTCCCATTCCTACAAAAATTATGCTCGCACAGTCTCTTCTCCTTCCGATCCTCGACTATGCTGACGCAAGCTATGTAGACATAACTGAGGACCAGCTAAATAAGCTTGAGAGACTTCAAAATACTAGCATTCGGTTCATATTTGGATTGCGCAAATATGACCATATTTCCCAATTTCGCTCACGTCTCAAGTGGTTACCTATCCGACTTCGCCGGAACATGCATATTCTTTCTATTCTGTACTGTGTATTATTTCATCCTTCTGCTCCTCCCTATCTAAAAGAGAAGTTTAATTTTGTGGGGCTTCCGGGGGAACCTCTACGCTCTTCTAGAAAATTCGTTTTAAGGGTACCAACTCACAAAACATCGTTTTTTAATAAATCTTTCACTGTCGAGTCTATTAAGCTCTGTAATGCCCTACCTTTGTATATACGTAAAGCACAATCTATTGTAATGTTTAAGCGATTACTTAAAGAACATTACTTGTCTCAATCGTTCGGAGACCGTTAGGATAAATTATGTAATTATGTATTTATTATATTTATCAGCTTTATATTATTGTTTGAGGAAATTTGTAATTTATTTATTTTGGGTAGATATGTAATTTTGTTTATATACTCTTATATATGTATGTTTATGTATATATTATATGCTTTACTTTATCTTTTATTATGTATTAGTAATTTATATCATTTCATGTGTTAGTTATTTATATGTTATTTTATTGCATTTATTGTCTATATATCGCATGTATTGATATTATATTTTGTATAATTTATATTGCACCACCTACCTAGTATTCATTGTTTATTCCTTTACACCCTTGGTTGCCTGGAAGAGATCGCTATGTAGCGATAAGGCCGCCAAATTGTACATTTAACCTGTCTTTTGTTATGTAATTTGTTTATTTGTTTGTGGTGTACAATAAAGTATATTCATTCATTCATTATATTGTGTGTGTGATATATTAGTTAATGCTCTCATTGAATAATATTAACAATATTGTGAACACAATAAAATGTGTTCTCAATTAGCGAGCAACTTTTTATGGGTGTAAGTGTTGATTTTTTTACAAAATTAACTTAAAAAGGTATTGCTTAAGGTGGAAGCTCCAGGGTGGCCCGCGAATTATACGAACATAGACGGTTGTATTGATGATTATAATGATTATAATTCTGTAAATACGTACTCGTTATGCTCGCGAATCATATTTTGTTAAACATACAACCTGACACTGACCAGCAAATCGCAAAAAACGTAAGAAAATTTGAATTTCACGGGCCACCCTGGAGCTTTCACCTTAATGTTAAACTGTTGATTTTTACTTGAAAATCTATACTTATAATAAATCTGTATCTGAGAGGTCAATTCTGTACATGAAATATATTTCCAAAATAAATATCAGGGGGTGATTAGTGATCGATACTGATGCCAAAAATGCAAACAGTAAAATTTTTGTCTATCTGTATGTTCGTTATAGAAACAAAAACTACTCGACGGATTTTAACGAAACTTGGTACAATCATTCTTCATACTCCTGGGCAGGTTATAGTATACTTTCATCACGCTACGATCAATAGGAGCAGAGCAGTGAAGGTAAATGTTGGGGAAACGGGAGAAATTACTACATTTTTTAAGCTTCCGTCGCGTGTGCAGCCTTAATGGTTAAATCTACACAGAAATCATGTATAACGGAAATGTTCTCCTTAAAATTATATAAAAAAATATCCTACGACAGCATATGTCTATCTTTTATATGTAACTATATGTAACTGCGAATGTCAGTTACTACTTTCTGCGATTAGCTATCACTTTGACTATATGTAACTGCGAATATCAGTTACCACTTTTTTCGACTAGCTAACACTTTTTCACTATATGTAACTGCGAATTTTCAGTTACCACTTTTTTCGGTTAGCTAACACTTTTTCACTATATGTAAGTGCGAATTTTCAGTTACCACTTTTTTCGGCTAGCTAACATTTTCACTGTTCACTATATACTGCTGCTAGTCACTTCAACTACTACCGGATACTACTGCTTATCACTGGTAGTTCTTCCTACTACTGCTGGTTGCCACTGGTAGTTCTTCACACTACAACGTTACTGGGTCTCGCGCCCATAAGGTAGACTTCGGCTATACTTTATAGTGAGCCGCTTGCCATTTTCCACTTTGCCTCTTTATTGCATGAAATTTTCACTACATAATTAGCATAAATTGCAATATTTTCTATATAAGGTTAAATCTTACACTAATATGCTATACATCATAAATTCGGCATTTTTGTCCTTTATCAGTATATGATAAAGGTTAGTCAATATATTAACAAATCAAGAAGTTATTAAGCGAAATGTCCTAAATTTTCATAATATTTGGGCACATTAATTCTTTAATTTTTCTATAACTATGAAATGCGTTTAATTATACATATTATTTCTTTACTTTCGTAATCTATATACTAAATGCTAACTAAATGTCATATTTGCAACTCTTTTAGAACACAAAAATATGCTCATTAATCATTTTTAGTATAAACTATTGCGCAGTTAAGTAAATTTCCAGAAAGTTCTACGATACGTCGCGCTGTGATTGGTCGATTTTTTCTTAAACAATTAAAGTTGTTTATATTAACTATTATCAAAACGACATTTTATACAAATATATTAAGAGTTGTAAACACACTGTAAAACTATATTAATAAACTATTTAATCGATTTCGTTAGTAATTTCACTTTTTATACAAAAAAATATTCTTTCATTACTTTGTTTCTTAAAGTTGTTAGGCCGTCGCGAACAGAATTTATGGATGATAATAACCCCTGGGAATGAGGTGATCATAACCAAGCTCTTTCTAATTTCTTTTTTGTTGTTAATTGTGTTACATACACGATTGTAAGAGTGGCGTAGCTACGTGTAGGCGAACTGGGCCCTCGCCCACGGCCTCGCACTAAAAGGGGCCTCGCGAGACCCCCTAAAATGCGATGTCTCTAGACTTTACTACAGATGACTAATTAATTTGATCACTCTTACCCTTGAAGAAGTGAAAGTGTGTTTGTTTGGGGCCTCGCAAGAAGCCCCCCTTAAATGCGACTGCGAGGCCTTTGAAACTACCTTCAAAGACCGTGATCGTTACATTGACGGAATACGAGACTTGTCAGGAATTAATAGATATGAGTAGGTACGAGGGTAACACTAAAAGTTCTTAAAAAATCAAAAACTGAACAAACTAGCAAGTTATTATTCTTATTATATCTTTTCAAAATAGTGTCCATATACATCTTTTTTAAGAAGTTTTTCTTTTATTTTCGGAAATAAAAAAAATCGCAAGGTCGGTGCTATAGGGCAGGTGACCCAGTTATTCCACGTCTGACGTCGCCAAGTAGTCGATTGTTAGCTTGGCGGTGTGCGACGAGGCCTTGTGATAGTGAAGGAGGATTCTACTGCGAGGTCGTTTCTTCCGAACTTTTTCAAAGACAAATAGCAAACAATTGTTAGTGTAGCACTCTGCAATAACTGTTTTTCAATCCACTAAAACAATTGTTGCGTATTGACCTGTCCTTCCGAAAAACGAGGCCACCATCTTTTTTCCCCACGCTTCGACTTCTCTTCATATTAGTTAGCAACTCCTCGGAGGGAAACACCCAGACAGCAGACTGTCTCTTAGTTTCAGGATCATAACAATAAATCCAGCTTTCGTCACCTGTAAGTACGTCGTACACAGCATTTGAGTCACCCCCATTAAATGCTTGAACCATTTCACGACACCAATCAACACGACGGAGTTTTTGGGCCTCTGTCAAGTTATGAGGGATACCTCAGCCTCAGGATACCGAGCACAATGCTACCTGACTGCTAAATATTCGTGGAGGATTTTGTGAGTCAAGTACTCATACCGATGCCTTATCTTGTCCGAATCTCCTGATAAGTCGCTTTTTTGTCAGTATCTATCACACGCCGCACAACACTGATGTTATCTTCAGTCGTCGCCGTAGAAGGCCGTCCCCATTGAGTTAAACAAGACTAAATCAATAGCCGTCCCTCACGCAGATCATCAGCTTAAATAACATCGAAATTCATAAAAAATCAGTGTACGAAAATTTTCTCGCGTTAAATTCATGCTGATGTGACACAGACAATTTTCAATTTGCCGCCAAATCGTAAACAAATAACAAATTAATAAAATACATACACAATAATATTGGCAGAGTTCCATTTTCAAAATTTAAACTTATTTTTTTATTATATTGTTTACAAGTGGCCAGTTCTAAAAACTTACAGTATCGCCCTCGTATGTCGTGTCAATGCATGTTAGGTATCTATTCAGGAGATCCATGGAACGAAAGAAAAGGGGCCTCGCTGATGCAACTTCGCGCACGTTTATATTAGTCCAGGCTACGCCTCTGATTGTAAACTGTTTCGAGAAAAAAGTGACGCTGGGTTTCTTGCTGGTCCTTCCAAGGAGATAGGTTTTTTTCGAATCAGTTGTAATTAAACAAAAGAGTGACTTTCAATAAGTATTATCTACAATCTATATTGAATAAAAAAAAATCTGTTTCTGTTTCTGTATAATTATGAATAATACACGAATCACAAACTCATCCGAACGACGCACGATAATCCACGAACGCTGAGTTTCGGCGCCGCCGAAGGTTCGGCAGATTTTTTGCCGAAACCGAAACTATTACCGAAACTTTGCCGAAACCGAATCTTCGGTCGGTCTCTAATAATATTGCACATATTTTACCAGATAGCTCACGAAAAAGGTTCTGCTCAAGTGTGTGTTTTCATATGTGATTGCAACATATCTTTTCTAATACATCTATATTCACAGATGTTACACGAAAAAGATTTTTCTCCAGTATGTATTTTCATATGCCTTTGCAAACTACCTTTTTGAATACATTTATATTCACAGATATTACATGGAAAAGGTTTTTCTCCGGTATGTATTTTCATATGCCTTTGAAAATCATTTATTGTAATACATTTATATTCACAGATATTACATGAAAAAGGTTTTTCTCCAGTATGTATTTTCATATGCCTTTGCAAATTACTTTTTCGAATACATTGATATTTACAGATATGACACGAAAAAGGTTTTTCTCCAGTATGTATTTTCATATGTGTTTGCAAATGACTTTTTGTAATACATTTAAATTCACAGATATTACATGAAAAAGGTTTTTCTCCAGTATGTATTTTCATATGTCTCCGCAAATGATGTTTATTAATACTTTTATAATCACAATTATTACAACAGTACAGTTGTTCAGCGACGTGCGCTTTAAGATGTGCCAAAATGTAACGTTTTTGAGATGTTTTAAATTCGCAACTATCACAATTAAATATTTCCGTTAGTTGTGGTACTGGAGTTTGTTCAACTTGTGTCCGAACTACAGTGGTATCTGACTTCTTTTGCGTCTTATGACTGTATGAAATGTGTTTGGCGAGAATGTCTTTTGTTGAAAATTTTTTGCTACAACTATCACATTCAAAAATGTATTTTCTTGATGCCCCTAACGTTTTTTTCGTAGGTATATTTACACTCTTTTGTTTCAAAATTTTCTTTTTCATAATCTTTGCAGGATGCTTTCCTTTTTTATTAATTGGTTGATTATCTTTTTTCACTTTAGGCTTTGATTTAATAGTAGCGCTTTCTAAATCGGGGTTTCCTTTACGAACATCCTTTATGTTACAATCAGTAGAATTTGATTTAAACTTCCTCTCAGACGGTTTTGAAAAATTATTTGTCAGTGTGATGTATGGTTCTGAAATACATACGAATTAAACATTTTATTTATTGTAAGACTCCACAAACTGTGAACACTGGGCGGAGTTTATGCCTTATGGCATTCTCTATTGGTTAACCCAGGGAGAAATAGAGAAATTACAATATTTTACATGATTATACTCTTGTAATGTTTCTATATACATATAAAGTATTTTAGCCAATTACTTTGAGTAATGTATCTCATATGCGTTTTTGGAGGGAATGAATGGTAGAGAAACTATATTCGAATGATATTGATGACGTTCTTCAGACCATGTTACAATTACATTAATCCAATAATCGCTGCTTCGAATCACACACGGAACAAGCATTATATAGGATAATTGTAAGATTGACTTGTTGATTGAAAAGTATCATTTAGGCCAAAGTTATGTTAGACAAAGTCTGACTATATTTTATTGTTTTTGGTGATAAAACTAAAAATTTTACAATTCATTGCTAATAATTGCCAGTTTTATAAATGTCTGTTTTTTTTTTCAAAATTTAAATAATGTGTAAGCAATCTAAGAAAACATGGTCTCAGCATCTGTATCATCAGACATTTTTTGTACAGAAACAGTTCACGAAAATTTTCTAAGATTTAAAAAAACAGGTTTTTGAAGCTACGCTAAAAAAAACGAATGATACTTTTTTGTTCAAACCTTTTTGAAAACATGCTTGGTTAGTACTATTTCATTTGAGGTATCACTTTGCGGATTTGTTACAAATTTTTCAAATTTAGGTCCCCCAAAACCGGATTGAGGTAGAAAATTTAAATTTTTAGGCATACTAATAAAAACATGCACTGAATTTAGACTAAGGCAAATCAGTAAATCAATACATTACACATGAAGCCCTCTTTATTTTGTGTCCATGGGCTACAGTAACCACTTGCCATAAAGTAAATTGTACCTTAATAATATCAAAAAGGATATATCTTACCTGTTTCATGATTCTCATTTTCTTCCAATTTGGAATTTTCATATTCGAAACTCTCTTCCTCAACTTTAACGGCATCAAGGCAAAAAATTTCATGCTTGGAATCATTTTTGATATCACCAGGCCAGATATCTATATGACAAATTGGTGTGAATTGAATCTCATCTCTAACCTTATGCGGTTTTGGTATTGACTGAAAGGAAATTCTTTTTAAAATAAGAGAAAAAACCACTGCAGTGGTGGAGTAGGAGAACCCATACTACCCTATGCCATCCCGCAGATGCGTTAGCGGTTGCGTTCTGCAGATTGCCACCGTGTTTGGCATTTCAGGTCGGCGGATTGGGACGGAATGCGGTCTCTCTTTGGATCCTACCCATGGGGGCGGGTTTGCTTCTCGCCGGATGATCCCAGCGCTGTTGCTGACTCTTGTCACTGATGTGGTGCTACAGGGAATGGAACTATTTATTCCATCATCTATGGTACACATCGGAGGCAGATCTCAGCCTTGGTTTGGTCGCTCCTGTAAGACTGCATTACGCAGTAAACAGGAGTGTTATCAAGCCTGGGCTGCGGCTTCGGCGACTCGGGATGTAAACACCAGCATGCTTAAAAAGAAGTATAACTTCGCTTCCAGGTCCTTCAAAAGAGTTAATGCCCAGGCAAAGTCAGAGCACATAGGCAGAATTGGCGAGAAACTAGTTCGCCTTCCTTCGGGAACCCGAGCATTCTGGTCTCTAGCCAAGGCTATCCTTCTAATTTCTGTAAGCTATCACTACCATCTCTGCACAGGGAGGACGACTCACTGGCCCACACCGCAAGAGAGAAAGAAAGCCGACCTTTTAGGTTCCCTTTTTGCGTCCAACTCGACTCTTGATGACGGGGGGAACACACCGCCGACCATCCCGCGGTGTGAGTGCTCCATGCCGGATGTGCGGTTCTCACAGCGCTCGGTTCGCCAAGCACTCCTCTCCCTGGACATCAACAAGTCGAGTGGGCCTGGCGGAATCCCCCCCAATTGTGCAGAGGACGGGTGCTCAGAAGTTGGCACCGGTTCTAACGCGTCTTTTCCGGTACTCCTACTCCCTAGGCGTAGTCACGAAATCATGGAAGCCAGCTTTTGTCCACCCGATCCCTAAAAAAGGCGACAGCTCAGACCCGTCCAACTACAGGCCTATCGCCATCACCTTCTTGTTCTCCAAAATAATGGAATCCGTTATTAACTGCCAGCTCATGCGGTACCTTGAGGATCACCAGTTGATTAGTGACCGCCAGTACGGTTTTCATCGGGGTCGATCAGCTGGTGATCTTCTGGTCTACCTGACTCATAGATGGGCGGAGGCAGTTGAGTCCAAGGGGGAGGCGTTGGCCGTTAGTTTGGACATTGCGAAGGCCTTCCATTGGGTTTAGCACAAAGCGCTTCTTTCGAAGCTCCCTTCCTATGGCTTCCCGAGAAATTGTGCAACTGGATCACCAGCTTCCTTGCAGATCGGAGCATCAAAGTGGTTGTAGACGGTGCATGATCCAACTACAAGCCTATTAACGCTGGTATTCCACAAGGCTGTGTGCTATCACCAACGCTGTTTCTTCTGCATATCAATGATATGTTGCAAAGTGGTAACATTCATTGCTATAAATCTAGTCCAGTTTAATCCTCAGAAGACACAAGTTTGCGCGTTGACCGCTAAAAAGAACCCCTTTGTCGTATCTCCTCAGTTTCAAGGCACTCCCCTTATTGCCTCAGCCAACATCGGAATCCTTGGCGTCGACATATCGAGTGACGTGCAGTTTCGTGGTCACTTGGAAGAGAAGGCTAAATTGGCCTCTAAAAAGCTTGGCGTGCTCACCAGAGCGGGTCAGTATTTCATGCCAGTACACCGCCTGCAACTTTACAAGGCGCAGGTTCGGCCTCACATGGAATACATGGAATACTGTTCCCATCTCTGGGCGGAGGCTCCCCAGTGCCAGCTCCTTCCACTTGACCTCATCCAGCGCAGAGCGGCTCGAATTGTCGACGACCGAGTCCTTTCGGATCGGCTCGATTCATTAGCTGTATATCATTTATTAGATGTTGCATCCCTTTGCATTTTCTTTCGCATTTACCACGGGGAGTGCTCTGAGGGATTGTTCGGATTAATCCCAGCCGCCAAATTTCCCGAACGCACATCGCGGCAGAACTCCCGATACCATCCGCACCATCTGGATGATTGGCGGTCCACCACAGTGCGATTTAGAAGATGTTTACTTCCTTGCACAACTTCCCTGTGGAATCGATAACCATCAGCGATTTTTCCGGACCGATACTACTTAGGGACCTTCAAGAAAAGAGCCTACTCCTTTTTAAAAGGCCGGCAACGCATCTGCAATTCCCCTGGTGTTGCGGTTGTTCATGGGCGGCGGTAGTCACTTACCATCAAGTAAGCCGCATGCTCGTTTGCCCCCTCTCCTACAAAAAGAGATGTCGTAAAAAGGGACAGAGGGAAACTGAAACAGGAAATTGGGGGGCAGCATCTTCCTGACAACAACTTCAAATAATAATAAACAGAGGACAAAAGTGAGGGTTCAGAGTAAACTGAAATAAGAATGTAGATAGTTCATCTATTCCGAGAATCGAATCTCAACAATTTTTGGATTCAGATTTACAAAAGCTGTAAATTTACTTTGTGTATTGAGATTTGTTTATATACAATAGGGTAATATATAAGAGTATAAACTTGTAGTTTAGTTGTAGTTTGATAATTATTTTTGTAAAACTAAGTACTATTGCCCTAAAAACGTAAGATGGATTGAAGGACAAACTTAACTTTGCACTGAAAACATTCTCCCATATAGCAATGGGAATTAGCATAGAAAAGTGGATTGTGCAGTGGCGGTGTAAGGATATCCACAATCCTATATACCTACCCATGGGAGGGGTGTCGTAAGAGGCGACAGAGGGAAAAACAGATACAGGGGTTGGGCAGCAGCATCTTCCTGATGACAACTCAGACTAATATAAACTATGGTTGCCAACTTGCCAAGTGTGGCAAATTTGGCAAAACCCCTCCTATGAAGCAATCTGTGAGTGAGGCCTATGTTCAGCAGTGGACTTTTATAGGTTTTAATGGATGGAATGGATAATACCATGGTTCCTCCTGAAAGCAACTGCTCCAGTACCACATTAGACTCAATAGCTTGTTGTTGTAATCTTCTGCAACGAATGAGTCTTGCATGACAGGTGAAACAGACAATTATGGGCCCCTCATTCTCATCCAACTGAAAAGATGAAAAATCTTCATATATATGGAATACTACTTAAATATATAAGTTTGTAATAAAATCTATTGGCTACCACATTTCACTTTGTCAACATCATTTTTTATAATATTGAAGTGACAAATAAAGTTACCATCTACTTGATGGTAAATGACTAATGGGCATCATGGGCACCTGCAACAAACTTCAAGCAATGGCTACAGATGCAATGTTACCTCTGAGGACTAAGCTGTAATGCATCACAGCCTGGCTCTCGATGTCTTTCAGATTGGGGTACATACTGCTGCTTGGTGCCAGAAAATAGTAAAAGGATGATATCTAGGCAGAAAAAAACTCCTACAGTTCCAAGCCACCTACATCCATCAACTACATTACCTACATTAACTTCAAACTGCTATTATCACTAAGAACATTACAAATACTTCTCTTATCACTCTAAGTAAACTGATAATGCTTGTGGTAGGAGAATATTGAAACAAAACACAAGGTGGTGGGTGGTACTACACATTCTGTGAAAGTGTAGTACCATCCCGGTCGAGCCGACCCATCCATGATACAACCATAATATAGCTGCAGCCTGGCTCTACCACATATAAAATAATGATAATCATTCTTTCTACTCTATTCTCTCACTTTAATAGTCCGATAGAACTGTTTTAATTGGCTGAACAACCAAACCAGGGTAAATGTTAATTTCTTGATAGAAAATCACAATAATACTCATTCAAGTTATATGTATTATTGTGTATGTACTAGAATAGAATAATTTTTCGTTCAATATTGATTATTACATAATACTTATTGAAAGTCTTTTATTATTTACCACTGGGTTTGGAAAATACCTGTCCTGGGAAGAACCAGCAAGAAACCCAGCGGGACTTTTTTTTCAAACATATTTCACTTAACAATAATTTCGTTTATACAATTTTTAAATTATTTTTCATAGAACCAGCGGCGATCACCTTATTCCCAGGGGTTATTTTCATTCATGTATTCCTTGATATTATAATAACCCTTTTTGAACAGTTTTCTTTAATAAAACTTTTAAACTTGTTTATTGACAAACTTTGAATATGTTCTGGGATTTTGTTGTAAAAGCGTATACATTGCCCCATAAATGAATTACTGATTCTGTGGACTCTAGTAACTGGCATTACAAGCTTGTGTTTGTTCCTAGTTTTTAAAGTATGCACATCCTTATTCTTAATAAAGCTACTTATGTTTTAGGCACATACATTACATTCTCATAAATATATTGCGATGCCAAAGTCAATATGTTTATTTCTTTAAATTTTTCTCTGAGGGATTTTTTGCAATTTAGTTATAATTCGCCTGTACGGCTCTCTTTTGCAAAACAAATATAGCTACAATATCAGTCGCATTACCCCATAGCAAAATTCCATAAGAATTTACACTATGAAAGTAACTAAAATATACTAATCTAGCTGTCTTACTACTAGAACAGACACCAGGAACAAAATCTATGCAGCAGTGCATGTTGCATGGAAGGAGGCACAGGGCACCTTTTTATGGCACAGACTCAGTAAATTTGGGCCCACGGGCTTTAACGCATGTTGCAGTCTTGGCGTATCTTTTAGTATGTAGTACAATTAAGCCCCAGATACACTAGGGCTATTTTGTCCCACAAGATGATGTGGAACGCTCAATCTATATGACAAAGCAACATTGCACAGTGACCCGGAACATTGTAAGTGATGAGGGACATGTTGCTTGTCGGTGTCACATCATTTGTTACCGGGTGTAGTTGTGTGTGCAACTTGCCTTGCAACATGTCAGTTGTGTAGGGAAACGAAACAGTGCTTTACTTCTTGAAGGTTACCAGAGTCATGTTTTGTTATGGGATACTTCTAACCACTAACTTCTGGTACTATTCTGCCTATCAGTTGTTTCAACACTCGAATAAAGAACAAAGAAGCATATAAAACTCCAGTCGACAAGTATCTTAATGCAATGGCAAGTTTGATACCGATATGAGGGCAACAGCATTTCGTAGTATAGTATCCTGTTTGGTTATGGAAGGTCCGATCATTTGTTATAAAGTTTCAAAATCAGATGTTGACATTCGAGTAAAATTCACAAAAGATCCGTCAGACATTCGGAGATCACTTAAAATATCAATTCCTCTGCCTTCTCATTGTAGTAAGGAATTCTGCATCCACAACCTTCTCTTTCGCTTGTTTCCCTCCCGAAATAAGCACTACGTACGCAGCACTAATCGTCACAACCTCCTCGGGAGACATTTCTATAAGCACTGACTACTGACTAGTGTGGCCTGCAAAAAGTTCCGCGACATGTCTCGGGACATTCCATGTAGTAGTTGAGAGACATGTTGCGCAACATGCCGCTTTTTGCGTACCCAAGTATATCCTACTAGGCTTTATACTGATTTTAGTGCGACCCAGGATACCAGGCTAATTGTTGTTTTTCAGGTTCTGGTTGTGTTTGTCACTATATTTAACGCTACACCTTAGAACATATATCGGGCATCATAACTTGTTTCTACAGTGATAACAACAAATTACCGCAACTTCAATTAGCAATAAATAAATATTAAAAAACTTACAAAACTGTTCGTCAATGTCTTATACAAATTTTGGAGGCCAGTCTCCTTTAATACAGCCATGCGTACATTAACGCTTAAACAAATTCTACAAACTTCACCTTCACTAAAGGCCATTGCTGTTTTTTATAACTTTAACTTTAATAAAATTGATTATTGAATTCTCTTTTTCATCAACAAACCGGACTTTTCTATATATCATAGACACAGAACACAATTACTCATCATAGAGTAGAGCATAGATAAATATATATGTAGCAAGCTAGAGTAGAGTAATATATACTGAAAATTAGGGTATCAGTGTTCTGTGCTGGAAACTATATATTAATATTAGTGATGTGTCAACTCGAGTTACTAACACAAACCAAAGAGTATAGTAATATATAAGGAAGCCACTATATCATGGGCGTGCAACCATGCGTGCAATTTAGAAGTTAGAACATTATTTTACGAACAAAATAATTCGTTTTATGTACTTCCATCTACATTCCGAAGCGCTAGGCTAGACTTATTTTACTTATTTTAATCTCACTAGAGGGCACTTATATATATATATATATTAAGTCTATGCATACGCAATAATCCACGCGCACTACGCAGTTAGTAGCGGTCACTGATTACGCTTAAATTGTTAGGCTGGCTTTTCACTATGGTGGATATATTATATCCCATAGTGAAAGGATATAATATATATTATATCCCGAAATATAAATTATATCCCACGATTGGCGTTCACACTGTGAGATATATCTTTTAACTAGTGTACGTTCGTCATTGGTCATTGGATTACCCCCCTTTACACCGCACACCGTTTTGCGGGAGCGCGGTACGGTGTGCGGTGTACAGGGGGCGAAATATAATATGAAAATATCGCTCGGTCGATCGAAAAAATATTTATAGCTTGAGATGTAATATATATTATAGCTCAGTGTAAACGGTTCCATATGAAATGTATAGTGAGCGATATTAATTTATATCTCGAGATGTAATATATATTATATTATATCCCGTAGTGAAAAGCGGGCCTTATTAATATTTATTGAACATTATTTATTTTTAGGAAATGCCATTTTATCTGTGTTTTCAGACAATGAAAAGCTGCTAAAATATTATTAGCATACGAAGGCAAATTTCGCCACAACGCTTAAGGTCGTAATAGCTCAGGTGGATAATCGGGCGGTCCCGAAATCTAAAGACCCCGGACCGCGTCCACCACATGTGTTTATTTTTTCCCTTTTATTCAAGTTTCTTCTTTTGTAAGCGCCGTCTGTTATGCAAAGCACGACACTTAAGAAAATTAAATTTGAGTCGCGCATCTATCTTTAGTATATAAACAGATCTATGCACTATATAGAAACACTACGCGTTTTATAACTAGCTTTGACTAACTAGGACACAGAACACTAGTACCCTTAGGCGGGAAGAATGTCAACTTTAAACAAAGAAAATGGCACCCATAATGCACGCCATCTCTGTGGTGCCACCTAAAACTTTTTTGCGCGGGAATTTTGATAAATGATTTTTTTTAGTTGGCGTCTTGGTTGTTTCGTTTCAAAAATGGCTTAAGAATGTAAAATACCATATAGATAGATATAGCTTGTAGTTTTTCGTTTCAATGATATATATTGCTAAATTAAAACGAAAACAAAAGAACAAAGTTATTTGTAAATTATGGTACTTTACATTCATAAACCATTTTGAAACGATTAGCAATCATTTTAATATAAAAAAGGAACTATTATTCAAGTAAAAGTGGTTTTTGAAATACATAATTTTTATTTACATTACATACTTGTCCACATTGGTACATAGTGAACTAGGAGGAGTAGGATCAGCGTTGTTCTTTTTTTTTGGAGTTTATGTCCTGGTATCTACACCTTTAGGCCAAGTCTTGAGTATTTTTATTCGGTTTATTACAATTTCTCCAAATGTATAATTATCCTTCATAGTTCACTGCTTCACAATATTTTGATGCGTCACATTGTGCAGCTCTTGGGAGATTTTGACGGCAACTTGAGCCAGCAGACAGCTGACAGTTGGCGATGGTATCTATGGCGCCTATGCAGACAAACAGCTTATCTTGAGAATCCATCACCATCAGAGCCCTTGTTTCACCGTTTCCACTAATAGTTCACATGCGTAGACAATTAATACATAAAGTCGCACCACTTTTACATATCAAAATCCACTTCAAACTATTATTTAAAGTATAATACAGAAGCAGCAAACCGCCGCCGATCAAGTTCCCGCCAAAAACTCTAATAGGATCTCCCTAACACGAGTTTGGGCAGCTGTACATGAAGGGATCAAGTGAGCCAGCAAAGAATAAGAGCGCGATTCGTTCGTTGTGTGCGCACTTTGTATTAGAGTATTTAGCTATAACTAAAACAATTTGTTATTTAGAATTTTATAATAGCTAAGTAATGTAATTAAATTACTTTTATAATTTAGAAGGGTTTATGATCAATATAGTTAAGTAAGTTACAGATTTATTAATGTAATACCCGAAAAGGGTGATCAGTTGTAAGATACGTCATATTTTACATTAACGTCAATTGTAACAATTTATACATATTTATGTTAATTTTGAAAAAAAATGAATTTATTTAAGAATATTTTGACAGTGATAATTAAAATATTAATAATTTATGTACCTATATCTTAAAACTGGACTAACATTTTTTCGTGAAGACTGCTACATAGCTAGTTATGTTGTTAAATACAAGTATGACTAAGATTAAAATTAAATTTACATAAGTATGTGATATATACTAAATATACTTATTTATATCAATCCTACATAATAAATTTGGTAATTTTGGTTATCCCAACCCGCCAAAGAGGTAGATAGAAAAACAAATTTAGAAATAATTGAAAATTAAAAATTTTGTAGAACCGACTTCGATGTAAATTATTAAGAATAACTCAAACACTGGTCAGACCTTGATCAAATTTATATGAGACCATATGAGAAGCACCAGCTTTCAAATAAAAAAAACATCGAAATCGGTTCACCCCGAATAAAGTTATGGAGTAACACACAAAAAAACATACGTCGAATTGAGTACCGTCTTCTTTTTGAAGTCGGTAAAAAAGTAATTTGTAACAAATCATTTACTCTGTTTCGCACTGCTAACTCGAGTTGGGTAACTCAAGTTTAAACTGGAGTTGCGTGAATTTCAACTCTAGTAAACTCGAGTTGTAATTTTCCCAAGTTGGCACATCTATAATTCATAGTAGATAAATAAATATGTAGCAAGCAAATATTCTAAATCTAACCGAATAATTTTAATTTATGATTTAAATAGGCTTGGGCAAAAAATATCGTTATTTTTGGCCCAAGCAATTTTTACGAATTCGTATCAATTTCGATATATTTTAAAATGTTGTATTAATGACAAAACATGTAACAACAAAAGGAGATACAAAAGTATTCATATGTAGTTGGGTGTCGCTTTTTTTGTCGTCGTCCAACCAGCAGTAATATAAATTTTGGACCTTATCTTTACATCATGCAAATGATGACGATATATCGATATTTATCACGCGATATATATCGATACTGTTTAAAAATATCGATACGATATATATTGGTACATTTTATCCCTTGCCCTTTTTTCCTTGCGCATCCCTAATGTAAAATGCGAATCCAAGGACCTTATAATATAATATAGGGAGTGAGCGCTTGGAACATTGTAACCGTTCCTCATTTTTCTTAGAAGGACAGGCACTGAGTTTTGTATTTTATCTCCTTCTAACTATAAATGTTTACACAAAATAAAAACATTACCAACGTTTAGACAGTTATTGACTTAAAGTAATATTTTAGACGTATGCTAGAACGATGATCTTATATTTTTTATCGCTAATCATAATTGGTATATTCCATATGGTATTTCAATTAAGCATATTACTAAGTAACACGAAAAAAAAGAACACTAAAACACGAATGTTCTTTCCCTAAAAACTAGGGAGTGCATTTGACGCTATAGATGACTACGCTATTTTCAAATTTGACGTTGTCAAAGAGGGCATCCAAGAATTTTTCTGCCACCAAGGCGGCGCCACTTTACAGTGAGGTAAAATATTTGTCAGATTTCATAGCGGGGACGATAATTTCTTAGGAAAATGTAATCTTTAAGGTTTCTTTCCGTATTATTAGTTATATTTTATATTAATTACATTAGAAATAAAAAACCAAACTATAAAATAACTAAAAGCCGATTTAAAAAAAAAAAGAGTTATAAAGTGCAAAAAATTAAAAATCAAAAAACTAACGCATTGTGTTGTGTATTAATATAATACTCTAGATAACGATAAACTATTATTTAAAACTAATTTCTAAATGAACTGACACTGTGTAACGAAAAACTTTACCTCAGTCACAGAGTGGAAGATTATTAGCCCTCAATGAATGAATATATTGTTGTTTTTAATAGGATAGAGTGACAAACGAGCGCACAGTCCACCGGATGGTAAGTGGTTGCTGTGGCCCATAGACATCTACGTCTATCGTTGTTTGCGAATCAAAATGCAGATGCGTTGTCACCCGTGAGTAATAAGATGGAATGCCTTTTTTCCAGTAAATAGGGTCTCCGGTTTTCTACACTCACCATACGAATTACATCAGTGTTGAGCTGCTATTTTACGCTGGTATTCTGTGAGTGCGTAGTCCTTCCCCGGTCGAGTCGACCCATTTGTGCTACAATCATACTACTAATATAACTGCAGGATGACTCTATTACGTAGAAAACGCCTTGTGCTAATCATTCGCTAAATCGATGTGGAGTGCACTCACTTAGGGAGCGATCGTCATCCACACATCAATGGGAAACTTTAATGAAAAGTGTAGGCGTATCCGTCAAAACACTCTCAAAGACAAGATGGATCATCACACTGTTAAATCACTGCAGAATAATTTAAAAAAACTAGTATAAACACTCGAAGATACAAATGATCCCAGCACCAACAGAGAAAACGTCGATACAAGAGAAGCAGCATCTACACTCTTACCAGCTTTGTGTGACTTCAGGCCCTGCAACGTCAATGGCTACCCTCTCCCATGGTGCACCAACATTGTACAATTTCAATGCGCCTCTATTACGAATTTGAGGTCCCTTTACAACAATACTGTTGCGCGCCACTATTAATATCTTATACATGGCAACACTAGTTACACTAGCGACCTCTAGTGTCGAGTAGCAGAACTAGGAGAGTCAAGATCCTTCCAGAAATTTCTGGACCGATATGTACTCGAACATTCTAGATGTCGCTACAGTAGAAGGTTCTGGAAACTATCTGAGGCCCTATATAAGGCCGGTATAGACCACGACCGAGGCAGTATTGAATTTGCGATACAAGAGAATACTTCGAAGCGAAATAACTGCGAACTAAAGTGATTGTGTTTTATTATTAGTGTGGTTTTAGATTGTAATTAGTGTTGTGTAATTAAAGTGTCAATTTTGGTAATTATAAGTTTTTAATTGTCTCGAACCCCAAGCTCGTAACAATATAATAATAATCTAGATTATCACTGGAAAAAAGTATGTGATAAAAATCAAAACCCAAAAAATTTTCTTCAAAGCCAACGTATTCAACTAGTGGAAAAAGCTATTTCCTACGTAACAAAAAATGTGAGAATGTAGACATTTCGATTGAAGGAAGCAGATGAATGAGGAGATTTCGAAAACGTTTACCAGGAGAACTGACCCGATATGGTGGACCAATATTGCCAGAAGAGCTGCAGAGCTATTTTAGAATGTCTTGACAGATTTTACGAGGAACTAAACCATCGCTACAGAGCTTAGAGAATTCAACTAACAGGAGACGCCATGCGCATAAAGTTCCAAACAAAAAAGTCTGTCACTTCCAGCGAGAAGCGAGGTAATGCACACTAAGCAAATCGTAAACATTGGGCCACGTCGTTACGCACGCACACAGCATAATATGAGCACACGATTAAGCAAAACGCACACAACCTTGAAAATCTCTTATAAATGTCTCATCGTTACAGTGCATAAGCCATAAACAGCTAGTGCGAGGGCCTTGTCGATATGGATATGTCGATGAAATTTTATGCAAGTTACATTAGCAAATTAAATAAAATAAAAATGAACCAATGTTTAATGAGTAATATTACATTCAAAGTAAATAAAAAAAATACATAAGGTACAATATAATAATACAAAATTACCAAAATTAAAACCAATTGAAAAGTATTATATTATATTTTAACTGGTTTTTAAAGTGAATAAGTTTGGTATATGTGACGAATACACTTTTTGGGACACTCTTTTTTTGCGAGGTAGCTAATTCTAGTGCTTGCATATTTTTCCATCACCAAGTTTGCCAGTTTAATGTTATGTGGAACGTAATCATTATCGAAATAATGTTCCTGTATGCTTAAAAATATATAATATGCCTAGTCTATGAAATGTTTTTACCATTTTTAATGTCATGACCAACCGGAAAGGTTATCTGTATAGGGGTTTTAAACGGTCTAATTTTACAGATTTTACCCAACCTATAGAGTTAAACCGTTTTAAGGCTTAGGGTTGAACTACATCTGGCAGCACGGAATCGCACTTTCCAGTGCTTCTATCCTTTTTGTTCACTCAGAAATGTTATTTACTAGCGCGAGAAAGAGAGCGGGAGTGTATAGTTCTACCCTCAAAAAGCCGATTGTGAACCGGTTTCAAAAGTTTATATATCATTCTTGACAACCCATATTAATATTATATTATAAATGTGAAAGTGTGATTTTTTGTTTATTTGTTTTTGTCCTTCCTTTGCGCAGCAACGGAATGGAGCAATTAAAAAAAACCAGCCAAGTGCGAGTCGGACTCGCACTCCGAGGGTTCCGCACAAATCCGTAGTTTAAAATTATTAAAAATATTTTTATTATATGATCTAACTAAAAATTTATGCTTTTCGCAATTTTTCCTTTATCTGTGCTACATACAATACGTTGCTTCGTACCAAATTTTAAGATTCTGAGTTTACGGGAAGTACCCTGTAGGTTTTGATTCCCTGATTCCCTTGCGAATGTCGAAAATTTGCGGCATAAACGGCTGTATCTTTTGATTGCGTTGGTTTACAAGTTTGATTTTTTCACAGCTACAAGGGAAAGTAGACTTGAATATTTCATTTGAATTTCAGCTTGATACCTCCACGCGTTCCTCAGAAAAAGGGTCTTGACAGACAGACGGACAACAAAGTGATCCTATAAGGGTTCCGATTTTTCCTTTTGAGGTACGGAACCCAAAAAATTAAACATTTGCTATCTCTTGGTAGAAGTTTACGCTTAACCAAACATACTTTTTTCGTCATTTTACTTAGGATTGAAAAATAATTAATGTTTCGTAAAAAGCGGTAATATTTTGTGTTCTACAGTACAAAAGTGTAGTACTCTGTATATATTTAATAATAATAGAAATAGATTATAAATATGACACTGAAATTATTTGTTTGTCCTTATTTATTTATTTAAGCGCTAATAATTCGTGTCTCATCTGAAAACAACAATTTGGTTGACATCATCTAAGACGATAAACTTGTAAATAACATTTTAAAATGAATAAATATCGTTCACTAAACCTTCCATTTCGATTTGTTACATGTTTTAAATTTTATCCTTCATAATGTAAAATAAACCTGTAGCGAAATAATAAACTTACGAATAGATTACGAAAACCGATTGGTAAAAATGCTCGGAACAAATAGTGCTTGTTCGTTTAGGTACCCAGGTTATATGATTGCCACATGCTTTATCCAAACTTGGCACCTGTAAGGATCTTTTGGAAAACTGTAAAACCAAAGAAATTTTTTAAACATTGTACAAAAAAGAATTTTAAATAACACCTTGGTATTATATAACAAAGTATTACTTATAGTCAAATAAAAACATCGACACTAAAGATTACAGTGAACATCACTATTATAGTCTTGATGATACCATTTTATATACTCGAAATTCCACTTCTTTTCGTTTCATAACGTCATATAATGAAATGAAAATATCTATTTAAAATGTTTTAAATGTATAATGTATACAATAAAACAATTTAAATGGATGTTTTCATTTCGTTAAAAACAATTAAAGATTATTAATGTTGTTTGAAATAATATAGTTTTGCAAATAGATCACAATAATATTGATGAATTTAAGACTATTCAATAACACGATTTTGTCTTGTGTAATTAGAACAAAGAGAAACGACATTTGTCTACAGTTAAGCAAAATTTAATTATGTCCTAGTAGTGCAAAAGTCCTTACTATAGTATTAATACTTTAAGTTGGCAACACTACCTGCTCAGCTATATTAATCAGAATTTTCATGATTTAATGCTTATATTAATTATTGAAATCAAAATAAATACTTAAAGATGAAAGGTAACGCCGTCTTTTTGTAAATTCGAGGTCTGTGGTCTTATTTTACAAGAAAACACACTGCAACTCGGCGTTTTTTTGGAGGTCAACTCACGCTTACGACTACTTGGTAAGTGACGCCGTACGCGGCGCAACTAGTTTTATATAACGGGAATGATCCGCGCTCTCGTACTTTTGACAGCGGGGAACGCTCTCCAATGTCTTCTCCTGTTAGTTTAATACTCTAAGCTACAGAGCAATGGATGATATTGTCGTAACAATTAGTGTTGTTCAGCCTTACGTCCTGCTAACGTCACTAATGAAGATCTTCGTGTAATAGTTCAAAATCTGACAAAAATCTACGCTGGTTTTTCTGCAGGATATATAATTTTGGAGATTTTATGACTTGAAAGCTGCCAGCATTTCTTCCCAAGAAGCGGTCCAATGTAATTCATTGGAGCTTTTCTCGTAAAATTGGGCTATTCTGAATCTGTTCCAAATCTAGCGCTGTGTCTAAGATTTTTTTACTATTAAGTTTAATGTGAAGGAAGCTTTTCAAAACTCAAGTTATTAAAATCTAACTTTAATGTCCACAATGAGCCAAGCGGGACTAACCAATTTTTCCATTTTATCTATCGAAAATGACAAGAAAGTAAATTTTGATAATAGGTATATTAAAATATTTTAGCAAAATAAAGTCCCGTTAGCATGTATAGAATTTTTTGTTTTATTTTGGGGGGTGCTTTATTTTATTTATTAAGGAACAGCAAACAGCTACAAAATACAGTAATATCTAAAATAAAATAACATGATGTATTCACAATGATGTAGCCCACAACACTATCCCCATATTACTACAATGTTAAATTAAATTGTCGTGCTTGATAGAAAACCGTCCTGGGTGCAAACCCACGCTACGCCGCCTCTGTAGCGAAGCAATCATGTAATCAAAATATTAAATGGGGTTTAATTATAACATTATTCCAGCACTTTCCATATTGAAAAAAATACGCATTTCATTTTACGTAATGCTGTATATACTATTAATATCCTCAAAATATTGTATCATGGACACTCTATTAGAAAGAAATGGAACGCTTAACTCGGTGCCTTTCATTCATTTCAAGGTCACTGATTTAGGAACGTTTCTCTAGTATGAAGTGCGCACTCTACATTTTACAATCTCCTTGTGCGAATAACATTATTTATTATTTATTTATAACTGGCTTTACAGCTTTGGGTTCTAGCCCTTCTGAGCCTGAAGTTACAATGTATAATTATCCTTCATAGTGGACTGCTTCACAATATCTTGATGCGTCACATTGTGTAGCCCTTAGGAGATTTTGACGGCAACTTGAGCCAGCAGACAGCTGATAGTTTGCGATGGTATCTCAAAGCGCCTAAGCAACCAGACATCTTATCTTGAGATTCACATCACCATCAGAGCACTTGTTTCACCGTTTCCACTAATAGTTCACATGCGCAAACACTTAACAGATTCGTTGCGGCACCAATTTTCGACAACTTTTATCTGTGGCGGCGAACAAATATTTCATGACACGCCACAGAAGTTGATGACACGCCTATTGTGCCATCATCCATGTGGAAAAGTAATGTTCTTTTTTATGCTTTTTTCACTTGTTTAGACCTAACTAAGTTTAGTTGACATCAAACATCAGTTACAAACAGAAGGATACTTGTTTTTTTAGTGGGTAACTACGTGTTTTTCTACGTGTTTTCATTGAAATTGAGAGCAAGTGACTTTTTTATGCAGAGATTACGAACATTTTGTACTATTTTTTTTTTTTAAAAATCATTTTTATAAGTAGGTGCAGCTTAATCACCCTGGAAAACCTTGGTTTTTATTAAATTAAATTTTCAATTAATAATAATATTTGTAAATATCAAACAATCAAGAACCTTAATTTGGAAAAAAATAAGGTTTATGATTCATTAATATTTACAAATGTTAAATATTATTTAATGTTATACAAATGTAAAAGTAAAGTCGATGAAAACGTCTAATTAGTAAGAATAGCAAAACAAGTGTTTTGAAAAGGAAGCAATAGAATAGTTATACGGCGGCGGATTGACAAAAGACTATTTATTAGCGAACATTTTTTAAGCATAAACGGTTTAAAACTGTTTCAAGCAAAAATAAACCTTATACCATATAACAAGAGCACATGATAGTTCGTAGGTCTATTCGGCCATATGATAGTAGTAAGACGGCAGTTCAACCATTTTAAGCAAAATTAAACAATAAGACAAACGTATTTTTTTTTAACAGGACACTTGTATTCCAGAAATTTATTTACAACTTGAGTTTGTGAGCGATCACAATGAGTGGTATTATTTGTTACTTATTAGACTATTTTTTCACAACATGATTTAAAACCCACAAAGTAAAAAGAGTACCATGTATAAGTTTAAAAAGGTTGTCAACCCCTAAAAATTTTAAATTTCAAAATATCCAGAAAAGAAGCCGCAAGCATGAACTACTTCCAAAATAATGAATATCTTGTTCTGGATAAATTTTCCAAAAACGCAATTTGAGCGAGTTATAACGATTTTTAAAAAGATACGACTAGTGTGTTATACGCCACACACAAAAGTAATCCATGGCACGCCTGGCGTGCCATCCGCACTGAACCGGTTAATACACAAAATCGCACCACTTTTACATATCAAAATCCACATCAAACCATTATTTAAACGATAATACAGGAGCAGCAAACCGCCGCCGGTCAACTTCCCGCCAAAACTCATGCGAATCACAAGCTTTGATTTCAGCTGATTTCACTACGTCTACAACAGCTATGTTCATATTGTAGTTTATCAGACGCCAGCGCTATTATGGTAGGTTTTGGAACCTCTATTTTCAGTATACAATTGGACACTTTTTCAACTTTCTCCCCATATTAGATGGTTCTGCTTCTACTCTATACTTCATGCAAACTAACTAGAAACAATGGAGTATGGAGTATATATAGCCATGTCTTCATTTATCTCACAGACCTATATTATGTTTACGTATATTTTTCTCAGTATCAAGTGATAATTTAATTAAGATAGGTAAGGATACTGCGGTATTAGCAATTTATCGACCTGATGCCTGATTTTCAATCGTTGGATACACTACTTAGTAGTCTAAGTTCATTTAGAAACGTGATTTTTCTGGGTGATATTAACATTGATATATCTCCTACTAATACCGATGTAAACTCTCCTGCATATCTAAACTTGACAGCTGAGCTGAATGGTCTTCTCCCTACCTTGAGCAAAAGAATTTGTTATCAAATTTCCAGTTTCGTTTTCGTGCAAAAAATCAACATCAGATGCGTTACTTTCGGTTACTAACTTTATAACGACAAACTTAGATAGGGGTAGAAAGAGCTTAGCCATTTTCCTAGATCTAGAGAAAGCTTTTGACACCGTTTCAATTCCACTATTGCTACAAAAGCTTGAGAATATTGGCGTGCGAAGCCACCAACTTGCATTATTTTCTTGCTATCTCAGTGGCCGATCTCAGTATGTCAAATTGGTTAATAATATTGTCAGCTCCGATTCTCCCATCTCTTTTGGTGTTTCTCAGGGCAGCATTCTTGGCCCGACCCCGTTTCTCATTTTCATCAATGATTTGTGTGACCTTAATCTTCATGATGGCAAGATAATTACATTTGCTGACGACACAGCTCTCCTTTTTTCTAGAAACACCTGGGAGGATGTTTCTCGGAAATCTCAGGCTGGTTTTAATATTGCATTAGCTTGGCTTAGTGCGAACTTACTACTCTCAATTGTAAGAAAACTAAGTATATGCCTTTTGCTATCCGTACCTCATTTCAGCTTCTGAAACACCTTCTCAAAGTCAGCGAAGGTGTCTTGAACAAGCAGAGCGTCAATCTACTTTAAGAGCTACTGAAACACCTGCTCAAAGTCAACAAAGGAGTCTTGAATAGGCAGAGCGTCAAGCTACTTTAAGAGCTACTGAAACACCTGATCAAAGTCAACAAAGGCGTTTTGAACAGGCAGAGCGTCAATCTACTTTAAGAGCTACTGAAACACCTGCTCAAAGTCAGCAAAGGCTATTCGAACAAGCGGAACGTCAGGCCGCCTTAAGAGCCGCGGAAACACCTGATGAAACTCAACACAGACTCATTGAGCAAGCTGAACGTCAATCTACTATAAGGGCATCTGAAGCACCAGAACAGACACAGGCGCGAAGAGATGCAAATGCACAGCTCCAAGCTGAACGTCGACAAAATTTTCAAAGAAACAATTGGTCGGTTTTTAATGACGCAGCATTCAATTATGATCCGTTGATTGATTATAAAAATCACAGGTTAGTTGTTATCGGACTGATGGACAAGGCGTGTCGATTTTGCAGCGCTTTAAAATGGAAAGATGAGACCGCAGGCATGTGCTGTTCCAATGGCAAAGTGTCTCTTCCGTTACTTGGGGAACCAGAAGAACCTTTGAAAACTCTCTTTTTATATGATGCTAATGAGTCACGGCGCTTTTTAAACAGGATCCGGAAATATAACTCATGCTTTCCAACGACGTCCTTCGGAGTTGACCGGGAAATAATAATGCCGGGATTTTCGCCTACATTTACGGTGCAAGGGCAAATTTATTATAGAATAGGTTCACTTTTTCCAGCTGAAAACGAACAGCATAAATTTTTACAAGTATATTTTATGGGTGACGAAGAAATTGAGGTAGACCGTCGCTGCTAATTTATCCATTTAAAACTGCTTTAGAAAACCTACCTGAAGAGGATTATAAAGTCGTCATTCACGCAGATCGGACCCCTCGAGGAGAGCATGAAAGGCGCTACAATGCACCTTTGATACACGAAATAGCAGCCGTAATTAGTGGTGATCAATTTTCTTCATGAGACATTGCCTTGCGAGCACGTAATGATACGTTGCAACGGGTAGCCGATACACACAAGTTTTATGACGCTCTGCGATTCCCATTGATTTATTGCAAAGGACAAGAGGGTTATCATTTTCAAATTCCACTCATTAACCCGGTCACAAAGGAGCCTACTCGGAACAAAACAGTATCATGTATGGATTTTTATGCGTATCATATGATGTTGCGAGAAAATGATTTTAACCTCTTAGCCCGGTGTAAACAATTATTTCATCAATCTTTGGTAGACATGTATGTGAAGGTCTCTCCGTTATATATCTTTAAACAAAAAAAGCTGCGCGTTGAGAATTATATACATTTACAAGATGCAGTTTCTAGCGACGCCAATGTAAACCCCAGAGATTAAGGTAAAATGGTAATTCTGACCTCATCATTCGTTAACAGTCCCCGCTACCTACATGAGTACACACAAGACGCATTCGCCTATGTACGAACTTACGGAAGACCTGATCTTTTTGTTACTTTTACTTGCAATCCCACATGGAAAGAAATAACCGAAGAGCTAATGCCGGGCCAAAAAAGTACTGACAGACGCGATTTAGTTGCTAGAGTATTTAGATTAAAAGTACAAAAATTAATGTATGTAATTAACAAATGGAAAGTTTTCGGAGAGTGCACCTCTCCGAAAATGTTGTATTGTCTCTGCTTCATGTATTCAATTGAATGGCAAAAAAGAGGATTACCGCATGCCCACATTCTAATATGGCTTAAAGAGAAGTTGCGGCCCAGCCAAATAGACGACATAATAAGCGCCGAGATTCCGGATCCTGAGCAAGATAAAGAATTGTATGATACCATCGTCCGAAATATGATTCACGGTCCATGTGGAGCACGAAATTCAATATCGCCATGTATGAAAGAAGGAAAATGTACAAAGAAATTCCCTAAACAGCTATTAAAAGAAACAGTGCACAATGACAATGGCTACCCTTTATACAGACGCGGAGCTCCCAAAGATGGTGGCAGGAAAGTTACAATCAAATCTCTCTCTGGAGCGTTCGAAACCTTAGATAACAGCTGGATTGTCCCGTATTGGCCCATTCTATGTAAAATGTTTAATGCCCACATTAATGTAGAAGCATGTAGCTCTGTCCGCGCAATCAAGTATATCTGTAAGTATATAAATAAAGGAAGCGACAAAGCAATATTTAATCTCAGGAGTGAAGGTGAGGCAAATCCCGTTAATGAAGTACAGACCTTTCAAGCAGGGCGTTATGTCAGCAGTAACGAGGCAGCGTGGCGTCTCCTTGGCTTCCCTTTACACGAAAAGCACCCAACAGTTACTCACCTTGCTGTGCACTTAGAAAATGGAGAGCGTGTATATTTCACCGAAAGAAATTTCCAAGAAAGAATAGCATCACCGCCAAAAACTACACTAACAGCCTTCTTTCAACTTTGTCAAACCGACCCCTTTGCAAAAACGTTGTTATATTCTGAAGTCCCCCGCTCTTATACTTAGAACACATCTAGGAAGGAGTGGAAACGCCGTATTCAAGGCGCGCCTGTTGCAAATTGGCCCGGTGTAAAGTCATCAGATGCCCTTGGTCGTGTGTATACCGTCCATGTAACTAATTTTGAATGTTTCTGTTTACGATTGCTGCTGCACTATGTTCGGGGTCCTACAGGATATAAAGACCTTAAAACTGTCAACGTCAGGAATGCGCAACTTATGGAGAAGCATGTGAAGCTCTGCATCATTTAGAAAACAATAATCACTGGGATTAAACCATGGAGGAAGCTGTGCAGTGCCAGTCACCAGCCAAAATCAGGGATCTTTATGCAACTCTCATATCGTCTTGCGGGCTATCTAATGCACATGAATTGTGGGACAAATATAAAGAGTACATGGCGGAAGATATTTTGCGAAGGTTACAGCAGACACACGCGAACATGACATACAATGAACACATTTAAAATGAAGCACTTGGAAAAATGGAAGATAAAGTAATGGCAATGGTAGGCAAAAAATTAAGCGACTTTGGAATGATAAACCCTCAGCGAACAACCGAAAATGAACTAAGTGTCATCACTTTTTCAATTCAATTCAATCAAATCACAATTATACGTGAAACAAACTACGATATACCAGCTTTGCAGCAGCAAGTAGCCGAATTTGTACCCCGCTTGCTTCCCGAACAAAAACGAGTTTTTGACAAAGTATTAGGACAAATTGAATCTGGAAATGGTGCACATTTCTTTTTAGATGCCCTGGAGGAACTGGGAAGATATTTTTGTTAAATTTATTATTAGCGCAAGTACGGAAAGATAAAAACATTGCTGCTTCCTCCGGTATAGCCGCCACGCTGCTAAGCGGGGGCCGCACTGCACATTCTGTTTTAAAACTCTCTCTAAATCTAGCCCAGGAAGAATCGCCGATCTGCAACTTTAGGAAAAATAGTGCACGAGGTATAATGCTACGACAATGCAAACTTTTAGTGTGGGACGAAAGTACAATGTCGCATAAAAAAGCTGTAGACGCAGTAAATCGAACGCTCCATGATTTGCGCAGCAATACCGATGTAATGGGAGGAATGGTGGTTTTACTGGCTGGTGACTTTCGCTAAACTTTACCTGTCATTCAAAAGGGCACACCTGCAGATGAAATTAAAGCATGCTTCAAGTCGTCTATTTTATGGAACAAGGTGACAAAATTCAGTTTAACTACGAATATGAAAGTGCATTTGTATAATGATATACTAGAAACTATGCTGACACACTATTAAAAGTTGGCGATGGGTAGTTGGAAACGGATGCTGAGGGCTGCGATAAATTGACGAGAGATTTTTTTAATTTAGTACAGAGTCATTCCAAATTAATTGCGAGCGTTTATTCAGATTTAACGAACAACATGCATGAAGACAAATGGTTATGTGAAAGGGCGATTCTTGCACCAAAAAATGAGAGCGTTTACAAAATAAATTCAGATATATTAAGCGAAGTAGCAGGAGAAATAACAGAGTATTTGTCAGTAGACACAGTTATGGACACAGAACAGAGCACTTCATATCCCGTAGAGTTTCTAAATTTTCTAGAGTTGTCAGATGTACCCTCACATAAGCTTCAATTAAAATTAGGCGTCCCAGTCATGCTAATGCGAAATTTAGATGCTCCTCGGTTATGTACCGGGACAAGGCTGCGTGTGACACATCTTGGACGGAAGTAGCTAAGCCGCTCTACAATCATGTATGTAACACAATTAACAACAAAAAAGAAATTAGAAATAACTTGGTTGTGATCACCATAGTGGGGTTATTATATCCATAAATTCCTTAATATTATAATAACCCTTTTTTATACAAACTTAGTTTATTAAAATTTATGAACTTTGAGCAGGTTTTATATATTTTCTGGAATTGTATGTATATTGTGTGTGAGTGTGATATATTAAGTTAATGCTCTCATTGAATAATATTAACAATATTGTGAACACAATAAAATATGTTCACAATTAGCGAGCAACTTTTTATGGGTGTAAGTGTTGACTTTTTTACAAAATTGACTTAAAAAGGTATTAATGATTTCTTATATTTACGCGAACACTACACATTTAAATAAAACTAATTTTACGGATTTTATCGTGTACATTATCTTATTTTTTATATTCCCGACGTTTCGGGTGCTTTCAGTTACGTTTATAACACTCTCACTCATCCCTAATTAAAAAAAGTTAACATTATTATCTATTCAATAAAAAAGAATCATAGAAATCGGTATAGAAACACCAAAGTTATACATGAAATACGCTAACAAACCATCGCGCGTGAATACTGAATCATGCTATAAGGATTATTTTTGTGTAATGGTCGCCGCGCTCGATGCGGCTCGCGGGGGTTGGTATAAAAAGGCGGGGGGTCCAAGTGCGAGCTACTGCGCCCTCTTTTCCCAAAAGAGGGTCGCTTTAGATACGGCATAAGAAGCTTTCAACAGCTGGTTGCCAGTCCCCAAAGGCAGTTTTTAGGGGGTATCACTTCCTGCCGGGGCTGCGGGCTGTTCGAAAGAGATACCGCGGCTCCGGAACGTAAGGGCACGGATGGTTTTTAGTCAGTAAAAGTCTGACACTCCCTTCCGCTCCACCCACAGCGAAAGGCGTCATTAGATGATTTTCCATCCGCAAAAAAAAAAAAAAAGGGGGTATCACTTAGGTTCCCCTTGTAGGCAGTGAGTCCCCCATAACCACGATAGACCGGCTATCGTGGTATGCGTAATGCATTTTCTGCCTCCCTCTGTGGTAGCCCATTTCCAAATTGCTTCGGGCGCAAAAAAAAATGCGAGCTTCATACAATATTTGGCTTTTGGCTGTTGATGCGAATAGACGTTCAGAGAGTTCGACCTTATTGACAGACAATAATTGATTTTAACAAACCGTGCTTATCAGCGCGACTTTTAGTCTACTCTTACGTTTAATATTTTATTTTTAGATTTCTTTGGTTGTTATTTTATAAAATAGGTATTAGCTATTTTGGTAGTGTTTAAATATTTCTTAGTATTAGCTTAATTATTAATTAAACTTTTTTTTATTTAGCTGTAGTTTTAAATAGGTACCTAGGTATCAAATTGGTTATTTCATTCTATTAGACGTAGTTTAGGTACCTACTTATATATTTTTAAGAATTTAATTTTGGATTTAAGGATTTATTTAGGATCTGTTTTATTTATTAGTATGGTAGCTATAGTGAGGACCTCTAACGTAGATTATTTTGTTAGATAACTGAATGCCGTCGATTAAAAATAAAATACACGATGCCACCTAAAAAACGATTATCTTTATCTCGAAATTCGAGAGAAGCTAAGAGAATGAGAAATGTGCGTTCTCAAGAATCGGCAGAGGAAAGAGCACATCGGTTAAACTCTATGAGAGTTAGTGCCTCAAATTTTCGAGACAATGAAAGCTCTCCAGAAAGAGAGATGCGATTAGCAGCTGACAGAGCGAGACGAGCTACATCACGGGCGTCTCAAAGTTCAACATGTGTTATCCCGAGAAGCTGAAACTGCTTCACAACGAAAATTGCGGCTCACAGCTGACCGCGAACGGCATACATTATCTCGCGAGTCCGAAACCTACACTGAGAGGGAATTACGTCTCACAGCTGACCGCGAACGGCATACATTATCACGCGAGTCCGAAACCTACACTAAGAGGGAATTACGTCTCACAGCTGATCGCGAACGGCATGTACTATTCCGTGAGTCCGAAATCTTCACTGAGAGGGAATCACGTCTCACAGCTGATCGCGAACGGCATGTACTATCTCGTGAGTCCGAAACCTACACTGAGAGGGAATTACGTCTCACAGCTAATCGCGAACGTCATATTTTATCTCGAGAATGTGAAACTTTTACTCAATATGAAGACCGTTTGACAAATGATAGGGTGCACCATAATATTATTCGATCTCTTGAAGATGAACATGAGCATGAACAACGACTAGAGTCGGGACGCGAATATTACAATTTTTTGAGACAAGAACGACTAATAAGTTTGCCTAATGAAAGATTAAGAATTGAATATTTTCGGTCTCTTGAAACGGACGAACAGCGAGAGGCCCGTCTTACTGCAGACAGATTTTGACATAGTCTTAATGACTTAGATGTACACATAGAAGATCAATCTACAAATTCGGTGGCGTGGTCCGACAAAAATAAAAGTGGGTTTGCTTATAACCTCACTGTTACGGCCGGCAGCTGCCTATCCCAGGAGTAGAATCCTTCGCGGCCCATAGACGAAGAAGCTACAGGCAGATGCTGGTCGGGCGTCCTCACGCCAAGGGTTAAAAGTCTAATTACACTAAACAATCCGGGGGGAGCGTTACAATTATTGAACAGAGCTTACTTACCTCTATTCAAGGCGACTGGTCCCTCAGGATTCGGTCAGGTCTCGTGTGGATGTATTGTGCTAGAAAGTAAAGGTCAGTGATGTGTATTTGGGTGTGGCTGGTAGTGTTATTGACCTTATTTGACCGTTCCCCCTGCAGCAGTTCGGCCCTCAGCTCCTCTCCAAGCTAAGGTCGCCTTCCGCAGTCACTTTCTTCCTTTGTTACGATTGACTCGCGAAAATGAACACAGAACGTACGGGTCAAAGGTCACCGTTATTTCTAGAATATTAACTACCGCACTAGTAACTAATACAGTCGAATCCACTTATACAGATTCTGCGTTAAACCTAAAGTCCCGGGTAAACTCTCAACACGCGCTACCATTCCCAGTGGTGGACGGCAAGTTGCAAGATCGAATCTACAACCAAACTAGGCCACCTTACGCACCCAATCAGATCTTGCAACACTAACCAACGCCCCAAAATTGCAGCCCCAACGTGGGCTAGCCGGAGAGTTGAACTGGATGCCCTTCCTGGACATCGCAGCACATAAATAAGTCCTATTCCTAGACAGAAGTCAGACGACCTCCTTCAAACACCTATCTGCGCTCCTATGATTAGTTCCGCAATTCAACCGGATCAGGTCTGCAAACAGCGACGCGACACGAAGCGGCCCAGAGGGACCTTCAAGCTTCAGTGCAGAGAGCACCCCCAAATTCCCCATGAACGTCGTCTGTGGAGAGCTGAACGAAACGCACAGATGGTCCCTAGCAGGTGATTCTATGCTCATATTTCAACTAATTTTTCAAAAGCATCAATGTTCAATTACATAATTAATTAAAACAAGTAATCACCGATGCACATAGGTCAACTTGGCAAAGTAAACAAAACAATAAACGTAAGGGACAGCCCTATTTCTTATTTCAAATAAATATCTTAGACAGTGCCAACAAAATCTAAACCAAAAGAGAATTGACTCCTATTTCCTTCGGCAACCACAGGGTTATCTAATTTCAACCTTCCTTATCACAAAGCAAAATGATTAAACACTATCACAAGCATTAAACAAGGGCACACAATTTAATCTCAATTTTCCGTGCAACAACAAACGCAGTGATCAAATGTATTTACAAAACATATGCAGCAGCATTTAAAGGAGTATTTTAAATTCATTTCTTTTAATCATAACCACTACAATATGAATTTCGCGGAAAACCCAAAAGCATTTTAATTTAAATTTAAAGAATTTTTAACTAAGTGCTCGACCAAACCAAATCCAATACCCCTTGAGAGCGTGATTCAACTCTCCAGGGGGCCCTAATCTTCCCACCACCAAGTGGAGGCCACACCGCGTGAACCCGATACTAACAGAGCGCAACCGCTAACGGTCGCCACTCGGGTTGTACGCCCTCACTGAGGCCGTCGGCAACAGAACAGCTTGACAAGTGGACTGTTGACGGCTTAAGGCTCAGTAGAGGCAGCCATGGTGGGAGCTAAGGTGGCAGCTAGCTAGGGCCGCCTCCATCAAATGGGGTACAGTGGTCCACCAGTCGCGGCCACTCAGCTAAAGGGAGTGAGAAGGGTCCAGCGGACTGATGAGTGGCCGTGAAGTTCCTCTCCGCACGCTGAGGGGGTGTGTTGACACCCCCGCCCCTGGGGGAATTACCCCTTCCAAACCTAGGGGTCTGTTGGCTAGCCGGCGGGCGCCGAGCGTCGCCCGTCAGAGGGCGTGGCGGAGCGCCCCCGCCCGTGGGGGTCGAGGGCCTGGCAACGCCCCGAGAGGAGACGCCGTTCGCACCCAGGCACTATATAGGAGCAGGGGGGGGGTTGACGACGACTTGCCCGGCGGATTTCGCCTCTCTCTGGGCACGGCTCGTAAGTCGTCGACGGTGCCCGCCGCGTGCTCGATCTGTCGGCACTGCTCCTCCAAAAACCGCAACAGCTCATAGAAGGGCGGAATATAGGAGGCCTCGTCCCCGCCGTACCTCTCCTCAAAATGCATTCGAAGGTCGAGAGGTAGACGGGACAGCATGATGCGGAGCAACAAGAAGGCCCATTCGCCCACTGATACATCCAGCCGCCTCAACATATTACAGACCACCAAGACTGGATCCAACAGGTCCGGACGTAGTCTGGCCCGGTCACTAAGCAGCGGGAGGCTCAGAAGCTGCTTAACATGTTCGTCCGCAATTCGCCGGACGTTGGCGTATCTTCTGACTAGGAGGTCCCGAGCAGTCTGGTAGGCGTCGTCCGACAAGCTCAAATGGCTGACAACGTCCAGGGCCTCCCCCTCCAGTGAGGCCAGGAGGTACGCCATCTTCTGGCTCGGGGTCAAGTCACTCCGGGCGTCCACTAGGCCGTCGAAAAGACCAACGAAGGTCAGCCACTCGGAAAGGACCCCGGAGAACTTTGGCAAGTCCAGAGTTGGGAGTCGTCCCAACAGCTCCGGCTGAGGCTGCTTCCGAAAGGACTCGGGCAGGCCACTCGTCCGAGCTTCACGCGCCTCCTCGGCATACCTGCCTTCAGCCTCGATCAACTCGTCCGTGAGCCACAAGAACTGCTCGTAGTCTGCGAAGCAGGAGTCCAGGACTCCCTTTTCCACATCCGAATCCTCAAGCTCAGCGTAAGCCTCCTCCACTGCAGCCCTTCGAGCATCGACCTGCTCGAACCGCTTCATCAAATTATGGACCCTTTCCGGTCGACCTATCAAAGCATGGGCGCTGGTGGCCCAGCGTAACTCAGTCCGCAGGCAATGGATTAGCATCTTGGGCGAGGACATCACTACTAAATACAAATTACGACGCCGCTCGAGCACAATTACAAAAATAACAAATAAAAAATACAAAAATTAACAGCTAACTAATGCAGTTCCTATCAAATCGAGTTGAATAGAATGTACACAAATAAGAACCACTATTTATCAAATCAAACACAAGTTAGTACAAAAGAAAAGGTAAATCAAATTAACAATAACAAATACTAGTGCGATCAAATCAAGTTAAATTCAAATTACGTAAATACAAATTACCACTCTTTAGTTCAAATACAAATTACAATACGAAAGATACATAACGAAGATACACATCAACAAAAAATGCCTTGCTCGGAAATCGACCCTTCGATAAGTAATACACCACAACTATCCGCAACGATAATTAACCGATTACGCAAAAATAACCATCTACCTACATGACGCAAACTCCCGCTTGCGCGCGAACCAGGCGTGGCTTTTCAAATTTACCCGCAAACAACAAAGCAAGCCAACAAAGAAAGGAATTTTATTATTACGTATATAATAAAAAAAAATATTTTTACGTATTACGGACGGGCGTGATTGTAGACACAAAATTAAACCAATCAACCCAACGCTCCCTGCCACCAAAATTATTTAATTTTTATCAAATACTATGGTCGGTGGATCGACCGGGAATCGATCCCAGAACCACGCTCTGCTACCAAATGTTACGGCCGGCAGCTGCCTATCCCAGGAGTAGAATCCTTCGCGGCCCATAGACGAAGAAGCTACAGGCAGATGCTGGTCGGGCGTCCTCACGCCAAGGGTTAAAAGTCTAATTACACTAAACAATCCGGGGGGAGCGTTACAATTATTGAACAGAGCTTACTTACCTCTATTCAAGGCGACTGGTCCCTCAGGATTCGGTCAGGTCTCGTGTGGATGTATTGTGCTAGAAAGTAAAGGTCAGTGATGTGTATTTGGGTGTGGCTGGTAGTGTTATTGACCTTATTTGACCGTTCCCCCTGCAGCAGTTCGGCCCTCAGCTCCTCTCCAAGCTAAGGTCGCCTTCCGCAGTCACTTTCTTCCTTTGTTACGATTGACTCGCGAAAATGAACACAGAACGTACGGGTCAAAGGTCACCGTTATTTCTAGAATATTAACTACCGCACTAGTAACTAATACAGTCGAATCCACTTATACAGATTCTGCGTTAAACCTAAAGTCCCGGGTAAACTCTCAACACGCGCTACCATTCCCAGTGGTATATTTACTATACGCGCCTAACATAAAATTAGATCTAAGAGCTCCCAAACAAAAGGACTGCCTTCTCTTTTGACGCGAAGAAGACATCTAATCTTTCGCTCTCGACTCCCACCTTTCAGCAAGCTCGGACGTTCAACACGCACGGACGTCATTCCGTATCGACCGAGCCGAGTGCCATCTAACGTCGATGCCTGACACTAACGCTTTTGCGTGAACACTCACAATTGATTACAGATCATCTTCTGTAATAGGCGATATGAACGTAGTATGTTCTTTTTGTAATGCTTCAAAGTGGAGTAAGGAGTCGGCTGGTTTCTGTTGTTCTGTAGGTAAAATAAATTTGCCTTCGTTCGAAGATAACCCGGATCCCTCACTAAGATCATCACACGCATACATTTCTCTATAAAATTCGCTCCATCGCTGCATGACGTCCGATTTGTCTGAGAGGACGTCATTAGTTCTCGAAAGCACTTTGTTCATTCTTAAGGCCGCCGCACCACTTCGGGTCCTTCCAACCTCTTTCCAGAAGAGTTTGGAGTTCTCCTTAAAGTTGTGCGACAACCTTTCTACACCTTTCACGCACTTCCTCAATCAATGCTTTCGTGTGAACTTTTTGCAGCTTATATCTTTCTTTCATCTTCTCTCTCATATCCTTATCATTACTAGAGGCCAAGTAGTCTAACCATGCTTTCTTCTTCTTCTTTACAGCTTCTTTCACTTTATCATTCCACCATGCATCTCTTCTTTTACTACTGCCTCTTTTAATCGTTCCACACACTTCTTCCGCTGCACTTACCATTCCATCCCTAAGGTTCTGCCATGTTCTTTCCACACATTCATTTCTGCCATCGATAGTGTCAAGCTTTTCGGCTACCCTCGCATGATATTTGTCCCTAGTATCCGCTTCCTGAAGCTTCCAGCTTCGGATGCGACAGACCGACTGTGGTTCTGTTACTGCCGTCCGGTAGCGCCAACCCGCGAACAGACCCCTAAATCTAGTAATCACTAGATAGTGATCCGTTCCCAGGTCAGCACCCCTGAACACTCGCGTATCCATCACCTGTTTTCGCAGTCGGTCATCCACCAGGAACAAATCGATCATACTTCTCTCATTCTTTCTTTCTCTAGTATACATATGGATTTTCTTGTGATTAAACATAGTGTTTGTCACAAGAAGACCCTTTTCCTTGCATACCGCCAGTATAAGCTTGCCAGCATCATTAACCCTTTTATCCCCAAAATTTCCAAGCACCGACTCGTACCCTGGTCGAGCGGTACCAACCCATCCATTCAAATCACCACATACAACAATTCTTTCGTTTCCCCTAGCCAAATCTAGAACTTCTCTTACATTCTCCCAAAACTCCTCCAGCTCAGCCCTGGACGACGAAGCTACCGGCGCATAAACAGCCAAAAGGAATAACTTCGTCAGTCCCAATTTAAAGCGAACCCAGAGAAGTCTTGAGTTCACAACTTTATATTCAGTCATAACATCGACCAACCGAGACGACAGCAGCACCCCCACTCCCTGGCGGGCGCTCTCGCTCTCCGGGACTCCGGACCATAGAGCTAACGCCCCGCCAGGGAGCTCTTCAGTACCACTGCCCTTCCGTTTGGTTTCCGACATACACACGACATCTAATTCTCTTTCTTTCATTATTTCGATCAACTCATTCGTCTTATCTCTCATGCCTCCTCTAACATTCCACGTGCCAACTCTGCACTCTGTCCTCCACCTTCCGCCGTGTCAGGCTGTGCGTGACGGGTGGCGGTCCCCATCGCCGATTTGCACGCTGCATTCCACACCAACGGGGACGAGCTGGTGTGCGTCGCCTTGGGGGGACGCCCTAACCCTCGTTGGCATGGGTGCGCAGCTAAGTAGAATTGCAGCCCTGAAAAGGGCTGGCAAGGGTCGCGACGAGCACGCTTCTACAGTGACCCCAGATACGTAGGTACGCCAGACCCGGACCTCGATGACACTGAGGTCATCAGTATGAAAGAGATTGAACGTGCGATTCGAAGTTTGAAATGTGGTAAGGCTGCGGCACTAGACAGAGTTACTGCTGAAATGGTCAAGTATGGTGGGCCTCGCGTCTGGGACAGCTTTCATCTGCTGTGCAATTTGTGCTGGCGGACGGGGGATGTCCCGGATGATTGGCGATCCGCAGTCATTGTGCCTTTATATAAAGGTAAAGGTTCACATTTTGACTGCGGGTGCTATCGGGCGATCAGCTTGACCAGTTTAGCAAGTAAAGTTTACTCGAAGGTTTTGACACGTAGGATGCAAGAGAAATCGGAAAGATTTCTATGGGAGGCACAATGCGGATTTAGACCTGAAAGAGGATGCACGGATCAAATGTTTTCTCTCCGCATGATCACGGAAAAGCTTCTGGCTGCTAACCAGAGGATTTTCTGTGCTTTTGTGGATCTTGAGAAAGCATTTGATAAGGTTGTAAGGAAGAAAATGTGGGAACTGTTGCCGGGGTATGGTGTGGATGGTCGATTGCTAAGGGCTGTGCAGTCACTTTACTGTGACTGTAAAGCCTGTGTGCGGGTAGGGCATGACCTGTCACCCATGTTTAGCGTCCAAACGGGCGTAAAACAGGGTTGTGTCATGTCTTCCTGGCTGTTCATACTGTATCTCGACAGCTGTTTACAGAAGCTGAAAGATAGCTGTTTGGGTGTGAAATTGGGTGACATTAAAGTAAATTGTCTGCTGTATGCTGATGATGCAGTGCTTATTGCACCATCAGAGGCAAAACTGCAGGCATTAGTCACGTGTATGAAAGAGGAATGTGAAATTAAAGGTCTCCGCTTGAATGCTAATAAAACTAAGGTTCTGGTATTTGAAAGGGACGAAGAGAGAACGAAGTGTGAAATATGGGTAAATCAGGAATGTCTAGAACAGGTAAATGAAATTGTATACTTGGGGAGTGCTTTTAGCCGGGATGGAAGATGTGATGTAGATGTGGACAGGCGTGTCGCTGCCGGGAACAAAGTCAATGGTGCCCTGACTGCGTTAGTCAAAAGGCAAGGCGTAGTGAAGAGTGCACGCCTTGCAATACATAACGCAGTGTTGGTACCGATTTTGTTATATGGCAGCGAAACCTGGGTATGCCAGAAGAAGCATAAAAGCAAGTTGAATGCAGTGGAGATGCGATCTCTTCGTAAAATGTGCGGCGTTACCATGGCCGACCGGAAGCGAAACGAAGAGATTCGCAATATGGCAGGTTTGAAAGATGACCTTATCACAAAAATTGATAAGGGCGTGCTTCGATGGTTTGGGCACGTTGAGAGAATGAGTGAAGACCGAATGGTGAAGAAAATATATAGCGCGAAAGTTAATATTAAAAGGTGTCGAGGTAGACCGAGACTAACTTTCGAAGACCATGTGAGCAAACTGCTCGAAGAGGGGAGGGTCAAGAGTACTCGGATACCTAGACGTGCATGTATGAAGAAGATAATGAATCTGAAAGAAGCGAAAGAGGTATGTAAGGATCGTGACACTTGGCGATCTGTTCTCTCTGGCTACATCGTCAGGGATTGTGCGTGACGATAAGTAAGTAAGTAAGTAAGTTCGAAGATCCACCGGAACCTTTGAAGTCACTACTTTTAGGGGAACATGTGCACTTTTAGGGGAATATTAACAGTGGTAGAGCCACGCAGCAGCTTTTGCTGTCGCACGGATGGGCCAGCTCGAACCGGGGTGGTACCACGACCTCAGAGAATACCAGCGTGAAGTAAAGGTTTACTTCTGCGTTTCGCTTGGTGAGTGCAGGTGGCCGGAGGCCCTTTTTACTGGAAATGAGGCATTTCATCTTAGTCCTCACGGGTGACAACGCATCTGCATTTTTATTAGATGTAGATTTCTATGGGCCGCAGCAACCACTTACCATCAGGTTAACTGTGTGCTCGTTTGTCACCCTTATCCTATAAAAAAATCTAAAATTCTTAGACAATATTCGCACTTATAATAGTGCGTTTCAAATGACATCCTTTGGTGCTCAACAAATCTCAGAAGGTCCTTTCATGCCTACTTTTAAGATACAAGGTCAGGTTTACCATTTGATAGGATCCCTTTTGCCTGAAGACCAACCTAAGTTTCTTCAAATATATTTTGTATCCGACTACAACGAACAGTCGAATATAAGAAATCAATATTTCCCGAAATTAAATACTGAACTTATTTCACAACTTCAGAACATGTTGCATCAGGTTAATTCGTATGTATGCAGTTTTAAATCGGCATTAGAAGCTCTTCCTCAAGATGGTGATAACAATTATAAAATTGTTATAAATGCCGATAGGCGTCCAACTCAGGAACACCCTGGGCGTTATAACGTTCCATCCACGAATGAAGTTGTTGTATTATAGGTCGACCAGGAATGTGGTAGGCGTGATATCGTTATCCGTTCCAGAGACAATCGTTTGCAATGTATTTACGAAACCCACAGAGCTTACGACAGTTTGCAATATCCTTTGATATACTCTCGAGGGGAAGATGGTTATAATTTCGCTTTATACCAAACTGATCCGCGTACAGGCGCAACCTAATTATAATAAAAAGATGTCATGCCTTAAATTTTACTGCTACCACTTGCAAGTGAGACGGAATAGATTTGTATACTTTCAACGTTTTCGGCCACTTAAGCCATTATTCAATCAGTTTATTATTGACATGTACGCAAAAATTGAAACCGAAAGATTAGTTTATATACTATCTAATCAAAGGCAGCTGCGCGCTGAAGAATACGTGCACCTTTGCGACGCCATGCAGCAAGATAATGATACGGTGAATATGGGCCGTTTAGTTATTTTACCCTCTTCTTTTACTGGTGGTCCACGCTACATGTACGAACGTACTCAAGATGCTTTTTGTTACGTAAGAAAATATGGACGTCCCGACTTATTTATTACTGTAATTACCAATCCCAAGTGGGATGAAATTACTCGGGAGCTTATTGAGGGTCAAGCACCGCATGACCGCCATGATATTATCGCAAGAGTTTTTCATTTAAAATTAAAATCAATGATAGTTCTACTTACCAAAGATAACATTTTTGGAGATGTATTGTGTTATATGTATAGTGTTGAGTGGCAAAAATGCGGCTTACCTCACACATATATCTTGCTTTGGTTAAAAGATAAGGTTCGACCTAATGATGTAGACAGTTCAATCAGTGCTGAAATTCCAGATCCGATTGCAGATCCCGTGCTAAACGACATTGTTAAAACTCATATGATACATGGTCCAAGTGATGCATTTAACGGGAATGCTCTTTGCATGCAAGACGGTCGTTGCACTAAAAGGTATCCAAAAGCATTAGTGAATGAAACTGTAACAGGACATAGAATAGAATAGAATAGAATAGAATAGAATAATTTTTTATTCAATATAGATCACATTTGTAATACTTATTGAAAGTCATTTTTTACTTTACCACTGGTTCAGAAAAAAACCTCTGTCCTGGGAAGAACCAGCAAGAAACCCAGCGGGACTTTTTTTTTAAAGCAAATTTTACAATAATGGTTGTACTAACTATATAAGTACAAAATTTATTTTAGAAACAGCTTGGAAGCGATCACCTCATTCCCAGGGGTTATTATCAACCATGTATTCATTTATACTATAATAACCCTTTTTATACAGTTTCAACTTAACAAAACATTTAAACTTGCTAATGGAGAGAGCCTGTACACTTTCCGGGACCTTGTTGTAATAGCGTATACATTGCCCCAAGAATGAATTACTGACTCTGTGGAGTCGAGAAACTGGTATCACTAGCTTGTGTTTGTTCCTAGTGTTTACAGAATGCACATCACTTTTTTTACTAAAACTACCTTTGTTTTTGTGAACATACATTAAATTTTCGTAAATATACTGAGAGGCCAAAGTTAATATATTTATTTCTTTAAATTTATCTCTAAGAGACTCTCTCAGTTTTAGGTTGTAAATAGCTCTAATGGCCCTCTTCTGTAAAACAAAAATAGTTTCTGAATCAGCCGCATGTCCCCATAGCAAAATCCCATAAGACATTATGCTATGGAAATAACTGAAATAAACTAATCTAGCTGTCTCGACACTAGTGAGACCTCTAATCTATTTTACAGCATAGGCTGCAGAACTTAGTCTGCTTGCTAGTTTGGATCAACAAAAAGGTTTGTTATATCTGTTACTCGACTCCAAATAGTCAGTAATTCTTTCATGGGGCAAGGTTTTTTAACAAAGTCTTTTTTACAAACCAAAAATATTTTAGTAAGAGTGATCGCTACCATGCTGTTTCTAATGTCTTCATACTAATACAATTTTTCAAAATCAAAATAATACGGAAGTTGAAAATATAATAAAAATATTAAAAATAAATAATAAAATCCCGCTTCCCACTTTATATGGACAAGGCGTGTCCATATAAATATAACGTTTAAGGTCATTCATACTAAAAATTTTTTATAGTAATAGGGTGACAAACGGGCATACAGTCCACCTGATGGTAAGTGGATGCTGTAGCCCATAGACATCTACATCTATCTTCGAAATCAAAATGCAGATGCGTCATCACCCGTGTGGACTAAGATGGAATGCCTCGGTTCCAGTAAAAAGGGTCTCCGGTTCTCTACACTCACCATACGAAACACAGAAACGTTAAGCTGCTTTTTTACGCTGGTATTCTGTGAGAGCGTGGCCCTTCCCTGATCGAGCCGACCCACTCGTATTAAAACTATTCCACTAATATAGCTGCAGCATGGCTCTACCACGTCCAAAATTGCACTACCTATTCCGATCACTGGTCATAAATCATCATTATGGTTGCAACTTTAGGTTGCTGCTTAACAATGTAAGCCTCCATCAAAGATAACAAAGGAGGTTCTAAACTATTTGCAGCATCCATCAACTTGTAACATGTCTGTCTTGCTATGTTGTCATTCGTCTGTCTTAGTTACTGACCTATATAATACAAGTCGCTGGACAAGCTATACACCGTAACATAATGAGAATACTTATTGAAAGTCATTTTTTACTTTTACTACTGGTTCGGTAAAAACCTCGGTTCAGAGAAGAAGCAGCAAGAAACCCAGCGGGACTTTTTTTAAATAAAATTAATTTACAGTACTTATATTATTTTATACAATTAGTATGAAGACATTAGAAACAGCATGGTAGCGATCACCCTTACTAAAATATTTTTGGTTTGTAAAAAAGACTTTGTTAAAAAACCTTTCACCATGAAAGAATTACTGACTATTTGGAGTCGAGTAACAGATATAACAAACCTTTTTGTTGATCCTAGTATTTACAGAATGTACATTACTATTTATAATAAAATTATTTTTGTTTTTGTACACATAAAATTTTTATAAATATTTTGAGAGACCTTCATTCTTCTTCTTCGAGTGCCTCTTCGACTAGCGAAGGTTGACAGTCAGCTTTGAATACTTCTTCTTGTTCTTCGTGAGGCGAAAGAGGTCGGCAGCACTCCTGATTCCCGTCCATTCTCGGATGTTACGCAGCCAATGCTTTTTCTGCGACCAACAGCTCTTCTTCCAGGAACCTTTCTCATCATAATGAGTTGCAAAACCTCATATATTTCATGCCTAAACACGTGTCCGATATATGCAACTTTTCTTTTCTTGACAGTCTCCAAAAGTTGCCGTTTCTGGTTGACACGTCTCACGTTTGAGATCTTTTGAGTCCAACTAATGGTCAACATACGTCTATATGCCCACATCTCGAAAGCTTCTATACGTTTCATGAGGTCTTCTTTAATTATCCACGCCTCGCATCCGTAAATTATAGGCCAGATGTAGCAATGTAGGAGTCGTATGCGCATAGGGATCTTAAGTCTGCGATTGGAGAGTACTTTGTCAACGTGCAGAAGGCACTTCAAGCTATTTCTATGCAAGTCTTTACCTCCTGTTCACAACTCCAGGTGTCATGAAGCCATGTTCCTTGATATTTGTGCTTGCGCAATCTCTAATTTTTTTTGGTCCGCTACAATGTTAGCAATGTCATCGAAGCTATGCTTAGATAATACCATGATCTTCGTTTTTGATGTGTTCATCCGCAGACTAGCGTTTTCACTGCACTCAATAACACGGGTCATAATCAATTGTAAATCTTCAGGAAATGATGCTATTAGGACTGTATCGTCAGCGTATCTGATGTTGTTAATATACCGGCCATTTATTTTGACTCCACATTCCAGGTCTTTAATTGTTTCTGCTATTATTGTTTCCGAGTACAAATTAAATAGCGTAGGTGATAATACATAGTCCTGTCGAACTCCTCTCTTTATATCGACCTCATCAGTCTCCTCATCGCCATCTCGTACAGTAGTTTTCTGGTTCCAATACAGATTCTGGACAGTATGTACATCTTTGTCATCTAAGCCGATATCATGTAATATTGAAATTAGATGGTCGTGTAGTACTCTGTGGAAGGCTTTATCATAATCGACGAAACAAAGAAAAACGTCTTGTTGCACGTCTCTGCATTTTTGTACCAGAACTTGCATTACAAAAAGAACCTCTCTCGTACCCACTCCTGTTAGAAAGCCAAACTGGCTATCTGCGAGTTGTTCGCCCCATTTAGCTCTTATTCACCCGTGGATACATACTTGTATTGAAACTATTTCTAACTGTCATCCACGGGTCAAGATCAAGTATAAGTCAATACTATTACTATCTAAGTCTATACGATTACCCTTATAAGTCAAGACTTATAAGGGTAATCGCTCGAAACTCTTCGCACCTTCTTGCGTTAACCTTCTTAGGAAGTGTAACAAAAGTTGTGGTTAGCCAGTCTTTGGATAAATGGCCAGAGTACCGTATACCAAATTAAAAAAATTAACCAGGAAGTCAATATTTTCTTCTTTAATAAGTTTAAGTACCTCTATGTAAACATTATCCGCTCCGTTTTTCCCGTTTTAGCTTTTCTGAGAGCGTTTGTGACTTCATTTTTTAGGATAGAATATCCCTCATTTGTGTCACAATTTACCGCTATGCTTCGAAAATCGTCGGCAAACATTGATGAGATGCACCGTTCCCTAGGTAGATACCGGTTCCGTAGGTGTTTTTTTCCTGATATATCTAATATGGGAATATTATTTTCATCCATAAGTTGGTGAGTGGTCTTTTTGTGCCCTACCAACGATTTTATTTCCTTATGCAGGTTAAATGCATCATGTTTACCATAAAAATCCTTCACAAAATCACACTTGCACTGATACCAAGCCTCTCGAGCATAACGAGGTCTTCATTAGACCTTTTTAAAACTTTCGTGTGAATTATACATACCCAATAGTGAAACCCAGAACAAAACCCGTTCTATAATTACGAAGAAAAACGTAGATAGCCTATCGCAGTAGTCGATTTTTGATTCATATATGAGGTAGGTATAAAGCTTGTGTATAATACATCGAATTAATGATACACATTTATTAATTATATGGCATTATATTAAAATGATACATAAATAAAATGCTAGGCCTCGATCTCTATGATTGGTTCCGTGGACGCACACTTCCGCTGTCTGCACCAAACTGGCGAAAATCAAATCGCCTCATTATGTCACTGTGCAGGGCCGGCCCTACCATAGAGCGCCGGAAACGGAACGGAGCGGCCGCTCCAGGCGCCAAGTCCCAGAAGGCGCTTTAGTCAAACTTTTATAATAACATAGCTACGTACATAATAGAAAACAACAATATTTTAGCTTATTTAGGTAACAATTTTGCACTCTCCTTAGAAGCTTACTCTCTATTTTGTTTCTTTGCTCATGTGCCTGAGTTTATTGATGAAAATTTTCTCGCTTTTCAATATTTTGGTTTCGAACATGTGGCTAGTTGATATATATGTGCGTATGGCCTTATTTGTTGAGACGAGCGCGGCATTCCTCAGCGCTTATTTGTATTTTTTTCAAACTCAACAAAAAGATGGGAAGTTATTTCTAAACACGTGAAGAACTTAACTTTAAAGAAAGTGTGTCAAACAAGATGCGAAAGTAGAGTCAACAGCTTGCAAACGGTGCGGTATCAGTACGCCGAAGTAAAAAGTGCCTTGGAAGAAGAGTCGACACACCTGATCCCGTGGCAAGTTTGGAAGATAAATCACTTGCAGCCAATTTTAAGAAGTTCGAGTTTTTGCTGTCTTTAGTCATCTGGTACGACGTTTTATTCCACGTTAATCTTGTCAGCACATGCATGCAAGCCGAGCGCATAGATTTATCAGATGCTACAAAACTGATGCACAAAAAAAGAATATACCCAGAGACGAAGGATTAACAAAGGCTCTCATTGCAGCTAAGATACAGCTAAAAAGCTGAAATAAACTCTGAGTTTGAAAGAATCCGCGAACGAAAAAAGAAGAAAATGTTCTTATAGCCCAGGAGAAATCAGCGCATACCAAAACTATTCCACCTCAATTTTTTCATGCGATTCTCTTCAAATTGTCCTGCTGATGATATAAATGCATGTTGCCATGGGACAACTCGGTGCCATATTGTTTGAACCGATTTTTTTTCAATTGCAAGGAATTGTTATTTTTAAACTGGACAAATTTCTTTTGTGTTCTTTGATAAAATACAAATACAAAAGTCTCATGAGTTTTTACGATAAAGTTAACATTTTCGGAGTTATGAATTTTCAAATGTTTGAAAGATCCCAAATTCGTACACTTTTGACTCTAAATATATATAGAAAAAAAATATAAATATATTCCGGATCAAGAAATGTTATTCAGAACAAATGTTTTCTATCCAATGTTAGACACCGTCATAAACTTAAATAGAGACATGCTTTACACGACTTTTTACAATTAATGAGACTTGTCATTTATAGCATAGAATAGAGTTTCCTCTATGATTTGAATAAGACCGATGAAATTAAAATATAAATAATATATATATATCTTTATATATAAAAAGTACGTGTCACGTTGTTTGTCCGCGATGGACTCCTAAACTACTGAACTGATTTCAATGAAATTTTTGGTCAATGTGCAGTTTGGTCCAACTTAAAAGATAGGATAGCTTACATCTCAATTTATAGTCACAATACAATATTATTTTATTGAAAATTATTTGCTTATTATTTGACAGTCACAATTTTCTGTTAGCTCCAAACGATTCTGTCAGATGGCGATATCCGTTGACTGGATTGAGTAAATATTTAATAGATGGCGCTATGTTAAAAATACAAACATTTAATATAAGCTACAATTTAGTAGTATAACCACCATGTGTTGCTGTAAGTATTCAACAGATAGAACCGATTTCAAAAAAATTTCGCAGACTGTGTGCAGTTTGGTCCAACTTGAGAGATAGGATAGTTTTTATCCCGATAAGTGACCCTTAATTTTTTATTGCTAATTTCAGGAGTTTTTTTGGGAAAGCAAATGGTCGTTCGGAAAGTGCAGAACAACGTCTGCCTGGTCAGCTAGTATATATATATATATATATATTAATAAAATTTTAATAAAGTATGCTCAAAGTTGGAGGAGTAATGAACGCATGATCTTAACCGAGATTGGTGCTTTCAAGAGAAAGGATGTGTTTGAAAAAGTTTTTACACATCGATAAAAGTCACCCGAAAGCAGTCCTTCAGCTCTTAGTATACGTTGCCTAATATTAGGTCTTTACCTATGAAATTGCCGTTTTTTATGAAATAAGTTAACGTAAGTATTTTTCTATATTTTTATTTCTATTAATCAAAGTAATCACCCATGCAATCGATGCATCTATGCTAATGCTGTAGCAGTTTGTTGATGCCCTTCTTGAAAAAATCAGCTGGACGTGGGAGGCAACAAATTCTTCAAAGGTATTTTGTACTGCCTCTCGGGTATTGAATTTTATTCCCGCCAAAAAATTATTTAAATTCTGGAAAAAGTAGAAGTCTATAAGCGCAAGATCTGGTGAGTACGGCGGATGACGGGAACTTCTAGCCCAGCTCTTGTAACTTGGAGACCATCTGTTGTGCAGTATGAAATCGCGCGTTGCTGTACAGGAGCAGCGGGGAAGAGCGATTGACCAAAGCTGGTTGGAGACGTGTGAGCTTCTCCATCATTGTGTTCAGTTATTCACAGTACACATCTGCAGTAATGCTCATCCTATTTGGTAAGAAGCTGTGATGAATCACACCGGCGCTAGACCAACAAACAGTGACCAACACTTTTCCAGAGGTAAGTTTTCGCTTAGGGCATTATTTAGGTGCTGAATCAAAATCCAACCAACTTACTGAGTACTTACGATTGTCAAACAGAATCCATTTTTCCTTGCATATAACAATGCGGTTCATAATTCCTTCGTTTATGTGCCTGTTAAGCAGTGCAAAGCACGTCTCGATGCGTACTTCGCGATGGCGATCATTAAGTTCGTGGGGCCCCCATATGTTAAGCTTTTTTACCTTGCCAATTTGACGCAAATGGACCAATATTGTTTTGATGCTAACGTGGAAAGCTGCTGCTAATTCAACCGTACATTGAGTATCATCAACTTCCAGAATCACCTTTAATTTTTCATTGTCCTTTAATTCGACTAAAGTTTTCGGACGATCACGGAGTTAATTTTTCAGGTCGAAATTTCCAGAACGGAAGCGGGCAAACCAATATCAGGCGGTGCGTTAGTTTGTAGTATTCGCTCCGTAAACGTCGTTGATGTTGCGTGCCGCTTCTGTTGCGTTGCTGCCACGACGGTATTCATTTTACTTAAGATTTTGTCGAGATCTTCCCAGTTTCATGCTTGCATGTGTACGTACAACTGGTATATATTAGGGTTAAGCAAGCGGGGCGCCATAATTGGGTCTCGCTACATCCTAAAACTTGCCTCAGGCCGGCACTGTCACTATATATGTATACTTGCTACAAAATATACACTATATGTGTATATTTTGTATATAGCCAGTTCAGCGTACTTGTATATTAGAGGTTAATGAGTCCAGCGTACTACTAGCACATGAGTAAAAAAAAACTGGAAACCTACAGTTTCTTTACTCATTTGAGTATATATGAAGGCCAATGGTCTCAGTTCAATTCTTAAATATCGACTAAAAGATCGACGTTTTCAAAAATAAATATAGTGATTTTATTTTGTCCAAGGATTAGGGTAAAGTCGAGTAATGGCGGTCAGATGGTATTACCGGTCAGCACACTTCCAATTATGTTACAGTGATTATAAGCACACACATATACACAACGGGTGGCGTGACAATTCCCCTCGCAGGAGCGCCGAACCCCGTTCAGTTCCATAGATAAGAGTGTATATATTCAGTTCCATGCATGCGTTTGGGAAGAAGACACGTCGAAAGTTTTCGCGCCACTTTGTTGTAAAATTTTGCGGACCGAAAATAAAAAGTAAGTATATTTTACTTGATAGTTTTCAAATGTAAAGTTAATATAAGTGTTGCCTAACTATATATATATATTGTTGATGTAATTAAGATGCACTTTTGTTTGTATTACGTATAAAAGAAAACCACTATGTCTTTGCACTTTGATTCTTTAATTGCGACTGACCTTAAAATAACAAGTTTGCGTATATATTGTAGTAGAACGAACATGCCGCCCACCAAAGAATATTTAGTTCTTTCGAAAATACAATAGCTCAAATTAACTAAGTGATATAAACCAAAAATATTAAAATCAACAATAACAATCTACACAATCAAATATAATTACATATATGATAATTGATAACAGAATTAAATTGACAACTTGAAAAATCTAAAACAAATAAGCTCACAAGAATGCTTTAAAAATTAAGTATAACATTAAGATTTAGTGTCTATTGGCAAAGCACATAATTTTGTAACACAACGCTTTACAATGTTACTACCACTCTTAACACTATACACTCTGGTGTAACCGTCACTTCCCGGATGTTTACCCACAATACGTCCCAGACACCATTTACCCGGCGGCAGACCTTCACTTTTAACTAAAACTATATCTCCCAGTTCAAATTCGCGCTGCTGTCTCTGCCACTTCGGGCGTTGTTGAAGTCTCGTCAGATATTCTGTCTGCCAACGTCTCCAGAAATCTCCCAGCAGTTTTTGTAGGTGTTGCCATCGTGTTAAGCTTGAAATCGGAGTATCTTTCATGTCTACAGAAGGGACTATAATAGGGGCTTGACCAATTAAAAAATGTCCAGGTGTTAATGTCTGTATAACGTCAGGATCATCTGTGTCTATTGGAATCAACGGTCGGGAATTCAGGCAAGCCTCGATTTGGCACAAAACGGTGGTCATTTCCTCGAAGGTAAGGTTTGTAGATAGGACTCGCTTCAAATGGTATTTAACTGATCTGACGCCAGATTCCCATAGCCCTCCGAAATTTGGGCTGTAAGGCGGGATAAAGTGCCACTGTGTGCCGTCTAACGCCAAGGTCTCAGCTATGTTCCCTTCAAAGGCCAATTCAGCTTCTCGCCAAGCTGCTTGTAGCTCTCTATCAGCACCGATGAAGTTACGACCTTGGTCGCTCCACATGTGAGCACATTTTCCTCTTCTGGCCACGAATCTTCTAAACGCACCGATGAAAGCTTCGGATGTCAAGTCACCAACCAACTCAAGGTGGATGGCCTTGGTTGACATGCATATAAAGAGAGCAATGTATGCCTTTCTTGTTTTGGCTCCTCTGCCTTTATTATTCAAAATTTGAAAAGGTCCACAAAAGTCGACTCCACTATTTAAAAATGCTCGAGCTGGTGTCACTCTTTCCTTAGGTAAGTCTCCCATCATCTGTGTTCTTACTGTGGCTCCTTGTTTGGCACAGGTCAAACATTTGTGGATATGCTTCTTAACCAATCCCTTTACTTTCAGGATCCAATATTTAGATCGAAGGTAACATAATGTCAACTGGACACCACCGTGCATCGTACGGGAGTGAGCATCGGCGATAATCAATGGCGTTAAGTTGTTTTTTGTGCCCAGTATTATAGGATGTTTTTCTTCCAGCTCAGCGTGTCGAAGGCGACCGCCCACCCTGAGAATATCCACTTCGTCTAAATAGGGATTCAGACTCTTCAAATAACTGTTAGTTTTTACATGCTTGCTGTTCTTTAATTTTTTTTTTTTTTATTTATTTATTTTGGCAACAAACAGTCATATACAAAAGAAAATAAAATAAAAACAACTTATGCGTTAAAAATTGACCTACAGTGCCGAAAAGTTAAACACAAATTAAAAGAAAGTTACATGGTAACACTTCATAGGGATTATTTACATAACACATAGGTTCATAAAAATAATAATAAAAAAAAAATACAACTCACTTGCAAACCTTACTTAAATTGGTTTTTAATGTTTGTTTTAAGGAATTGAGAGATGTGTTAAAAAGGTCGATATTAGTAAATTGTTTATTATATATGTCAGTGGAACGGTATAAGAATGAGTTACGAGTATATTTTTTATGTAACCGCGGAGGAACAAAAAGTGACATTTTACGTGAGGATCGCACTGGAAGACGAGCACGAGCAATAAATGATACCTTTGAGAGAAGTAGAGAAGAGTCAACTAAATTATTCAAAATTTTATATAGAAAGATTATATCAAACAATTTGCGTCTACTGCAAAGGGATAACAATTTATACCTAAGCAAAGATTCATCATATGATTCGTTAGTAATGTTATTACGATAGTTAAGTGACCTTAGGAATATCTTTTGTACTCTTTCAATTCTGTTCTTATGTATATGATAACAGGGACTCCATACAATACTACAAAAATCTAAGATTGACCGAACAAAGGAAAAATATAGAGTTTTAAGCGTTATTGTTTTATTAAAGGGTTTGCTAATTCTAAGAATAAATCCCAAGCTACGAAATGCATTGCCTAACATATAATCAATGTGTAGATTGAACGACAATTTTGAATCCATTATTATACCCAGGTCTCTAATACTATCTACTCTTTTAATAATGGTGTCATTCAAGCTATAATCAAATACTATATTGTTGACTTTACGTGTATAAGATATAATATGGCATTTATCAATATTGAGGTATAACTGGTTATTTCCACAATAATCACATAGAGAAGTTATATCTTTTTGCAGCTTTACACAGTCATCAAATGTTTCGATAACTCTGAATAACTTTGTGTCGTCAGCATAAAGTAGGTAATCACTATTTTTTAGAGCAAATCCCATATCATTAATATATAAAGAAAACAGCAAAGGGCCCAAGTGTGATCCTTGAGGAACGCCTGATGGTACGGGTAGAAATTGTGAAGAGTATCCCTTCACACAAACTGCTTGAAATCTATTTTTAATATAAGATTGGATCCACCTGAGAAGGTTGCCGTGAATGCCAGCCCTTGTAAGCTTCTCAATAAGTAGATCGTGATTTAATTTGTCGAATGCCTTGGAAAAATCTGTGTATACAACATCCACTTGTAAGTTATTATCCATTGCCTTCGACAAATAATCAGTAAAAGTTACCATATTGGTATCCACACTACGGTGCTTAAAGAAACCATGTTGTTGTTGGCATATGTAATTACGAACTGAGAACGAAATATATGATGTGACAATTTTTTCAAGAACCTTTCCCAAAATGCATAATTTTGAAATCGGTCTATACTCAGTAATTATATCTTTTCTGTTATTTTTGGGAATAGGAGTTATTAAAGATTTTTTCCACTTACTAGGATAAACACCGGTTTCAATAGAAGTTCGAAAAATTATGGTTACAGGTTTTGCAAGTTCTTTGGCACATTTGGAGATTAAAATAGGATGAATGTTATCAGACCCTGCACCCTTATGAACGTTGATATTTTTTAATTCTTTATGAACAATATAATAGTCAATACCAACAGAGTTTATATCTAACGTTGAGAGGGGATAAGAGCTAATAGAATGATTTTTTACAAGAGAATCATTTTTGAAAACGGAATGAAAATATTCATTGAACGCATCGCAAATCTCACTACCACTAGATAAAAGTTTTCCTTTGTATAACATTCTATCTGGAATGTCATTTGAGGAATTTTTAGATTTTACAAAAGACCAAAAATATTTTGGATGCTCTTTAATTTTCTCTTCAGCAATTTCAATAAATTTATTGTAACAATTTTTCTCCATTTTTTTAAAGCGATGTCTCAGAATAGAGAAGGTTTCGTAATCGCACAGGTTTCCATATCGTTTCCATTTTTTATGAAATTTATATTTTTCTTTTGATAGTTTAATCAGAGGTTTATTAAACCACGGAGGAAATTTATTTTTGGTAGTAAGATATTGCGTTGGTACATGTTTGTCAACAAGCTCATCAAGCACATCATAAAAGTATGTAGTCATCGATTCTACGTCAGACTTCATAGTACTAAAAATTGCCTCCCAGTCAATTGAATTTAAAGAAGTATTGATTGAATCGAAATCGGCTTTGTAGAAAAGTTTTTTCTTAATATTAGCACAATTAAGCATAGCAGAAGAAAATAATTTTAAATCTATTTCTAAAGCTTTATGATGATTATCTTGCGGCACTAATGGGTATACGCTAGAAGAAACTAAACAGTTTTTATTACAAAAAATTAAATCTAGAAGTCTGTTATTTACATTAAATTGAGAGTTGAATTGTAATAGCAACGATAAATACATAAAATCGGCAGTGAGACAAGCTAATCTATCATTGTTTGTTTGAATATCCATGGTATTAGTGGTTATATTATAATGCCAACAAGCGTTAGTCACATTAAAGTCACCGAGAATAAGAAAAATATCATTAGAACTACAAATCATAAATTCGGTTACCCTATCATAAAAAGAAGTCAATAATAGCTCATGATTATTGCCGTGTGCTATATATGTGGATATTAAATGTAAATAGCGAGGTGTGTTCTTAAGCTGACCGGACGAAGTAGGAGCGGAATTTGCGTACAGCGGCACCGACACCCATACCTCCTCTGCCGGTGGCGGCGCGCGCAAGTCTACGCGGTGCTGAGGACACAATTCACGGCGAACCGCAATCAACACACCACCACCTCGCTCGTGCCCACTTAATGCAACATTACGATCACAACGGTATACCTGATAACGATTGTCAAAGTATTCTGAGTCATAGAAATTATCATTAAGCCAAGTTTCGGTTAAACAAATCGCATCGTAATTGTTGCACAATATTGCATTAAGAAAGTTATGTGATTTAGTGCGTAAACCCCTCACATTTTGATAGTAAATGACAAAGTTTGTGTTATCGAATTTTAATAATTAACATTAACATCGTTCCACCAACATGTAAGAATATAAATATGTAATATAAACTTCGTATCTTAAACCAAATTAACAAAGACATTATTCTAATGAGATTAAAATTAAAACTTGATATATAGAAATAATTACATGGGATATTTGAATGGTTTAAGTTAAATATATAAAATAATAATAGTCACTTAATTCTAGTAAGGTCGACTTCACTAGCTACCAGTAATGCTTTGGACTCGTCGTTTTTTCGTACAAATATCTTGCAATCAGACAACCAAACATATTTATAACTTTTTTCTTTAGCTATTAGACGCACTTGCTTATATAATAATTTATTATGTGGCGATAAATGATCACTAATAAAAATAGGCTTAGACGGACCGTCCACACCAGCGTCCACTGTTGTCAACCCACGTCGGGCACGCACAGCCGCAAGCATGTCTGATTTCCGTTTTCTTTGTGTAAACCTAACGATTATATTAGGAATCGAGGATAAGTTAAGAGATCTGCCATCAGGAATATTTGTATTATCGTTACTTTTTGTGTTAAAACGTCGAACACGGTGGATGTAATCAATATCCGATGACGCCAATGGGAAACCAATCTTCGTTGCAATGTTGTGAACAATAGTTAGTAAATTTTCACCCTTAGTAAAAGGTAATCCTGATATTTCAATATTATTGACCCTTCCTTGTTGTTCCCTCGCTTGTTGCTGTTCTGATAGGTTATTGACGGTGGATTGTAAGGCATACATATCTTTTGAGATTGATCCAAAGTTAAGGTTATTTTGCTCCATAGAATATTTCAATAAGCAAATATCATTTTTTAGGGTAGTTTGTTCATCTGATAATTTCTCGGTGGTGAGCTTCATATCATGCAATTGCTGTTTAAACACGCTTAAATCGTCACGAAGAGCATCCAAAGAAGACTTTATGTAGTTATTATGACTCTCAAGCACATTATTTATAGAAGCAGTAATTTTATTTTGAAAATCAATCATCAACTCTTGAAAATCACATTGGCAATCCGGTAATTTTCTTTTCCTTTGCATGAAATGGACATCTTCGCTGAGCTTTGATACATCAGGGTATGATCCCGATACTTTTGGTGGACTTCTACGAACACTCATCTTTAGTTAAAATTATTTCGTAAACAGATGTATTCGAAGGTAGCAGTGTTATTGCGATAGTTAATTGCAATTTACGTAAGATATAAGCGCTTAACACGGCGGTATAAGCAAGGCGAAGCGAAGCACACGTTAGCTATCCTTTACTCGCAAACTAGTAATTAATGAGTCTGAGCACCACCGAATCTCTAGCCTTCCCGTACGCGCTCAATCGTTGTCGCTTACAAAATTTATAGTAAACACACCCGAAGTGCACTGTTGATTGAAAACAAAATGCTATGGGTTAACTGAACACAACAGAGGAACAATTTTGTACACGTGCAACCATGTAGAAATACGAAACAAGACTTTAATCTTTGAATATCTTCCGCAAATTCTTCGCTTTGTACGAGTCTTATGCATGCTTTCAATGATCTGTCTAAATCTTCTGTTTTTAGTGGTTCTGGAATTTTATTTGAATTTTTCTTGTAATTTTAAAATCTACGGCAATATGTGATTATCTTAAGCATTTCCTGTAGTGTCTCAAAATTTTCTAGTTGTTCTATTAATTTATTTTGATTTGTTTTTTCTTCTTCACCTTCACTAATATTAATGTTAACTTGTATTTTAGGTCTTTTCAATTCTAAATCAGTTTCTTTCGTTTGGTTGCTAGAAAATTGGATTTCCCTTTCTAGTAACCATGTTGGTCCTGTCCACCAGAGCTTACATGATTTCAATTCTGACAGTAACATACCTCTTGAGGCTATGTCCGCTGGATTACTCTTTGAATCCACATGATGCCATCTATTGCAGTGTACACTCTCTACTATTTCGACAACGCGGTTCGCTACAAACAGTTTCCATTTATGTGGATCTCCTGCGAGCCATGCAAGAACAATTGATGAATCTGTCCAGGCAAATATTTGTGATGATGGTATTCTCATTGCTTGTGCAACTTGCTTGAGCAGACGAGACAGGAGCAAAGCGCCGCATAATTCCAATCTAGGTAGCGAGATCGTTCTCAACGGCGCAACCCTGGTTCTGCCAGCAATCAACTTTGTTCTGATTGTTCCGTCTTCGGTTTTGATCCTAGCATACACAAGCGCTGCGTATGCTTGCATTGACGCATCGCAAAAGCCATGAATCTGTAAGTTGTCGCGCATTTTGCTCGTTGTACCAATCCATCTATCGACTTCAATGTCGTTGACTTGTTGGAAGTCTGATCGGATAGAAAGCCATTCCTCCAGCAAATGTGAACTGATTTTGTCATCCCAGTTCAACTTTTCTAGCCACAATTTTTGAATAAGAATCTTCGTCATAACAATGCTTGGCGCTATCCAACCAAGTGGATCAAAGAGTTTCTGTATGTCAGACAAAACACTTCTCTTGGTGACAGTTGCTTGAATGGGTGGTAAGATAGCTTCATATTTAAATTTATCTGTGCCCATATTCCATTTAATACCCAAGGCCTTTACGGTTCCATCAATGTTGAGGTTAAAATGTGCACTGCTAGATCGATCTGCTGGTTTGATGGATTGCATGAAGTCAAGATTGTTTGAAGCCCATTTAGTCAGAGTGAAACCTCCCTTCTTTACAATCTCATCAACTTCTTTGGCTTCAGTTACAGCTTCTTCCACAGTATCGGCTCCACCCATCAAGTCGTCCATATAGAAATCTTCTTTAATTATTTGAGCTGCTTTGGAATGATTCTTGCCTTCATCATCAGCGATTTGATGAAGCGTTCGAACCGCAAGGTAGGGAGCAGATGCTGTACCGAAAGTTACACGAAGAATTCTATACTCCTTGATATCTTCGGATGCGTCTGAGCGCCAAAGGATTCGTTGGTAAGTATCAGCATCTTCGGGGAACACCAATATTTGACGGTACATCTTCTCTATATCGCTCATGTAACATATGCCTTTCATTCTCCATCTTATTATTAGGTTACGAAGATCTTCTTGCAGTGGAGGACCTACGAGAAGTTCATCGTTCAAAGAGACATTATTCGACCCCTTGCAGGAAGCATCAAATACCAATCTTGTTTTCGTGGATTCTTTATCTTCGCGAAGAACCGCGTGATGAGGTAAGTATACACATTTTTCTTTTTCTTTTTCTTTCTCAGGTACTTCTTCCATATGTTGTAGACGTAGATATTCTTTTATTACATTAGTGTAGTCTTCTTTTAGTTTAGGCATTTTCTTGAATCGCCTCTCTAGTTGTAGCAATATTTTCTCTGCTATATCCCTTGTATTTCCTTCTATACATCTCGGTCTGTCAGTGTTAAACGGCAACTTCACCATATATCTCCCTTCTTCGGTCCTTTTGTGTGTTTTCGCGTATATCTTTTCACATAACTGTTCTTCTCTAGTCAATCTTCTTTTTGTATCTGTATCTACTTCCCATATTGATTTTAAAACTTCATCTATTTCTACTTGTTGGTGCATAACTAAGAACGTGTCTTGCTGCGAATTGTCATCGACCTCTCCGAATAAGATCCAGCCAAGGTTGGTTTTCTGAGCGCTTGGTGTACCCGGTGGACCCTTGATTAAATCTGGTTGTAATATCTGTGCGTATTCCTTCACTCCAAGAAGTAAATCAATGGAACCTGGTGTATAGTAGCTTGGATCGGCCAGGTTCAGACCTTCTAGATGTGACCAGTGATTTGCAGCAATTGTTCTAGCGGGTATCTTCGTGGTAAGTTGCTTCGACATAACATACGCCTTAACAGGTAAGTTGAAATCATTTGTATCTTGGGAACTTACTTGAAATTGTACCACGTGATTTACATTTGTTCTAGTAGACCCCACTCCTACGACAGTTCCTTTTGCAGGTTGTTTGTTAAGCCTTAATCTTTGAGCCGCTCTTTCACTTATAAATGATGCCTGCGATCCTTGGTCTATGAGCGCTCGTAACACCATGGTGTAATTTTGCTCACTTCGAACGCTCACCATAGCGGTTGCTAATAATGCAATGCCTTGCTTGGTAGTGTGATGTGACGCTATCATTGAATTGACTTGAATGTCTTCCCTCTCTTCTAAGTTGCAATGTGACGCTGATTGGTGTGATGTTTCTTTAGTAGTAGTATCGTTTTCTTTCCTTTCAGCTTGGTGTAGAAGAGAATGATGACGTCTATTGCATATACGACAGAACATACGGAGTCGACATTTATGAGCCGCATGTCCCGGTACTAAACAGTTGAAGCATAAATTGTGTTCTTTCACATAATCCGCTCGTTGTGAAGGTTGCAGGTTGGTAAATTCTTTGCAGTGACATAACGTGTGGTTATCCTTGCACATAATACATTTCTTCTCCGACGACCGCGGCAGCGCTGACGTTGACGATTCAATAGATTTGTCTGATGAAGCGGTGCTAACGTGGAAAGATCGCTCTCTAATCGTCTTCTCTCGTGGGCCTGATGAAATAAGTTCTAAAGTTCGATATCTTGATTGAAGGAATTTTGTTAAGTCGCTCCATGTCGGTAAGTCTTCAGACTCACTTTTATAGGCATATTCTTCCCATTCTTTATGAGACTCCTGGTCCATTTTCTGCACAACGAGAAAAATTATAATAGGATCCCAAGAATCAACACTTATAGACAAGTTCTTTAAATTATTTAAACACTCTGTCGTTGTGTCTAATAAACATTTTAATTGATTTGCTGATTGAGAGTTAATTTTTTTTTGAAGAAACAATCTTTTTAGCACTGAGTTAACAATTAAGCGTTTATTACCGTATCTTGTTTTTAACGCCTCCCAAGCCTGCGTATAATTTTTGTGAGTAACTTGAATATGTCGGATTAATGAAGCTGCTTCACCATTTACACTCGATTTTAAATAATGTAATTTTTGTACGTCTTCGATCGTCTTATTGTTATGTATAAGTGAGGTAAACAAATCTTCAAAGGTCGGCCATTCTTCATAATTACCACTAAATGTCGGTAATTGAATTCTCGGTAGCTTTACGAGAGAATTTTCCTTTTTTATTTGTTCCATATTATGCTCGGATGAAGAGGTATTAGCTGATGTTGTTGGCGAGTTTACGGAAGTTAACATATCACGTAAATCGGCTTGTAAAACGATGTATAAATCTTCATATATGAAAAACTCTTCATTGAGAAAGTAAGGTAATACTCCCCTTTTTTCCTTCGGCGTAATCTTTAATAACTCTTGATGTGCTTGCTTAAATGTATTCCAATAATCGTCTATAGTTTTTAACCTAGTTTCAATATATCCTTTTGTAAGACGCGTCTTTGGACATTTCCTCAAGTTGGTTTGTGTTTTCTTAAGTAATGCAGCAGTATCTTCTAAAACACTAAGTAATTCCGCCGAAGAACCCATGATTTAATCCAATTATTAAAAGTCGAGAATTATGTGTTAGCTGCGTTACGTCACTTGTTTACGAGTTGAAACGCCCGAGATCTATTGTTCACGCGGTCGGCCGGAATTTTTACCTGCTTCTGCACTCGACCCTTTTATGCTGATCGGTCCGGCTCGATTGCGACCATATGTTGATGTAATTAAGATGCACTTTTGTTTGTATTACGTATAAAAGAAAACCACTATGTCTTTGCACTTTGATTCTTTAATTGCGACTGACCTTAAAATAACAAGTTTGCGTATATATTGTAGTAGAACGAACATATATATATATATAAATAAATTTTAAATATTTAGAAATATCAATCATCGGGTAATACCGGTCATGGCTGACCGGCATTACCCACACACCGACATCAATTAAAACTTTTAGTATTTTATTGTTTCAGGGTAGTTTCAAAATGCTGCCAAAACATGTAAAAGCACGCAAAAAGGCGACATGGAGCAAAAAATCATTGGAAGCTGCTTTTAAACTAGTTAAAGATGGAAAGCCGATAAGAGAAGCCGCCCGATGTACTGGCATTCCATTTTCTACTCTACAAGAGAGGCTGAAAAAGAAAAATTTGGATACCCCACAACTGGGGAGAAATACTACCTTTACCAACGACCAAGAAGAAAGTATGGCCTCTCAAATTAGACTGCTTGCGTATATGTTTTACGGGTGTACTGCTATAGAAATAAGGAAGATGGCTTTTAAGTACGCAGAAAGAAATAACGAAAAAGGCCAAAAACGAGTGGGCTCTATTACCAGTGGGGAAAGGGCCAAAATGTTACGGCAGTATGTGCTATGAGTGCCTCAGGACAATACATTTCTCCGATGTTTATTTATCCACTTCAACGGCATTCGACAGCTATGGAAAATGATGGACCACGTGAAGCAGTATATAGGTGTTCCAAAAACGGATGGATAAAGGAAGAGCTCTTTGTAGAATGGCTTAAGCACTTTACGAAATATGCAAAACCTTCGGAAAGTGATCCGGTTTTGCTCCTCTTAGATAATCATTCTAGACACATGTCCTGGAATTTGTATAAATTTTGCAAAGAAAACCACATTGTGATGTTGTCTTTGCCACCACACGGATCTCATCGAATACAGCCATTGGATATTTCCATTTATGGTCACCTAAAAACCGCATATAAGCAAGAATGTAACATATTTATGAAATGCAATTTGGGACGAAAAATTACACAAGGTGACATAGCTTCCCTGTTCAGAAAAGCATTCCAAAGAGTAGCAACAATTCCGAAAGCCGAAGCAGGATTTACTGCTTCAGGGATATATCCTTACAACCCAAACATATTTACCGATGAAGATTTTCTACCAGCTGAGATAATGAACAATAGCGAACTTTTTGATATAGAGAGGTGCGATCATGATAATTGAATACAAGATTTCCCATCTCTGCTTGACGATTTAAAATCAACCTTACAAATCTCTCAACTCAACTCAAATGATCACAACGATGCCATGTCTCCTTCTGAAATGCCTTGTTACATCATGCAACACAACACTTTCGCCTGCCATTCCACAGCTCGACCTAGATTTCGAAAACCTAGACTCCACAATTGACGATATCTTTTATATTAATTTGCATAATGTAACACCACCAGCTGCTGATGAAACCAAGTCCAATGTCAATTATTACAATCCTATTCCCTCAACATTTGGAATATCTTCAGTCAGAACCCATATTGAAAATATTGAAAAAGTTACTGTGAAGGATCTTCTTTCTTTGCCAAAAAAATCCGAACAGAAAAATATAAAAGCGATGAGGGAACAACATGCTACGGTAATAACAGGAACTCCGAATAAAATAGTTTTATTTGAGAAAGAGCAAAAAAAGTTAGCAAAATTAGCAAAAGCTCAAATAAAAGTTGAAAAAAATAAAAATAAAACAGTGGAAATAAAGAAAAATATTACAATAAAAAAGAGAGAACAATGAAAACTACAAAGGTGAAAAAAGTGAAGAAGATGGATTATAGTGAAGATGAAACTGATATAAGTGATGATCTGGATAGCAAAAAAGAAAATATTCGGAAAAAAACAACAAGAATAAAAAAAGAATTTGAAGAAAGGTATAGAATGGAAAGGAGTGAAGAGGAAAGTATTACAGAATGAGCCTATGAAGGAAGACAGTACTTCAAACTCTGAAATAGAGATGAGATTGAGAGAAGCAAATAATATTGATAACTGGGATAATTTCGTGTTCATTGACGAGACATGGCTAAACGCCAATCACACGGTTTCCCGTTCTTGGACGGATGTACATAAGCGTCGACGACGAAAGTACCAATGGGTAAGGGGCCCGTCCGATAATATGCCACGCAGGTACTGCAAAATACGGCTTTGTGGATAACGCGTTACTGGCATTTCAATCAAAAACCACAAATGACTACCACGAGGAAATTAATGCCACTACATTTAAAGAGTGGTTCTAGAACGTGCTTTTGCCCAGCCTACCAGAGCCTTCTGTAATATTCATGGATAATGCCTCCTATCACTCGGTTCAAATACAGAAACCACCTACCCAAGCTAATAAAAAAGAAGAATTGGTGGCTTGGTTACAAGCAAAAGGCATTGACGCAAATATGCAGATGCTAAAACCAGAGCTAATTTAATTAGTTAAAGAAAATAAAGCGGCAAATGTGCGATACGAAATCGATGAACTGGCTCTGGAGTACGGTCATCGCGTTCTAAGAATTCCACCGTATCATTGCCAATATAACGCGATTGAGCTAATCTGGGCTCAAATAAAAGGTTACGCCGCCCGCCACAATACTTTACCGCCATTCAGCACGAAAAAGATGATGACCCTATTAAAAGAAACCTGGGCAAAGGTTGTTGAGAAGACTAAAACCTGATTGTGGAACATTTTGACCGAGATATCAGGATTGATACTATTATTGATAATAATATAATTATACATGTAGGCGAAGATGATGATGAAGACACCACCTCCTCAAGCGAATCGGAGTCTGATTAATATTCTGTACGCACATTCAATTCAATGTACTTTATTGCATAGAAATACAGATTGTAACTTTGTAACAAGGAATGAATAAAACAATTTTATTATATTTATATTACCTTTTTTTGGTTTCCACTTAAATTACTAAAATATAAATTTTAAATGATTCCGCTAATTTAAAACGAAAGTAATCTTAAAAATAACGCGGCGGTTCATTTTGGAGGAACGGTAAATAACTCAGTGTTATGTTGTGCCCATCACTAGTCGTGACTAACTGATAGGTGTCAGGAACGCATACTCTGAACGGCTGAACTATAATACCGGCTTTAGACTCTCGCCTCGTACCTCGCCTCGCAGCTCGCGTGTTGTTGCGAGGTAACGAGTGCCTGTTTAGACTCTCGCGATACGTTCAGTTTGCATTGAGCCAGCAACGATCATATCAACGATGGAAGACGTCGAAATAATAGTAATAATAGTAGCGGCATCAACTCTTGCCTTAATAAATATTTATCGATGCTTGACCATTTTAAAAAGAAGTAAATTAAAAGAAATACGTCGTTGAGGACGAATATGGTGGATGATATCTATTCATCGAAACAGAACCTTTTAAATAATATTATTTTATTAAAATTGTAATTTTAAAACAAAAGCAATTCGAATGTTATTATGGACGGGCGCCGTAAACAAATTGAAACGAAAGCGCGAGTGTAAACACCACATTCACGTCCATCGCGAGGCCCTTTGCCTCGTGCCCAAAAAACCACCTCCGACGCGAGCGCCGCAAGTGGCGAGGCGAGTTGCGAGGCGAGCCACGGGCTAGCGTTTACACTCGCACCTCGTGGCTTGCCTTGCGACTCGCCTCACCGCTCGCGCGGGAGTGTAAACGGGGGGTTAGAAATATTTTTTTTCCTATTTCTCAAACATGCAGGTTTCCTCACGATGTTTTCCTTCACCGCCCATCACGTGGTAAATCATCACTTAAAATTGCAATTAACAATTTCATTGGTGCCGGCGGGGATCGAACCCGGGTTCCTCGGGTACCCCTTATCCTATAAAAACAGTGTCACCCTTATCCTATAAAAAAAGTGTAGTAGAAAAGCAACTTATAATATTAAAATAATATCGGAAACCATTTGTAATGTAAGCGAAGATGTAGTTTAGGTAGTAAATTGGGAATTTTTGTTTGTTTCAGCTTTATTGCGTATCTAAAAAATATTATACCGAAGAAAATTATTTTCCTGAAGAATTTAAAAACATATTCTATTTATACGTATACTCTTTGAATTTCGTGATTTAATATAAGCTGAAAATTGAATAATTAAAAGCGACTAAACTTAATAATTTTAGTCATGAGAGTAAAGTATCGAATAAAAGTGATTTAATAAATATTTTATAGTATATGTTTTGTTTGAAATCAAGTAATTATCTAACAAAAATATTTCTGTAGTGGAAAATTTTCGAGAGATTGGTGGTTTTGGAATTTGGATCTGGTGGGAAGCTACTCGAACAGATTGGCAAACACTGGTCACTGTAATGTCATCAGTGATGTCAACTTAGCATTTTTATAGCTAGATATAGCTATTTTTTGGTGACGGACAGCTACAGTTTTTAGCTACTTTTTCTAGCAACTTTTTATTTCATCATGAGACGTGAGGCTATCGAGATTCGTAGAGTAGGGTACCGAGTGTCGAAAGAAAAAATAAAAACTAAACACGAATCTATGGTCATAGATGCTATGGGAGGTTTAGGCTAGTGTTCTGTGGGTTTAGGTCGGTGTTGGCCGGGAACTCCCCGTTTCCTGCTGCGTTACGACAAATTACTCACTAACCAAAATAGTATACGCTACTCGTATTCCACCTTGTGTTGTTTTGTTTTATCCATATAAACTAATTTTATTTGAAAATGGATTCATCTTTGAAAAAAAAAGCGGACGCACAGAAATATAGACCGAAGTGGTAAAATATGGACAAATTTAAAGGTTGGTTGAGTTTCATAACTCTGAACTCAATCCTCTGCATTAGTGACTCCCTCAGGAAAAGTGGTGAATGCTGCTCTAAACGTGTTTTGTCTAAAGATGTACTGTATAAAATGGGCACCGCTAAAAATATTCGGAATTAACGACGAAAGACACTGAACCCCAAATATCGACATATTCTTCTTTGATTGATTAATTTTGAAGTTTTTTTTTATTCAATAACGTACAGTCACGAGCAATAATATGTAAACAACATAGAACTTTGTCACGTTAAGCGTTCCGAAACAAAACTATTTGTGCCACAAAAGTCGACAATATATGTAATATAATATAGTCCTATGTTGTTTACATATTATTGCTCTTGACTGTACACAAGACATTTTTAACTCTCTTGTTGTAAATTAAAAATGATTGTCAGAAATTGACATTTTATTGTAATCTACCTACGTACTGTAACATTTAGCTACTTCTAGCAACTTTTTGGGGTAAAAAAGCTAGCAATCTAGCAACATTTTGAAAAATGTTCTAGCAACTGAAAGTTTTGGCGGGAACTTGACCTGCGGCGGTTTGTTGCTCCTGTATTATTGTTTAAATAATGGTTTGAAGTGGACTTTGATATATAAAAGTGGCGCGATTTTGTGTATTGTCTGCGCATGTGAACTATTAGTGGAAACTGTGAAACAAGTGCTCTGATGGTGATGGATTCTCAAGATAAGCTGTTCGTTACCATAGGCGCCTTTAGATACCATCGTCAACTGTCAGGTGCCTGCTGGCTCAAGTTGCCGTCAAAATCTCCCAAGGGCTGCACAATGTGACGCATCAACATATTGTGAAGCAGTGAACTATGAAGAAATTAAAATAAACCGAATACAAATACTCAAGACTTGGCCTAAAGGTCTAGATACCAGGCCATAAACTCCAAAAAAAAAATTCTATCAACTAAGTAAAGCTAGCAGTTGGCAACACTGAATGTCATTGTCATTATTATGTCATCGTTTTTACTGCGGAGTCGTGGTTTGAGTGTCGGTTTTGCTACACTAGTGGAAAAAGTTCCTGTAAGGTATATTTTTACTCATAAAATGACCGAAAAACCAGCAGATTATCTTGCTGCTAATGGTTTTGAAAGCAAGACTCCATTTCTCATTGGTGTAGCTGGTGGTACAGCAAGTGGGAAGGTTAGTCTTAGTCTATTATTTTCTTAAAAGAATATACCTAGGTATTGATTTTCTTAATTCAAGAGTAATAGTATCTCAGAATACGAGATAAGAAAACGCTTTAATGATAGTCCCCTAAGTATAATCAGAATATTTGAAAAAAGTTTCCTAACCATAATGCTTGCTTATCATTTCTCAAAATCAAAACAGTCATTGTTCCTATTAAAAACTTTCAAATTCAACAAACAACACTAAAAGTGATACTCAAAAGGAGCATAGTTAATAAACTAAACAATGGAGTCAGTTTCTTTTTGTATATGGAATGGGTCCACCACAAATTGTAGCATACCCTTAGTAATGAAATGAATGTCGAGTTATTTCTTAAAATGTCTCAACTAAAGATGAACTATCCAAAGTTAAAACTTTCAAATGACTACTGTTCGAAAGATCTACTTTATTAACTTATGTATATAAAATTCCAGCACTTTTTTGCATTATTGCACAAATTATGCATTTTTGAGGCAGGGTTATATGACAAAGGATGCTCCACTCTCCCCCTTCTATTTAAATGAAAATTGTAGGAAAATGCTTTAAATTGCCACTTAATCATGAAATTTTAAAAAAATATAAAAGAAACTATGTATTTCCAAGCAACTGTGGGAGTGTTGCAGAGGTTACCGCTCCTCCCTCCCTCTCTTCCTCCTACCCCCATTTCAATATAAGGGGTAATTAATCTAAAGCCCTCCTTCTTTATATAAAGGTTATTTATATAAGGATATAAAGGTACTTTATGTAAAGGTATTAGTTTTACTGCATCTAACACATTACTATAAATTAACAATAAAGAGATAACTTTCACAATAACCTAAAAGTTCATTAAAAGCAATTGCTAGTACTTTTCATTGGTATAAGTAAAAATAGTGCATATATATAAAAAATAAAATAAAAGAAAGCCGTAAGTACAACCAGATCTATAAATGTAAAATCCTTTGAGTAGTTCTGGAACTGAGATAGCTCACGGGCTAACTTGTTGTAAATTTCACAGTAGTACACAAGCAACCTGGATTCGGTCCATGCCGGCCAATGAAATTGTTAAGAGCAATTTTTAAGTGCTGATTTACCACATTTTTTTTTATATATGATAAGGGTGACAAACGAGCACACAGTCCACCTGATGGTAAGTGGTTGCTGCGGCCCATGGACATCTACATCTATCCTCTATTACAAATCAAAATATAGATGCGTTGTCACCCGTGAGGACTAAGATGGAATGCCTCATTTCCAATAAAAAGGGCCTCCGGCCACCTGCACTCACCAAGCAAAACACAGAGGTAAACCTCTACTTCACGCTGGTTTTCTGTGAGGTTGTGGTACCACCCCGGTTCCACAGCCCATCCGTGCGACAGCAAAAGCTGTCGGCTCTACCACTGCTAAAACATGCTCTGTGGTGAAAGAAAACATCATGAGGAAACCTGCATTTCAGATAAATAAAAAAAAATTAGGGAGATGTGAAGTTCGTCAACACGCATTGGGGCAACGTGGCAGAAATATCCTGGAAGGAGGCCTGTGTCCACCAGTGGGACGTTTATAGGCTGTAACTTTAACCTTTAAGTTCTAGAGAAAATCGCCCAGACAGACAAGTATTGTGGGGACTTTGTTTTGATATGTATTAAGTGATTAATAAACCTAGCAAGCTAACAGCATAGCAAAGTGGCGAAGCAATCAGCTTTGTAGCGGTTTCTAACGGTTGCCGTTGAGCAATCAGTTTCAAAATAGGAGGTTCAGATGCCTGGGTGATCAGTAATCGATTGCTGAAAACAGAATTTGAAAATTCGAAACCGTTCTCGAGATAATCGTGGGACAGACGGACAAACATCGTGAAATCAATAAGTGTCTTCGCAAGCTTCGCCACTTAATAAGTATACATCCTAAAAATCATTAATGTCAAAATGATTAGGTGGTAGGTAACATGTCAATTTATGATATTACACACTTTTAAAATTGACTTAGTAAGATGTTTTAAACTGATTGTGTAAGGATGAAAAAGCAAAACGTATGATGTCTATAATATTATTAGTCATTGTCATTTTCAACATTGTTTCTTAAAAGTATTTTCACTGGGTTTGTTTAGAATTTTAATATTATTTGTATATTAAGTACCTGGTGGTGGATGACAAAATAATATCTCTTTGCACAGTTAACAAGCACAGCATGTGATTGGTGTGCTTTTAAAATAAATATACAAGAGGAGGTCAAAAAGTTTGTAGAATTAACAGGAAAGGGGTTGAAATTAATTATTTTTCCTTTTCAATATATTCCCCATTAATCCTAATACACTTCTCAGACCGTTCAAATAACTTATTTATAACTCAAAAAAAAATGTTTTGTGAAGGTTCTCAAAATAGCCGATTTTACCACCACCCCATGAAATGCAAATATTCCTGTAACAAAATCTTCATGTCGAGCTAGAAATCCACACTGCGTGGTGCTGTACATGCATTTGCATTTCAGTGGATGCAGGTTCCCTATTAAACTGGTTTCAGTCATATCTTGCAAAAAGACAAATATTCCGAGAAGACAGTGGATTTAATTCTAACGGTGGTAGAGCCACGCGGCAGTTTTTGCTCTTGCACGTATGGGCCGGCTTGAGCCGTGTTGGCACCACAACCTCATAGAATACCGGCGTGAAGTGTAAGCTCTGCTTCTGCGTTTCGTCAGGTGAGTGCAGGTGACCGGTGGTCCAGTCCCCCCCCCCCATCAACATGGTAGCGGAATTACACCAAAGACTACCCCAGGAGGGTACCAGCACCCCTGAAGAATCCCTCGCTGAGCATCCACGACCATGTTATTCCACTCCTGAGCGTAGGTGCTCAGGCTGCCGCGCGGGGGGGGGGGGGGAGGATCAAAATTCCGCTCAAAAACATAACTGCTCGGGGCAAACTGAGCAAAAATACCAAGGCGACCCCTGCCACGCTATCTGTGAATTTCTGCAACATCAGGGGACTTCACTCAGACCTAAACGCCGTCCACTACCATCTAGAGACGGCGAAGCCGGCCATGCCCTTTTTGACCGAGACGCAGGTATCCTCTCTGGCTGATACTTCGTATCTCTCCTACGCCAGAGAGGACATCTGTTCTCGACACCTCGGCAGTCTTGAAGGTTCGGACCTGTCCATCCTTTTGCTACGCGTAGACAGCGACGACCATCCGCGCGTCTACGGGTGCCTCTATAGGTCCCATAGCGGTAATGCCGAAACAGACCGACTCATCGACCACGTCCAAATGGCTACAGATTCCTTGCTACAACAGGTCCCATCCGCCGAGATTGTGATCCTTGGCGATTTTAATACCCACCACGCCGAATGGCTCGGTTCATGTTTAACCGATCATGCAGGGAGATCTGTTTATGACTTTGCCTTGGCATATGGTCTGACACAACTGGTTAATTCGCCTACGCGGATTCCAGATGTGGAGGATCATACACCTTCCCTGTTGGACCTTCTGCTGACCTCTCATCCGGACGGATATCAGGTTTCCGTCGATGCCCCTCTGGGCTCTTCGGACCATTGTCTGATCCGGAGTATGGTACCACTCACGCTCCAATCGCAGTTGCGATCTGCAGCTTGCCGCCGTGTTTGGCACTATAGGTCAGCTGATTGGGACGGGATGCGGTCTTTTTTGCATCCTACCCTTGAGGGTGGGTTTGCTTCTCGCTGGAAGATCCTAGCGTTGTTTCCAATTCTGTTGCTGATGTGGTGCTACAGGGAATGGAACTATTTATTCCATCATCTGTGGTACCCATCGGAGGCAGATCTCAGCCTTGGTTTGGTCGCTCCTGTAAGACTGCATTACGCAGTAAGCAGGAGTGTTATCAAGCCTGGGCTGCGGCTTCGGCGACTCGGGATGTAAACACCAGCATACTTAAAAAGAAGTATAAATTCGCCTCCAGGTCCTTCAAAAGAGTTATTGCCAAGGCAAAGTCAGAGCACATAGGCAGAATTGGAGAGAAACTAGTTCGCCTTCCTTCGGGAACCCGTGCATTCTGGTCTCTCGCCAAGGCTGTCTAAGGGAATTTCTGTAAGCCATCTCTACCATCTCTGCACAGGGAGAACGACTCACTGGCCCAAGCTGCAAAAGACAAAGCCGACCTTTTAGGCTCCCTTTTTGCGTCCAATTCGACTCTTGATGACGGGGGGAAAACACCGCCGACCATATCGCGGTGTGAGTGCTCCATGCCGGATGTGCTGTTCTCACAGCGCTCGGTTCGCAAAGTACTCCTCTCCCTGGACATCCAGAAGTCGAGTGGGCCTGACGGGATCCCCCAATTGCGCTGAGGATGTGTGCTCCGGAGTTGGCACCGGTCCTAACGCGTCTTTTCCGGTACTCCTACTCTCTAGGCGTAGTCCCGAAATCATGGAAGACAGCTTTTGTCCAGCCGATTCCTAAAAAAGGCGACCGCTCAGACCCGTCCAACTACAGGCCTCCTTGTTCTCCAAAATAATGGAATCCATTATTAACTGCCAGCTCATGCGGTACCTTGAGGATCACCAGTTGATTAGTGATCGCCAATACGGTTTTCGTCGGGGTCGATCAGCTAGTGATCTTCTGGTTTACCTGACTCATAGATGGGCGGCGGCAGTAGAGTCCAAGGGGAAGGCGTTGGCTGTTAGTTTGGACATTGCAAAGGCCTTCGATCGGGTTTGGTACAAAGCGCTTCTATCAAAGCTTCCTTCCTATGGGCTTCCCGAGAAATTGTGTAAATGGATCACCAGTTTCCTTGCTGATCGGAGCATCAAGGTCGTAGTAGACGGTGCATGCTCTGATTACAAGCCTACTATTGCTGGTGTTCCACAAGGCTGCGTTCTATCACCAACGCTGTTTCTTTTGCATATCAATGATATATTGAAAGCTGGTAACATTCATTGTTATGCAGACGACAGCACTGGTGATGCTTATTATTATACATATTATAAACCGGCTATGCCAATATTTCTCGAGAAAACGTCGAGTAACTGGACAAACTTGTGTCTGAAGTCGAGTCTTTGCTGAATAAAGTCTCGGATTGGGGGCGACTAAATCTAGTCCAGTTCAATCCCCAGAAGACACAAGTTTACCGTTAAAAATAACTCCTTTGTCGTATCTCCTCAGTTTCAAGGCACTCCCCTTGCTACCTTAGCTAGCATCGAAATCCTCGGCGTCGCCATATAGAATAGTGTGCTGTTTCGTGGTCACTTGGAACTTGGAAGGGAAGGCTAAATTAGCCTCTAATAAGGCTAGGCATGCTCAGCAGAGCGAGACAGTATTTCATGCCGGCACATCGCTTGCAACTTTACAAAGCGCAAGTTCGGCCTCACATGGAAATACTGTTCTCATCTCTGGGCCGGGGCACCCCAATGCCAGCTCCTTCCATATGACCGCATCGAGCACAGAGCCATTCGAATCGTCGACGACCGAGTTCTTTCTGATCGGCTCGATACACTGGCGCTGCGTAAGGATGTTGCATCACTTTGCATTTTCTATCGAATCTACCACGGTGAGTACTTTGAGGAATTGTTCGGATTAATTCCAACCGCCAAATTTCACGAACGCACATCGCGTCAAATTTCACGATACCATCCACACCATCTGAATGCTAGGTGGTCCACGACTGTGCGTTTTACTAGGAGTTTTCTTCCTCGTACAACTTCTCTGTGGAATTGTTTACCACTGGCGATTTTTCCGGACCGATACGACTTAGAGAAACTTCTTTTTGACTTCGAGAAAAGAGCTTACACCTTTCTAAAAGGCCGGCAACGCATCTACAATTCTCCTGATTTTGTGGTTGTTCATGGACGGCGGTAGTCACTTACCATCAGCTGAGCCGCATGCTCGTTTGCCCCCCTCTTCTATAAAAAAAATAATTTCAATCAACTTCAAAAAAAGAGGAGGTTCTCAAGTCGACTGTATTTTTTTATGTGTTACCTCAGACTTTTTCTGAGTGTATGGATTTTGATTATGATCTGACGAGTAGTTTTTGAGTTATACTTAATAATGCGTATTTAATTGACTTTGACTACATTGATGATATTCTTATTTTATTTATATTGAAGTCTGTTGTACAAATTTTTTAATTTTACCATTTGTGTGGCTGCCGCAGCCAGGCTGCCTAGTGCGCGGGGGGCAAATTTGTATGGCCTACAAATAATTGTTGCAGGTCTGGATGTTTGTCCTTGTGCAATTTATGTTTGTAAACTGCCTCCACGACACAGGAGAAAATCCTAGTGTGGGGGTGACGTTTTTTTAAAAAAAAAAGAATTGCCTTTTAATTTTTTTTACTAATGGTTGGTGGGTCAATAGTAAACCTAAAATTAGCAGGGTCTCATGTACGACCAGTCTGAAACAAAGATATGAGTGTTTCATTTAATCAGGAAACATTTCAAATTTGATAGTGTAGAACAGGATGACAGACTTCTCTGTTACATTACTCTCTCAGACATCAGAGGCCGATGCTTGGTAGTGGTGTAATTAAAAGCTTAAAGGATGCTACATATTTTACAGTCTACGGTATGCCAGCGCATCATGGAAAAGTTGGGACAGCAGCATAAAGAACAGACTGAACGCCGAGTGGTCTGCATCAGTCAAGACTCCTTTTATCGCACTCTCACGCCATCGGAGCGGCTCAGGGCTGAGCGTGGTCAATTCAACTTCGACCACCCGGATGCTTTTGATGACAAAAAATTGCTCGCCGTTTTGAAAGATATTCTTGCTGGAAAGAAGGTTGAGATTCCAGAATATGATTACATAACAAATTCTATTAGGTGAGTTACACATTAGATTTTGATTTATTTAAAAATCTTTTTCATTTTTAAAATTATTACATCCATTGGGTGTTGTAAGTGGTTGTCTTAAGGATGGCTAGATCTTACGCTATTTCATATATGCTAACATTATAACATATGAACGTAAATTTTACGTGGTATGGCCATGCTATATTAGTAGTATATCTGCAACACGAATGGGTCGGCTCGACCGGGGATGCTATTAAAAAATATCAGCATAAAATGGCAGCTTGACATTGCTGTGTTTCGTATGGTGAGTGTAGAGAACCGGAGACCCATTTTACTGTAAATGAGGCATTCCATCTTAGTCCTTACGGGTGACAATGCATCTGCATTTTGATTCGTAATCGAAGATAGATGTAGATGTTTATGGGCCACAGCAACCACTTACCATCAGGTGTACTGTGTGCTCGTTTGTCACCATATCCTATAAAAAAAAATGAATGTAAGAATAGCCACTTTAAAGGTGCAAGATGTCTAGTACTCCAAATATCCAATCCTTCTACTAAGCATGCTGATGACGGCATGAATACATTGGTCAAGGCCCACCTTCAGCATTAGCTGTCACAATCAGTCCGAATTTTAATAGGTGATACTAAAATTCGGACATTTTCATTTAAATAAAAATAGATTTTTTTTATTAATCTGAAGTGACAAACGAATTTACAGTTCACCTGATAGTAAGTGGCTTATAGTAAGTAAGTGGGCTGCACCCGTGGACACCTGCAACCACATCAAGCGTCATCAACTCTGAAGACTAACCACTCTGACTGACTCAGCCTTGTAATTATAGTCCTATAATGTGAGGCATGTGTGTATACCCTTCCTTATTCTTATTTTTTTTTATTTAAAAAATATTGCTGCAGTTACAGTACACTGAGAGTAGTAAATATGCCATAAAGTATATCTTACGTGCGTGCGTGATGGCGTGCGTGCGTGCGTTGCGCGTTCGTGCGTGTGTGCGTGCGTACGTACGTGCTTGCATGCGTGCGCACGTGCGTGCGTGGTGTGTGTTAACTGCGGTAGGGTACTTTTCGTTTTTTTTTAATTTTCAATTTAAGTTATTAATTCAATATATTATGGTTGGAGCATCATTAAAGCAAATGCTTTGCACAGGCAAAGAGCGGAGCTTCCTATCACAGGATAGGAAGCTCCGCTCTTCTTAAACAATTTCATTATAGACTAATGATTAATACTTATCAAATTATTGTATACATTTATCAGATTATCAACATTTGGACAAGTGAATATGTGTGTGTATGTGTGCGTCAAGTATACACTACCCCATATCGTCCCGTGGATGTCGTAAGTGGCACAAAAGGGAGACAAATCAGGAGATTTTTATGTGGTAGAGTCTCATTACAGCTATAGTATGGTTGTAGCATGAATGGGTCCTCTCAACCAGAGCAGGACCACGCTCTCACAGAATACCATCGTAAAATAGCAGCTCAATGCTACTGTGTTTCGCATAGTGAGTGTAGAAAACTGGAGACCCTTTTTACTGAAAACAAGGCATTCCATCTTAGTTCTCCGGGGTGACAATGCATCTGCATTTTGATTTTTAATTGATGTCTATACATACATACATATATAGATGTCTATGGGTCACAGCATTCACTTACCATCAGGTGGACTGTGTGCCCGTTTATCACTCTTATTTTATATAAAACGATTGACAGCAGCGTCGTAGTGATAAACAACTAGGAATAAAAGAACTGCAGTTGCCAAGTGTGTCAACTATAGCAAATATCCCCTTTGTGATCTGTGGGAAGGCATTTGTTTAGCAGTGGATTTTGATAGACTGCAATGACGATGGTTACATAAGCGTTGTCTTACAGCTGAGAGCATTAGATGACCTCTTAATTTCTGTATAAAAATTGAAATATAGTTCTTTCTGATGTCATTTTTCAAAATCAAATTGTTTGTATTTTTGTTATAATGTGTATGATGTTTTAACAGTCCACACCGCTCGCACACAATCTACCCTGCAGACGTGGTGCTAATTGAGGGTATACTCGTATTCTATTTCCCCGAAGTGCGGGACCTCTTCCACATGAAGCTGTTTGTCGACACAGACTCGGACACGCGGCTAGCCAGGCGAGGTGAGTGCAGTTTTCATTTCAATGCAATCATTCACAATTTAAATTTTGTCCTCATTACAGTGTTTTAAATTCACTACTGAACATATGAATTTCCAGAGACTGTGAAAGATAGTCCGTATCAATACACTTCACTTATTAAGTTGTTGGATTCATCTAGTGTGAAAACTTTTTGTCATATAATCATCAATCACAAATAAAAAACTAGATACACAATGCCATGCAAAAATTGTGTATCTAGTTTTTCTACAGACTTCAAAAAGGAGCTGGTACTCAATTCGACCGTATGTTTTTTTAATGTGTGTTACTTCATAACTTTTTATTGGGTGAACCGATTTCGATGATTCTTTTTTTACTTGAAAGCTGGTGCTTCGCATGGGGTCCCATATAAATTTAATCAAGGTCTGACCAAATAGTTTTTGAGTTATTTTTATAATTTATATTGAAGTCAGTTGTACAAAATTTTTAATTTTATATTATTATTAGTGATCGATGCATATAGTTGAGTAATAATTTAGTGTTTTGCTATAGATACAAATTGTCGAATTCCTATGTTGTATGGTTTTAATAGACGTTGTTAAAACTAAATTTGTATGCTTCAATATAAGTAAAACAATTTTGCTCATTTTATATTAGTTTGTTTAAGAATATGTCAATTGATGCAGTTTATATATATTATACGTGGTAGAGCCATGCTGCAGCTATATTATAGTATAGTTATATACTATAGTATAGTATAGTAGAATAGTTGTAGCACGAATGGGTCGGCTCGACCGGGGAAGGACCACGCTCTCACCGAATACCAGTGTAAAATAGCAGCTGAAAACTGCTGTGTTTCGTATGGTGAGTGTAGAGACCCTGAGACCCTTTTTTCTGGAAAAGAGGCATTCCATCTTAGTCCTCACGGGTGACAACGCATCTGCATTTTGATTCGCAAGCGAGAATAGATGTAGACGTCTATGGGCCACAGCAACCACTTACCATCAGGTGGACTGTGTGCTCGTTTGCCACTCTATCCTATAAAAATATATTTTTAATACTTTTTTTAACAATATGGCCCTTGATATTGTTTTTTAATACTTGTTATTAGATATTGGTAAATGCATCAAAAAAGCCATAAAGGAAACAAGAAGAAACATACCCTTGTAATGTATTTTATTACTCAAAACAATATGTTTGTAAAATAGGGCTTCTTAAATTAATTTTCCTTTTTTTTGTTACTATACCTCAAAACTTATTTAATTTAAATTAAAATTTTTAAAATTAAATAACTATGAAAATGTAATGGTTTGTCTTCTTATCTAGTTTGAACATAACTTTCCTCCCTCCCTCAATTGCATGCTTACATAACTGCCACCACTGAACCCAACACTACTAGAAATCGAAAAAGAAGAAATAACCACTTGCAATTTCCAGTGCCTCGAGATATCATGGAACGTGGACGCGACCTGGAACAAGTGCTCAACCAGTATATGAACTTCGTGAAGCCTGCCTTTGAGGAATTCTGCTTGCCAGTAAGATAACCTTTTTACTCTTTGAATAATATAATATCATAGATAAATATTGTATTTTAAATGAGTGGGTTTTATTCGATATCTATAAATCAATTTGTTGCCTTTTATTTCAGACAAAGAAATTCGCTGATGTCATCATACCGAGGGGTGCGGACAACTTTGGTAAGATTTCCATTAATATTTTTTCACGTAATCCATCGACGAATCGAGCGATTTTAAGCTAAGAAAAGACTTCTGCTCTTAGTCTTTTTTTATAACAACATAGGACCGGAATCGGCACTGAGCACTGCTTCTAAATATTCGTTAACTTTTTTGAGAGATTGATTGAGCGGACCTTTGAATTCTTTCTTTCTTTCAAATGAGAATTTATGTGGATTTCTCAAGACATTGCGCAAACAGATAAAGCTGATATTTTTATTTAGCAGAGGTTTAGTTGTATTCGAATCAGGCATTACAAAAGCCAGGTTGCGTCTATTTACTGCAATAACCATGTGGAATATAATCTAAAAAGTTATACAACTTTTATCCAACACTGGCAAAACTACAACCGTACGAGTCCAAAATCAAAGGAAAAAAAAACTTTTATTCTGCTCCTGGATTTCGAACATAGCAATCACCCACCATAAAATTAAATTGCATCACAAGCGTTTCGATGAATACCATTGATCAGTTACCTCGACCGAAAATACCTTTTTGTCCGGACACCTATTACTTATACGAGGGTGCGTTTTTAAGTTCGCGGAATGGGTAGGTAGGTAATTAGTGGGGACGTCGCTGAATTACATGCTAATTGAGCAACTCAGTATAAATACCGGGTTTTATTGTAATTAGATCATTAGTCTTTGAGTTATAATCAACAAAACAAGTCAATCGGGAAGAAATTGTGAAATATGGAGAAAATCGAGTTTCATGCCGTTATAAAGTTTCTTACCAAGCGCGGAAAATCAGTTCAGACTATACTGAAGAGATGTCATCCGTTTACGGAGACTCTTGTCCAAGTAAAACTATGATTTACAAGTGGCATACCCTTTTTTAAATAAGGCAGAGAGTCACTTGAAGACGACCCACGGCCAGAAAAGCCGATCGAGTTGACCACTTTGGAAATTATTTAAAAAGTAAAAAAATTAATATTTGAAGATGCCCGCCTACAGAAAAAACAGCTCGCAGAAATGGTTGAAGTATCAGATGCAACCATTTTCAAAATTCTTCATGAACATCTTATCATGACTAAAGTCAGCGCAAGATGGGTGCCTAGAATGCTCACACCGCCTCAAAAGCAACGGCGCGTGGAGTGTTCTCGTGCAGTTTTGGACATCTGTATCGAAGACAAAGATGGAGTGTTGGAATTGTTACTGGTGACGAAACTTGGGATCACCATTATAAACCTGAGCCCAAACAGGACTCTATGCAGTGGCACAAAAAAGGCATACCACCACCCAAGAAATTTAAGGTGGCACAATGGCTGGCAAAATCATGGCGACAGTCTTTTGGGACTCAGAAGGAATTCTATTGATTAATTATAAAGATAAATTTGTCTCAATAACTGGAAATTACTACGCTTCAATCTTAGAACAATTGAAGGAAGCCACAAAGTAGAAAAGAAAGGGAAAATTGACCAAAGGAATCCTTCTTTTGCACGACAACGCGCCTTTTCACAAGTGCCATGTTGCAATGGCTGCCCTGCAGAAGCTGGGCTTCGAAATTTTGCCACACCCATCCTATATCGGGAATATAAGGCCTGGCCCCCAGTAATTATTATCTATTTCCAAACTTAAAAAAGCACTTTGTAGGAAAAAGTTTTTTAGTGATGAAGAAGTGAAGGAAGCAGTTTCGGCGTATTTTTCAGACAAAGACAAATCATTTTTTTTGAGGGTATATAAGTTAATACATAAGTTAATTGAAAGATCCGAAAATGTATTAGTTAGTAGCAGGTGAATATATTGAAAAGGAAAAATAAATTTGGATTTTTATTTTGACTCCTTACTCTCCATTCCGCGAACTTAAAAACGCACACTCGTATCATTTTGTTTACATATTCTGTGAATGTGAATTCTTCATGCATTATGCAGAGTAAAACTATCAATAAAAACATCATTCTTAGTTTATTTTAAAAGAAGTCTCTTCAAAGAATCTTTCTTTTGCAAAATATTTAACTAGAACCTTACTAGGTAAGTAATAAAGGTCATAGCCACTGCAATTAGACAAAATATTACCTTTAAACTCACCCATTATAAAGGAACTTGTTGCAGCGGCTATGCTCTTATGTAGCTGCTAATTCGAATCGTAATTCAAACGCGTTAAAGTCCATTTCTCGTTGTTGCAGTGGCTATTGACTTAATCGTGCACCATATATGGGATATTATGTACAAGAAGAGGCCAGCACCGAAGGTCGTGAACGGAAACTGTAATGGCACTCATCTGGAGGTTGATGAGGGAAATGGAAGACGAATGTCTGGAAGCTCGGAGGATACTCTCAGCCGATAGCCAAAGGCAATACGGAACTTGAATCAGTTTGATTCATGACCTGTCAGATCTGTGACCTGCGGAACGAACCCAATTTGTTTTATCTACCGACTTCAAAAAGGAGACGGTACTCAATTCGACCGTATGTTTTATTAATGTGTGTTACCTCATAACTTTTTACTGGGTGAATCGATTTCAATGATTCTTTTTTTATTTGACAACTTGTGCTTCACATGTGGTCCCATATAAATTTGATCAAGGTCTGACCAACAGTTTTTGAGTTCTTAATAATTTATATTGAAGTCGGTTGTACAAAATTTTTAATTTTAAATTATAGTTCTTTCAATCCAGTTACTAAAAGTATAAGCACAATAATATTTTAGACTTATTCAAACAATCTGAATATGTTGGCATTATTTTATCATCAGTTTATTTACGACCAGTATTATTTATAATTCCTTATGCCCATTTATTTAATGATTGATAGTGTGGATAAGCTCCCAAGTTTTTTTATAATTTTATCTATACATATAAATAAAATTGTAGTCAAAATAACAGCTTATTAAGCTTACCCCGCCTATATAATATATATGATGATGAACACCCTTTTTAAACAGAACTATTAATGTTTCGGAATAAAATGATGAGACATTTTAAAAATGTAAAATCTATTCAAGTAAATAAAATTGCAGTGTCTATTTGTAATGTAAAAATAACAGCTTTTGCTTTTTTACTAAATGCATATGAAAATAAATACGGTACTTATAACAAAAAACTATGTTTAACATTTTTGTTTGTTTGACTGTTTGCTTCGGCTAATCTTCGAAATGGCTGGATTGATTTTGACAGAACTTTCATTAACAGATTAGCTGATGTTATAAAGAGTAATTTAGGGAGTAATTTTAATTTTCTGCCAACTTCCAAAAAGGATACGGTACTCAATTCGAGTGTATGTTTTTTTTATGTGTGTTACCTCATAACTTTGTACTGGGCGAACCGATTTCGATGATTCTTTTTTTATGTGAAAGCTGATAGTTCTCGTGTGGTCCCACACGAGAACTATCAGCTATCAAAACTATCAAAACAAAATTTTTAATTTTTAATTATAGAAAATGAATCAGGGTTCCACGCAAAAAAAATTAAATTCCATGAAATCCAATCGTAATTAATCCCACGTGGACGAAATCGTGGATAACAGCTAGTAAATAATAGATCTTTAATTTTTATTTTAAACATTTTCTTACATCTCACATAGTTTTCGCTTTAATTACAAGAAACTGTATTTAACCTTCGTCTGGTGACGTGCATATGAGTCCACAGTATTGGAGAGGGGACGTCAATATGACGTATCAATATAAAGCCATAAATAATGTATATTATGGATAGTGGTAATAAAATAGGTCATATTTTATAAAATTAGGCATGTTTGATTTTAAAATAAAACACCTTTTTGACAAATTAAATAAAAAAATAACTTAAATCATACACATGAACTTATAATGAAATTTTGGTCTGTGTTTTGGTAGGCATGAGATATATCATCATAATATTAAAAAAAAACTCAGAAGAAAAACAAAATCAACATTATTCTCTAATTAAGAGTTAGTTAATTATTTAAAAAAAATATTTTAGTGTATTCCATACAAAAAATTTAAATTATACCTGGTAACAATAGACACAAATTTTCTTAAGACAATCTAGGCATGCTGGTTTTCTCAACTTCTTGCATAAGTATGACGTTCTATTTTTTCTTTGTTGGACATATTGTACATGTCCCACGTTTTTCCAGCTTTGCAGATGTAGAAGGTTCAGGTTCTGCATCTTCTATCTTCAAGATCCGCTTGATAGAAGCGCGTATGTCTCGAGAAATTTTTTGATTGTTACACCAGCGCAACATGCAGGGGCTTGCAAATTTGGTCGGCTACTGTACTGAAAAACGTGTATCTTTCAACATTTTTAACATTTTAAGGGTATTGGCACTTGTACAGTACGTATGAATTTACTACAAAAATATCCATCAAACGGTAAAAAATAACGAATGACCATCGCTTCGTTCTTCGAATGCAAGAATAGTTACTGCACATATTGTTTTATAATAACACCCATCGATATATATGTACTACAATCCGTACAGTGTGTCATTTAGTGTGGTTTCAATTAGACATGGAACCGGGTACTCGGCCTAGATTGGGCCGAGTACTCGGCCGAATACTCGGCTTTAAAAAACGCTTTAAAATTTCCCTTACAAACTAGACCCAAATAGGGCCGAAAAACTAGTGTTTTTCCATCACAATTTTCTTCTCTTAAATTTTAAATATTAGTAATAATAATTTCTATTATAGATTCTTATGTACGTTCTAAATATTTCTGCTGCTTCTCATGTTCCTGATGTTATAATGTGTCCAATGTAATAATAATTATATTTATAATTAATAAAATTATATTAATTTTATTATAATAAATTTTTCTCTGGAATATAATTAAGGCCGAGTACTCGGTACTCGGCAGTTAATATTCGGTGCTCGGCCGAACCCTAAATAAGGCCGAATCCGCAGAGTACCGAATCCAAACCGAGTACTCGTCCCATGTCTAGTTTCAATCTACTAGTTAGTCTGTGGTTTCAATTTTCATGCAGTGTGGAGTAGCGCTAATAATACAAGATTTCAAATGAAAGTTTAAACCTGGACGTAAATAACTATTCAGTAGTTAAGTAAGTAAAATTATTTGTTGTTCAAGTGAATAAATAGGCAATAATATCGTAATATTACAAAAGCAAAAATCATGAAAAAATATATTTATTTATATAAACTGACCGCGCAGGCACAACGAGCTTACTCCCGCGCATGCGCGAAGACAGAGTAGTACACATTTTTTTGTAGAAAGGCTTCTTTTTAGTACGTAATACATATAACTCAATGATAACACCATTTTCGTGTTATTATAAAACAATATTATTTCTGGTTTTTTCACCTTCTTGATCGTTACACTTGTCATGGTGCATGGACGTTACAAGATGAGATGTCTGTTACGTTTGGGTACATAAGAAACCATAGTTATTCCCTTTGTAAAACCATAAAAAGTTTGTCAGACTGGTCTCCTTCGTTTAGGGTTGAATTCGGGGGGGGGGGGGGGGGTATTTCTCTTTTATTCTTGTTTAAAGTACCCACATAAGTAAGACCCTTTTCCTTCATAAGCGATTCGATTTGATTGATGTAAACCAATTGTCTCCGGTTATATTTCTATATTTCGGTTGGATTTTTGTATAGGTTTCGTCAGTCGTAAAATGCTCTCTGTAGGTTTCGAGTACTCCTTTTCTTCATGCGTCAATCGCTGTCCATCCGGAACTTATCCACAGTATATATAATAAGCACTGTAGAGGTAATTGGTTAAAGCGTCAGTCATGTACATGAGCGTCATACCATACTTGCCCGGTTTCTTCGGCATATAAATGAGGAATTTGCAACGACAACGGCATCTGACAAGCATTTTGTCAGTACACATGTAAGAACCATGAGTATAGTATTTTTGGCAGTTCGAAGTGAAAATACCATACAACTCGGATATATGTGTAGCCGGATCATTTTTCTTTTTTACTTCTCTGGTATTGTGATCATTCGAAATGTAATGCTGTTGGTAACAGAAGAAAACGTAAACTGCACACGAGGCAGAGCTACTAGGGGGAGTGGTCGCGGGGGGCACGCCATTTCTAAGAAATACAATGATTTTCGCGTTGCAACGTCAAATTAACGGTACGTCACCAGTTGAAGGTTAAAGTGGTTTTTTGAAAAATTTGCTCAAATTGCTAAAATCCGATTTTTGACAGACGGGTAAGCAGTTCGCATCAACTTTTACTATAATCCGGCGGCTATCATCTAAGTCGTTTGTTCATAAATCTTTTTGTGTTCTGTCTCGATCGCACTGGTTAGGCTCACGGAGCGCACTAGTAGCTAGTGCATAGCCGTGTATAGATGTAGAGCCACGCTGTGGCTATATTACATGATTGTAGGTTATTTAGTGGTATCATGGTGGTAGCAAAAAAGAGTCGCCTCGACCTTGCTAAGGACTACGTAGTAACAGAATACCAGGCAATACCAAATACCAATCAAGCAGTTTAATTAAGCTGTTTCATATCGTAAGTGTAGAAACCCTGAAACCTTTTTTGCTGGAAACTTGGCATTCCACATTGGTCCTCAGGGGTGACGACGCATTTGCATTTTGATCCTTAATCGTGTAAATGTAGAAGGGCCACAGAATGCAGTTATCATTAGGGGACTGTGTATTTGTCACCCTTGATCTATATTTAAAAAAATTTCGTGTAACAATATAGCAAGAAACATAGAAAGTTATATATTTAAAATATGGTGAAGAATTTATCACTCCGTTTCGTCCCATAATTACTGTAGCGAATATGAAAAAGTCTAGAATTTTTTTGTTGACTTATCCATGCTATTTTCATTGTCTTGTCTTTCCTTTGAAGAGTGCATTTTATTTAACCGCCTTTGCCCCAAAATGTGTTTTAAAATGTTATATATTATACGCACATATCTATTGCTTGTATTATTATTATATAAATGTATTTTTAAACTAGAACTATTTAAGCATTTAAATAATCTATGGTGTATTAAGATATATAATATTTCTTAAGTATTTATATTGTGTGCAAAGTTTTGGAACATACAGGTTTTGGGAATCTTGGGGAGTTTATAAGAGTTAAAGCTAAAATGAGAGTATATAGGGAAGGTTAGATGGTTTGTTTTAAGTATACAAAATATTATAATTGAAAAAAAAACGTTGTGTGAGAATGTACGAATTTTGTCATTATGTAGAGTAAATTAGAAACAACACGTGTGAAAACATCATCTGTTATATTTCGAACAAAATGGCGTCTAATTTCGTAATATATCTATAACCTGTTCTAATATATTTTCACACGACTGTAAACAAAGTTAAGCATACCTAAATAGTTTTAAAATTAAAATGTAATGTTTTGTGGAGATAAACGTCAATGTAGAAAATGTGTTAACAACATGATTTAAAAAAATAAGCCTTTTCATTTAATGTAACTTTTACACGCTTTCATTATGGAATATCCGCAAGGTACACTTCACACAGTACGTAAAAACAACTTGTACTTGTTTAATTTTTATAAAACGATTCTGTTTTTAGACAATAATTACATTTCGGTAGATTTACAGAGGTTCAATTAAGTTAAAAAGTTAACAATGAAAAACGTGTACGCTTAATTAAACTTTACAAGTTTTAAGTGGCTTTTTACCATTTACTTTGTCAATGACGACCTATAAAAACTGCCATTTAAAAAAAAGAGCGCTTATGGCATATTATCTATCAGATAGGTATAATATATTAATATTAAAAACGTTTTATAAATTGACATTTCAATAAATCGCCAGTCACAGATCTAGCCGAATTCTGAAATCTAAAAGCAAACCCAGTAATCATACTTAATGTGTTGTGTATGAAATATAATCGAATATATAGAATGAATGTTATGAATTATAAATCCAAGTTGTAATTTTGCATGCGCAGAGAAGACACGCTATATCTTAAAGTGCATAGTCTTTTCCGATACACAATGTCAAAACATTTTGTGCGTGCTTTAATTGACTATACTGACTTTTTTTTATTTATTTAGTATTTCTTAAATATTACTGCTGTTAGCTCATACGATATAAGTAACGACTTAGATTAAATTAACAGTGATTTTTATAATGAGGGAAGTGCAAATTAAGTTTTTATTTAGGGTCACATGTATTTCTTAAAAACATTGTGATACCGCTTCGTTATTATATTCCTACAAAGCTTATCAAATGTATTGCGCATGCGCGTCAAACGTTCCAATACAATTATTATGCTTTTACCGTATTATTTAGGTTAAGATTAACTCTATAATATGGAGTGTAGAGTACAAGGAGAACCATCTTATAAGGGGCGAAAGTTGAAAAAGTGTCCTACTATTTACTGAAAATAGAGGTTCCAAAACCTACCACAATAGCGCTGGCGTCTGAAAAACTACGATATGAATATAGCTGTTATAGAAGGAGTGAAGTCAGTTGAATTCAAATATTAAAAAAAAAATCATGATTAGAGTAGTTAGTAAAATGCCAGTATACAAATTCGCAACTATTTACGTAGTACAAAACCAAGCGGATTGGTCGGTCCTTGTTTATTTCTCCATCTTATTCTAATTACTTTTGGGCTTTTTTTAATTTATCCTATGCTACTGCAGCGCCACCCTTATTGGACACGTTTTTAGGGACACTTTTCATATATAGAGATGGTCCTACTTCTCTCTACAGTCCATACTCTATATGTTAATGTCTGTATAATAAGGCTGACATTTTATAAAGTACATAGATTTAAAAAAAAACTAATTTGAGGTATGAGTTCACGGCAAATACAGGCCGTGAAGAATTATAAAAAAAAATGTATATATGTATGTATATATATATATATATATATATATATATATATATATATATATATATATATATATATATATATATATATATACATACATTTTGCTTGAAAAGCCAAGGGGATACTAGTATGAAAGACTTCTATATATACTACTAAATTGGCAATACAGAACAAAAACTCACGAGGCGAGTAGCTAGCACGGTAAATACGCCACGCAGTTGTATTTTCATTTACAACTGTTATTAATTTTAGGCAAATACGAAATAAAGTTACATACTTTTCAGAAAAAAAAACTTGAAATCATATTCACAAAGTGTGCATATAAATAATGTGGCGGCGCTGTCGTCGCGCCACAAGCGAAACACATCGAAACCTAAATCGCGCTTACAAAGTTCCGAAGTTAAAGCAGCATATATAGACTAGCTCCAAACTACCAACTCCCCGGGCAGAACACTTGGCCCGGCGGGAGTTCTCCCCTTTTCCTTCCACTCGCCACAGTGGTTACCACCCGACGTGATATGAACACACAACCTTCGGAAACTACAACTTCAATTCTTTATCATCCTCAAGTACCCCATTCATTCGCTCCCGAGCAGATATTGTATGCAGTCTTCACATTCTGCAAGCCATCTAGATTTAGAAAGGTTCATCGCAGCACTGGAATAATAATGCTTCCTGTTCCTTCAAGCTACTGTCTGCGCTACAGTGTTCGGCACGGCTCTGAGCCTTACTGCTCGCCTCTGCTTCACGGCACTCTCGCAGATTACTTGCCTTCTTCTCGACTCACCGCAGACTTACAAGGCAATTCCCTGGTACTTGCAAATTCGTCGACATTTAGACTGCACTATCGACCTCCGGTCTGAGCAGGGGGGTAATGTGGCGGCGCTGTCGTCGCGCCACAAGCGAAACACATCGAAGCCTAAATCGCGCTTACAAAGTTCCGAAGTTAAAGCAGCATATATAGAATATCTCCAAACTACCAAGTGGAGCGTTGGCCGCTCCCCGGGCAGAACACCTGGCCCGGCGGGAGATCTCCCCTTTTCCTTCCAACCGCCACAAATAATGACAGTTTTTTTTGTTACATTAAACATAATCAGTGTTAGATTGTCGAAAACAAAGTTTGCATTTACAAAACAAGGAACTTGTCTTCTCGGCTGCTCGCAGTCGACTAAAGAAGTTACGGAGAATTGACCGTAACGTAGTGCGCAATGTATTAAGTCCGCAGAGCCCGTGTTGTAGTATACATAGATTTCTTAGACTAGTATAAGATGAGCGTAAGGCACCTGTCAAAGCATAATCTTTATAAAAAAAATTTGTTCTTTAAAATGTTATTGTTCTTTATACACTATTAGTTCTTTTATTGAACTTAAATTAATTTTTTAGAGATATTAAATGCACACAAATTTAGTGCGGCAACTGTCTCTAAATTCTGTCATGAATGTTGCATTTGTAACAAATTTTGGGTGAAGAATACGACTGTCTGCACAATATATAATTTTAATTTTCATAACCACTTTGTCATTCGGGTAGAAATCGTTCATTTTTTTTCGTCTCGACCACGCCCAGTTCCTTATTTATATTAATATTTTTTTCTTCTGAAATGAAGCACGCGTGTAATATGAATCCGATTGCGATGAACGGCCGTGTCTTTCGCGGAATAAAAATGTAGTACGCGCCAAAATGGTTTTCTCATAAATTATAGCATATTACAAAAATCCTTAGCAATCAGTCATTATTTTAGGGTCAACCCCCTCTCGAGGATGGAAACACCTTATGGGAAAGCGCCAGGCCAGACCGCGGAATTGAAATTTTCTTACGTTTTTTGCAATTTGCAGGTCAGTGTCAGGTTGTATCTTTAACAAAATATGATTCGCGACCGTAACGAGTATGTGTGTACAGAATTATTAACATTATAGTCATCAATACAACCCTCTAAGTGCGTATAATCCAATTGTATGGCTAGTTCCAGAAAAACTAATTCAAAGGGATTATATGAACTTAGAGGGTTGTATTGATGGTTTTAATGATAATAATTCTGTAAACACATAATCGCTACGGTCGCGAATCATATTTTGTTAAACATACAACCTGACCCTGACCCGCAAATTCCAAAAAACGTAAGAAAAATTGAATTACGCGGGCCACCCTGGCGCTTTCACCTTAATGAGTTAGAAAGAATATTTATATTGAAATACATGAATATTCAAAGCCTACGATTTCGAAAGCCTCTCAATACCCCAAGGCCTTAGTTCTTTAAATCTGGAACTGATTGTATCTTATACATTTAAGTAATAAGTATTTAATTGTCATATTAAATCGAATAATGGACGTATGTATGTGTACCTCTTATAACAGTGAATTGTTTCAAACAGTTGCTTATGATCTTGTGGAGAAACATTATAAAAAGCCGCACAATGGAAAAAGTGACTTGTCATATTTTGATTTGTATTTTCAATTAATAAATCTATTTGTGGTTTTTTTTAAAGTAACAAATGTATTTGTGCAATTTGTGGATATTAAAGCAACAACGACTGACCATAGACAATTGTAATGTTCTTTTTATTATTTGAATACTGTATGATTAATATCTTTATAGAATTACATATACCTAAGCCAGTATAACTATTGATGTAAACGACCCGGGCGACTTATAATGGATAAATGTTAAAACGTAATAAAATAAACTATTGAAACAAATGGACTATTATATTTATTGTTTTAATTTATTCTTATAATCCAAAAGAGCATTTAATTAACTACGTATTTAACATACTTTACCATATCAAACAGATAACTATAAAATGCTAAAAAAAGGTTATCTTATCAAATAATTCCGCCTGCCACTCTCTTACATATTACTTCTGCCAAATATCAGTGCTTGCATCACTGTATTCCGGTACATAGAGTACAATTACAGGATGTGAGGCATTCGACCGTTACCTAATAGGTAATACCTATGCATACGACCATAGTCTTCAGGGGTGATAACGCATCATCTGTCACTTCAGTTTTATTAAAAAATATGTTGAAATACCAAAAATATATAAATTCTTTAAATTAATTAAGGTTTTACCTATTTCCTGTATTTTATTGTTTGCAAAAACAGGTTAATCTGGTGATTATATACATATATATTTAAATTTTATCTAATGATTGAAAAATTTCTTAAATAAATCACGTCACGACAAAATTCGATCGAATACTGCAATTATTGCTTATTGAATAGGAGTGCTATGGCCGCACTGTGCCCTGTGTGGGAGAGAGACAACTGCAGCTCGGGCTGAATATATCAAAGAAAAGTCATCAATCACTAATAATAAACTAGATACACAAACAGTGACAAAAAATGTCCTTACGGAATGAGCGCCCACTCGAACATTTGGGTGCGCTCTTAATTTGTACGTAGCTTTGTGAATACAACTTTAGGCAATGCATTTAAGATTGAATTTATATTAATGTATTTTTATTTTAATTATAATTATGTCAAAACAATTGGCAACAGTTTTTGGAGAACTTTTACATGGGTTTCTGTATCTAGTTTTTTATTAGTGATCTATGTGAAAAAATATGACAAAGTCATTATCTCACATTATCTTGTTTCATCCTACAAAACTGGACCGATATTTATTTTTCATTCAAAAACTACATATAAGAAGGAATGTGACTGTATCTATGTTTTTCTTTTGTTTTTTTTTATGTTCGTTAACTTTGCTTGCTTGATTTCTGGTATAACTAGATCATTTTAGAAGGTTCCTTCCTTGTTTAAAAATAATTAAAATAGGAAAAAAAACAGGAACATGATAGTGGTAGATAAAAATTGTATCACAAAATATTTGCTGTAGTGTCATTATCCAGGGAAAAACTGTTTAACAGTTGTGTGGCTCCGCTTGGACACTCTTTCTGCTATTGATGACAGCGCCAATCTTCATTTGAAAGGCACAGTGTTTTGTATGAGATTATGTGACAGTGAATAATTGGAATAAGTTTTTAGATTATTATTATGATGTAGTCTGTTACTTAACTTTTTAAATACAATATGCTTTTTATTTTTTTTCCAGTGGCCATTGACTTGATAGTGCAGCACATATCGGATTACTTGAGAAAAAGTCCGGTCGACAAGTTGAATCCTATCGGTCTGTCGCCGTCCGTGCCGGGCAGTCCACAGCGCAGCGGCCTGGGCAGCCGGCCGCACTAACTCGCACGCTTACCTCTTTACAGCTTTCTAGTGTTTAAAGGTTTGCAGTGCTATGAATGAGGCTAGGTAGTTCTAAGTAACGCACAAGTTTTAATATGCTAATATTACGCCACATGATATTATTAATATTTATTAGTCGTTATGAAACGCGGCACGTGGATTTTATGACGGGGTTGCTCACTATTTTGGAACAGTATTTAGTATTTTGAGCGGCAAAAATAGCATGGAGTTGAGTAACTAGCGTTGCCAACTATTTTAGGTAAGAATTTAACATAGTATTTTTTGGAAGCAAAAATAGATGTGCTTAATATTTACACCATAAATTTCGAGTAAAATCCTGTTAAGAATATCTTAATGTTTAATACATACAGGTTCATACAGATATAGTATACCATTTCATTGCAGCACAATAATATTTAGTGACGCTTACTACATATCATCGTCCGCTATACTAAATAACATTATTGGATAACCCCTCTTGCTCTTGTTGTAAATATTAGTGGTTGATTAAAAAATCGAAAACACAGTACAGTCGTTAAATATGTTTATGATAAATTATCTAGTACGTAGTAGTTTTAGTAAAAAAATGAAAATATCTAGTTTCAAACATATGTACAGGCAATTATTATTATTAGACTTGCAACGAATATTCGGCTATTGTTCGGTATTCGCCCTATTCGGCTACTTTTATCATATTCGGTCAAATACCGAACATCTAGGTAGTAGGTACTATTTGACCGAATACCGAATATCTACTTCAGTAAGATGTTTTGTTGTAAAGCACGGTCGCGAAGCAGACATTTTTGTATTGCTTTGCATTTTTAAATTTAAGTCCCATCATAAAAAGTTTTATTTCTATTGCAACTAAGATAGTTTAGGACGTTTTGAACAGTATTTGTGATTCGAAAACCGAGTTTATTCTCAAGTTATTAAAGTTCACATTTGTATGGATTGCAATAATTTGAAATTCTTCCTGCTCCGCGATCACGCCATAGTCAGACTATTGGTAGAATGAAAATATTGATTTCTTTTTCTTGTAATAATTAAAGTAGTTATAGAAGAGGACAGTGCGATAAAAGAGCGAGAAACAATTATGCCGAATAAAAATATTCCCGTCACGCGCCTGCAAAATACTTTTGCCTAATATTCGGCTATTCGGTCAGGAGGTCCGCAGAAAATTTGGTCAACTATTCGTTGCAAGTCCAATTACTATCAATGACTACTCCCCAACTTGCCAACAAGGTTTCATATATTTATTCAATAAACATGACCTCATGACGATGTCCTCGTACAGTCCTACTGTGTTATTGAAAGTCTATCGCGTTGGTTTTTTACATCGACCAATAAATGTAAGTCAATAAGACAAATCTAAAAAATACGACCAACGTGTTGCGTTTAAAACCGTATCCGTAACCCCAAAGAGCGAATAATGATTTAATATATAAGAATTTTACAAGCCAGTCAGAGTGATTATTCTTATGTATATTTTTTTACTCAGTCCTTTGAAACTATAATTTATTGTGAGTTGATAGTTTATTTTAAGGATTTATTAGTCAATAAGAGCTTACAAGATTAGAGGATATTCATGAACAAGTCAAGGGATATTGTCAATATACGCTATTTTGTTCTAACTAAGATATATATATATATGTAGTACGAAATACTAATATAACATAGCTGCTCTTTTTCTTGAAGCATCTTATATTAAAAATAAAACAAGTACGAAAAGCCATTAAAACAGTAATTAGATTAGGAATTGATGTTAATTTAGATTTCTATATTAGTATGAAAGTGGAAGTTTTTTATTTATTTAATCGATGTTAAAAACCTAGAAGAAAAGAAATTAAAAGCTTTAGCACGGTTTCTCTTTGCAAAAAAAGAGAAAAAGGCTTCCACAGAATATTCAGTTCATTTGAATACTAGCGGTGAGTATAATGAAAGTAGATAATAAATATAATTCTTAATTGAAATACATTATGCACCCGCAACATCATGCACATACATACATACGTAAGCATTAAAAAATTAAGAAAACTGTTCAACGTATAGCCAGCCAATCGCTAACATCCTATTCATGAAACTTCACATAGATACCAATATAAAAATCCTAAAAATCTCACGTGATGGCTTCTTCTGCCGCTAGGGTGGCGTCACTAAGGAATGAGGTGAAATCATGAAGCAAATACAAAGAGGAGACGGCATACGCAACTGCACTGTGATTCCAAGTAGGTCCTGACATCATCATAGTGGGCGTGGCTTTAGTTAGTATACTGTCAGCATTCGTCCTGTGCGCTTATGCGTTGAAAATCGCAAATCGGTGTATTTTCGTAGTATTTAAGAAGAAAAGGATGAAGTGTTGTGTTTTATCGTGTAAAAACTACTCAGATAGACGCTCTGATGCTATGGATGGCATCACATTTCATGTAATTTTACACTTAATTTATTAAAATAGTTCTAGAAAAATCTCTTTGCGTCGGCTTTCAAATATAATTAAATATATTTGACACTAGATGGCGACACTTCGTGTCTTGTAAACTAAAAATATAAAGGTACGTAGAGCTCAGTATTGGTAAAATAATTATACGAAGGCGCTGAAATTTTTATTGCATTCGGACATAAAGAAATTTTAATCGCCAAAATGTTATTTTTATAGTTTATAATCATTTTGTGAACAGGCCGCCATCTATCGTCAAGGTACCTAAACTACATTACAACATCGATATGGAACGATTCGAGTAGTTTTACTATTTATCGGTAGATGTAGATAGTGTAAAGTGGGCGGGGCTTAACATCCCGCAAATTGTCACGCGTTGTTACATAGTGATATCTAATTACAACACCTCCTCTTTGTATTTGCTTCATGGGTGAAATATCTGACAGGTTTCACGGCAGGAAAATTAAATCGTTAATAAAATAACAGCATCCACTTACCATCAAGTGGACTATGTGTTAATGTTTTTAGTGGGTTAATGTTTCTTTCTTTAATATTGTATTATATAATAATTATTAGATTAGAAATTACTAAACCAAAATACGAAAAACGTTATAGATCAAACCATTGAGGAATTATTTTGTATATTTACATACTCTAGAAAACCGATAAACTTTTATTTAAAACGTAACTTCTCATATAAAATAGTGTAACAAAAACTTCACCTCAGTTCCAACTAACGACATCTTGTGAACGTAAGACTATTAGCCCTCATTAACTAAACATATCTGCACATAGAGTAACTAGTCATTCGGAATAAGAACTTAAGAGAAGCTCAAAATATCAAGAAATTATTACAAGTAAAATAAAAATAAAGGCAACATTATATTTTTTATGATTTTCTTATGAAGTAGCATTAGTGATAAATGTTTATTTACTTAGGTACAATATACATTCACTTCTTCGCTAGGTTCAAGCAGGTTTCTCTTACGCTGATGTAAAAAAAATCCCTGACGCAGTAACTATGTATTCAAAAGATACTGGCTAAAGAAAAATTTTCAATACTTGATTTATTTCGTGATGTTCTTATCTCAAAAAATACTCTTTTAAATTAAAACTCTTTAGCTGACACTTCCTTGTATATTAAATATAACAAATTGTGAAGTATTCAACTTTATAGGATCTAAATTTTATAGTCAAAATTATTTTTTTAATTATTAGGTAGTGTTCAAGTCGAATGGCGTGTTAAGATGTAGCAGGTGGAAGAAAATCTAACCTATGAGGCTTAGAGATATTTGCTCAAATCACTCAGACTATAGTATAGTAATGAAAGTAAGAAAAATGTCTCACTTAAACCGCGGAAGGAAATAACTTTTTTTTTAAATTCATAATACTAATCTTTAAACCCTCCAAACTTAATACATATTTTTGAGTTTCCCAAATGCTTCTTTAAAAGCTGCAGCTAATAACCAAATATAATATACATTAATACAACATTATTTAATTCATATTTATGTAAAACCCCTTAAATTTTTTTTTCAAATATCCATTAAAATGTATTCAATAGTTCACGTATATTTCGTGCACGAACTTTTGCATTAAATTTAGTTTCAGAATATATTAAAAGTAGGCAAGTATACAAGCTTTTAATACATACAATCCAATAGATTTTAATGCATTATGCGATATCTTTTCGAATAATCGATTATATTTATATTTTCGTTTTTTGATTCGATATATTCGTATTATAATGTTTATTTTGTGCAAAATTAATGTTATTAAATTAGCAACATTATTACGACCTGTAATTTTTTGCGATATATGCAGATTTAATTCCCAATGTAAGATATTGTTTTAAAATCTTTTACTGTAATTTTCGTTTACAACAAAAAAGAACGATAGTCGTTTGAGCAAATATCTCTCTTTTATTTGAAATTTTCCTCATATTGCCCCATCTCAATGCAGCTATGTTGCCATTCTAGGCTGTTTACGGAAATAATGTTCAACTATAACTATTACGTGCGTTATAAATTTTTGACTGAATTGTTACTAGTCAATTGTATCTATCAAAGATAATTTATTGATTATTAGGTAATATTATAATATGTTTATTGGTATGATAAAAAAAATATATGTTGCAACATTTATAGCGTAACTGTGTTATGTTGTGTCAGAAAAAAAAAGAAAGAACAATAAGATGTTTTTCATTAATTAAATACGCCTCGAAAATTGCACTCATTTTTTTAAAATAATTTAACAGCCAATATTATAATTGTCGTTATTTAGTAAGTCGATTACAAATTAATGCTTGAATTTTTTCCATTTTATATCATTCTTATGGAACAAGTAACATATAAATATTACGGCGCCTAATAATATAGTATAATTAAAGTAATTGATTTATATAATTTGATAATATTTATATGTTTATCGTCTGTGTATTTACCAAAGAATTTATTCTTAATTTTAATATTAAGTTTAAGCAAAATAAAGCATTATTTATACCATTAAAATATCACTAAAATATAATTCATGTAGGTTTTAACTACAATATTAAAATGTATATAATTTGGTTATGATAATGGGCCATATATATAATGGGCGTATTTCTTTTGCTAATATAATATATTATGTCTCCTTTATTATTCTTATCCACTTTAACAGCAAAACATTGCTGTGTTACATAGCCTTAAAAATTCAACAATAGTTAGTAATTTTTAAACATTTGCGCTTACGAAGACCCACAATGAGTTGAGCATGGTTTCGCCGTTACCTGAAATATACGCTGCGCATCTATTCGTCTGTTTATCTGAGATCTGGATATGGAAGTTCCGCAGTAAAAACAAATCGTTAAAAGTAATAATAGTTATTTAATTATCAAGTACATTACGTCAGTACGAGAAAAGATCCAGATTGAAGCTATATTAAATGAATATGGTCAGTTCGCAATAAAAATAATAATATGTAAACATTTATTCAATTTCCTAACCAAAAGATCACACAAAAATATTTATGAAAAAAACAAATGTTTTATTTGTTAATATTGTCGTAAGTAATCTTAAAAAATATTTTGAGTTTACTCCTTAACAATCGATTTTCATACACGGAAAATAGATAGGAGCTAAATCGATTGTTATCAAAAAGTAATTGTTATCCTAACGATATACGTATATACGTTACCGCAACGCCTTATGTCTTTTTAAATAACAATTTTGTTCAATAACACTGCTACGTGAAATAGACCCTATATGGCTTTATTTAAGGAGTAAACTTTTTAACAGTGGTAGAGCCATGCGGCAACTTTTGCTGTCGCACGGATGGGCCGGCTCGAACCGGGGTGGTACCACGACCTCACAGAATACCAGCGTGAAGTAGAGGTTTACCTCTGCGTTTCGCTTGGTGAGTGCAGGTGGCCAGAGGCCCTTTTTACTGGAAATGAGGCATTCCATCTTAGTCCTCACGGGTGACAACGCATCTACATTTTGATTCGCAAACGAGGATAGATGTAGATGTCTATGGGCCGCAGCAACCACTAACCATCAGGTGGACTGTGTGCTCGTTTGTCACACTTATCCTATAAAAAAAAAGAAAAAAAAAGTAAACTACCGTCGCTCGTCGGAGCTGATACGCACCATTTTTTTTTTAAATTAGCGTTAGTGTAATTATTTGAATTGTTGATTTGATTATTTAGATTTAGTTTGTCTGGATCTAATTTATGCCTTTGGTAATATGGATATGGGTTTTGTGGTTTGTTATTGTTATATTAATAAAGAGATAAAGTTTGGTGTTGTTAATTATTCGTGCATATCTAGTATTATTACAAGACAATTTGTGATGTACCTTATACTTAATTGAAGTAATGTTAGCAAGTCTAATTTAAAGGCACGATATAAAGTCGCAAATTGCAATCGAACACTATGGCGCTCCATAATGTAGATGAGTGTATTTAGTTGTTCAAACTATCGCATTTTGCAACGGACACGACTAATCTCTAGTTTGTAAGTAGCAATGGTTGAGAAAATAAAACGTATACTTACAATTAGTGTAAATCATGAAAATTTTCATAATTTCTGGATAAACTATATACAACGAAGAAGTAAGTAGACTATACCCGTCTCTTTCTAGATCCTCGTAGATTTGATTGGCCCTCTCTTTTAACATTATCATTCTTTATTAAAAAAAAATATAAAACTTGCCGACCATTCGGCACTCATTACAAATTATAAAACTAGTGTCAAACTTCGTGGTGTTTCAGACAGAGGCTCCACTGCCGATGACCGTTGATTCTAGATCCAATTTTTGTCATCTCTACTGAATTTGTTGGCATTGTACGCCGCACAGAATAATAAAACACTTTTTTTCTGTGGTACGCCGTATTGAACACGATTCGGTTGTCAGTTGCGACTTTTATTTCTATTTGTTGTTATCACATTGACATCTTTATTTTTATGCGATTCATTATTTTTATATTTGAGACAATTGTTTACTGCTATAATTATGTTTTCATTATATAGTATTAGTAGTATGTTGATTAGTTGTTGCGAATTATTGTACAAAGATTATTGATCAATAAAGCTATTTTTATTTTCATATTGTTTTTATTTAATTGTATTGTTTGTCACCAATCCTTAGTTATAAAAAAATATAATTCTCCGTATGTATAAATATACAAATATATCAGCTTTAAACCCAAGTTTTATAATGTAAATGTTATTTTTAAGGCTGCTATAGGTATCAATCTTAGATTATTTACTCTCTAGATAACGCGTCACGCAATGAGCGATGCAACAAAAACAGGCCAATTTTTACAAGCGTGTGTGCGTGATCACGCGGCGGTTGCTATGGTAACGGAATAAATAACTGACTTACACCAGTGTCATTAGTATCTGGGAGATACCAGCTAATGAATCTATCCCGATAAAATGGGGAAAAACTTTAAAATTGTCATGTTAATAAAATCATAAATTATAATATTTTAATATGGTGCTTTCAATTGTGTGGTTAGTTGTCTGTTGAGTTAGAATCTAATTTTTCTGGAAAGAAATATAATCAAATTAAAATCAATTACGCAATTACAAAATATGTTTTATTGTTTAAAGTATGATATTGAGTTATAACGATACAAGAGATTGCCTGGGGATTTCGTCTGCGTCATAGTTAAATAATTTATCCCGCAGGTGGGTACCTGCGGGATAAATTATTTAATGTGTAATGTATTTAATAAATTTACAGTATTTTTTTAATTTAATAGATTATTTTAAGAAGAATTGTTCCGTCCTGCATTCTTGTACCAGCAAGAGTTGATATATGGGTGCCCCATTGAAACTTTGCATCTAAGGTTAACCCCAGGAACACAGTAGTCTCTTCTATTTTCAACCTATCATTATTTAACATTAAATGTTTGTAACTATTAATTTAATGGCCCTCTTTATGAATTTGTTTTTTAAATAATTTGCGTTTTGAGGTTGCATCACTTTTTACATTATCTAATTTAGCTATATGATAACAGAGTATAGTCAAATATTTTTCGGCGGCCAGTCTTATTAGTTTCACTTGGTGAAGAGAACCACATGCGTATTCAGTTGCAACTAAACTACAAGTCTTTTTCACGGAAATGTTTAGATTATATCACTGTGGTTTTGGATGATTTCCAGTACACTTAGCCACGGCTTTTTCTCATTATGTCCACCCATAACACAAGCATTACTTGCTTAAATGGAGACCCCAATCAACTATCTAATTAATTTAAGTTTTGTGAATAAAATTTTTTTTTTTTTATAATTCTAATTCTAATTTTACTTCTAATTATAGGATCAATAGGTATCCTAACATCATGTATTCAAATGGTCACATTCGATTTTGACAATTATTATACAATACTATTTAATAATACAAATAAAAAAGAGAATAAATAAAGAAAAAATATTTAAGACTAAATAAAAAAAACACCCGACTGCACGGACGCTTGCAAAACAAGAACAATCGGTCCATCCGTTTAGGCTGTAGGCTCAGCCAAACAATTTTTGAAATATACCCACATACAGTGCAGTCGGGTAAAAATGAACATACATCAGCTTTTAAGACAACTATACGGGGAAATTTGCAATCTAAAACTAGCAACACCAAAAAATGACGCGTTGATTTTGTAAATAAAATTATCAAATTATTAGTTTTGTTTTCGTAAATTACTACAAGTTTTGAGTTACTCACCGATCGTAAGAGATTTTGTTAGTTGTTTGTAAACGTCTTTTGTAATTTCTGCAGATTTTGATCGCCGAAATTGTTATTTTCACCAAAATAATTTACCTCAAAAAATTAGCCGTGCGTGCGTATCTCTTGACGTTACAATTGACAGTGAGGAGCGGGGATCGCTTTAGAGGCTAACAGTTAGCTGATATTTTTTTCGACGCTTTTGAGCCGCCGTTACTCTATCTAGAGAGTAAATAATCTAAGGTATCAATCAATTACCTAATTATATCAATATGCTTTTAATTGTACACCAAAACATAGAACAAAACAAGAAGGTCCAATAGGCGGTTTTATCGCTCTGGAAGCGATTTCTTCCAGGCAACCTTTTCACCCAAAGAACTGTTGTTGACTTTGCGTTGTGTAATAGCGAAATAAAACAATTAAATTTTTAAAATAAAAACTCGTGATGATGACATTTTATTGGGACAAGAAAGAGCTGGTAGTATGACGGGGAATATTATAATTCCAAGCTGTGATGAGATTTTTGAAGGAAAATGGAACATAAAGGTAAGACCGGTGTTCAGCAGTGCACTTTTTTTTACTGTAATGGGTAATGGATGTTCATGTTTATTTGATTGCCCTTTGGTAATTTCAAGATAGCAAATATCAGCATAGTCAAAGATAGGCAAAAATGCAGAGACCCTTTTAACTGGAAAAAAAGGAATTCCATCATAGTCCTCATGGCTGACCAACGCATCTGCATTTTGATTCGCAAACATAGGATAGATGTAGATGTCTATGGGCTACAGCAACCACTTACCATCAGGTGGACTGTGTGCTCGTTTGTCACTCTTAACCTATAAATTAAAAAATAGACACAGAGCAAGCGCAACTTTAGTGACAGTAGGAAGAAAATATCAAGCCCAAGAAACTAATTTCTACGGATTTTACCCTCACATGTCACGGAAGAGTCCCTCCCGTGACCACGGATGCTGAAAAGCACCAGAAACGTCGAGAAGTAAAAAGTTAAATTAAACGCGAAATAATCCGTAAAAAATAGTTTCATTTAATGTGTATGTACTCTTCGCGTAAATACTTATAAGAAATTATTAAGTCCAAAAAAACAGTGCTGCAAACATTTTCTTAGTTCACGTCACTTGAACATGCAGATTCCATGTAAGACAGGATTTAATAATTTCTAGATTCTTTACTTTATCATCACTAAAAGGAATGCGAATGCTATTTAGATAATATGTGGCAGGTGAGACAAAAACACATTTATTCAAATCGGACTTTCTCTTTTTTTTTAATGGTCGGTCATTGTATACAATAGCACTATTTTAACAGAGTGAGGGTGACCCAACGTCAACGAGCAGTAAACCTGGTGGTAAGTTGATGCTGTGGCCCATAGTATCACCATTTTATATAATCAAAATACAGATGCATTGTCACTTCTGAGGACTCAGATGGAAAGGCTATTTACCCGAAAAGTCTCCGGTTTTCGTCACCACCATGCGAAACATTGTAGCATTACGCGCTATTTTACATTGATATTGTGTGGGGCGTGGTCCTTCCTTGCTCCTAAATCCTACCCAACCCATTCATCAACAAGGTACTAACTAAACTAAGTAATTTGACAGAACGAAAAAGGTATATCTACATATTTTCTTAATAGAACCACAGTTCAAAGACAACAGTTGGGAAACGAATGTAATGGCGTAGAGCAACAGTGGGGGTACTGTGGGGTAGGGGGCGGGCAGACCTTGTGCTAGCGCCAGTGGCGTAGCGTGCTTTAGATGGGCCCTGTATCAAAATTTGTTAAGGGGCACCAATGAAGAGTAAAGATTTCATCAATAAAAGGAACTAAAACGCTTGCATTCAATTAAAACTATTATATATTGATTTTAAGTTATTACTTACAATTAACCGATCGACCGCCACGCGTGCCATGAAATATTTGTTCGCCACCACAGCTAAAAGTTGTCGAAAATCGGTGCCGCAATGAATCGGTTAAGTTATGCCGTGTAGTGGTGGTTAAGAATATCCACTACGCCATAGGCAAAGAGACAGGAGATGGGCAGCAGCATCTTCCTGATAACAGCAAAATTACAATAAAAAAGCTGCGGTTGCCAAAACGCTCGCCACGCGTGGCAACTATGGCAAATAGCCCCCAATGATGAGAGCAACAAAGAGACGGCCTCCAGTCCCCGGCGGCCCCGCTATTCCAGGGTACGGTAGCGACCATGGTAACGGCGGGGCAGGGGGTGCTAAGAATCTTCGGTGGAGGTTCGGTTGCCACCTACGACGACTCGACCTGGCAACATACAACGCACGCACGTCCTGCTGGAAGAAGAGATAGTTAAGCTACGATGGCATATTATAGGATTATCCGAGGTCCGAAGAGAGGGGGAGGACACGGTAATCCTCGAATCCGGCAACTTGCTCTATCACCGGGAGGGCGACCATCTGTTCCAAGGAGGTGTCGGATTTATCGTCCACAAGTCTCTCGTTAACAACGTTGTAAAGATTGCGAGTGTGTCGACGAGGGTTGCGTACCTTATACTCAGAATCACCAAACGGTATTCGCTGAAGGTCATACAGGTTTACGCACCAACCTCGGTACATCCCGATGAGGAAGGGGAGCAAAAGTATGAGGATATCTCTAGAGCCATGCATTCCTCCAAAACCCACTATACGGTGTTAATGGAAGACTTGAATGCAAAACTAGGCACAAGAGAGAACGGTGAGCTGAAAGTAGGGAAATTTGGAATAGGGCAACGGAACCCACGGGGCCAGCTGCTGGCCGACTTCACGGAGAAAGAGGGACTCTTTATGATACACTCTTTCTTTCAGAAGCGGCCCAAAGGCTTTAGCACCATAGACCACATACATACCCTTCGGCAAATTGTACAGAAGTCCGAGGAGTACATATTGCCACTATGTCTGGCGTATGTGGACTATGAGAAAGCCTTTGATTCCGTCGAAATTTGGGCAGTGCTGCAGTCCCTTCAGCGATGCCAAATTGACTGTCGGTATATCGAAGTGCTGAAGTGCTTGTACAGTAGGGCTACGATGGCTATCCGAGTACAGAACCAGAGTACGAAACCTATCCAATTGCAGACAGGTGTAAGACAGGGTGACGTCATATCCCCGAACCTCTTCACCGCTGCATTGGAAGACGTTTTCAAGCTTCTGGACTGGAAAGGCTACGGTATTAACATCAAGTACATCACTCACCATCAATTTGCCGACGATATAGTCCTTATGGCAGAATCGCTGGAGGACCTAAGCACTATGCTCAATGACCTCAATAGTGTTTCCCAACGGATAGGTCTTAAGATGAACATGGATAAAACAAAGATCATGTTTAATATCCATGTCACACCTATGCCGGTAGTTGTTGAGAGCACTAAGCTCGTAGTTGTTGACGAGTATGTTTACCTGGGACAAATAGTCCGACTAGGTAAGTCCAACTTCAACCGAGAGGTCAATCGGCGGATTCAACTCGGTTGGGCAACGTTCGGGGAATTACGGCACATCTTCTCGTCAGATATACCTCAAAACTTGAAAACAAGACTGTACAACCAGTGCGTGTTGCCAGTAATGACCTATGGTACCGAGACGTGGTCCTTCACTGCTGGCCGGAGGAGGAAGCTCAAGGTCGCTCAGCAAGCTATGGAGCGGGCTATGCTCGGGGTTTCTCTGCTTGATATACTTAGAAATGAGGATATCCGCAGTAGAACGAGAGTAACCGACATAGCCCGGACGGATTAGTAAGCTGAAATCGCAGTGGGCCGGCCATATAGCTCGAAGAACCGATAACCGATGGGGAAGAAAGGTTCTCGAGTGGCAGCCTCTACCGGTAGGCGAAGTGTAGGGCGACCCCCCACGAGATGGAGTGACGACCTGGTAAGACATGCAGGAAGTCGATGGATGCAGGTGGCTCAGGACCGTGCTTTGTGGCATTCCTTGGGGGAGGCCTATGTTCAGCAGTGGACTTGTGCAGGTCTGTAACGATGATGATAATGACTTACAATTAATACTCCTAGGAACTAAGGTAGCCAAACAATTCAAATCAAATATACACTTTTCGTGCCTTTTGTTCGGCGAACATAGCTGAGGACGATTCGGCTGCATTCATAAGACTTACAATTAATACTCCTAGGAACTAAGGTAGCCAAACAATTCAAATCAAATATACACTTTTCGTGCCTTTTGTTCGGCGAACATAGCTGAGGACGATTCGGCTGCATTCATAGCTGAAGACGATTTCAGTTTGTCTAAATTCTTTACATCTATAGATAATAGTGATAGCCTTTCCTGTCCCATAGAAGTCCTAGAAATTTTTGCTCACACACGTTCGGGGCCCCTGTAGCCCGGTGTCCCGTATCATTGATACGGCGGTAGCTACGCCCCTGTCTAGCGCCCTTCACTTAGTTTGATAGACAATACATTTGGTTAGCGCAAGCGTTTTATAGTATACTTATTTAACTGATTTAAAATCATTTTTCAAAAAATATAATATCTATAATGGTGAATTACTGTTATTGTTATACGAGTTACTAAGTAAAATTGAATTCACAGAATACCAGCGTAAAATAGCAGCTTAAAACTGTTGTGTTTCGTATGGTAAGTGTAGAGAACCGAAGACCCTTTTTACTGGAAAAGAGGCATTCCATCTTAGTCCTCACGGGTGACAACGCATCTGATTCGCAAGCGCATCTGCATTTTGATTCGCAAACGAGGATAGATGTAGATGTCTATGGGCCACAGCAACCACTTACCATCAGGTGGACTGTGTGCTCGTTTGTCACCCTATCCTATAAACAAAAATTCAAATGAAGGCCATGCTTATATTTCTCTTATTTTTTTGATAAAATTGTTTATCTGAATGCGAATACACTACATAATTAAATTTAATTACATATACAAAATTATTTTATTTCCCTTTTCGTGACAACCCCCAGCATACACGCTCATTGCGTCAATACCTACGTGGGCGGCGGCATCGCATGACATCAAAGGCGTTTCACAACTGTATTGTCTAAACTGTGATAGAACTATGTCCAGAAATAAAATAACTGTTGTATCAGTTTCTCTGCAGGGTAATTTTCTGACCAAAGGATGTCCTATACTATACTGAATGAATTATCGGGTCCAGGATCACCATTACCTTACTATAAGCTATGAACGGCACATTTTTTCTTAGGAGAGCACCACCCAGAATATTACCGTCATCTACATCCGACCTCGATAATCATTCAGCAATTTATTCCTTGCTATTAATATATATCGTATATCTATTATCGTCACTGCGTTGCTAGCGATACGTTTTGCCAGCAACGCAAATTTCAAGAGTTCGTTGCGGCGGAAAGTTTTAGAGCACGTAATTTTTAAACTTGGCACCTAATTAGCCCCTAATTTTGGCTTTTTCTAAATGCAAATTCCTGACTTTGCGTTGCAGAGAGGGCTGTGACTACGGAAAGCACCAAAAATGTCCTTTTCTGATTCTGTCTCACTTTGATTAATTACTTGGGAAATTTAGGATTTGTCTTTAACCTTAAGTTTATTACTTAAAAACATAATTCTTAAGATGGTATAGAATAAAACAAAACATTAAAATTTGATCCGCATTTATTACATTACACATTAAAATAATCATTATCGCGATAATTACAAAAGAAAACAAACCAAACGTTGTTTCTTAAATAGATTTCATTTAAATATAGTCACGACTTATCCTAAGGCGTTTGCACGTGTTGCTGCGTGCGGACTAGAGGGCGCTACTATATGGAGGTCGATCGTCTCCCGACACTAATGCAAAAGTGTAAAGAACAAGTCTTATTTGTCAAGACTCCCACAATTGGGCACCGATTAATCATTTTAGGGAGTACACTCATAAAACAAAAACATATGTACAATTAAAAAAAATACAAAAATAGTCTACAACCTTCCCCCGGCTTCGCACGTGCCTACTCATTTCTGAAAGAGTTATAAAGCAGTAGTCTCCACCACACGCTGCCGCACCGCGTGTTTGCAGACTTCACATGATTGTTAATTTCTCTCGACATATAGGCTACATACCGAACCAGCACTCAATATTGAAATAGCTGGTGAGGATCCCAGACTAGCACTTTATGAAATTTAAGTCGAGCGCCGTTGCAGCCTACCAAAGGTCCACTACTGAACATACCTCCACCATAGATTACTTCCTAGGATAATTGCCACAGTTGACACGATTAGCAGGCGCGTTGGCAACCGAAGTTTTAAATTTTTTGGTTTTATCAGAAAGACGCTACCGCCAATCTCCTGGTTTGTTTCTTTCTGTCGCCTCTCACGACACCCATGGGACGATATGGACCGTGTATTGGTGGTGTTATATCTTCCAATGTAAACTTTAACGCAAATCGTAATAACCTTAGTATTCATACAAAATAATATCAAGTGCATGGACTACAATGTATTGCGTATACATAGGCATTGAGTGTACTCGGCAAGAAAATAAACTAAAGTCCTCTGTACAAATAAATAAAAATATTCAAACATTAGCTTATACCGGTACGTTACAAGCTAGCGTTTAAATTGTGACCGTCACAAGTTATACCAACAGTTACACTTATCACACCTGCATGTATTTTTTGTATGTCGCTATGTTTCTTGTCTAAAGATTCTATGTACACGACCAGACGCGCTCTGCAGCATTGATACATTGCGCACTAAAAGTTACGCCCAATTCTCTGCAACTTCTTTAGTCGACTGCGAACGGATGAGAATACTAGTTCTTTGTTTTGTAGGCCGCGAACGTTGTTTTAAACAATCTAACACTGATTTTGTTTAATGTTAATAAGAAAACGCTGTCATTATATATGTGCGCACTTTGTCAACGAGACCCAAGGAATTTCGCTGAGTTACCCATGTCTAATTGTGCGAACTTAATAATTTTAAGATTTCGTTATGAATCATTAGTTATAATCTATTTCTCTAAAAGAAAACCATATTTACAAAAATGGACGAATACGGTTTTGTTATATAACATGAACAAAAATCAAGACCATTGACATTTACGTTTCGGAATATTATTCTGTAATTTATTTTTTATGTTCTCCATTTTCTGGTAGTTTCTTTGAAATATATAATTCATTAAAATGTAAATTTCCTTAACAGAAGCATATGTTATGTTATATACTATCTATTTCATAACTTTATATCTCGCCACAACAAAAATATAGTGTCATTGGACTATCGACCTGGCGCCCAACGTGGGGCACGCGGTGCTTCAAATCACAAACTTTGCTCTCTAGCTTTAAGCGAGCATTTTCAATACAACAGCCGTACGCATTTAAGAGTTTCAGTATAAATATTGTCAACAAGATAACCGCATTCAAATTTCTCTGAATATGCGTTTCCTTGATTCAAAACTATATTTCATTCCTCTAAAAGCAGTAGCTACTTATGTATTGTTGCTTCAAGCTCAAACTTACAATTTTATAAAATCTAACCGGAATATACTAACATCAATGAACTATTAAAAAGAAAATGAAAAGACCTTTTATTAATTTAACATATTTTAACACATACAATATTTTGTAATTCCTTCAAAATATTGTAGAATTTAAAAGAATTTTACATTAAAATTTATGTAAATCATTTTACGTGACTTTGACTTTAAAACTTACAAAAATATTTACAAAAACAGCACCTGATAGACATTTTAACAAAAGCCATTTAATTTGTGATACATGTAAGACATGTAAATAAATATAAAATGCGAATCTGATTGCACTTGCAAGGAAGATAAAAAAATCTATTCTAAACTATTTTATACATTTGGTCAAAAAATAAAACTGACGAATAAACAGCGTTTGAAAATTCTCTATTTTATAAACAAATCGCCTTTACCTAAGATGTATACAAAAAACAAATTCATCATTTAAATATTGCATTTCCAACTTCCCTTACTTATATACACATGATATTTACATTGACAAAAAAAAACATTTGCACTACATATATTTATAAAATCATAAATAGGAATTAACTGTCGCGTGTACTATATGAATGGGACTTCACGCAGTATAAATGTATTATTAAGTATGGCAACACAGTGTATACTTTTGTTTTCAAATAGTTATTATGAAATAAAATTATAATATTAAGTAGAAACAGTTGAGTACGGAATCTATTTGTATATTTTTAACAACATATGTGAAGTCTCTTCACACTATATATGAATGAATAATAAGCGACGATGTTTATTACATATTGAATTACACGCTATTGTGGTTGTACATAAGATCTAAAATTGCATAAGGGCAATTGTTTCTCGCAGCATGAAGCTAGTTATACCTATATCAAATCTCTCAATATTAAAAGTAGCCGCAAAGTTATTACAATATTTACATTACAACATATTTGTCTTGAACTTTTTGGTGTAAATTTACATGCGTACAATAGCTCTACTTTGTGTCATCGAATTGCACTTAGGTTCATTTTATTTTTGAAATTATTTTATTTTACGACTAAATATCCTTTCGCAGATAAAAAAACAGCAATAATTTACGCGCAGTGTTGACTAATTCACAAACAGAAAAACTTTGCACTAACGCTGACTGCATGAACCTCACAACTAAATATAAACTACTTCCACATCTATTCCTAGTTCAATTCAAAAGACCAGTATATATTTAAAACTTTTTTAATAATTTGTACAACACTTTATAGATATAAATAATTGTGCACCAAAGACAATTGGTATTAAAATGGATTTAAGTTCCAAGAAGCATAAAACCCTACTGAAAAACAGAGCAGAAGAAAGTTTAGAGAGAAATAAATAAAGAAAAGGTGTGTGCGTGGTAGCTCAGATGGTTAGCGCTCGCGGTATATTTCACAATACGCGAGTAACCCGGGATCGATCCCCGCTGGCACAAATGAAATTGTTAATTGCAATTTCAAGTGCTGATTTACCACGTGCTCGGCGGTGAAGGAAAACATCGTGAGGAAACTTGCATGTCATAGAAAAAGAAAAAAAATATATTTTCGAAGACATGTGAAGGTCGCCAACACGCATTGGGGCAGCGCGGCGGACAGTTCCTGGCCCTAAAACCCTCTCAGAAATGAGAGGAGGCCTGTGCCCAGCAGTGGGACGTGTATAGCCTGTAACTTTTAACTTTAAACAAAGAAAAATAAGAGTCCCAAAGCAATTGCCTTTAATACACAATAAATTTATATCCTTCAGAAATTATACAGTTAAGCCCGAATTGTTCAATAGTTTCAGTCGAAGTATTAAATAGTCACAACATTACAAGCCATTGCTGTCTAAACAACCAACAATAACATGACAAATGTTCGCGTTCATAAAATATACACAAACAATCAAACATTTGAATACAAATGTTGGTATATACGACGAAAATTACAGCCGACATTGGTCTTGATTGCCTTTGAGTTGCATTCACTTAACTTTTATAATACAAGGCAACGAACTCTTTTTGTAGTTCGTTGGTACAAGACAATGTTTCTATTTACTTTCATGAAACTATTTGTTATAAAAATTATTCTTAAAATAGGTTTACAAACCTGGTTGCGTCGTAAAAATGGACTTGGAAGTCATGTGGCCTTGACAAAACGGTGGAATAATGGTCAACGCAACAAATGTAACAGGTTTATTTATTTATCGTGCGCGATACCTTGAGACCTGCTTCCGTAGCATTTTATATAGTACCTTATTCGTATTGAATGAATTTGTATGTTAAACAATAGTTTCATTTACGACCGCCAGGGGCGCTGTTCATATTTCCATTATTTTAATTTTGACTATTTTAGTTGATAATAATACGAAAACGATAGTGTCATAACATATGCTAAGGGTACAGAGCGCGGTGATAGAGTCACACAACAATATGACGTTGCTGACTGTACAACACAGGCGCACGCGAAGAAGTGCGAAGGGTCACATCTTCTGTATCATTCACTCCCCTGATTATTCCTTTTGCAAACTCCATTTCCGTTTAAATTAAATATTTTTCCACCACCTATTTTCCTTCTTTTACTTGTCATAGGCAGCAAAGATAACAAAATGCAGTCCACACGCGGTACGAGAATTTACTCGGAAAAGGAGAGCAAGATAATAGGAAACACTGTATACTCACATTAATTCTCTCGTAGGCTAAATCCTATGGACGTATAGGTTTGTCTCTTTTTAGTGTAGCTCTTTCGTTTCATCGAGTTTCAAACCACAACGATTCTGAAGAAATTATCACTTCAAAAAAGTGCGAAAGGGTAACAAAAAAGTAAAGAGTTGCATTCCACGGGGGTCTTAAAATATCACGCACGGGTAATTTATTACTTATTCTAATATTAACTAATCTAACACTAGTCAGCCAAGCGTGACTACTATACCCAAGCCAGCCAATGTCCAGAAGCGGACTGTTTATTGGTTTTTCATAATAATGATATAGAACCTTTTAATTGTATTTTGTTATATTGTGCGAATTTTTATTCATAAATATAATATCTATATGACATTGACAATATTAAAGCCAAGTAAAACATCCAAAATAACCAAAATAATAGAGATGAAAGCAAATGCGTGACCGAGCTTAAGACTGTACAGGCTGGGCTGACCAAGCCGGCTTTGCAGACTTTGCAGAATTCACATTACAGAGTAGACATGCCGATTGGACCTTATTGTGTCCGATAAGACGAATCGACTTGGTAGAGCACTGCCGTTCACACCAAACCGGTTTGATTGTAGCTGTTTTTGTAGTGCAGCAAGCGGGCTTGATGGATACACCTGTTCCAATGGAGCAAGTCTGTGGAGGCCGAGTAAATTTGGTGGGGGGAGGAGGGCTCGCGGTGGCGCTAGTCGTCGGGGCGCGGGGGAGGCGCCCGCGGGGGCAGGGGAGACGCGGGAACACTCCAGCTCTCGCTCGTGCCCCAACTAGGAAAACAAATTCAGTATTATTGTTATGGTAAAGAAAACAGTATCAAGCTTATAACAAATGGCAAATAAAAACAATATAACCAACTTCGAATCAGATGCAATTGAAATATGTATATAATGTATATATGTAATGTGTATATATGAAAGAATACTTTTTCGCTGAAGAAGTAAAAATTTAATCCCGTAAGTTAATGCAGACTGTAGTCGATTGTGGTTGATACTATTTATGTCAGTTAAAAACAAGGCAATTAGTAAAAGTTATTAAATTATTGCCAGCTATAATATTTAAATTTTCTATATTAATTTAACTTTGAAGTAGACAATATTTTTAAAATTAAAATTCACTATCACGCCTACAAGCTCACACTGATATTAAAACGATGGAAATTTTCTATTACTTTTAGGCATAAAAAAATTACAACAATTGTTAAGGTATTAATTACCGTATGAGATTTAATAAAAGCACAGAAAGCACTAACACATGCATTGTTACTAAAATTAAAACAAACAATAACGGAATAATGATGACAATTTTCAACATATTAAAACTATTTCGACCTTACTTTTAATTGAATTAAGTATTTATTATCTCGAAGCCTGTCTCTAACGTCATTTAGTGAAAAGAGAGAGAAAGCGAGCAACTTTAAGCACTTCTTAAATTAACGTCGATTTTTAAGAGTAAGGCCGTTTATGTACACTTTGATGAAAGTTTTTAAATTAATTAATTTAGTATATATTCATCATTAAAATAACAATCTAAATACGTCCCTTGATAAGGCACGTCCATAATGTGTGTTTCGTTAGCACCTTTTAATGGTACCTTGCAGCGAAATTAACCTCTCATTTCTGCTAAATGGGAATACATCCCTAGTTATACTCGTGTCTAGGATTAAAGAATCTGCATAATTTACAGGTTATAAGGCATTCCATCTTAGTTCTAGGTTTAGGGGCGATAACGTATTTGAAGTCTTCTTCTTTTGGGACAGGTTGGTGTCTTACAGGCCCTACAGGCCATTTACTTTCAGGTGAGCAGCAATTTTATTCATAATTCTAATTTCGGTGACTAATGATATTTAAACTAAGAAATAACCACACTATAGTTCAGTAAATATAGCTTAATTAGAATGACAGCTGTCATTCTGATGTGACTAGTGTTGGGAACGTTAAATCGATACATCGATAGAGTATTTATAAATATTAATAAAAAAATTGCAATAATAAATTTAATGACACAAGGGTGTACATCCTAAGTCACAATCATCATCATCAGGATCAGAGTCACTGGAACAATCTTCGAGATTAATTATTAATTCCTGATCACACAAATAATCAAAGCGGACATCACGTTGCCAATCTTCTTAGATAATTCTTCGCGTTTTATCGACCACCTTCTTCCAATCATTTTATTTGCCGTGAACGGTTGGGTGGTGTTGTGTCTCGCTGCATGACCTTAAACGAAAACAATGAGTTTTTTTTTTAATTAGTGATGTACTAATTAATCAACTTCATTTGAATAAACTTGCGTCCAAATCAATTTTATTGCATTATACTGGCAATGATACGGTGGCAGGCCTTTTCTTTTGCCATCTCATCCAAAACATATATTGGCGTTTGGGGCTTGTGTATTCCCACTAAATGCAAAAGCTCTTTTTTCAACATAGTGCCGTTGACTTGTAGTCCATTAGTTTGCAACCACGAAATTATTTCATTCTTCCGGTTATTCGCTGTCGGAGGCTTATTTTTTTGAACTGAATGATAAGGTGCATTGTCCATTAGTATTACATGGGGTTCATCTAAATTATTTAGAAGTTTTATAAACCATTCTTCGAATTTTTCAAAATACATCTCTTCGTGGTACTCCGTCATCTTGACAGACTTGAATGCCAGTTTCGAAGATTGCGAAATCAAGACGAGGTACCAGCATGGCAAATTATTAATCTTCGACCTTTGCCCTCAAGTACCTTTATAGACGATTCGGGTTTATCAGGTGTGATTTGTATCCAGCCATGTTTCATCCAGGAACACAACTTTATCCCAATTATCAATCTCTATCACTTTTCTTAAGAAATCAATGCGTGCAAGAGCAATGTCGTTACGTTCCATAATAATTTTTCTTTTGTTACTCTTAAAGTTAGTAAAAACTAGCTCGCGTACATCTGCTCGATAAAAAGTAATAAGTTATAATAGTAATAAGTTAATATAATGGATTTCCGCAAAGTAACGCCTGATTTTATTAATTATTTTGTTACTCTTTTTATAATAGAATCCAATATTTTTTAATATTGTTGATAAAGATGGTAGGCTCCCACTGAACAAAGAAGAATGGCAGAAAAATAGTTGACAAAAATTATTGCGTCTAGAAATAAGTTATATTATATAAAATGAGTTTTATTATTTGTCTATGATTTTTCAAATAAAAATGTATTTCAATTAAAGCCACAGAAAAAAGCTAACATTTTTGGGAATATCAAATGACTTAAATCATTTTACTCTATTCAATTGTTGACATTTACTATATTCATACTACTTTCGTATACACTTTGTAAGACTACCAATACAACACACACTATACAACAAACACAAAATATTTTATATTAAATTATTATTAGTAATAACTATACTATCAGTAATAATAAAAATAAAAGTGATATGGTTGAAAATAAGTCTCTTACAAAGAACTTCCTACAATAATACATTATATCAACTATAGTAATATGTAACAATTCAATTTAATGTTATGCCAACACTAGCTAATACAAAATGTCATTTTTTTTCTTGGGTTTACGGCTCTGGGTTCTAGCCCATCTGAGAATGTCACTGTATGACACAAAGGACCTGGAGCCATGCCAGAAATATACATTTATAGTATGCAAATATATAATAGAGATACAATAATCTAAAAACTTTCAATTATGTAGGTAGGGCACATTATGTTGAGAATGTATTAAGCTAACATCAAACAACCACAAGACGCATGACTTTTTCCAAGTGACATAAGACATAACCTAAAAAGATTCCAATTCAAATTCTTTGACAGAGTTATTAAGGGACTGACTCTTAACGTTTAAAAATATTTTTGATATATAGACGCTACCATTCCTTTTCAACTAATGTTATGTATGAAAGTCTGCCATTGTTGTTTGCATCTTTCAGAGAAACTCCTAATTTTCCTAATGTTGGCAGCTCGTTACGTGTGTAGTATGCGTAGATGTGATTATGACTTGTTTCAGCGTCGAAATCGTCTATGTCAGTTACAGGGAAACTTTCTTTATCTTTTTATTTGGAGTAGATAACTTATTCTTCTCCGTTGATGTATCTTCAAATTTTTCTTTGCTGATTCTAGTCACAGTAGCTCTTCCAATTCCAAGAGTCTCAGGAACTCTGTCACACACTTGTGACACTGGCAACAGCGGTCCGCCATTTTGGTATTCACGTTCAAAATAGTCACGCAAACGAATCACAAACTCGCGAGATTCGCTATTTAAATCAGTTTTCTGGTTCTTTCTGGAATTGTAACAACAAAAAAAACAATAACAAAACAAAAAACTTGAACAAAATAGGAACAAAAAATACTCAAAACAACGGAATAAACTAAAACTGGGGACCACAAAGCGTATACAATGCTTCTGGTGTTGGCACTCGTACTGACCAAACAAATAAAATGGTGGCTCAATGTGCTCAGTGTTACCAATATTAAAGAAACGAACGAACGGTTCGAATCCCGCACGGAACAAGTATTTGTATGGCCTACAAATAATTGTTCCGGGTCTGGATGTTTGTCCTTGTGCAATTTATGTTTGTAAACTGTCTCCACGACACAGGAGAAAATCCTAGTGTGGGGGTAACGTTTAAAAAAAAAATAAGAAAAAATAATGATTATCTTTTTTTGAAAGGAAACATTTTTCTAAAACAATAATTAAAATAAAGGAGACTGATACGCTTTCATACATTCTTGGGCCCAGATTGTAAAAAGATGAATGTTCTGTCAATTAATAGCTTATATGTTATCAAAACACCGAAAATTCTGCGGAATTTGGCAATCTGAGAACAGAGTTATAAGAGATTTAATAAAAGTGAGGTTATTATTTTTTATAGTATAGGGTGACAAACGAGCACACAGTCGACCTGATGGTAAGTGGTTGCTGTGGCCCATAGACATCTACATCTATTCTCGTTTGCGAATCAAAACACAGATGCGTTGTCACCCGTGAGGACTAAGATGGAATGTCTCTTTCCAGTATAAAAGGGTCTCCAGATCACTACACTCACCATACGAAACACAGCAGTGTTAAGCTGCCATTTTACGCTGGTATTCTATGAGAGCGTAGTCCTTCACCAGTCGAGCCGACCCATTCGTGCTACAATTGTACTACTAATATAGCTGCAGCATGGCTTATATGTGCTGATTGAAACAGCTGATTTTTGAAGAGCGATTGCTATTTTGGAAGGGCCGTGGGCCTAGTGTATTACAGCGACTAATCACTATACCGCAATTCACACAGCGATCCATTGAGTCACTATTTAATCGATAAAATCTAGGCCGTAAAATCCACAATAATGAGCCAAAGTCAAACGAGTAAACGAGATTATCGGTGTTCGGTATGATAGCAAGGGTCGTACAAGTTAAGTAAGATCAGAAGTCCGTAGAAAGAAAGCAGTGGTTGAGGGATATAAATCAATAAAACAACGGAAAACACTCTCAAAACGCACACGTACTAAACGATACGAAATATATACAGTAATATATGGATATGGAGTTTTTAGATTATTGTATCTCTATTATATATTTGCATACTATAAATGTATATTTCTGGCATGGCTCCAGGTCTTTTGTATCATAGTGACATTCTCAGAAGGGCTAGAACCCAGAGTGGTAAGGCCAGTAAAAAAAACAGTGACATTTTATTTTAGCTAGTGTTGGCATAACATTAAATGGAATTGTTACATAGTACTATGATTGAGATAATATAGTATTGTACGAATTTCTTTGTAAGAGGCTTATTCTTAGCCATATCACTTTTATTTTTATTATTACTGATAGTACAGTAATTATTAATAATAACTTAATATAAAAATATTTTGTGTGTTTTGTTGGTAGTCCTACAAAGTGTATACGAAAATAGTATAAATATACTAAATGGCAATATTTGAATAAAGTAAAATGATTTAAGTCATTTGATATTCCCAAAAATGTTTGTTTTTTTCTGTGGCTTTAATTAAAATACATTTTTATTTGAAAAATCATGGAAAAATAATAAAACTAATTTTATATATAACTTATTTCTAGACGCTATAATTTTTGTCAACTATTTTTCTGCGATTGCTCTTTATGATTTTTCGTTTCCCAATATAAATCAAATCATTCGTTACGTTGGATGCTACTACAAAGTTATGCCGTCACATTTGACGACAGCTGTCATTCTAATCAAGCTATATTTAAAGAACGAGATGGAGGTACCAATTGGATACACGATGTCGGAAAAACGATAAAATACAGTCTATGTACATCAGAATAATCGGTACAACAGGCCTTGATTTATTTGTTCCACTCGCTGCTCCAGCGTTTGTTGGTGGACTTTACATGAATCCGAAAACTCGAAATATTTTTGACTAGATTCGACTTTAGTTTCCTGACGACGTTTTCCTTCACCGTCGAGAATGTGATAAATTGGCACTTAAAATTACAATTAACAATTTGCTTTGTTATTTATAGAATAAGGGTGAAAAACGAGTACTTACACAGTCGTTAAGTGTCATAAGTGTATGTTCTGGTCCGTAGACATCTACATCTTATCCTCAATTACGAATCAAAATCCTGATGCGTTGTCACTCCCGAGGACTAGATCGAATGCCTCGTATCCAGTATAAAGGGTTTCCGGTTTTCTACACTTACCATACGATACAACAGTATATAGCTGCTATTTTAGGCTAGCATTTTGTGAGAGCATGGTTCTTCTCCGGTCTAGCTCATGCTACAATTATAATATAGCTGCAGTATGGTTCTATCACCAAAAATGGAAATGCCAGTAGGAATCAAAATAGAAAACCTAATGTTATGTTGAGTGTAGAGAACCGGAGACTCTTTTTACTGGAAGAGGATTGTGTTCGATTGTTACACGATTTCTATATTATAAAAAAAACCGTACATGTAGTTAGTTGATTGTATACGTTACCTAGTTGGTAGTGTGGCAGCGAAGGAGAGCAAAGTGGCGACGTACCTAGTGGTGGGGGAGCCGGCGGCCGACGGCGGACACTCACCTGTGCAGCGGGTGGCGGTGCGCGCGGTGCGGGCGCAGCGGGCGCGCTGCAAGATGGTGCCACTTGACGTAGCCGCTCAGGCGGCGCTTCAGCAGCCCGGCCAGCGAGTGCAGCCAGCCTGCACCCCGCGCACGTTACCCCCGCCCCACACACACACGCGCAACGCACGCTGCCCACTCTATAGGAGCTCGACGGACCACTTTACCCGCCTCTCGTTTTTTACTATATCTATTCATTCGACTCTATATTTAATAATCAAAATGAAACCAAAAGCTAGCCAAAAATCCTCCGTGTTGCTGTACTAGCGAAGTAAGTCTATTCAAGAATCAACCGTGTGCCATTATCCTATTGATCCAGCCAAACATTTATACAAATCTATTATATTTGACAAATTCTTTTGTATAGTTGTTATAGTAGACAATATCTTTTGGTCATAGACATATTTTTTCATTTTTAATTATTGTTAAATGTCATTTTTAGTTTTAGACACTGTAACTAGGAAACATCAGAAATTGTCTTTATTTTTATTACTCTCGCTTTAAAATAACATTAAAAAAAATAACAACTATAAAAGTTTCAAATGAAAAGAAACGATTCCAACTCAATACGATTACCATATTTAAGACAGAGATCATATTTGAGATTTAAATTAACAAATCGCGTCTTCATCCATCGAACTCCCGTGTTTGCCACACCATATGCCCAACCGGTTGTTACAGCAAGTGAACTGCGAAGCTATGACTGACACCGATGATTGTGTGATGGTGACTCACTGCACGCCTTGCTACTAAAGCTAGCCGTATTCGCACCAGTTTAGACCGCTGAAGCCGTTTTCAAAATAACAACCGATAACTACACTAAAAGCACAAGGCATTTTGAAGTGAAGTGAGGCGGCTTAATGAAGGCTAATGATCGTACGCTCACCAGATGTCACTAGTTGGTACTGAAGTGAACTTATTTGACACGCAAATGGTCAAACAGTGTGTCATCATCATTGAAAAGTTGTGTTTTAAATAAAATTTTTCTTTCTAGTGTATGTATATGTGTATACACAAAACAATACCTCAGTGATGTGTTCTTTATTTTTTTTTTCACATTATTAATTTTTTTTTCATGTTAATATAAAATATAACTAATATTTCGAAAAGAATCTTTAATAGGTATATACGCTTTTCTAATTTTACAAATAAACTTCCCCCACTATGAAATCTGTTAAATATTTCATCTCATTACTAAGTGATACAGGCATGGTGGCAGAAAAAGTCGTGGATCATTGCCCACCATGCTCCTCCAGTGTGGTTTATGGTCTCCACATGTCCTTAATTATTCATTTTATGACGTCTTTGATATTATCCCATGTTTCTCTATATTACTATAGTCCGTTCGCGTTAAAAAAAATAGTGAGTCATCGTTGTCCGCCGGCCTGGCCACGCCCCGCAGCCAATTAAAATACAAGAAATTAGAGTTCACAGTGACCAGTTGAAGTCAGGCCTTATGAATAAAAATATATTAATGAAAGTTGCCGAAATCGCCCCACAATATAATAAATATTTAATATATGAGACTGCCAAAAGTAATGGCATTACAATTCTTCGCCTACCGCCTTACCATTGCAAACTTAATCCAATTGAATCGGTTTGGGCCCAAATAAAAAATTATGTTGGTGCCAATAACTCCACGTTCAAAATGAGTGACATAAAAAAATTATTAGATGACGCAATAGCATTGATAGATGCTAATCGTTGGAAGAAGTGCTGCGACCACGTGATACGCGAAGAAAATACCATGTGGAATTTGGATGACATCATGGAACTTGCAGAACAAAATTCTTTTATAATTAATGTAATTGGAGAATCTAGCGATACTGATTAGTGATTTAAGTAATTTTAAGAAAATTTGTTTCCATTAAACTTAATTAAATGTTGGAAAAAAAAGAATTTTTACTCCACTGTGAATACACCTTTACCCTGTAGTTGCACTGATGACTCACTATTTTCTTAACGCGAACGGACTATAATCGCAATTTTATGATCATGTTTTTTGTCTTTATTAACACGAAACCGGATACCCACGAGATGAAATGAGGTGATTGAAATCCCTTATGTAGTCGAAAACGACAATAGTCAGTTGAAATTACAAATGATTTTGGTTACCACTTAAAATCTTCTCGTCTACTTACTTACGTACTTTAAAACACAGCAGTAATAGATAAAAACTTGAAGTACCCAGGCATCAAGCGGTCCAAACTTATCACCCGGCCATTGATATACACCGACCCAAAGCAACAGTATCGTTTTGCGCGTATTTAGACGTTATTAGCTAGCTGTTAAGGTTGTGTTTAGTGTAGCGAGGCATGTGACAGAGCAACAGATGGCAGGCGATGTGTGGGTCGCGTGAGGAGACAGCGGCAAAGCACAAGTCATGTTGTGACATCAAGGGAGAATGTATGTTACAAAAATATTTTCTACTCTTTGGTAAAACAATAAAATATCAACCAGTATTACTTTCTCAACTATTTCCCTCAATGCACGACATAACAAATTATAAAGTACACATAGATTCAATCAAAGAACAGTAAACATTTGAGTATTTCATTCTATTGATAGTTAAGTTAGATTATGTCACTACCACAGATCATATACATTTTTTTATTTGAACCACAACCCTATACATTTTTGTATATTTTAATTAATATTTATTTCAATAATTTTATCAAATATAACATGATTTCAGTTTATAACTTTGTTACGACTCTTTTGAATTTTAGTTATGAATATAATAAGCAAAATAAATTGAAATATAAAATGAAATTGCCATATAAATATGAAATTGCCATATAATAAATCAAAATGAATAAAAAATAACTTGAACAGGAATAATGTATGCATTTAATTGTTTTATGCAGAATGAAATCAGAATTTTAACAAATCTTTGTTACGAATAATCGATCAATTAAATAAAAATTGACCAATATCTTCTAAAAAAAGTATAAGTTGATGTATGAGACAGAATAACATTAATTTAGAATAAAAAATAACTATTTCCTTTTGTTTCTGTTGTCATAAAATTTTATGATTAAAAAAAAAAACAAATACATACACAATTTAAAAAATAATATTTCCATTAGACCATTAAGATGTTCGAAATATTTAAGATTTAATGCGGTTTTAAATCAATTAAAAGTGACATAATCAAACTCAAATAAAACAATGAGAACCTAATTCTATACTAAAATTTGTATATCTGTTAGTTTTAGCTTACAGTAAAAACAGTATTCAAGTTTTTTTAGCATAGAGTCTATCCAACTGAAATAGTCAACTAAAGAAAAAGGTAGATATGATAATTAATTAATTAAATAATCCGTCTTAACTATTTCTACATTTTTCTTCGAACCCCCTTAGCATAAGCAGAATAACTGCGAAGCACAAAGCACAAGTTATTTTGCTATCCCATTAAGTTTCCTTTACTGTTCCCGAATGCATTCAATGAAAGGAGAGGAGATGTAAAAGAAATATGAGAAATTTGATGAAAGGTGAGCTAAAATGATTGTATTATCTTGCGTTTAATTAAATTACCATTCATAAAACAGAAAGATCCTGTAATTTTATACATAATATTTTAATTTTGTTAAATAGTAAAAACTATTCCAAATCCTTACCGTAAATTAAAATGGGAAAAAACTTTTCATATGAATACCACTGTTAGCGCACAATATCTAGTTATAATACAATCATTTCCCAACAAACATTGAATGGCAAGGGAAAGAGTGGCAAGCGCAGCATATCTTGATTTTGAACATTTTTATTACAAAGGCTGGCTGCCCTCGGGTTTATAATTTATATACAATAATCCACATAATATAATAAAAATACACAAAAATAATTTTATTCAGGTTTGATTTGGATAGAACTGTGTAAAATAAATATCCGATGGTTTTTATATAATCTATGGTAGGTAGAGCTGAATCTTTACCCTACATTATATAATGTTATTATGCAAAAAGGATTCAACTAAGTATCGGGTCAAAAATTAGTTCAACATTTTCAACAACAGTTGATAAAAAGCTAAATTATAAACAAATCAAAGTATGTTATTATTACTAAATACTGATACTTAACTAACAAAAGGTCAAAGAAAAATAACTTCAAAAGGTCAAAGAAAGATTTTTGTGGGTTGCATCCTTTTTACATAACTGTACTTATGAAATACAGATTAGTGTTATTTTATTATTGTGATGATTATTATTTCTTTTAATCTGTATTTTATTACATATGCATACAAATGAAAAAAAATTAAGATAACAAATAATAGAAATGAACCAAACTGATTGTATTATTGGTATGGAGGTAATGATAGTGTTATCATCATCAACGTTTCTATGAAGTAGTGATGGTGTGGGTTGTTTCTTTAAACGCTTAGTAATAATACAATTGATATTGTGGAGAAGTCGTTCTGAACGATTTCGACCAGAACGACAGCTTCTGAGTACTGTCAATAGAATATATTATTAGAAGATAGGTCATATTTATTATATTACAACATAATCGTTATGTGTTGAAATCTGACAGACTCGGATACAGTAAAAAAGACAAGGATAAACGTTACATATGATCCACAATTCGACAAGTTACATTTTAGATAAAATCTCTAATGATCACTGGTCAAAAGCTCTGACCACTAAGGGGCATGGTGATGGTTTGATTAATCTGATGTCAATAATCTAGTGTTATGTTATATATAAGTCTGTCGCGGTTCAGTTTGCTACAAAAATAAAGTGGTTAGGTGTCAATTTCTTTAAATAATAAGGGTGGCATACAATCACACAGTCTATCTAATAGCAAGTGGATGCTATGGCGCATAAACATCTACATCTATCATCAATTAAGAATCAATATGCAGATACATTATTACTCCTGAGGACTAAGATGGAATGCCTCGTTTCTAGTAAAAAGGTATTTTAGGTATTATTATTCAAAGTTTCTGGATAGATTACATGACATTTAGTTTAAATCTGCTTAATTAATCACATTTATATCTTAAGTACCCAAATTTCGAACTTATATGTGCCCCAATTTAAATTTAACTTTCCAGACTCTTTTTAAGTATACAAATATTTCTAAATAAAAGAAGAAAAAAAGCATTGTTTATTTTCATAGCAAACTGGATTGTAACAGACTGCAAATAGTGTTGATTGTTAAAAACACTGTTGAAAGTGACGTAGTTGGTACAGCATTAGTATTAGTGTTGGTATGAAGTTGGCGTGTGTAGACTCACCCTGGTCATCATGGTGCTTGTGCGGTGCGGGGATTTCCGTACGGAAGCCGTTGCGAAGCTCTGCACGGGTGAGACTCTGACTACGGCCTTCTGACAGCCTGGTAATATTATCATAAGCAAATTAAAACACAGGACGTGTTAGTTGTTCTAATGCCAAACATAAATGTGTAAGCTACCACTGCTCGAAAGAGACTTAATGGTCCACACTGAAAAACAGCGGTTATGGTTCGCCACTCCAAATGCTGACTACGACCCCTTTTCACAACGTCAAAGCAACGTCTAAAACTATTATTAATAATAACGTTCAGAATTAGAAAATATTGTTACAATATGGGGTTATGATTGTGTAGCGAAATAAATATTTTCTTTCTTTCTTTTTCCTTTCTAAACATACATACGTAAATTGATAAGGGGAGGGGGAAGAAGCAGTGTGCTGTGTAAAGTAAAAGAGGATTTAACTGCCACAAAAAAAAAAATTAGTTGTGACAGAACGGTTTGTGACTCAGTTGTAACGTGAAACCCACACTCCTGCAATTCTGCCACAGCCTTTGCGCTTTAAAAAATGGCTTTCGTGATGATGAGGGAAAAGGGGCCCAAACAAACTCTAAAGAATCTTTAGTTTCCTCATGGTTTTTTTTTTATAAAATACTTTTACCTAATAATTACTGAAATATTTGAATTTCCAATCAAATATTTATTCATTAGAGGGGAAAAGGAGGAAGTTTAGGAACGAGTAGACAATTCGGCGTGAAGTGGCGGCCACTACACCGATTTATCAGGTGGTAAGAGACGATACAGGGAAACTGAAACAGGAGATGGGCAGCGACATCTTCTTAATGACAACTCAAATTAATAAATAGCTATGGTTGCCAACTTGCCTGCCAAGCGTGGCAACTATGGCGAATCCAGGACTTTTGACAGCTTGTATTGGTAATGGTATTCTGTAAAAAAAAACCCAATGGTCTAGAATTACATGTTATATCTTGATGTAATTATTTTATTTCTTATGAGAAATACAATTTTTTAAACCGAAATTGAGATGCAGTGTAACAAATGATGAAGAGAGGAATAATGATTAAGGTATTGCCAACCTAAATCACGTAAATCAAACCCAAATCCCAGCAGTGGGCTGAAGCAATATTTTTTTGATATTTAATATACTTATTAATAGGCATGTATGACTATTCACAATGGACGCAAGCACAGATGCACTCTCCGTTCCCTCACTCTCATAGTTTGATGAGATGGTATGCAGATACAACTGGAGAGAGATCATGCGCAAGACTAACTTCACACCTGGCTTTACGTGCTCTCCGTGGCATGGGGATGAAACACCGGTAACTTTTTTAATCCGAGCTACTGAGAAATTCTAAGACAGAAAAAGCCAATTACTGATTTTTTGGCTTAGCCGTGAATTCAAATTCTCTCTTTTTAGAGCTTTCTAGCTCCCGGATCCAGGGATCCAAGGATTCCGGAACGGGGACCTGATTTGGAAACATGATCAGTAGTCGCGCTTACCATAACTAAACCGCGTATCGTTTATGCGCTCCAAGAGGTCGGAACATTGCCGCGCGTTCCTTGAAAAGCTCAAACGTGAAGCGGACCGTTCCATCTGGTGCCGGTTTTTTACCACGTATCAAAGTAGTTAAATGTTGGCGCGCGCGGCAGTTGGGACGATTGCTTGCATCATTCGTGTGTTCGTTGCGTTCCGAGGTATGGATAACCAGAGTTGCCGTAAATTGATACGTTTTTATCATAATAAAGCGCTCAGAGAAGATGCATGGAACTATGAAGGCGGCAGCTGCTCGTACACGACCGACATCCATGTTGAACGGTCATACACCGGAACGGATGCCGCGCGCGCCAGTTGCGCTCAGTTGACACACTTGGAACATTTGGAGCGCGTTCCGCGGAACGCACTAGTCGGCGCGGTCATTCATGGCACGCGCGCCAGGAGCGCTTCGTTGATATTCTTGCAACGCGTTCCGCGGAACGCACTGGTTGGCGCGGTCATTCATGGCACGCACGTCAGGAGCGCTTCGTTGATACACTTGGAATATTTAGAACGCGTTCCGCGGAACGCATTGACCGGCGTGGTCAATCATGGCGCGCGCGCCAGTAGCGCGTAATCAATTTCTAGTTCTAGACCAACAAGATACTATTGAATGTCATATGTATATTTATAATAAATGATGCATGTTAATTGAATTTTTCCACACAGTCCACCTGATGGTAAGTGGACGCTGTGGTCCTTAGACATCTACATTTATACACAATTAGGAATCAAAATGCAGATGCCTTGTCACCCCTGAGGACTGAGATGGAATGCTTTGTTTCCAGCAAAAAGGGTCTCCGGTTCTCTACACTCACCATACGAAATACAGCAGCAGTAAGCTGCTATTTTACGCTGGTATTCTGTGAGAGCGTGGTCCCACTCCGGTCGAGCCGACCCATTCGTGCTACAACTATACTACTATAGTGGTTGTAGAACCACAATATAGCTGCAGCGTAGCTCTACCACGTAAAAAAATCAAATTCAATGAATGTATTAATACCTGTCATTAAGCAATAAAGGCGAGGGCGGATGCAACCTTTCGTGTATAGGTGGCGGTTCTAGCTCCGAGCTGCCGTTGACTGAAAAAAATTGGTAACAATTAATTTAGTTATATTGCAAAATATGTGTTTTGAATTTCGATACATAAATTTACCCCATATCGTTCCGTGGGTGACTTAAGAGGCGACAGAAACAAACTATGAGATGGGCAATTCCTCATTTGAGGTAATCTATGGGGAGGCCTATGTTCAGCAGTGGACTTTGAAGCTGTAATTAATGACATGAACGAATTTCAATACAAATACTCTGTATAAAAACCTCACATGCCTTTAAAATATTTTCCTACATCGCCGAACACGAGGAATACACACTTCGATCTCACGAAGGCGAGCGAAACTAACTATACTGCTTAACAAAGGACATATTAATTATTTTTATTTTCTTGCATCATTACAAACGACTTATATGTTTATTTTCGGTGCTGACGATACTTTATAATAATTTTTAACTCTAGAACTTACGCACACTAAAATAGAGCAAGTGCACCTACACTACAAATAAGACCATACCGCCATTGTGAGATAAAAATACTAAACGTCGGTACTTAAAATTGCTATCACCATCATCTTTGCTGCCAGAAGGGGTTGAACTCCCATAAACTAACAACAGCACACACTAATATCTAAGTTATTTTGAATGTATTAAATAGATATTAGACCACTGCCTGTACACTAAACATAAAAATTTGACTTGCAAGGAATAGTATATTCGGTCACACGCCGAATACAGAATATTCTTTGAAACTTCCTGGCCGAATAGTCAAATATTAGGTAAAAGTATTCGACCGGGAAGTGTGTATTTCAGAGCTTCAGAGCGTCTGTTCTCTGAAGCTGGGATTGTCTACGAGAAGAAAAGAAGTGTTTCTTTGAAGTTTAATTACGTTAATTCGAGTGCATAGACTTCTATAATATGTCTTTTTTGTTTTTTATAACATGGAAATTGATTATGTATCTATGACTACTTTAATGATAATAAGAAAAAAATAATTATACAATAAATAAATATTTTCATTTTACCAATTATCTGACTACAATAAACCTCTTAAGTATTTGGTATTCGGCCGAATAGTAAATTCATTTCAAGTCTAAAAAAAAGAAAAATATCTATATTAACTTTAATATTTTAACATAATGATAGGGTGTTTAGCCGGAACTTCATTGCCGCTACATTGTTACTATTGGTTTAACTAATAGTTGGAAGTGGATTTAGATATGTAAAAGGGTATATTCAATGTCTGCGAATGGGAACTATTAGTGTAAAGGATGAAATTAGTGCTCCGATGGTGACGTGAACCTCAAGTTATTATATCTGCTTAAGCTGAACGCACATTTGTCAGCACCGTACGCGCCGAACGCAAATATTTTGTATTGCCAACAACTTTTGCAGTTTTTTCCAACTACTGGTTATTGGCAGAGGAAGAAGAAAATAAAATTAAAGAAAAAGAAGATTCTGGATTCATAACATAATTTAAAAAGGCAATTGTATGGAGAGAGAATATTACACTTTATTAAAGTCTTATTAGATGATGATGAACGATTTTTAAGATATTTGCTGCTCCAGCGATTCTGCCATAAGGACTATATCGTCGGCAAATCGAAGGTGAGTGATGTACTCGCCATTGATGTTAATACCGTATCCTTTCCAGTTCAGAAGCTTGAAAACGTCTTCCAATGCAACGGCGAAGAGTTTCGGGGATATCACGTCACCCTGTCTTACACCTCTTTGCAATTGGATAGGTTTCGTACTCTGGTTCTGTACTCGGATAGCCATCGTAGCTCTACTGTACAAGCACATCAGCACTTCGATATACCGACAGTCAACTTGGCATCGCTGAAGGGACTGCAGCACCGCCCAAATTTCGACGGAATCAAAGGCTTTCTCATAGTCCACATACGCCGGACATAGTGGCAAATTATACTCCTCGGTCTTCGGTACAATTTGCCGAAGGGTATGTATGTGGTCTATGGTGCTAAAGCCCTTTCGGAAACCGGCTTGTTCGGGAGGCTGGAAGTCGTCAAGTCTGTGCGCGAGACGATTCGTAATGACTCTCGAAAACAGCACGTAGACGCGGCTCAGCAGGGAAATCGGTCTGTAGTTCTTCAAGAGAACGTTGTCACCTTTCTTGAAGAACAAGACCACTGCACTTCTGCTCCACGCCTCCGGTGTAGTGCCACCATGGAGGACGGAATTAAAGAGCTTCTGAAGGACTTCAAGTACCGATTTTCCACCCAGGTAGCCAGGAATAGCGGGGCCGCCGGGGACTGGAGGCCGTCTCTTCGTCACTTTCATGAGGTGTATATTGCCATAGTTGCCACGCTTGGCGAGCGGGTTGGCAACCGCAGTTTTTTTATTGTTGTTTTGCTGTTATCAGAAAGATGCTGCTGCCCATCCTCTGCCTCAGTTTCCCTTTGTCGCCTTTTACGACACCCACGGGAAGATATGGGGTAGTGAGTATTCTTACCCGCCACTACACGGGAGTAACACTAAACTTCACAATGTGACGCATCAACTTAATGTGAAAAGTTTTAAATATATTTTTCTATCGAAAGAACATCATGGTACTGTGCGTTAGCTTACTGGGTGTATATATTGTTAATAACATATTCACCATCATGTCCTAGCATATTGTGGTGCCGACTCGTTCTTGGTGGTGGCTCCGGAGATCTTCCTGTACTGTGTTCTCTGCTCAAACTGTAATGTAACATCATCTGAATGAATATTAAATATTTTTAAGAGTAAACATAAAAATACGTGACTATAATCTGCGAGCGTCAGAATGGGACGCAACTTTTTGACATGTGTAGGCCGTGCGCTAGCCGTAGCATTGACAAATTCGCGTTATAGCTCGCAAGATCATACAATTGGTGTTTGTTGTAGATTTTTGCTTTTTGTTCATATTTAATATAATTACTTTTTTCGTCACTTTTTAATCAATGTTATTGTGTAGACATTAATAAGTCGAAAGAATGATAAAATTTTGAAAAGTCGATCAAAAGTTAATTCACCAGAATTAACTACCAAGTTTTTAGAACTTTCATAGCAGAATTAAGTTGAATTGGAATCTAGTGAAACGTACAATCAAATAATTGTAAAATATTTGGGACTACTTTATTAACCCTCTACTTTGATGTTATACGCTTTGACAACAAAGTCCCAGAAAATATTATGCAGACCTCTTCTATCAAAAGGTTTAAATTGTTTATTAAGCAAAAATTGTCTAGTAAGGATTATTATACTACTAAAGAGTACATGACTGATAATAACCCCCGGGAATGAGGTGATCGCTACCATGCTGTTTCTAAATATTTTCATAACAATTGTATAAAATATTATATTATAAATTGTGCTTTTTTTAAAAAAAAAAGTCTCGCTGGGTTTCTTGCTGGTTCTTACCAGGACAGAGGTTTTTTTTCGAACCAGTGGTAAAATTAAAAAAATTACTTTCAATACGTATATGACTGCTTCGTTGGTCTAGTGGTTGTAGTAGTGCGACTGCTGATCATTAGGTCCCGGGTTCGAATCCCGGGTCGGGCCAAAAAATCAGTTATTGAGTTTTTCCATCAAGCAATTCTCAGTAGCTGCCCGGAGTCAGGAAGTTGGCGGTGTTTCGCCCCCGTGCCTCGGAAAGCACGTAAAGCCGTTGGTCCTGCGCCTGATCTCTCTCCGGTCGTGTCGGTTTACCGTCCCATCGGGCTATGAGAGTGAGGGAATAGAGAGTGCACCTGTGCTTGCGCATACACTCGGGCACTATAATCCTGTCCTGCGCAGATGGCTAGTCTCCGTTGAGACTGGCCGCCGTGGCCGAAATTCGGTCTGGAGGACATTATTTATTATTATTATAATTTATATTGAATAAAAATTATTCTCTTCTATTCTATTCTATATAGAACTGTCATTTACAATTAACTTCGAGAAGGTTCCATCTCATTTAGATCGCGTGCGAATTAAAGGCGCAGTACAAGAGCAACCTATGGGGGAGGCCTATGTTCAGCAGTGGACTTTTAATAAGCTGTAACAGTCACGGTAATAGGGAAAGCCATGAGTATGACTGAATTATTTAAGAGCTGAAGAAATGACGGGGAAGGAAGGAAATGACAGATGAAGGATAATAGATGTTAATATGTAATATATGTAAGACCTTCTATGCCTAGGTGTGGAGTGGAGATCGACTCTGGACCTCCTTTGCTGGCTCTGATGGTAGAACCTTTGCAGCACAATAGGACTAGTATTGCCAGAACTCTGTAACATAAATGGTTAATTTATAGTATTTTTGGCAATTATAAATAAAATGAAAATATGTAATACGCTTTTAATTAATACTGACTGCTGGTGACGCCCTCCAACGGTTCTCCGCGGAAACTCTCCGCACCGGCGGGGGCGGCGGCGACGCACACGCCTCTATCGTTCTGAAAAGTCGTACATGCATTATTAAAATAATAATCTAAGCAAGTTTAATAAAGTATAATAAATAACTAGTGTAACTTTATTGTACACCGTGACAATTCACAGAAAAAAGTTTACACCAAAAAAACTTTACTACCATAATTGATTACCATCAGCACTATAACAAAATCGATCAACCTATTATTTAGTGGCTGACGTAAGAGGAGATTATAGGGAATTTCGTATGATTTTTCAAAAATTCTTTACAAATCATTTTTTTCAATCAAATAGTTTTCTTACAATTTTCCATGATTCACATAGCATAATTATTATTATTTTAATATACAATTAATATGGCCGGTTTATTGCCATTTTATTTATTATATTTTAATATACAATTATAATAAATAAAATGGCAATAAACCGGCCATATAGCTTAAAGCACTGAAAACATGAAAACCAGATGAAATATGCATATGGCTTAGGACCATGCTTTGTGGCAAACTGTTTGACCCACGAAGCAAATACAAAAAAATGGCATAAGCAACTGTGCACTGTGTCTAGTATTCTAACTAGGTCCTGACGTCATGACAGTGGGCGTGGCTTTAGTTAGTATACTGTCAGCGTTCGTCCTGTGCGCTTATGTGTCGAAAATCTCAAATTGGTGTATTTTCGTAGTATTAAGAAGAAAAGGATGAAGTGTTGTGTTTTATTGTGTAAAAACTACTCAGGTAGACGCTCTAATGCTATGGATGGCATCACATTTCATTTGTAATTAATTTTATACCTAATTTATTAAAAAGGTTCTAGAAAAATCTGCGTCGGCTTTCAAATGTAATTAAATATATTTGACACTAGATGGCGACACTTTGTGTCATGGGTGGGTACTAAAAATATAAAGGTACGTAAAGCTCGGTATTGGTAAAATAATCATACGAAGGTATTGAAATTTGTTTTGCATTCAGTCGTAAAGAATATTTAATCGCGAAAATATTATTTTTATAGTTTTTACGATCATTTTATGAACAGGCCGCCATTTATGGTCAAGGTAGCTAAACTACTTTTTATCGGTTTTACTATTTATCGGTAGATGGAAAATGGTAAAGTGGGCGGGACTTAATATCCTCTCACCCCGCAAATTGTCACGCATGGTTACATAGTGAAATCTAATTACAACACCTCCTCTTTGTATTTGCTCCGTGGTTTGACCTATAATCTGCAACGAACTCGGGACTTGCAATGATGATGATGTATGAATAAAAATATTTCACATGAAATTGGCCTTCACAAAGCACTTTTCGAAGGTTAAAGCTACACCATCATTTTCCAAACTATATGCTAAGTCTACGTTAATAGTACTTTCTTATCTATTTTTGCCGCTAAGCAATATCAATCTACCCTCCAATGATAACAGAATAGGAACCACTATGCTGTTATCATTGGAGGGTAAGAGTCAGGAAAATTACAAGAGGTTTTTTAATAAGTGTTTTAGTCCTCGGGAGTGACAAGACATTAGTGGCTTTTGTTGAAGTTGGTTCCAAGTGCTCAAGGGCTTCAGTACACTTTGGTTACTTATAATCACGATTTAGCAAATTTGTCAGCATTCTTCACATTGCAAACAAACATAAATTAAATTAAACACTATAATTGCGAGAGGCCTTTGGTCAGCAGTTGACTTTTGACAGGCCGTAATAATGATGATGATTTGTTATCAAAACATTACAAAAATACCTGGAAAATAACAAAATTTTAACATCAGTGGTATTAATGCATCCGTACCTTCGTCTCGGGTAAGGGGAGTGATTTAAAAAGTCTGCTTCTAAGCTCGTTGGCTGGGAACTACTGCCGCCCGCATTTGAGGGCGACGCCCATCTCGCACTGAAATACAATATTTAATCTTACTAAAATATAAGTATTGTATGTATTAAAGCCAAGATGCAGCTATATTATGGTTGCACCACGAATGGTTTGGCTCGACCGGGGTAGGACCACACTTTCAGCGAATACCAGCGTGAAATAGCAGTTTAATGCTGCTGCTGGGTTACGTATGGTGAGTGTACAGAACCAGAGACCCATTTTACTGGAAACGAGGCATTCCATCTTAGTCCTCACGGGTGACAATGCATCTACATTTTGATTTGGAATAGCGGATAGATGTAGATGTCTATGGTCCGCAGCAACCACTTACCATTAGGTGGACTATGTGCTCGTTTGTTACCCTTATCCTATAAAAAACATTACAATGATCCCCCCTATGAAGAAATCTTTGGGAAAGGCCTATGTTCAGCAGTAGACTTTTGGTAGTCTGTAATGTATATCTCGCGTAGATAAAGAATGGGATTATAAATGGCATCGCCTTTATTCACCTCTCACTTGCGTATTGTCTCGTGTCTACTCAAACTAACCGGTAACGATAACAAAAAATAACGTTATTTATGTTGCAATAAACGTTTTTTTTTTTTGCTTTTTATTGCTTTTAACTTTCGTCCCAAGTAAGGAACAGAAAAGAACCGTTCAATATACTTTTATTTTTAGCATTAAAAAGTTTTATTTAGTATATAGTGCACATTGTACATCCTATTATAATATTGCGTTAATTATTTTATTTTATTACAAAATTTAATTGATATAGTGATATACTGCTCAGTCAATTTGCAAAAAAAATCAACATAGTTTTAATTAACATATTATATCTAGTTATGTAGAGAGTACGCAAGTACACTTTCAAGTTACGCAATCGCTAGAACGCAGCACAGAACCACATCACTGTCCACGTCACGATTACCTGATATCGTATGACATGTTACGTATATAGTTCCGCCTACGCAGCGATGCAACAGTATGGCTGCCAGTGCGTCTTTTGTTGTGATGCAATATTGCAAGATGAAATGGCATGACCCTTTTATCTTCGCTTAAACCGCCATCTTTCTTCGAACCCACTGCGCTCGCGCATAGTCAAGTGCGAAACGTAATTTTTATTTATAAATTATTTGTATAAAAGGCTGAAACTTTCGAACATTTAATAACTTCTGTTTTGAATTTACCCTTGCATTGTACCTGAATAGTAATTGATTAAAATTGTATTAAACCTCGTCTACGCTTATAATTTGAATACAATGTAGTAATTAGCAATTAAATTGAATACATTAAGTAACAGTTCTTAGCCATAACCACTTCAGTTATTTATAACATAACGTTATTAGGATTGTTTTCGTTTTTGGTACCGTGTATGCCGAACAGTACAAGCTCGAAGAGCCGCCATTTCCAATCCCATTCTTTATTCGCACGGGTGGTAATGTAATAATAAAAAAGCAATCTGACCGTCCAGGCGTGGGCGTGATTTGCTCGGGGGTCCAGTGGTGCGAGCTGGTGACGAAATTGCGCACGGGCTGCGGCGTGGGCGGGCCCGAGTACCCGTTGGCGGGCGAGGCGGGGGAGGCGGGCGACGCGGGCGAGGGGGGCGACGCGGGTGAGGGCGAGGGGGAGGGGGGCGCGCCGCACTTGCCCAGCGACGCGTACCACTCTTCCACGGACACCGGGCTGCGGGACGACTTTACCACGAACGGGTGCTCCAGCAGTTTAGGGTACTTTGGCCGCTGTCTGTAGTTTTTCGTGAGACTGGTGAAAAAAACATATTAGTTAAAATAGTAAATAAACAAGTAGTTGTACTTGTACCTACACCTTGAAACAAATGAATACAATGTCCTCTTCAATGGAATACAAATAACAATATCTTTAGAACCATTTGAGAGTTGAAGCAAATTGGTCCCACATGGCACCTAACCACTAGAGGGCACCAACGTTTGTGTAAAAGAGATTCTACTTTAAAAATGTGTCGGGAATCGGGAAACAGAGTGGTGTGAAATTACATATTTGTACACTGTTTTCGCTCTAATTAGTCCAAAATAAGTGCATTAGCATCATCGATATAAGTTACAAAATATGCTTGTGCAAACAAACATTTTTCACGGTTTAAGCATAGAACAAATCAGCGCCATCTCTTAACCCATTCAATGCGGCTCGAAAAATCGCCTTTATTACCCAAGTGCGGGCGGCTAAAGCGCTAACTCCAATAGGCGTCGGACGGATCTCATATTTATACACTTTGACACCGATCGGCGTTTCCCGCACATGAAAATGAAAATGGGATTGCAAACCTTTTTTCTGATTTTTTAAAGTTAAAAATACTTTTAATTTATTTATTTATTTAAGAAAACCAACAGCGTATATAGTAAATATTAACATTAAGTAACAAACTAAAAGTATGGCCAATAACAGGTTTACCTTATATTGCTTGATGGTAGGTGTATTGATGTTGGAAGAAAAGGAAAGAAGAATAGCTTATAGTTTATCTAATAGATAAACTATAAGCAAAATTATAAGCAATTCAATGTAATGAAGGTGGTCATAAGTTTACAGATCAGGAGAGATAGTCAGGTAGAATGATATATTACATTACCTTTACATATATATATATATATATATATATATATATATATATATATATATATATATATATATATACTTATGTACATATACATATTAAATGTATAAATATATAAACATAATACAAATAATTAATTATAATATATATTAAATAAAATAACTGAAGTACTTATATTTAAATTAGTAGCCTCAAAAAATACATATAGAAAAAATAGACGAGAGAATATATGATTGTATGTGATTTTAACTTCAACTGCTCTATTTCTTAATAGTTTTCTTGATGTAATCTTTAAACGTAAGTTTAGATTTCGCAAAGAGGTTGTGTCCAAATTGTTCATTATATGTACGAGCAAGCCGCGAAAGAACAGTGTTTCGTCAGTAGTTTGAATGATGCCAGGGAGTCTGTAACAATGTGGTATTGCGGGTGCGGAATTTTGGAGTACGAAAGGTGATTCTTGAGACAAGATTTGGACAGTCAATATTACTGTTTATTATATCATATAACAAAACCATGTCAAGCAAAACACGCCTGTGTTCCAAAGATAAGAGATCGTGCTTAGTGCAACTGTCTGTGTAAGTATCGATTTTATTCCGACAGCGAAAGTTAAGGTGATTAACAAATATTTTTTGAATACGCTCAAGGCGGCTTTTAATAACAGTATTTAGTCTACTATTTTAAATGTATTAAGTATAATAAGTAGTATTTTTAATTAGTAGTTGAAAGGAAGAGAGGGGTTTTCAGTTACATACTATTTCTAGTGCATCGTAATTTGTTTCACTTAATAATTAATAATGACATTCTCTTGAAGGTAAGGCTCGTTCATCGTCACCGAGTTTATTGAGTGACGGTGTGAGACAATTTGGTTCGCTAAAAAGAAAGCCATGTGATGATCAACATTATCATCTTGGTAATGTTGATGGGAAAAAGTCACAGCTAGACAAAATAAAATGACACAGGTATCGTAACAGAACATTCAGGATGCTAATTTATATAAACGCAACATTTCCATTCTAATGAGTATAAATGTGACGTATCACAATTACCCGATTTTTAAATTTTGAAAACGGGGAACCAACTGACCACTGAAACAAAGCGTTTGCTCAACTGATCGCTTACGAATTAGATCTTCTTCCAATGAAAAAAAGATCTGCAACATATGTTAATATAATAAATCTTGTGAGGAAACTACGTCACCAAAAGGATGTGGACGACATAAGTTTACCCAACTATGAAGACTCGGAATAATGTTTGTGGCATAGGTACCCTGTGAGCCTACATGTTGTTTGATAATTGTTAATATTATTAAATAAGTACGAGGGTGGATTGAAAAGTACTCGGCCTAACACGGATCCATTCAATTCTAAAAATCAAATCTACCCACATTATTTAGTTCAGTTCAGACTAGTTCAATGTGTGAAGTTCGAAACGTGTGCGATAATTAGTTGTGATTTTATAAATTTATTAACAAAGTAATCGGACATAATTTCCGCGAATGGAGCAAATCGAGCAGCGTGCCGTCATTAAGTACCTCCATAAGAAGGGGCTATCATCAAAAGCCATCCATGATGACATGGTCAGTACATTAGGCGATTGTGCTCTGTCATATTCATCCGTCAAAAAATGGATAGCAGAATTTAAGCGTGGTAGAGAGAGTGTGAAAGATGAACCCCGCTCTGGAAGGCCTTCGACGTCAACTACTGACGAAAATATTAAAAAAGTACTTGATTTAATAATGGGAGACCGCAGATTAAAAATTAGAGAGATAGCCGAGATTATAGACATCTCTTATGAACGAACTCAAAACATCATTGTCAACGAGTTGGGTTTCCACAAGGTGTCTGCGAGGTGGGTTCCGCGACTGCTTTCAGTTGAACAAAAAAGGACGCGATTGACTATTTCACGCGACTGTTTGGAGTTATTTGAAGCCGATGCAGATGATTTTTTGAATCGTTTTGTTACTATAGACGAAACATGGGTTCATTACTGTACACCGGAAACAAAACAACAATCAAAACAGTGGAGAAGACCTGGTTCACCACCCCCTAAAAAGGCTAAGTCGATTTTGTCGGCAAATAAGGTGATGGCTTCAGTATTCTGGGACTCGAAAGGTGTGATTATGATTGATTATCTTGAAAGGGGTCAGACTATAAACTCTGATTACTACTGCACCTTACTACGTCGTTTACGAGAGGAAATAAAAGAAAAACGTCGAGGAATGCTCAGAAGAAAAGTCCTGTTTCATCAAGATAACGCCCGTGTTCACACGTCAGTACAGTCAATGGCTGAAATTCACAACTGTGGCTTTGAACTGTTACCGCATCCGCCGTATTCACCTGATCTGGCACCATCAGACTTCTTTCTGTTCCCTAACCTAAAAAAGCACTTGGGAGGTCAAAGATTTTCGACAAACGACGAGGTCAAAGCAGCTGTAGACGCATATTTTGACTCTAAGGAAGAATCATTTTTTTTCAACGGTCTAAATGCTTGGAAGGGGAGGTGGCAAAAGTGTATTGAACTTGATGGTGATTATGTAGAAAAATAAAAATATAACTGATTTAGTATGTGTTTATTTTCTTGGTTAGGCCGAGTACTTTTCAATCCACCCTCGTATTATGAAAACTTCTTGTTTAAATATATGTCCTTATTTTTAAGTGTTGCTTTTTATTTCATATACACCTACTTACACGTCGTAACACCATTCTGCGACAATCACTGATGGACTACTCAATACTCATTACAAATAATAATCATATTAACGCAGCAAAATGTTTAACTATCAACTATGAAATGAAGATTGCTCATAATATGAACCTATTACTGTTTTTTAATTGTATAAAATAAAATACCTAGCTAAAATAAGTAATATATAAATATTTAATCCAAATGTTTTCAATGTTGATAACCTCTGGAAGACGCCGTTCGGCGTTTTCCGCGCCTGAGGATAGTTTTGGCATTTTTCTAAAATCATTATTTACAGAAACGGAAACTATAATGATGTTGTATATATGTAAAACATGCACATACAAAAAGTATATCCCTTTAGAATAGAAATTGGCCAAGTTATGGCTAAAATGTAATTTACGCCGATCGGTGTCATCCGCCTAAGAATGACAATTTAAATTACGCCGTTGTGCGACGAACGAATGGGTTAAATACTCATGAACTACCACGGAATAAGTGTTTCCACTTACGATTTTGATTTTACCCTAGAACCTGTACGAATACTCCCTATATTACCGCAATAAAAAAAATCAAAATAGCTCTATTTATTGCACTTAATTTTCAATATTTAAAGGACAACACCATTGCAAGTTTTGAATATCATTTCACGATTCTAAATATTGAGTTTTGTGATGAAGAAGACGTTCTCATTTTCAAATTATAATAACAGTCTAATACGAATAATGAATATGTAACTAAGTAAAGTATTATACTATTGTTCCGATATTTCGACTTTACCCCAAATTATCCAAAAACCTGTCAAGTTGAAGAACCGCCTAAAGCACTACATATATTAGTAGATTTACTCTAAAATATTGCACACGGATACGGTAACTACGACAATAAGTTACTCGACAATCGAGGTACCCCTATATTGTTTATTAGTTGCATTTAAAATATTAAATTAACAAACTTACCACTGAGATACAAACGACTTGAATTCAGACGTGAAGTCGCTCGTATCAGGTAGCTGCGGCGGGTCGTCCGCGATTACCTGAAAATATACAGAATGTTACATTAACAAAGTTAAATTATTAAAGATATAAAAAAAATATTAGTTAAGATCCGCGCGAAAAACAAAACGGTATGTATTACTTCCCTACCTCCCTGAATAGCCACAATTACCTCAGGGTCTAAGTGCTTGCTGTAAATTTTACCCAGGTAAATAGGGTTCCATTCTCGTTGGCACCAATTAAATTTTTAATGGCAATTTTTATTTACCACGTATTCGGTGATGAAGGATAGCATCGTGAGAAAAACTGCATGTCTGTGCAAATAATTTGAAGACATGTGAAATTCGCCAACACGCTTTAACCTAAAACCCTCTCAGTAATGAGGAATGCCTGTGTCCAGCAATGGGGAGGTATATAGGCTGTATTTTACGTGGTGGAGCCATGCCGCAGTTATATTATGGTTGTAGCACGATGGGTCGGCTCTACCGGAGAAAGACCACCCTCTCACAGAATACCAGCGTAAAATAGCAACTTAATGTTGCTGTTTCGTATGGTGAGTGTCCAGCATTCCATCTTAGTCCCCAGGGGTGACAACGCATCTGTATTTTCATCCTTAATCGAAGATAGATGTAAATGTCTATGTGCCACAGGATCCACTTACAATCAGTTGAAGTGTGTGCTCGTTTGTCACCCTTATTCTATAAAAACTTTACTTTTAGCTAATTAATTTTACAGTATAATACAATATTTTCTTGTAAAGTCCGTACGGATAAGGAATGGGATTGGAAGTGGCGTCTCATCGAGCCCGTACCGTCAACATGCACAGTACTAATAGCGAAAATCCGCTAATAACGGTATATCGTTATAACGTTATATTATACGGTTAATTGGAAAATTTATATGAATGGGAAAATATTGATAATAATTGTATACGCAAGTAGGAACATTAATTTTAAAATAAAATTTGTAACAAGCAACCCGCTCTGGTTCCGCCTGGGTTGGATCTCTTAATGTGGCGTTATTTACACTTAAGATAATCATTAACAAGCATTGTTTTAAAAAAGTTTCAAAAATGTTCGGATGAAATTTTGTATAGATCACTCCTGGTATTACTCTCTATTTGTTCATGAAGTATTATTAAAATAGGTTCAGCCATTCCGAACATTAATGCCGACAGACAGACAAACGAAAATTTTGAAAATGTTTACTGATGTCTCATAATTATGAAGAAAACTCAAAAGGTAACGTAGCTCACAAATTAGCGAAACAGGATTTTTTTTTTGTAGTTATACGCATATCGCAACGTAATTTTTCTGCAGTCTTTACCGGCGGGTGTGAGTATAGATAGCGACAGTGTGCGAGCGAGAGGTGGATAGAGACGACGCCATTTTCAATCCCATTCTTTAACCTAAATAAAATTAAAATTAAAAAACTTACCCTCGTAAGAACCTCGAAGTCGTTCTGACAGTTTCTGTAGGGAAAGACTCCAGTGGCGAGTTCCACTAATGAAATACCAAGTGACCATACGTCTGCCCGGATATCGTAGTCTGGTCTGCTTGGGTCAGGTGGGTCTATCCGCTCCGGCTGTTAGACAAATACATAGCATCTATGAGTATAAGAAAAAATGAAGGTCCCTAGTCCAATTAAGGGTTTTATCAGAACTAAATTAGGTTTCATAACCGCTAAATACCGGTAACTTTACTGGTATTTTTAAAACTTTTATAATTCCTGCTCACTACGGGGTATCCCTGACCTTAGCCTTGCAGACGACGAGGCGGTTGGAAATACCAGTCGTGTTCTACATGTTGTCATGCTCGTCTTAAAAAATATGACCTGGTATACTATCACAATTGGACTACTCACTGCCATATAGGCTGCACAGCCCGCACTTCTTGTCTTGGCCTTGGAGTCGACTAAGCGGCCGCTGATACCGAAGTCACACAGCTTCACGTTTCCGCGCTCGTCCAGCAGGATGTTGCTTGGCTTCACGTCCCGATGGATCACGCCGTGCGTCTCTTTCAAATATGATAACGCTTTCACCGTCTGTCAGCATAAACAAGCAAATATAAGCAATTGTACTGTTATATTCTATCTAAAGTCCACTGCTGAGCATAGGTCTACCCCACAGATTGCATTATGAGATGGGTATTATTGTGCGTTTATTGTAAAAAAAATTATAGAATAAAAGTGACAAGCAAGCACACAGTCCACCTGATGGTAAGTGGTTGCTGTGGTCCATAGACATCTACATCTATCCTCGATTACGAATCAAAATGCAGATGCGTTGTCATCCGTGAGGACTAAGATGGAATGCCTCATTTCCAGTAAAAAAGGTCTCCGGTTGTCTACACTCACCATACGAAACACAGCAGCATTAAGCTGCTATTTTACGCTGGTATTCTGTGAGAGCGTGGTCCGTCCCCGGTCGAGCTGACCCATTCGTGCTACAACTTTACAACTAAGATAGCTGCAGCATGGATCTACCACGTACAAAGCGTGGCGTTGGGCGTGGATGATTGCCACCATTGTTTTCTATTATTGGTGGTCGTATATCATGTTTTTTTTAAATATCGGCTTTTTCCTTCTTGTTCCTGATTGTTATTCTCGTATTTATGTGTTATTGTGCGCTTAGAATATAACAAAAGTTTTTAAATGTGCTAAAGTGAAATTATTTTGAATTTGATAATGTTGCCGTTTACACGTCAAGTATAGTTGGACACGAACAGGAGTGGACTGAAGCAATATCCCCTTACAATTACAGCTTATCAAAGGACTACTGCAGAACGTAGACCTCCCCCATAGATTACCACACAGGAAGGATATTTAGCATAGTTGTAATACTTAGCGTGTGGATTGACAACCCCAGGTTTTTATTTTTTAGATGTTATCAGGAAGACTTCTGCCCATCGCCTGGTTTTGTTATACTCTGTCTCCTCTTACGACAGAGGGAAACTACGGGACGCTATGGATATTCTTTCACTGCCACTACACGGTAACCACAATACATAACCAACTGTACCATGGTATAAAAGTCTATTTATATTGTTTTAAAAATCCCAATGTATGGTCTACAAATTATTGTTCGGGAATTTAATGTATATCAAACATTGATATACAAAAAACCTTTTTGCTTTTTGTATATCAGTGTAATGTATAACGTAAATTACGTTTGAAAAACGAGAAAAAAAATTATTGTGGATTGACTGGATGCATTACACTGCCACCTTATTTACTTTCATCAGTTGTATAAGCCCACTGATGGACATAAGCCTCTACCATTTTGGAAGGGATTTATGTTGATTAACATACTTTGTAGAGGGTGTGACGATTGCAGTGCATCTGCTTCTCGTCGCCGATGTAGGTATTTTACGTCTAGTGAAAATAAGATAGTATCACCGCCGCAAAAACATAATGTTGTAAACTTCTAACTCAGGTGACTCTAAAATATTAAATTCCTGCCCACACGCAAACTACGCGCTTAGTTAGACGTAAATTTGCGGTAACAAGCCCGGCTCAATCAATCAAAACTAAGTAGGCTAACTATAATCCTTACCGCAACAGTGACCTTCCCGAGTATAGTCTCGGGTATCGGACCTCCTAACCGCTTCAATAACTTGTCGAAACACGAGGCCATCAACTCCATGCATATCCAAACGTCGGCGTCCGTCACGAAGCAGCCGAGACAGCGCACGATGAAGGGGCAGTCGTGTGAGCGCACCACCACGTCCAGGTCCATGAGGATGCGTTTAGTTTCTTCAGAGTTGCCTGAACGACGCATTTGCTGGGAGAAGAAACAATTACATTTTATATATTTTGTCCAAAAAGGATGTTTTCGACATGAAGTTGCATATTATCTATACAAATAAATAAAATTGAAGTGTCTGTTTGTAATCTCAAAATTAGCTTTTTACTAAACGCGTATGAATGTATATACCATACTAATAACAAAAATACAATTTTAAAGTTTTTGTCTCTCTATCTGTCCGTCTGTATGGCAGATAGCTGATGTCACAAGGAGTAACTTAGGCTACTTTTATTTTAGAAAAATAATTAGGGTTCCGTGCAAAAAAATTAAGACCCCAAATCACACGTGGGCGAAGTCGCGGTTAACAGCTAGTATTAAATAATATAGACTTATAAATTTAGAATACTTTTTACTTCCTTATGGCTTGAACGCTCTTAATTTATCAGACAGCACCAAACAACTGTCATGCATAATTCAAAAGACATGTCCAAACTAACCACACAGGGTAAGCGGGTTGGCGTATGTTCATCAATAGACTTTTCAAACTGATAAAGAAGAAAAGTAAGACTTTGTTGAACACCCTTATTATTCACAGCATCCCTCATTTAAATTTAAATATATTATAAAACTTTTTTTAACTTTCAGCCAGCCAAGTGTGGTGAGTGAGGACTATGTTCAGTCAGTGGTGGACTTTAATAGATTGTAATGGATGGATTAAGTGTCTCTGAGTATAGGAGATATTATCAGGAAGATGCTGCTGCCCATCTACTACGACACCAAGACGATATGAGGTAGTAGATATTCTTACACTGCCACTACATGGTTAAAGATATTTCATTACTTGAAAATGTGGGATCAAACTTTGTTAAATTCCTTACTTAACACACTCATTCATCCAAATAGCACATATATAGATAACGCCATTGGTCTGTCAGTCTGTTGTTGTAATTTATTGGGGATTTATTACGTCATTTCTTCACTTTTCTTCACTTTTTAACTTGCCTCCATTACTGTCAATCTGTGCTCACAGTTTGCTCGATGTATGCCTCAACAACTCTAGTATGTTTTGTTTCAAATAGTCCCTTACCTTAACAGCTATGACAGCGCCAGACGGTTTGTGAAGCATCTTGACGACATGCCCACAGGTGCCACTGCCTAGCTCGCCCATGTGTTGAAGGTCATCAATACTGGAGCGATATTCCGCACCTTCCACATTCAGTTTACCGCTCACCTATCACAAATAATAGCGTCTGTAATATTGGTGAATTTAATAGTCTTTTGAAAAAATATGTTTAAAATAAAATATCGGTATTTTTAATTGCAATATAATGTATAATTTTCACTGTTACTGGATGGCTAACTGTTTACTATCCATCTAATAGTATGTTGGTAATTTTAATATTATTTCATCATTGAAGCTTACTTAGTGAATATTATACAAAGTATTGGTATATAGGTTTAATATGTAGGAATGTAATAAAGTTGGATTAGGTAAAGTTATACCTTGTACACCTCTCGCATACGGAACTCGGTCTCCGTCGCTTGTGGTGATCTTGGTGGAAACGGTATGTCTTTAGATGTGAATACTGAAAGAAAAAAATACTCTTTTGATTTTATTTCTTTATAGGATTAGATTGTAATAAAAAGCGATAAAGTAATACAGGAAACTTATACCCAAATACTCAAACGCTGCTTAATTTTAAAATACGGTGAAGTATTGTACTATCTCTACCACCATAAGTCAAAGTGACTGTGACACCACGAGACTTCACAACATCTTAAAATTGAGTAGTGTTTGATTATTTGGCCATAACTAATCAAGAACTAAGTAACAACTCCTTGACTTTATATTAGAAAATTGAAGATCATTTCGCAATGGCATACAATATATATTATAATACTAGCTCGCCAGGCAGACGTTGTTCTGCCCTTTCCAACGACCCTTCCTATAAGTCTTTAAATTCGCAATAAAAAAATTTGAGTCATTTAGCGGGATAAAAACTATCCTATCTCTCAAGTTGGACCAAAATGCACAAAATGTGCAAAATTTCATTGAATCAGTTCAGTAGTTTACGAGTCCATCGCGGACAAACAACGTGACACGTAATTTTTATATATAAAGATAATATATGCAGTATTACGCAAAATACGCGCATAGACGTGGAGTTGCGGAAAACAGCCCGTCGTAAACTAAATATATGCAGTATAGTCACATGCTGCAGCTATATTATGGTCGTAGCATGAATAGGTCAGTTTGACTGGAAAGTGTGACGCTCTCAGAGAATATCAAAGTGAAATAGCAGCTTAATTCTGCTATCTTTCGTTTGGTGTGTAGAGAACCGGAGACCCTTTTTACTGGTAATAAGACATTCCATCTAAGTGCTCAGGGGTGACAGTGCATCAGCGTTTTGATTCTTAATCTGGGATAGATTTAGAAATCTATGGGACACAGCATCCACTTTACATCAGGTGGACTGTATGCTTGTTCATTGTTATTCCAATAACAAAAAGTTATGGGCCAAAGAAAAAATGGAATTTATTGACTGATGAAACAACTTTCAACAATTTACTTAAATTCAAATATTATGCAATATAAAATAAAATAGTAATAAAAATCCGCTATGCAAATTTTTATGCATAATAAAATATTTATTAATATACTATACTATATATAACATATACTATTACTATCTTCTCTATATACAACGTGTCCCAAAATTCAACGATAAGCCAACACCGGAGGATAGACCTGCCCCGGACTAATCGGGGAAAAAAAGAAAAAAAAATATATGCCAATTATATTTTAAGTTATATAAAAAAAAATTAAATTCTTCAGAAATTGAGACCGTTTATGACATTTTTCACTACCATGACCACAATTTTTTAAATATTTTTTTCTTTTTTTTTATAGGCAACCTGAATAGTACTGCTATCTACCACAATTCTTAAAAACTCCAGAATAACTCTTGTTTTATCACGAAAATTAATGAAACTTATTTTATTCCCTAAATTTTTTGAAGACTTACTTTTAACCAAATTTAACTTATTGTGGTGTAAAAAAAAAGTATGAACACTAGTATGGCAAGTTTTTTTAAAAATTGACGCAACTAACCAACATTCCAAAATGGTATAATACTCTAGGAAAACAAGTTATAAAAAATATGGGCCTATTATTTCTAAACAGGGGCCAAATTCCTTAAATTGTAATTGTCAGTAATCACTTTTACTACATGCCCAAAATGGGTTCCTGTTACAATTTCTAGGAATTCGAATAGGGCATTAATACCTTAGACGTTAGAGAGAGATAGATAGATAGAGATATTTACGTTAAAAAGAGACAACAACAGGGCAGGCAGAGAAGCTGTTATTATTCTCAGCAAGTCGGTTCAGTACTCTCTGCTCCTTTGTTTACTGCGCACCGTTCCCAATTCAACTTACGTGGCCCTCGTACATACTATCGACTTTGGCTTGGCTTTTTGGACTGGAATCGACCTGCAAACTTAACTGACCTGGCATTATTTGGACTGGAAGTTATCTGCAAACTGAACTGACCGCGCATTATCTTGGATTACGATTGTGTGTTTTGTGATTTAGAGTTCTGGCGCATTTTGGACTGTTTGGTGTTTAACATGCCGCAACCGTACACACCACAGGAATACGCTAATATGCATTTAATCTATGGAGAATGCCGATGTAATGCTAACGCTGCTAGCAGACTGTACCGAGAAAGATACCCAAATGCTCAAAAATATCCTGATTATCGAGTGTTTATTAATGTGCATCAAGCGTTTTCGGAGGGTCGTATGCCATCCAATAGGAGAAGCGCTGGAAGACCTAGATTGGATCGTGATGAAGAAGTTCTCAATGAGATAGAAAATGACTCGACTACTTCGGTACGTGCCATAGAAGAAGCTACAGGAATCCCGAAAAGTTCTGCACGAATATTAAAATGTCACAAGCTTCACCCATATCACTACAGGCGTGTGCAGACGTTATTACCGCGGGACTATCCGCTACGGGTCACATTTTGCCGTGTAATGCTGCAAAGAATATTTAAATCAAGAGTATCCAGGGCGTTGGATCGGGCGACTTGGTCCTATCTTATGGCCACCCCGTTCACCCGATTTGAACCCCCAGGACTTCTTCTATTGGGGTTGTCTTAAAAACAGGGTCTACTCAAAACCCATTGTGATATTGGACGAGCTTCGTCGAAATATCACTCAGGCTGCTGATTACATTAATAGCAGAAGATATGCAAGACAAATAAAACGATCATTTTTAAGGCGATGTCGTTCATGTATTAATGCTGGTGGCAAACAGTTCGAACATTTGCTATAATGTTAATAACTTAATAAATTACACGTGAAACTGTTTGTACCATTTGTTTTGAAATATTAAACATTTTTCAAGAACTAATACTTTTATTACACCCGACCGTCATTTGGCCCCTGTTAAGAAATAATAGGCCCATATTTTTTTTATAACTTGTTTTCCTAGAGTATTATACCATTTTGGAATGTTGGTTAGTTGCGTCAATTTTTAAAAAAAACTTGCCATACTAGTGTTCATACTTTTTTTTACACCACGATAAGTTAAATTTGGTTAAAAGTAAGTCTTCAAAAAATTTAGGGAATAAAATAAGTTTCATTAATTTTCGTGATAAAACAAGAGTTATTCTGGAGTTTTTAAGAATTGTGGTAGATAGCAGTACTATTCAGGTTGCCTATAAAAAAAAAAGAAAAAAAAATTAAAAAATTGTGGTCATGGTAGTGAAAAATATCATAAATGGTCTCAATTTCTGAAGAATTTCATTTTTTTTATATAACTTAAAATATAATTGGGATATATTTTTTTTTCTTTTTTTCCCCGATTAGTCCGGGGCAGGTCTATCCTCCGGTGTTGGCTTATCGTTGAATTTTGGGACACGTTGTATAAAAATCAATTGCTGTCCGTTAGTATCGCTAAAACTGCAAAACGGCTGGACAGATATTAATGAAATTTTTAGTATATATACAGCATTATAATGAAGATTAATATAATTCTCTCCCTAAATAAAATTATCAAGATACTTGTTACTTAAGGGTACCCTAGCAATATTTTCATACATTCATAACATACTATATTTTTCTTTTAAAGTTGTATGTTTTTTATTCAAATTTAACAGTATAAATATACTTACAGATACACAAATAAAACTTTTTGAAAACACAATTTGCTAACTTCAAACTATAATTTTCCTCAGCCTCAAAGACATGTTTCCATAAACATTCAATATTCATTGAGTCACTTGGAACAAGCAATGTAATGGAGTAATGAAAATATATGATAGCATCATCTGTCTGGCTGAGTCAATGGCAATAAAGCATTTCTAAATGATGCGTGATCCAAGGTGAGTACAAAATGAACTCATATCTAATAAATTATTGTACAAACATCTTTTCCATGCTTATATGTAGTTCAAATACAAACTCTTACCCCAAAGTCCACTAGTACTGTAAATGTAGAATAACACAGAAAACAAGTTATCTGTGTTACGAGGGTGGATTGAAAAGTACTCGGCCTAACACAGATCCATTCAATTCTAAAAATCAAATCTACCCACATTATTTAGTTCAGTTCAGACTAGTTCATTGTGTGAAGTTCGAAACGTGTGCGATAATTAGTAGTGATTTTATAAATTTATTAACAAAGTAATCGGACATAATTTCCACGAATGGAGCAAATCGAGCAGCGTGCCGTCATTAAGTACCTCCATAAGAAGGGGCTATCATCAAAAGCTATCCATGATGACATGGTCAGTACATTAGGCGATTGTGCTCTGTCATATTCATCCGTCAAAAAATGGATAGCAGAATTTAAGCGTGGTAGAGAGAGTGTGAAAGATGAACCCCGCTCTGGAAGGCCTTCGACGTCAACTACTGACGAAAATATTAAAAAAGTACTTGATTTAATAATAGGAGACCGCAGATTAAAAATTAGAGAGATAGCCGAGATTATAGGCATCTCTTATGAACGAACTCAAAACATCATTGTCAACGAGTTGGGTTTCCACAAGGTGTCTGCGAGGTGGGTTCCGCGACTGCTTTCAGTTGAACAAAAAAGGACGCGATTGACTATTTCACGCGACTGTTTGGAGTTATTTGAAGCCGATGCAGATGATTTTTTGAATCGTTTTGTTACTATAGACGAAACATGGGTTCATTACTGTACACCGGAAACAAAACAAAAATCAAAACAGTGGAGAAGACCTGGTTCACCACCCCCTAAAAAGGTTAAGTCGATTTTGTCGGCAAATAAGGTGATGGCTTCAGTATTCTGGGACTCGAAAGGTGTGATTATGATTGATTATCTTGAAAGGGGTCAGACTATAAACTCTGATTACTACTGCACCTTACTACGTCGTTTACGAGAGGAAATAAAAGAAAAACGTCGAGGAATGCTCAGAAGAATAGTCCTGTTTCATCAAGATAACGCCCGTGTTCACACGTCAGTACAGTCAATGGCTGAAATTCACAACTGTGGCTTTGAACTGTTACCGCATCCGCCGTATTCACCTGATCTGGCACCATCAGACTTCTTTCTGTTCCCTAACCTAAAAAAGCACTTGGGAGGTCAAAGATTTTCGACAAACGACGAGGTCAAAGCAGCTGTAGACGCATATTTTGACTCTAAGGAAGAATCATTTTTTTTTCAACGGTCTAAATGCTTGGAAGGGGAGGTGGCAAAAGTGTATTGAACTTGATGGTTATTATGTAGAAAAATAAAAATATAACTGATTTAGTATGTGTTTATTTTCTTGGTTAGGCCGAGTACTTTTCAATCCACCCTCGTATTATACATAGAATAATATGATCTAGTTTGAGTTTAAAATGAAGATATTTTTATATGTCCAAGTTTTATAAGTCTTTGAATACGGGCCTAGGATAGCTCATAGTCTGTAATTGGCTTCCCGTATGAAAGAAACGAACCTACTACATTTAGTTCTACCTTTCATGCTTTCTTATGCCGACAAACCATTTCAGAAATCACTACCTCATATCATTCCGCGGGTATCATAAGAGGCGACAGAAGGAAATGAAACAGGTAATGAGCAGCAGCATCTTTCTGATAACAACCAAAACAATAAAAATGTGCAGTTGCCAACCCATCTGCCAAGCATCACAACTATGGCAAATATCCCAACCCCTGTAAGGCAATCTATGGGGTAGGCCAATGTTCGACAGTCCACATTTTACAGGCTGTAATGAACTAAGAATGAATCCATCTGGGTTACTACCACACTTTACATATTTCTGCCACCAAGCAGCAATGCTCCCATTGCTTTGTTTCTGTTTGATGGGTGGGAGAATCAATTTAATAATGGACCTTGTGGATTCTTAGTCTTCAGGAGTAGCAATTTACATTTCACCTTCTTTGATTAAAGCAGGTTGCAGGTAACCATGAGTGTAGTAGCCACTATCAAGTGTGGATTACTTTATTACTTTAATAAAGGACAAGTAGCCTTACCGCCCGTTAAATTTACAACACTAGAAGCTCAGTTAATGAGGGCTAATAATCTTCCACTCATCAGATGTCGCTAGTTACGACTGAGGTAAAGTTTTTTGTTACACAATGTCAGTTAATTGAGAAATTAGTTTTATGAAAATAGTTTATCATTATCTAGAATATTATATTAATACACAACACCATGCGTCAGTGGTTTGTTTTTTAATTTTTTGCACTTTATAACTCTTTTAAAAAAAATCGGCTTTTAGTTATATTTTATAGTTTGGTTTATTCATTTCTAATGTAATTAATATAAAATATAACTAATAATACAGAAAGAAACCTTAAAGATTACATTTTCCTAAGAAATTATCATCCCCGCTATGAAATCTGTCAAATATTTTACCTCACTGTAAAGTGGCGCCGCCTTGGTGGCAGAAAAAGTCGTGGGTGCCCTCATTTAGTCCTCAGAAAGAATCTATGGGCATTGTTTAGGCAAAGACAGCACTTAATGCTTGGAAGGTAAAGGTCTGATACATCTAAATACTAATTGACATCATGCAGCGCTTACAGATGTAGTATTTTTATAACAATTTCAACAGAATCAACAGACGTTCAACAAATTGTTTGTCAGAATCCCTGCCTGTTATCTTATGATTGTACATGGTGCTATAAGCACAATATGTTTTACATATTGTTGTAAGTAAGACTTAAGTAACAGTTTTTTACTGAGAAATTGCACTAAATCAATTTAAATTTACTGGTTAAAATTTTGTATACATGTAATAGATTTTTTTTTTATAGAAGAGAGAGCAAACGAGCATGCAGCTCACCTGATGGTAAGTAACTACCGCCGTCCACGAACAACCGCAACTACAGGGGAATTGCATATGCGTTGCCGGCCTTTTAGAGAGGTGTAAGCTCTTTTCTTAAAGGTTCCTAAGTCGTATCGGTCCGGAAAATTCGCTGGTAGTAATTGATTCCACAAGGAAGTTGTGCGAGGGAGAAAACTTCTTCTAAATCGCACAGTGGTGGACCGCCAATCATCCAGATGGTATAGATGGTAACGCGAGTTTTGTCGCGATGTGCGATGGTGAAATTGAGCGGCTGGAATTAGTCCGAACAATTCCTCAGAGCACTCCCCGTGATAGATGCGATAAAATACGCAAAGAGATGCAACATCTCTACCCAGTGCCAGTGTATCGAGCCGATCAGAAAGAACTCGGTCGTCGACTATTCGAACCGCTCTGCGCTGGATGCGGTCAAGTGGAAGGAGCTGGCACTGGGGTGCCCCGGCCTAGAGATGAGTACAGTATTCCATGTGGGGGCGAACTTACGCTTTGTAAAGTTGCAAGCGATGTGCCGGCATTAAATACTGTCTCGCTCTGCTGAGCACACCAAGCTGTTTAGAGGCCAATTTGGTCCTTCCAAGTGATCACGAAACTGCACACTATTCGATATGTCGACACCAAGGATTCCGATACTAGCTACTATGTTTTCAATAAAATACCATTTCGTTCAGCCCTAATCATGTTTATCATTAATTTCAAAAAGACTCCCGAAAATCTAAATTGGAGATAAAAATGTGCCTAGACAAAAAGAGGAAACAAAAGAAACGCCGGTAAATATGGTGATATGCCTTGCTAACGATGTAGGCTGCAGACTCGCCAAATCTGACATAAAAGATATTTATAGAACTCGTCCTAAAAAAGAAAAAAGCATCAATACTTCGATTATTGTTGAAATTACATCTACCCTCATGAAAACAGAATTATTAAAAATGTGTAAGAATTACAACAAAAAAAATAATAAAATGAAGCTCTGCGCCAAACACTTGAATCTACGCTCTGCAGGGGATACACCAATTTACGTAGCTGAACATCTAACGACAAAGGCCTTCCGCTTGTATTTTCTAGCCAGAGACCTTTCAAAAACAAAGGAGTATAAATATTGCTGGACTGCCTATGGTAAAGATTATGTCAGAAAACACGATGATTCTCCTATTATTACGATCTTAAACGAGGCTCAAGTACAGAGTCTATTGCAAGCGTGACTCATTCTTGGTATGATTATGTTTTTTGTGTCTATGTTTATAACTAGGATTAATATAATACTGTATAAAATAACTGTAAGCACTGCATTGTTAACATTAAGCATCATTGTAAATAGTCAAAATGAATACAGACTCTTAATTCACACACTTAACACACAGTTATACATACAAAAAATAATTTTTTTACAGTATCTTTAGCCTCAAATTATCTCTCATACAAAAATAAAACTGAACTCTCAATGCATAAATGTAATATACAGTCACACACTCAAAAACTATATACATTTATTACAGTATTTTTAGCTTCAAATTATCTATTATACGACAATAAAGCTGAACTCTCAATTCACACACGTAATTCACAGTCATACATACAAAAATTATATACATTTATTACAGTATTTTTAGCTTCAAATTATCTATTATACGACAATAAAGCTGAACTCTCAATCCACACACTTAATTCACAGTCATACATACAAAAATTATATACATTTATTACAGTATTTTTAGCTTCAAATTATCTATTATACGACAATAAAGCTGAACTCTCAATTCACACACGTAATTCACAGTCATACATACAAAAATTATATACATTTATTACAGTATTTTTAGCTTCAAATTATCTATTATACGATAATAAAGCTGAACTCTCAATTCACACACGTAATTCACAGTCATACATACAAAAATTATATACATTTATTACAGTATTTTTAGCTTCAAATTATCTATTATACGACAATAAAGCTGAACTCTCAATTCACACACGTAATTCACAGTCATACATACAAAAATTATATACATTTATTACAGTATTTTAGCTTCAAATTATCTATTATACGACAATAAAGCTGAACTCTCAATTCACACACATAATTCACAGTCATACATACAAACATTATATACATTTATTACAGTATTTTTAGCTTCAAATTATCTATTATACGACAATAAAGCTGAACTCTCAATTCACACACGTAATTCACAGTCATACATACAAAAATTATATACATTTATTACAGCATTTTTAGCATCAGATTATCTCTCATACAACAATAAAACTGAAAACAAAGTATTCTATATATTTATAAGTTTATTATGTACTTAAAATTATTTAATGGGTTACTAAGTTCGTACAGAGTCACTCTCTGGCAACCAAGAGACGGCAAAAGAGGCAGGGGTCGTCTAGTCAGGAGATGGGAAGACGACTTGAAACAGACAGCGGGACCATTCTGGTTGAGAGTAGCAAGGGACAGGAACCATTGGAAGGAATTGGAGGAGGCCTATGCCAAAAGGCACACCGAACTTAGGGACCTCTTGTAACCCTATGTTTAGGAATAAAAGGCTAATATTATTATTATTATATTATAAGTTCGTACCGCAAGTATTTTCGTGATTGTTTTATTTACAAAAAATTACAATTTACAACATTTCTAATAAAACCCATCTTGGCCGTCTGTCTTTAATAATAATGTCTATGGATAAAAATATTTTCAATAATTTACAAGAATTGGACAATATAGAGATAGCTTGTGCATATCAATGTGATGTAGAAGATTTAAATAAATATTTAAAATTAGAAATATAGACTTCACAATTGTATCCCAGAATATAAGAAGTATTTATTCCAATTATGAAGATTTTCAACTGACATTAATTTCTCTACAAGTTAATGCAGATATATTAATATTAACAGAATGTAGGATTCAACCTAGTAAACCTATTCCATGACCAGATAACTACTATGTCTATAACACTTATCATCACGTAAATCAAAATGACGGTGTAGTGGTTTATATTAAAAAAAATATTTCTTCTCATGTTAAAGAAATAAATTTGGTACATGCATCTTGCATACAAATCCAACTACAAAACTTAGTAATACTGGGCATATATAGGTCACCATCTAATACCAATGCAGAGCAATTCATCAGTTCTCTTAGTGAACATCTGGACTCATTAAAAAACATTCAAATATTGTAATAACGGGAGATATTAATATAAATATAACACCTAGACTTACAGAACAAACACATGAAATAACGAATAGGTCTAACTACTTAAATATGCTTTCTACGTATGGGCTTTTACCGCGTCATCATATCCCTACAAGAGAGAACAGCTGCTTGGATCATTTTATACTAAAATTAAATCAACAAACTATTTTTGCTCAGATTGCTGTATTAAACACTACCATCACAGATCATGCTATGATATTACTAAAATTAAGTAATATTAAACAAAACGCAATTAAAGTTAAATTTAAATATAACACTGACTTTCATAAAGCACTTTCCAGTCTAGCTCAAAAAAACCTATCGAACCTTCTTTTTAATGATAATCCAGACTATATCATATATCAATTAATTTATAAAATAAAAGAATCAATTGAAGAAAATACAAAAATAGTAAATATACCTAGTAAAAAGCGAAAAATTAAACCATGGATAAGTACAGGTATTTTAAAATGTATACGAAATAGGAATTGTATGCAAAAAAAGCTAAGATCGGATCCTTATAATGAAGTATTAAAAATTACATATAAAAGGTATTGTAACTATGTTACTAAATTAATTAAAAAACTTAAACGAGAATATGAAAGGAAACTTCTAGCAATTTCACCTAAATCAACTAAATCTCTCTGGAAGCACATAAAGGACATAACTTATACAAAACAATCACATGTTAATAGTTTGGACTTATTAAGTACGAAATCCTCACCGGGTGATTCAATTGATAAAGTAAACGAATACTTTGCTAGTGTTGGTAAAAATCTTGCTGAGAACATAAATACTAACAATCCTAATATTTGTTCATCTTTTTGCCATATTGATCAAGTACATGAAACTGTATCTGTAAAGGCACATTCTTCCTTTGTAATGATGGAAACCTATCCGGAAGAGATAAATAGTATTATTTCAGGTCTCAAATCCGATTCAGCCCATGGATGGGACAATATTTCAATGGGTTTTCTCAAGATGACTAAACAATTACTTGTCCCCATCTTCTGCCATTTTGCTAATACCTGTTTTGAAAAGGGTGTATTTCCAAAGCTGCTGAAGCGATCTATTGTAATTCCGATTTACAAAAGTGGAGATAAGAAAGAAGCATATAATTATCGACCAATCTCCTTGCTAGCTGTGTTCTCAAAGATTTTGGAAAAGTTAATTAACAACAGATTTATACAGTATCTCTCTAAATTTGACATATTAGCAGACTCTCAATTTGGCTTTAGAAAGGGATGCTCTACGGAAGATGCAGTTGCTGCATTGAGTTCTCAAATTGTTAATACTTTAGATAACGGTAAAAAATGTCTTGCTGTCTTCCTAGATTTAAAAAAAGCCTTTGATACTGTATCAATCCCTATACTTGTCAATAAATTAGAACGAATTGGAATCAGAGGTATACCTCTAAAACTATTAAAAGACTACCTCTCTGATAGGACGCAGACGGTAAGAATAGGTCAATACACTAGTAGTAATATAAATGTAAATTATGGAGTACCGCAAGGAAGGGTCTTGGGCCCTACGCTATTCTTAGTATATATTAATAATCTACGTAGTATGAGTGTGACCATGGGGAGAGTTTTCTCATACGCAGATGACACTGCGATGTTATTTTGGGGAGACACGTGGGAAGAAGTGCAGTTAATAGCGTAAAAACAATTAGCTAAAGTTGCTCTTTGGCTTACAACAACTTACTTACTTTGAATATTACTAAAACTCAATTCATTTGTTTTTCTATGACTAGTCGATCACAGCCAAAGGATGATTTTAGAATCAAAATACATAAATGTAACAATCCTTCCAGCGGTAACTGTACATGTTTATCTATAGAAAAAGTTTCATATACAAAGTATCTGGGCGTTATGGTGGATCAGCGACTTTCCTGGTACAGACATGTTGAATTAGTATCTAGTAGAATTCGAAAGCTCAATTGGATATTTAAAACTTTAAGACATGTTGCCAGTTTAGATCTTTTGAATCAAATATATGTAGCGCTAGCTCAATCTATTATAATATATTGTATACCAATTTGGGGGGGTACTTACAAAAGTAAATTTATTGAAATTGAAAGAGCTCAGAGATGTCTACTAAAGGTTATGCATTTTAAACCGTACAGGTACTCCACTAGCTTTTTGTATGCATCAAGTGGGCTGATTTCGGTGAGGCAGTTGTACATATTACACACTATTGAAAAAACATAAATCTTTGGCTTTTAAACCTATTTACAGTAGTAAAAGAAGAAATTATAGCGTAGCTCCTATTTGGAGAATGAAAACCACCTTTGCGAAACATCAATATGACAAACAATCAGAACATTTATACAATCAGATTAATAAAATATTGCAAATATATCCATTAAAGACATATAACTGTAAAAAAAAATAATGCAGTGGCTTAAGACACTTAATTACGATAAAACTGAAGCTTTATTACAATTTATCTTATAAGCTTATAACACATTCACTCACTGTCTTTTTTCATACATACACACATGCACACACACACACGCGCGCGCGCGCGCGCGCACACACGCACCCACGCGCGGGCTCGAGCGCGTGCACGTACGTACACATACATACACCCTGTTTCTTTTTTGTTGAATGTATTTAGTTAAGGGAGGGTGAGGACCTTCTAGCACAAGTATCATTATACTTAAAAGAAGTCCTCAAACTTATACTAATTTAAGAATATGTTGGAAAGAATAAACTTTCATTTCATTTCAAACTTTCATTTCATTTCATTTCATTCATTTCTACACAACATGCCAGTGTTTTTGTTAGAGTGCCAAATCCCATAACAATGGTAATTTATAAAACAACAATGGTGTCCTGTAGACAATACATATACATGTATGTGGTTAAAACTATATATTCATCAGTGAGTGCACACCACCACCCACTGTGTGTTCAATGCCAAGTTATGCAAATAATTTGAACACAATATGACTGTTCCATGATAGGGAAGCTGCTGTTCGGAATTTGAAACAAACTAATCTAAATAACAGACAATATTGAGAATAATAAACTGTTGGATTCTTTTTTATATGGAATATAAATTATAATGGAAACTATAGATGAAAATTTTGTTGCATAAATGTTTAATAAAAAGAATAGTTTTACACTTTGAATTCACTTCATAGAAATTTCAGTATTTGTAACTAAATTGAGCTCTTTAAGAATTACATATTATGTCCATTAAAGGTATAAAAAGACAAAACCTGATATGGCTACAAACTTTCTAATTTATGATCTGAAAGAATACATAGTAATGAAAAATCTTGCATTTATAGAAGAATAACTTAGTAGAAATTATTCGTTAATTATTAGTAGAACAAACATAGTAGCAGTGCCAGTTTAATTTTTTTTTATTGATATACAAAATAGCAAATGAACATTGAATGTAACTTTGGTTTTCAACGAAAACTATAATACATTGTACACCAAAGACTAATGAATGAAGATGAAATGGGAATGAATACAAATGAAGTTTGCTCAACAAACCACACATCATTTTATATAATTTGAATTGACTATTGATGTTCACTACTGATCTTGCAATCACAACTGTTATGAATATAAAGCTGGAAAAGCTCCAATAAACTTTGGAATAATCTCAAAAATATTTATCAAAATAAAATACTTGCAAGAAAAGTGATATTATCAAAACATTTATCTGTAAAAAGATGGAGTTGATATAAATGATTAAAGTTAATTTCAAATGAAATCAGAAGAAATCCTAATTGCATTAGGATATAATACTCACAATACATACTATTTATTTCTTGCATTCTCAGATTTAAATCAACTACATTAAATTTTTTTCAATAATTATTCAATATTTTAAATTATACAAAATTGATGTTTTTATATCTGTGGATAAAATTACATTGCCTAGTGTGAATAGCTTCAATAATCCATCAAGTTTTTTTACATAGTAAAGCTATGCTGCAGCTATATTATTATTGTAGCATGAATGTGCACTGTCACATTATAAAAGTGTAAAATAGCAGCTTAATACTGCTATGTTTTGTATGGTGAGTGTAGAGAACTGGATACCCTTTTTACTGGAAACGAGGCATTCTATCTCAGTCCTCAGGGGTGACCAGGCATATGCATTTTGATTCTTAATTGGGGATAAATGTAGATATCAATGGGTCACAGCACCACTTACTATCAGCCGGACTGTCTGTTTGTTACCCTTATTCTATAAAAAAAGTGATTGCTTTGTTTGATGATGCCACCTTATAGGTATATAATTTATTTCTTTTGTTTTCATTTTAATATATATAGGCATAAAATAAATAATATATTGATTGATTGATTTGGTCCAGATATTAAATTTTACAGGCTGATGACAAAGATTTTTATTTATAGCAATATTGTTTTAAAACCCTGTTTTGAGTATTGACTGAAGGCAATTCTGTGTTTGGTATCCATGTAACACATGAAATAGTTACTAAGCACAGTGCAAGAACTCTCTTATTTCAATTGTTTACTAATATTTAGTATACCTTGGTACGCCAATTTTTTTGGGATTTGTCTGATGACATTTCCTGAGATTAGAGACGAACTACAATGCTTATTGGTAGTGTAACAACATATTTGCATTTTAATTTATAATTAAGGATAGATGAGGTCTCTATGGGCCACAGAGTGGTAAGTGAGAAAAGTCACCAACAGTTGTATTGTGTGTTCAAAAATGTATGATGCTTATGCTTATCAGTAAGCACTAATTTTTAACCATGAAATCTTTTGCAATTCAGGTATCATCATCGGATAATTCTTGAATCGATTAATTCACAGAATTGATTGTTGTTTCAAGTCAACCATACAAATAATAGACAATTTGAATAATCTATCTCAGATTGTTATGCCCCAAAGTTTCAAAAATTAATGTCTTTTATTTAATTTAAGAGCATTATTGTACATTAAATAAGACCAAATTCACCAACAAAATTGTGCAGCAGGATTCTCAAGCCATATTGATGCATCTTCAAAGGATGTGTCTATAAATGGGTGTAGGATATTGAGAGAGAAAAAGGACTAGAAGATGAAAAATGAAAACGAACACAACATGCTTAGGTTGCATTTGCTTCCCTTTACTTACTAAGGATCTATCAGGATCCAGGCTAATCAAGCTAAACTGTTCTTTCCTAGTTTGGCAAACTACCAATGGATTCTGCCAGTGTCAAGTATATCATGAAAACTAACTTTTGCTATGAAGAAAATTACATAAACCTAGCAAGCTAACAGCATAGCAAAGTGGCAAAGCAATCAGCTTTGTAGCGGTTTCTAACGGTTGCCGTTGAGCAATAAGTTTCAAAATAGGAGGTTCAGATGCCTGGGTCTTCAGTTATCGATTGTTGAAAACAGAATTTGAAAATTCTAAACCGTTCTCGAGATAATCGTGGGACAGACAGACAGACATTGTGAAATCAATAAGTGTCTTCCCAAGCTTCACCACTTAATAAGGAAATAAATAAATGTACTGTGTGATGTCATTAATGGATATGCAATCAAATAGTTTGTAAAAAGGGAATGTAAAGTAAATGTAACAAATAGAGAACATTTATAATAAACCTAGCAAGCTAACAGCATAGCAAAGTGGCGAAGCAATCAGCTTTTTTGTTTTGAGCAATCAGTTTCAAAATAGGAGGTTCAGATGCCTGGGTGATCAGTAATCGATTGCTGAAAACAGAATTTGAAAATTCGAAACCGTTCTCGAGATAATCGTCGGACAGACAGACAGACAGACATCGTGAAATCAATAAACCTAGCAAGCTAACAGCATAGCAAAGTGGCGAAGCAATCAGCTTTGTAGCGGTTTCTAACGGTTGCCGTTGAGCAATCAGTTTCAAAATAGGAGGTTCAGATGCCTGCGTGATCAGTAATCGATTGCTGAAAACAGAATTTGAAAATTCGAAACCGTTCTCGAGATAATCGTGGGAAAGACGGACAGATGGACGGACAGACATCGTGAAATCAATAAGTGACTTTGCAAGCTTCGCCACTTAATAAGTGTCTTCGCAAGCTTCGCCACTTAATCATTATTATTTCTTTATTTTGACCAAACAAGGATCATATATAATTAGTATGATTATATGATAACAAATACTATTGTTAGTAATTAATTATAATGATAAAGAAAAGTTAAATAAAAATAAATAAATAAATAAGAGAATAAATAAAAATCTTTTAGTAAGAACATAGTTTATTTAAGATTATTTATTTGCCAGTACATGAACCTTACAACAATGGATAAGGTACTGACAATCAACTCTATTTAAGAACATCACTAAGATGCAGTTGGTGCTGGCTCAGATCCTACATAACAGGGATGTACACCTTTTATAATAAGGGATGTAATGTGAGAGGTTAAGGCAGTTAAAAATTTATAGTAAATTTTATTAATGTTTAGTGTGCATTAACAAATTGACCACCACAAATGTCAAGTTTTGCCGGTTAAAATTTCCAATATGGACCATCGATTTAAATGCCCATATTTTTTTTGTAGATAGTACTTACTAAAAGAAAGCGTTTTGCAAAGTTTCAATGTGCGGAAATGCGTACTTTTTGAGAAAAAAATTATTGAAAATCAGTTATTTTTGCAAATTTATGTCAATGGTACGACTTTCAATTGCTGCAATTCCGTCGAGTTGGCGGTTCATACATACTTTTACAGAAAAGTTACACTATTATAAGCACACACACAAAGTTACAACATGCGGAAGCGCGTAATTTTTGAGAAAAAAGTTATTGAAAATCAATTATTCTTGCATTGTTTATGTCTAATCCTACAATAAAATTGACGCCATTTTTATTGTTATTGTCAGTAGGGATGTCGGTTCTTTCCGAAAAAGATCGATTTTTTAAATAGATTCGAATTGTACGCTGATGTATCGATTCTCAAAAAATCGATTTCTAAAATATCTATATTTTTTTTCATGTTTGCATTATGCATTATGTAATTTTTTTTTGTATTTAATTATTTAATTGCATAATGTAAATATATATCCATTTTATGAGAAAAAAAATGCCCTTCATCATAAAATATAGGGGGACTGATTCAGAAGGATTTCTGTATCTATTTTGAGACTGCTACGTCTCCGGCGCTGCGGGAAGAGCAGCCTCTACGCCTTAGCGTAACAAAACGCAGGCTCGCTGCTCCGGCTCGTCCGATGCCTACGATTTGTTACAGCAGGCGGAGGCTGCTCCCCCTACGTGCCTCCGGCTCTTTATAACCACTCTAGGGGTAGGACAGACTTGTACCAGGTGGAGTCGGGGTCAACCAATTCAATTCTTTGACATAAGGTGAACCTAACCTATTTTATTTGTTATCTGCCCTAGTAAAAATAAATAAATTAAAATAAAACAAATTTCAATAAGAGATTATTTACTATGGTATCTTTCTGGTTTTTCATAAAATGTATTTATATTTACATTATAGATGCAAACATGAAAAAATATTGATATTTTAGAAATAGATTTTTTTGTGAATCGATACATCAGCTTACGATTCGAATCGATCTTTTTCGGAAAGAATCGACATCCCTACCGACGATGACAAAGACAATACAAAATAGTGTCAGTTTTACCGTAGTAATTGACATAAATATTGCAAAAATAATTGATTTACAATAATTTTTTTCTCAAAAAGTACGCATTTCCGCACATTGAAACTTTGCAAAACGCTTTCTTTTAGTGAGTACTATCTACAAAAAAAATATGGGCATTTAAATCGATGGTCCATATTGGAAATTTTATCCGTTTTGCCAATCATACAAGCGAACAAGTATGTCCAAATCTAATTAGATATATATAACTGATGTACTAATACTAATTATAGCTTATATAGCATGGTTTATACCTAGAGCTAGGCTACAAATACACTTAATTTCAGCAATGATTATTTTTATTAAAATATAGCAGTGCCAGCTTGGTTTCTATTGGCTTTAAAAGATGTCTTGTGAAAACAGTATTATTTTATATATTGAACATTGATTATTAAAATAAAAATTATATCTGCGATTATCTTTGTAGTTCGCTTTTAAATGAGAGAAACCAATATTTAACACATCATGTAAGTGAATTTAGAGAAAAGAAAAATACTCATCAAAATTTAAATTCTCTTTTCTTTGATTTAATTGTTATAGCTTATGAGTTTATTTACGATGATACAAATTTAGTTCTATATAAGGTAAAATATATTATAACTGCAAGAGTAAATCAGAATGTTGTGGTAGCGAAAAACAGATGTCAGACTATATATTTACAACAAGCGAATACCTCAAATAAAGTATGTATTGCGATAAATGACTTACGGGGTCTAGGTTTGCGGCCTCCAGACTTAGGTGTCCCGAGACCACCTTGGTTTTGTAAACCACCATCTCTCCGTGTACGCATTTCATTTTGTAAGCGTTCTTGCAAACCTTTCAGTCTTCCTTCTATTGAACTATTGGACATGGTAATGAGATAAATTGTCCACTGATCACATTTAAGTAACTTAATCTAAACATCTATTAAATTATTAACACAAAACTTGTTGAAAAAACTGCAGTCAACATTAGCAGTCCAAAGATTTTCTTCAATTCTTGAATTTCCATAAAATGCCATAAACAGGGTTGCCAATGCCAATGTATGTAATTCCCCAAAAATTCATATAAAATTCCCCAAATTTGGGGACAAAAATCTGCGGATTCCCCACAAATTCCCCTCAATATTATTTTACACTATTTAAATAATATTTATTTTTTAACCTTTGTTGCACTTTTTCCATACATTTTGCTCGAAGGATTATTAAACTTGATTCTGCCGCTCAATTTTTTTATCACCTCTCTTGTTGCCATTAAAGATATTATAGTATCTGTATTTAGCCGATGGCGGTTTTCTGTTTTTAAATATCGAAGCGCACTAAATTTTTTTTCAACCGATGCGCTTAAAAATGGCAGTATGAGCAAAAAAGACATAATAATTTTTATGTTTGGAAACACGTATTCTCCAGCAGCATTTTTAAGGCGAAACACTACCCTAGTAACTTTCGGCATCGATGTTATCTCCATGAATTTCAAGCCCATGTTGATCAAAATCTAACAAAGCGTGAGTTCGCCACTCGTCATCTAATTTTTGTGCGGTCCAAAATTTATAAAACACAAAAACTGTTGAGCTTCTGATGGACTTACAGCGGATATAATAGAAAATAAAGGATCCCCGAAATCAAATCGCTTGGTAATGTCAAATGTCAACTCAATATAAAACTCCTGGCAGGTTCTGTAGAAATCTGCAATAGCAGTACGAGGTACATTTTTGTCATTTTTTAAATTTTCCATACTTTCTCCAGCCTTTGACCCAATATATATCTCGTTTAAACTTAAAAAATGTGTTGGATTTTTGAAGTTTGCGTTTAAAATATCAGCACAGGACTTGACATAGCTAATTTTCATGAAATTAGAAGACATTGTTTTCAAAAGGTTTTCGACTTCTGGTTTCAATTTGTGAAGAAGGGATGTTTCTGATTTAAATAAGACATTGAATTTTGTTACCTGTGCAAATACGTAAGACATGAATTCGAAATATACCACAGTGAGTTGATTGTTCATTATAATCAGCATTTCTTCGATAGTCTTCGACGGATCAGAGAAGACTGTTTCTGTCAAGTAGGCTTTTAATGGAATATACTGCCACTGATAAAAAAAGAAACTGAAGCACAAACTATATAAGTCCATGAAAATTCTGTATTAATATTCACAATAGTCACTAGGTGTTGCCAAAGTATTTTTAATGAATTAAATTATTAATTAATATATTAATTGAATAAACACGAAATCTGTAGAAAGAAATGCATAAACCGTAAAAAATTATAAGATACATAAAACAATTTTACGATTGGCAAAAGAACAAAGATGCCGAAATTTAAATTTGGCGCATTGAAGAGTATTGAGTCGTCCGTTATTCATAACTAACTAAACTAAAAAAGATTAAAATGTTTGGAATTCTCGTAAAAGTAGTTAAGTAGTAAGATGTTAAAATCCCCGCATTTTCCCCGCATAATGCCAGTCCCCAATAAATCCCCAATCAATTTGAGATTCCCCGCAGTTTGGGGAATTCCCCACAAATCGGCAACACTGGCCATAAATCCAATCAAATCCATCAGTCATTTTTTTATAACTGGGTTTACGGCTCTGGGTTCTAGCCCTTCTGAGCCTGAAGTTACAATGTATAATTATCCCTCATATAGTTCGGCCGTTCAGAGAATGCGTTCCTGACTTGTCGCGATTGAACTGACGACGTAACTTTGTAATGGCGTTGCAGTTACGATAAAAATATTTTTGCTGGTTGTTTACCGTTTTAACAATTGATGAGCATTAAAACAACATTATTATATCAATAATCAATAAACGTTATAATTTTGTGCCAAACTGAGTGTCAAATAACTTGGTAAACAATATTTTTCTAAATCTATACAGCGCTATTACAAGGTTATGTCAGCGCTTTGTATTTGTAGTGCTGTGCTAACAATAACAGGCAATAACAGTATCGTAATCTGTTCTTATACAGTTATACTTTATAAAATAAACTTTTGTTTTTCTTTTTAAGAATTTGAAAAGAATGGACTATAAGATAACTTTTATTAAATATAAAAATAAAACTACGACGAAACCGAACGCGCGAAAGAAAGTAGCATTTTTATATTTAGGTTGAAAATAGTAACCCCAAATGGCGTTATGGGCCGCCATTTTGTGACGCTAAAACAGTCGTCTGTTGTCGTTTCGTGCGCATAGACCACGTTCTTCAAGTGTTTTCGATCTGTTTTTATTTGATTACCCGGCTTTCGTTTAATGGACTGTTTCTGCTTTTCAAAGTGACATCGGCGCTAAATCGGACTTCGATTGTGTTTTGTATTGCGTTCTTTTTACTTTTGGTGCATAATAATGCCTAAACGTGGACAAACATTGAAAAGTGGAGCCCGTGAGTTAATCATCAAGCTGCAAGATTACTTTGAGCGGAAGCGGCAAAATTGTGGACCCCTGTTACAGAACGCGTCTCTCAGGCACTTGGAGTTAGCAAACGAACGATAACAAATATTAATAAAGAAAAGTTCGGCTCTACTGGCACGGAAGATAATATTTTACGTACTCCGAAGAAGAAGTGTAGAACCAAACCCGTGACAGATATTGACACCTTTGACGCCGATGCAATCAGAAATCATATATATGGTTACTATTCCAGAAATGAATATATCAACAGGAAGAAGCTTTTGGCATCGTTAAGAGAAGCTGGACTGTTGAACGGGGGTAAAACTGCTTTAACCAAAATCTTAATAGATATTGGTTTTTCGTATAAAACAGACAAAAGAAAAATTTTATTAGAACGATACGACATAATTTTAAAACGGATAAGTTTTTTAGTTAGTCGTGTAGTGGCGGTCAAGAATATCCACTACCCCATATCCTCCCGTGGGTGTCGTAAAAGACGGCAAAGGGAAACAGGCGGGAGATGGGCAGCAGCATCTTCCTGATAATAGCCAAAGTTACAATAAAAAACTGCGGTTGCCAACCTGCTCGCCAAGCGTGGCAACTATGGCAAATACCCCCCAATGACGAAAGTAACAAAGAGATGACCCCCAGTCCCCGGCGGCCCCAATATTCCTGGCTATGGTGGCGACCATGGTAACGGCGGGGCAGGGGGTGCTAAGAATCTCCGGTGGAGGTTCGGTTGCCACCTACGACGACTCGACCTGGCAACGTACAACGCACGCACCCTGAGGACTGACGAGAAGATCGTGGAGCTGGAAGAAGAGATAGACAAGTTGCGCTGGCATATTATAGGATTATCCGAAGTCCGAAGAGAGGGGGAGGACACGGTGATCCTCGAATCCGGCAATTTGCTCTATCACCGAGAGGGCGACCATCTGTCCCAAGGAGGTGTCGGATTTATCGTCCACAAGTCTCTCGTTAACAACGTTGTAAAGATCGGGAGTGTTTCGACGAGGGTTGCGTACCTTATACTCAGAATCACCAAACGGTATTCGCTGAAGGTCATACAGGTGTACGCACCAACCTCGGCACACCCCGATGAGGAGGTGGAGGAAATGTATGAGGATATCTCTAGAGCCATGTATTCCTCCAAAACCCAATATACGGTGTTAATGGGAGACTTCAATGCAAAACTAGGCACAAGAGAGAACGGTGAGCTGAAAGTAGGGAAATTTGGAATAGGGCAACGGAACCCAAGGGGCCAGCAGCTGGCTGACTTCATGGAGAAAGAGGGACTCTTTATGATGAACTCTTTCTTCAAGAAGCGGCCCTACAGGAAGTGGACCTAGTCGAGCCCCGACGGTTCGACAAAAAATGAGATTGACTTCATTATGACGACCAGACGACAACTGTTCAGTGATGTCTCAGTGATCGCGAGGATGAAAACCGGCAGCGATCACCGAATGATTAGAGGCACACTGAACCTAAATGTTAAGTTGGAGAGGTCTCGTCTAATGAAGTCAACGCTCCGTCCCCCTCGTGCTCTAATCCAAAGTCCCGAAACCTTTCAGCTCGAGTTACAAAACCGTTTTCAGTGCCTAGAAGACTGCAATGAAGTGGACGATATGAATGACAAGCTCGTGAAAACTGTCCATGCGGTCGGAGCTAAGTTTTGCAAGACCCGCCGCAGAAGAACACAAAAACTCTCCGATCACACTCTTAATCTCATGGCTGTTAGACGGGAGATGAGGCTACATTCTTCAACAGATTTGACAGCATACAGGCAACTAAACAGACAGATCTCCAAATGCATGCGGCGGGACTTACGCAAATTCAATACAGCTCGTATTGAAGAAGCGATCGAGCGGAACCAAGGCTCCAAAGTCTTTGCCAGAGATCTGTCTGCCAGAAAGAGCCAACTGTCAAAGCTGAAGACCAAATGTGGCAGCATCGTTTCCGGGGCACCTGAGATTTTGAGTGAGATTGAGAGGTTCTATGGGCAGCTGTACACGTCATCGTTGGAGCCACACGCAAGTGTGAGTAACGATCCAAGAGCGAGTCTTATCCGACACTATTCCGAAGATATCCCGGACGTCAGTCTGAGCGAGATTAGAATGGCTCTCCAGCACCTTAAAAACGGCAAGGCCCCAGGCGAGGATGGAATTACAGCGGAGCTTCTGAAAGCGGGTGGAAGACCGGTACTTGAAGTCCTTCAGAAGCTCTTTAATTCCGTCCTCCATGGTGGCATTATTGTGGTGGTCTTGTTCTTCAAGAAAGGTGACAACGCTCTCTTGAAGAACTACAGACCGATTTCCCTTCTGAGCCGCGTCTACGTGCTGTTTTCGAGAGTCATTACGAATCGTCTCGCGCGCAGACTTGACGACTTCCAGCCTCCCGAACAAGCCGGTTTCCGAAAGGGCTTTAGCATCATAGACCACATACATACCCTACGGCAAATTGTACAGAAGTCCGAAGAGTACAATTTGTCACTATGTGTGGCGTATGTGGACTATGAGAAAGCCTTTGATTCCGTCGAAATTTGGGCGGTGCTGCAGTCCCTTCAGCGGTGCTAAGTTGACTGTCGGTATATCGAAGTGCTGAAGTGTTTGTACAGTAGAGCTACGATGGCTATCTGAGTACAGAACCAGAGTACGAAACCTATCCAATTGCAGAGAGGTGTAAGACAGGGTGATGTTATTTCCCCGAAACTCTTCACCGCTGGATTGGAAGACGTTTTCAAGCTTCTGGACTGGAAAGGATACGGTATTAACATCAATGGCGAGTATATCACTCAACTTCGATTTGCCGACGATATAGTGCTTATGGCAGAATCGCTGGAGGACCTAAGCACTATGCTCAATGACCTCAATAGTGTCTCCCAACGGATAGGTCTTAAGATGAACATGGACAAAACAAAGATTATGTTTAATGTCCATGTCATACCTATGCCGGTAGTTGTTGGGAGCGCTAAGCTCGAAGTTGTTGACGAGTATGTTTACCTGGGACAAATAGTCCGACTAGGTAAGTCCAACTTCGACCGAGAGGTCAATCGACGGATTCAACTCGGCTGGGCAGCGTTCGGGAAGCTACGACACATCTTCTCGTCAGACATACCTCAAAACCTTAAAACGAAATTGTACAACCAGTGCGTGTTGCCAGTGATGACTTACGGAACTGAGACGTGGTCCTTCACTGCTGGCCGTATGAGGAAGCTCAAGGTAGCTCAGCGAGCTATGGAGAGGGTTATGCTCGGAGTTTCTCTGCGTGATAAACTTAGGAATAAGGATATCCGCAGTAGAACCAGAGTAACAGACATAGCCCAACGGATTATTAAGCTGAAGGGGCAGTGGGCCGGCCATATAGCTCGAAGAACCGACAACCGATGGGGAAGAAAGGTTCTCTAGTGGCAGCCTCGTACCGGTAGGCGAAGTGTAGGGCGTCCCCCCACGAGATGGAGTGACGACCTGGTAAGACATGCAGGAAGTCGATGGATGCAGGTGGCTCAGAACCGTGCTTTGTGGCATTCTTCGGAGGAGGCCTATGTTCAGCAGTGGACTTGTGAAGGGCTGTAATGATGATAAAAGATGATGAAGTTTTTTGAGAGAAGCAAAAAATATTGATAACTGGGATAATGTCGTGTTCATTGACGAGACATGGCTAAACGCCAATCACACGGTTTCCCGTTCTTGGACGGATGATACACAAGCGTCGACGTCGAAAGTAACAATGGGTAAGGGGGCCCGTCTGATAATATGCCACGCAGGTTCTGCAAAATACGGCTTTGTGGAGAACGCGTTACTGGCATTTCAATCAAAAACCACAAATGACTACCACGAGGAAATGAATGCCACTACATTTAAAGAGTGGTTCCAGAACATGCTTTTGCCCAGCCTACCAGAGCCTTCTGTAATATTCATGGATAATGCCTCCTATCACTCGGTTCAAATACAGAAACCACCTACCCAAGCTAATAAAAAAGAAGAAATGGTGGCTTGGTTACAAGCAAAAGGCATTGACGCAAATATGCAGATGCTAAAACCAGAGCTAATTAAATTAGTTAAAGAAAATAAAGCGGCAAATGTGCGATACGAAATCGATGAAATGGCTCTAGCGTACGGTCATCGCGTTCTAAGAATTCCACCGTATCATTGCCAATATAACGCGATTGAGCTAATCTGGGCTCAAATAAAAGGTTACGCCGCCCGCCACAATACTTCCCGGCCATTCAGCACGAAAAAGATGATGACCCTATTAAAAGAAGCCTGCGGGGAAGTCACAAGAGATGACTGGGCAAAGGTTGTTGAGAAGACTAAAAACCTGATTGTGGAACATTTTGACCGAGATATCAGGATTGATTCTGTTATTGATAATAATATAATTATACATGTAGGCGAAGATGATGATGAAGACACCACCTCCTCAGGCGAATCGGAGTCTGATTAATATTCTGTACGCACATTCAATTCAATGTACTTTATTGCATAGAAATACAGATTGTAACTTTGTAACAAAGAATAAATAAAATAATTTTATTATATTAATATTACCTTTTTTTGGTTTCCACTTAAATTACTAAAATATAAATTTCAAATGATTCCGCCAATTTAAAAAGAAAATAATCTTAAAAATAACGCGGCGGTGCATTTTGGAGGAACGGTAACGAACTCAGTGTTATGTTGTGCCCATCACTAGTCGTGACTAACTGATAGGTGTCAGGAACGCATTCTCTGAACGGCCGAACTATAGTACACTGATTCACAATTATGTTGATGCATCAAATTGTGCAGCCCTTGGGAGATTTTGACGGCAACTTGAGCAAGCAGACAGCTGACAGTTGGGGATGGTATCTCAAGGCGCCTAAGCAGACAGAAACATTATCTTGAGAATCACATCACCACCAGAGTACTTTTTTCATCGTTTCCACTAATAGTTCACATGCGCATACACTTAACACACAAAATCTAACCACTTTTACATATCAAAATCTACTTCAAACCATTATTTAAACAATAATACTAGAGCAGCAATCCTCCACCGTTCAAGTTCCCGCCAAAACTCCACTCCATCCATCAGTCAATCTATCACTTACCACCTTACCACAGACTAACTAGTATCTTCCCAAAGAGTATAGTAACTGTCCTATACAGGAATCTAATATTTATTTTCTATGCTCGAAGAATATGTGAATGTATTCTTCCCAAGGAGGTAATAATATAATATAGGGAGTGAGCGCTTAGGACATTGTAATCGTTCCTCATTTTTCTTAGAAAGACAGGCACCGAGTTTGGTATTTTATCCTTTTCTAACATTGATAAGTGTTTACACAAGATAAAAACATTATCAACGTTTAGACAGATATTGACTTAAACTAATAATTTAGACGTATGCTAGAACGATAATCTTACATTTTTATCGCTAATCATAGTTGGTATATTCCATATTGCATTTTAATTAAGCTTATTATTAAGTAACACAAAAAAAAACCACTGAAACACTTTAATGTATGAAATTTATGACTCCAAATGTCAAACAATTCAATACTAATGTAATTTTAAATGGACAGAAATTGAGTCTTGTAGATACCACCATTTTTCTTGGAATCGCATTAGATGCCAAGCTTCAATGGAGCCCGCATATATCAAAATTAGCAAGCAGACTTAGCTCTGCAGCATTAGCTGTAAAAAAGTTTAGAAGTCTTACCAATGTTGAAACAGCTAGACTAGTTTACTTTAGCTATTTCCATAGCATAAAGTCGTATGGTATTTTGCTATGGGGACACGCAACTGACACTGAAATTATATTTGTTTTACAGAAGAAAGCCATAAGAGCAAATTAGCAATTTATTCGCTGCGACAAAAATTAAAGGAAATTGTTATATTAACTTTGGCCTCTCAATACATTTATGAAAAATAAAAGTAGTTTTACAAAAATAAGTGATATTCATTCTGTAAATACTAGGAACAGACACAAGCTGAAAGTACCAGTTAGCCGATTCCATCGACTCACTAATTCATCGGGGCGATGTATACGCTTTTACAACAAAATTCCAGAAAATATACAAAATTTGACCTGCTCAATGTTCAAAAACTTTATTAAAGTAAATTTGTATAAAAAGGGTTATTATAATATTAAATAATTTATGGATGATAATAACCCCTGGAAATGAGGTGATCGCTACCAAGCTATTACTAATTTGTTGTGTTGTTAATTTGTGTAACATACATGACTGTAAGCTGTCATTTAAAAAAAAGTCCCGCTTGATTTCTTGCTAGTTCTTCCCAGGACAGAGGTTTTTTTTCGAACCAGTGGTTATTAAACAAAATAGGGACTTATCAATAAGTATTATTTATAATCTATATTGAATAAAAAAGTTTCTGTTACTGTTACACGAATGCTCTTTCCCTAAAAACTAGGAGGTGCATTTTACGCTATAGATGACAACACTATTTTAAAATTTGACGTTGTCAAATGAATGAATATATTATTTTTATTTTATATAGAATAGGGTGACAAACGAACACACAGTCCACCGGATGGTAAGTGGTTGCTGTGGCCCATAGACATCTACATCTATCCTCGTTTGCGAATCAAAATGCAGATGCGTTGTCACCCGTGGAGTCTAAGATGGAATGTCTTTTTTCCACTTCTTTCCACTTTTCCTTTTTTTACTGGTAAAAAGGGTCTCTGGTTCTCTACACACACCATACGAAATACATCATTGTTTAGCTGGTATTCTGTAAGTGCGTGGTCCTTCCCCGGTCGAGCCGACCCATTTGTGCTACAATTTTACTACTTATATAGTTTTGTGCTAACTATTCGCTAAATCTATGTGAAATGCACTCACTTAGGGAGCGTTAATTCAAGTTTAACTTTTTTTTGGAACAGTAGAAAGAGTTTACAGATTCTTTTCATAATCCACACGTCAATGGGAAACTTTAATAAAAAGTGTAGGCGTATCCATCAAAAGACTCTCAGTGACAAGATGAATTGCTCATCATGATGCTGTTAATCCACTGCAGAATAATTTTAAAAAACTAGTATAAACACTCGAAGATATATATGATCCCAGCACCAACAGAGAAAACGTCGATACAAAAGAAGCAGTATCTACACTCTTATCAGCTTTTTGTGACTTCAGTTTTTTATGCTATCTTTCCTTTTGGTGTAAAATCCTAAAAGAAGTTAGTCAGACACAAAAGCAAATACTAAATAATATAACAATCTAGATTATCACTTGAAAAGTATGAGATAAAAATCAAAGCCCAAAATTTTTTCTTCAAAGCCAACGTATTCAACTAGTGGAAAAAGCTATTTCCTACGTAACAAAAAATGTGAGAATGTGGACATTTCGATTGAAGGAAGAAGAGGAATGAGGAGATATCGAAAACGTTTACCAGGAGAAATGACCCGATATGCTGGACTGATAGCTCAGATGTTTAGCGCTCGCTGTAAGCCTCACGGTACTCGAGCAACCCGAGTTCGATCCCCGCTGGCACCAATGAAATTGTTAGTTGCAATTTTAAGTGCTGATTTACCAAGTGCTCGGCGGTGAAGGAATACATCGGGAGGAAACCTGCATGTCTGAATAATAAGAAAAAAAATATTTCGAAGAAATGTGAAGTTCGCCAACACGCATTGGGGCTGCGCGGCGGACATTTCCTTGCCCTAAAACCCCCTCAGAAATAAGATGAGGCCTGTGCCCAGCAGTGGGACGTAAATAGGCTGCAACTTTACTTTTATGCTGGACTAACATTGCCAGAGGAGCTGCAGAGAGTTATGTTAGAATGTCTTGACATATTTTGCGAAGAACTAGATCATCGCTACAGAGAAATGGATGATATTCTCGTAATATTTAGTGTTGTTCAGCCTTACACTCTGCTAATGTAACCAGATGAAGATCTTCGTGTAATAATTCAAAATCTAACAAAAATCTACGATGATTTTTCTGCAGGATATATAATTTTGGCGATTTTACGACTTGAAAGCTGCCAGCATTTCTTCCCAAGAAGTGGTTCAATGTAATTCGTTGGAATTTTTCCAAGTGTGTCCAAGATTTTTTTACTATTATGTTTCATGTGAAGGAAACTTTTCAAAACTCAAGTTAATAAAATGTTACTTAGGTCCACAATGATCCAAGCGCGACTAACCAATCTTTCCATTTGATCTATTGAAAATGACAAGAAAGTAAACTCTGATAATATATTAGAATATTTTAGCAACATAAAGTCTTGTTTTATTTTGGGGGGTGCTTGATAGAAAACCGCCCTGGGTGTCAACGCACGCTACGCCGCCACTAGTTACCGTAAGGTTTGATACTGTAGCGAAGCAATAATGTAATCAAAATATCATACGGAGTTTAATTATAACACTATTGAGCACTTTCCATATTGAAAAAATATGCATTTTGTTTTCCGTGAAAAACTAATGTATACACTAAAAATATTCTCAAAATATTGTATCGTGGACACTCTATTAGAAAGAAATGCAACATCTAATTCGGTGCCTTTCATTCATTTCAATGTCACTGATTTAGGAACGTTTCTCTAGTATGAAGTGCGCACTTCCTATATTTTACAATCTCCTTGATTCTTCCTTGGCTCCCTCTACGTTCCTTGGTATTCTTCCGTATCGTAGAGGGAGTGTGTAAGTATGTTTATTTTCTCTCTAAGTTCCTTATATATTACTATATTCTTTGACTAGTATATTGCATACCTTAAGCGAAAGCGCAAGGTAATGTTCTACTATCGCCTAAAAATTTATTATACCCTTTGTGAGTATAATAAATATACTAGTTTTGACGGGAACTTGAACGGCTACTGGTACTTATATGATATATATCACTTATTTTTGTATAACTACCTTTATTTTTGTGTACGTACATTACATTTTCATAAAATGTACTGAGTGGCCAAAGTTAATATATTAATTTCCTTAAATTTTTGTCATAGTGACTCTTTAAGTTTTAAATCATAGATTGCTATTATGGCCCTCTACTTTTAAACAAATATAATTTCAGTGTCAGTTGAGTGCTCCATAGCAAAATACCATAAGACATTATACTATGGAATTAGCTAAAGTAAACAAGTCTAGCTGTTTCCACACTGGTGGGTTTCTAATCTTTTTTACAGCATATGCTGCAAAACTAAGTCTGCTTGCTAATTTTGATATATGGGGGCTCCATTGAAGCTTCGCGTCTAGTGTAAATCCAAGAAAAATGGTGGTATCGACAAGACTCAGTTCCTCCCCATTTAATATTACATTAGTATTTAATTATTTCACATTTGGGGTCCTGAATTTCATAAATTTTGTTTAAGTGCCATTTAAATGCAAGTCATTAACATTAAACCAATTTAATAACTTAGATATAGCATTATTTACTTCATCAGTGTCATCAGCAAATAAGGTAAGGTAAGTGTAAGGGTAAGGTGTAAGGTAAGTCATTAATATAAACAAGAAACAGTATGAATCGACCCGGAAGAGCTCATACTATTAATGGCAACTTATTTACACATACGCTTATTTTCCTTCAGAATAATAATACGCAGCTGAGGGACGCTATAGCCATTGAGTCCAAACATTGAGCCAGCGAATATGGACAACGATTTTCTGATTGCTATTGCATTGTTGCTGTATCATTGTTAATGGGTGCATCCCCTTAACACCCTAAGATTTCATTTTTATGATACTTTGTAAAAAAACCCAAATTACGACCATAGGCTCGTAATCTCGTATCTCTGGATAGCCAGAGATTTTTTTTTTAAGTTTGGATGTCTTCAAACACTTTCGATGAATTATTGAACAAATTAAGATGAAAGGTTACGAAAAGAGATACGCATATAATAAGCATCTTAATAGTCTGCAATTTATATTAAAATTTAAGCTTCCATAAAAGAACACTGAGACTACTGTGTCAATTTACGAGCTATGGAAAGGATTATACCTACAGTTTATCTACGTGATAGAATACTTTAATGAAGAAATCCACAGCAGAATCAAAGTAACCACAAAATCTAATCAAGTAATCAGTTGAGCCCAAAAAACATAGCTCAACTAATTTGTAACCTGAAATGACAATGGATGGGCTTTCTGCCATTTAGCTCGAAGAATCGATAACCACATAGTAGAGTACCTCATTACCGCGGTTACCGATAAGTTACATTTTTTACTTTAGTTTACACTATAAACAAAGTATTTTATTAACTACTTTCTGCTTTCTTGTTTATAAAATGTATTCTGTGACTTTCTGCATACTACACCAGTGTAGGATAATTATTACACTATTATTGACTAAGGAATATACTACCTACTCTCTAACGAGGGCTAATGACTATTACCGTCAAATAACATATAACATACCATAGTAATATCGATGTCAAGAAACTAAAAAATTAAAATTAAATAAATACTCTCGGACGAGATTGCCGTAGACTACGCACTGCTATACTTGTTTTGTTTGCTTGCCTTTTTACGTAAAAATATTAATTTATTGAAAAGAGTTTTGGTGGGAACTTGATCGGTGGGGGATTGCTGCTCCTGTATTATCGTTTAAATAATGGTTTGAAGTGGGTTTTGACATGTAAAAGTGGTGCGATTTTGTGTATTAAACGTCTGCGCGTGTAAGCTATTACTGGAAAAAGTGAAATAAGTGCTCTGATGATGATGTAAATCTCAAGATAAGGTGTCTGTCTACTTAAGCGCCTTGTGATACCATCGCCATCTATCTGCTTGAGCTAGCAGAATCTCCCAAAAACTAAGCAATGTGACGCATCAATATATCGTGAAGCTGTGCACTATAAAGGATTATTATCACTTCGTACTAAGATAAATGAAGATCTTGCGTAATGCTGCCGTAATGCATGCGTAATTTTCGTATTAGTCTCTGATGAAGACATGGCTTAAAACACAAACATCCAAGCCAAAACTATTATTAATAAGAAAATTATTAAAAAATTGTCATCAAAAATAATAGACAATGGTTTTTTCTGTTCGTTAGGGATGTGACATAAGGAACAAAAAATCGATTGCACTAAATTGTTTTGTTACGGGTTTCTTTTTAATATGTATGTTTTTAATAAATCGTTTTCAAGAAAATAATCGATTATATTAGATATTGCTTATTTTATATGCAATAAGATACTTTTTAAAGTGAAAACTGCTTTGGGCACGTTAGACACTTTTGGGATAGGGAGAAAAACACTGAACTCGCGTGACTGTCACGCTCAGATACATAAAATAAATGATAGTAGTGTTGAAAATCTAATTCATAATTTAGATATATTTTTTTTATATTAAATTTTAATGACATATATTTACTTTACAAAACAATATTAAAAACTATAATAATAATAAAAAAAACTAAAACCAGAAACTTAATTATCATATAGTCCTACTCCCCGCGGTATCGTGCCAAGAACGCTGGCTGCGTTTCCCCGCTGAATGGCTATACTTAGCCTTTGAGCGAGGAAAGAACCAGCCCTCTTATCACCAGCAGCAACGACCAGCCGCGGATGGAGTCCCTTTAGGAACTTCACCACACGTGGGCCCCACGGCCCGATAGTCTCTACAGCAAATGGTACAAATATGTAGTCATCTCTCAGAGAATCATATTTGCGCCACTTACTCAGTTCAGCTGCCTCTGATGCCAACCCGGCTCTAAACGAGGTACCCCTGAGATGAGAGACCGCCAGAGTGTCTACGCAAGTAGCATCCCACACTAGGGCTTTACCTCTCTGCCAAGGGACCAATGTCATACCGTCGGGTCTCTTGCCATCGACTCTAAATATTCCACAAGGTTCTAAAACCAAGGGAACATTTATAGAGACAAGAGCCCTTCGGATGACATCGTTCAAAGAACTGTGTCGTGAAAATCTACCAGCGCTTTTCTTACATGAAAGTCCGTGGAGCCCAAACTTGTCGACGCTGCTACCACAGGGGCACTGATGGGGTTGACAAAGCGCCGCTCCTAGTCGGATTCCTAAGACAATGCGCAAGCTTTCCCTATCAAGTAATGTGCCGAGATTACTTTTTTAAATTGATATGTTTTTATAAATATATTTGTATTATATAGATGATAATGATTATTTTTTATGTAAAACAGCGCAATAAATGAAATTTTTATTACTACAAATAACAATAATTTCTAATAAAAATACTCCCTAAAATAATTTAACTGAATGAAACCCAAAAAAAGTGGTTACAAGTTTGTGAAGTTGTTGTTCTAAGAAGTTTGCAGGTATTCTGTGAGAGGTCAAGCCGCCAACCCATTCTTGTCACAACTATAATCAATCTACTATGTGAAAATGATCAATGCTTTCGTTAAAAACCGTTTGACAGCTTCGTGGCGTAGTGGCTTAGCAATGAGTTGCTTTGCTGGGGGCCGAGGGTTCGAATCCCGCACGAAACAAGTATTTGAATGGCCTACAAGTAATTGTTCCTGGTCTGGATGTTTGTCCTTGTGCAATTTGTGTTTGTTAACTACCTTCACGACACAGGAGAAAATCCTAGTGTGGGGGTAACGTTTTTAAAATAAAAAAAGGTTCAGTTATTAGCCTCAGGCTTGTCCTGTCATTTTGAGTCTTAATCAGAAATATATGTAAAATATGTATAAAGTATGTGCTCTATCACTTTCACTATCAGAGCATTAATTGTTTATATAAATAAACATGCATAACTAACAAAATAAAACTATTACGGCTAATAATGACTAATGTAATCAAACTATTCACGAACATTCTAGCCGATTAAAATAAATCGATTAATATTTAAATTTGTGGGTAGTTAATAGATTATAGTCATTCAAGAATCGATAGTTATTAAACGATTTTATTTTCCAAACCTAGTGGCAATGTTCATAAACATAATTCTTAGATTTCAATTCTATTTCTAAATGTTATTTCAACCGGTTTGAACATATAATATCATTTTTGTGATAGGCATTTCTAGCTTCACGATATAAAATGTTTACTAGTTAAGTTAAAGTGTATAATGAGTTGAAAAGAATTATTAAATAGCCGTTTGACAGATAAGTGTTTTTGTTTCTCTAAATTGACGTTTGTAATGAAGTAATTTTTAAAGGATTTTCCTGAAATGACGTGATTATTTTTATATATTTATCACTTACAAAATGTGTTGTTGTTAAGTTGTGTGATTATAAACCAGTATGATGCAGCCATCAACTGAAGGCTGCATGAACATTGCGGAGTTGGCTAATCAGCTACGTCGAGAGAAAATATTTATTAATTCTGAACGACAGCTGCTTCAAAACCTCAATGAAGAAGTGGAGAAAAGCGTCCAGGAGTTGCTGGAAGCAGCATGGATATGTTCTATGCAGCGACAGAACTTAACTAATCTTATTACATCGAGATGTGAAGCAGAGTCTATTGCAGCTTGCCAGAGAGCAAGTCTCCTTGAGGGTACCACCTTCATTGATGCCTATAAAGTCCTAAGATATAAGGTAAATATTTTTTTCTTACACATTTCAATTTTAAAATTGTGATGTGATAGGAGTATTACATATAAAATTAAAACACTGCATTGTAAAATAAACAAATCTGTACATGATTTTTATTCTTAGAAGGTAATGAATTTTATGTACTTTTTGGTTTTAATTATATGACAACATAAAGTAATTTAAAGAAATTGTATTATGTTATATTCCATTTTAAATTTTTTGATAATAGTACTTAGTATGACTTCTTTGTAACTTTTGATAGTCAACTTTATTATTTTAGTGTAATGTTTAGTAATAAGTTTGCATTTAAACCTTTAAAATAGGATAAAAATATTTTATCTTTTTTTTGTGCTTTTGTTTTGTCCTTTTTTTGGTGTTTGCAATAAGTGCTGTGTTCAGTATATTTAGTTATATTAAAAGTTACAAGTATAAAAAGGCCAGTGTGGGCTTAGCCCACTCCACACATGTTATCTTTAAAATCAGTACAAATACTAAAAGTAAATAAGATATTATGTGCGTTTCGGCCTAGTCTCGTCTTAGCGAGCGATCCAGGCAGCCAGCTTCACTTGTCAATTATGTTTAGATAATATGTAGGTAGTCAAGACAATTTTATAAAACCTAATTTGTTAAAAAATGTTTGGCAATTCCTCTTATATGTTCAAAAGTAATGGATCATTTCTCTTTAACTTATTGTATCCGCCCACTTTATAAAGTAAAGAAAATACTATTTCACATAACAAAATAAACATATTTTTAATACATGTTATATGTATTGTCTTGCGTACCTTTAAAAAAATGCCTATTTGAAGAATGATGTTAATCTCAAACTTATGTAGCTTTTTGTATGAATGAATGTTTTGAATACCATTAAAAAAATATTTGTTTACGCAAAAGCGTTGGTGTCAGGCATCGACGTTAGATGGCGCTCGGCTCGGCTGATACGGGATGACGTTCGTGCGTGTTGAACGTCCGAGCTTACTGAACGGTGGGAGTCGAGAGCGAAAAAATTAGAAGTCTTCTGCGCATCGAGATAGAAGGCGGTCCGTTTTGTTTGGGAGCTCTTAGATCTAATTTTATGTTAGGCGCGTATAGTAAATATACCACTGGGAATGGTAGCGCGTGTTGAGAGTTCTACCCGGGACTTTAGGTTTAACGCAGAATCTGTATAAGTGGATTCGACTGTATTAGTTACTAGTGCGGTAGTTAATATTCTAGAAATAACGGTGACCTTTGATCCGTACGTTCTGTGTTCATTTTCGCGAGTCAATCGTAACAAAGGAAGAAAGTGACTGCGGAAGGAGACCTTAGCTTGGAGAGGAGCTGAGGGCCGAACTGCTGCAGGGGGAACGGTCAAATAAGGTCAATAACACTACCAGCCACACCCAGATACACATCACTGACCCTTACTTTCCTAGCACAATACATCCACAAGAGATCTGACCGAATCCTGAGGGACCAGTCGCCTTGAATAGAGGTAAGTAAGCTCTGTTCAATAATTGTAACGCTCCCCCCGGATTGTTTAGTGTAATTAGACTTTTAACCCGTGGCGTGAGGACGCCCGACCAGCATCTGCCTGTAGCTTCTTCGTCTATGGGCCGCGAAGGATTCTACTCCTGGGATGGGCAGCTGTTGGCCGTAACATTTGGTAGCAGAGCGCGATTCTGGGATCGATTCCCGGTCGATCCACCGACCATAGTGTTTGATAAAAATTAAATAATTTGGTGGCAGGGAGCGTTGGGTTGATTGGTTTAATTTTGTGTCTACAATCACGCCCGTCCGTAATACGTAAAAATATTTTTTTATTATATACGTAATAATAAAATTCCTTTCTTTGTTAGCTTGCTTTGTTGTTAGTGGGTAAATTTGAAAAGCCACGCCCGGTTCGGGCGCAAGCGGGAGTTTGCGTCATGTAGGTAGATGGTTATTTTTGCGTAATCGGTTAATTATCGTTGCGGATAGTTGTGGTGTATTACTTATCGAAGGGTCGATTTCCGAGCAAGGCATTTTTTGTTGATGTGTATCTTCGTTATGTATCTTTCGTATTGTAATTTGTATTTGAACTAAAGAGTGGTAATTTGTATTTACGTAATTTGAATTTAACTTGATTTGATCGCACTAGTATTTGTTATTGTTAATTTGATTTGCCTTTTCTTTTGTACTAACTTGTGTTTGATTTAATAAATAGCGGTTCTTATTTGTGTAATTTCTATTCAACTCGATTTGATAGGAACTGCATTGGTTAGCTGTTAATTTTTTTGTATTTTTTATTTGTTATTTTTGTAATTGTGCTCGAGCGGCGTCGTAATTTGTATTTAGTAGTGATGTCCTCGCCCAAGATGCTAATCCGTTGCCTGCGGACTGAGTTACGCTGGGCCACCAGCGCCCATGCTTTGATAGGTCGACCGGATAGGGTCCATAAATTGATGAAGCGGTTCGAGCAGGTCGATGCTCGAAGGGCTGCAGTGGAGGAGGCTTACGCTGAGCTCGAGGATTCGGATGTGGAAAAGGGAGTCCTGGACTCCTGCTTCGCAGACTACGAGCAGTTCTTGTGGCTCACGGACGAGTTGATCGAGGCTGAAGGCAGGTATGCCGAGGAGGCGCGTGAAGCTCGGACGAGTGGCCTGCCCGAGTCCTTTCGGAAGCAGCCTCAGCCGGAGCTGTTGGGACGACTCCCAACTCTGGACTTGCCAAAGTTCTCCGGGGTCCTTTCCGAGTGGCTGACCTTCGTTGGTCTTTTCGACGGCCTAGTGGACGCCCGGAGTGACTTGACCCCGAGCCAGAAGATGGCGTACCTCCTGGCCTCACTGGAAGGGGAGGCCCTGGGCGTTGTCAGCCATTTGAGCTTGTCGGACGACGCCTACCAGACTGCTCGGGACCTCCTAGCCAGAAGATACGCCAACGTCCGGCAAATTGCGGACGAACATGTTAAGCAGCTTCTGAGCCTCCCGCTGCTTAGTGACCGGGCCCGATTACGTCCGGACCCGTTGGATCCAGTCTTGGTGGTCTGTAATACGTTGAGGCGGCTGGATTTACCAGTAGGCGAATGGGCCTTCTTGTTGCTCCGCATCGTGCTGTCCCGTCTACCTCTCGACCTTCAAATGCATTTTGAGGAGAGGTACGGCGGGGACGAGGCCTCCTATATTCCGCCCTTCTATGACCTGCTGCGGTTTTTCGAGGAGCAGTGCCGACAGATCGAGCACGCGGCGGGCACCGTCGACGACTTACGAGCCGTGCCCAGTGAGAGGCGAAATCCGCCGGGCAAGTCGTCGTCAACCCCCCCCCCCCCCCCCTGCTCCTATTGTCGAGCATCGGATCACCGGGTAACGTATTGCCCAAAATTATTAAGTAAGCCGGTTCCGGCGAGGCGAACTATCGCCAAGGAGCGCCGCTGGTGCTACTCCTGTTTGGAAGGGCACCTCCAGCGAGACTGTCCGCACCAACGGCCCTGTCTGCATTGCCAGGGCAATCACAATGTCGTACTGTGCCTGGGTGCGAACGGCGTCTCCTCTCGGGGCGCTGCCAGGCCCTCGACCCCCACGGGCGGGGGCGCTCCGCCATGCCCTTTGACGGGCGACGCTCGGCGCCCGCCGGCTAGCCACCAGGCCCCTAGGTTTGAAAGGGGTCCCTCCCCCGACCAGTCGGGGGGTAATTCCCCCAGGGGCGGGGGTGTCAACACACCCCCTCAGCGTGCGGAGAGGAACTTCACGGCCACTCATCAGTCCGCTGGACCCTTCTCACTCCCTTTAGCTGAGTGGCCGCGACTGGTGGACCACTACCCCATTTGATGGAGGCGGCCCTAGCTAGCTGCCGCCTTAGCTCCCACCATGGCTGCCTCTACTGAGCCTTAAGCCGTCAACAGTCCACTTGTCAAGCTGTTCTGTTGCCGACGGCCTCAGTGAGGGCGTACAACCCGAGTGGCGACTGTTAGCGGTTGCGCTCTGTTAGTATCGGGTTCACGCGGTGTGGCCTCCACTTGGTGGTGGGAAGATTAGGGCCCCCTGGAGCGTTGAATCACGCTCTCAAGGGGTATTGGATTTGGTTTGGTCGAGCACTTAGTTAAGAATTCTTTGAATTCAAATTAAAATGCTTTGAGTTTTCCGCGAAATTAATATTGTAGCGGTTGTGATTAAAAGAATTGAATTTAAAATACTCCTTTAAATGCTGCTGCATATGTTTTGTAAATACATTTGATCACTGCGTTTGTTGTGGCACGGAAAATTGAGATTAAATTGTGTGCCCTTTTTTAATGCTTGTGCGTATGCTTGTAATTGTATTTGATTGTCGCGCCTGTGCTGAAGGGAAGTTTGGATTCATTTGAAATTTGAATGGCGCGCTATTTTGAAAATTATGTATATGTTTGTGATAGTGTTTAATCATTTTGCTTTGTGATAAGGAAGGTTGAAATTAGATAACCCTGGACCAAAGGAAATAAGAGTAAATTCTCTTTGGTTTAGATTTTGTTGGCACTGTCTAAGATATTTATTTGAAATAAGAAGTAGGCTGTCTCTTCGTTTATTTTTGTTTACTTTGCCAAGTTGACCTATGTGCATCGGTGATTACTTGTTTTAATTAATTCTGTAATTGAACATTGATGCTTTTGAAAAATTAGTTGAAATATGAGCATAGGATCACCTGCTAGGGACCATCTGTGCGTTTCGTTCAGCTCTCCACAGACGACGTTCATGGGGAATTTGGGGGTGCTCTCTGCACTGAAGCTTGAAGGTCCCTCTGGGCCGCTTCGTGTCGCGTCGCTGTTTGCAGACCTGATCCGATCGAGTTGCGGAACTAATCATAGGAGCGCAGATAGGTGTTTGAAGGAGGTCGTCTGACTTCTGTCTAGGAATAGGACTTATTTATGTGCTGCGATGACCAGGAAGGGCATCCAGTTCAACTCTCCGGCTAGCCCACGTTGGGGCTGTAATTTTGAGGCGTTGGTCAGGGTTGCAAGATCTGATTGGGTGCGTAGGGTGGCCTAGTTTGGTTGTAGATTCGATCTTGCAACTTGCCGTCGCGACCATGTCCCGCTGACCGGTTTGCTCGCGGACCTAAATCCTTATGTCCGGGACGGGGGTTTGTTTACGCAAAAGCGTTGGTGTCAGGCATCGACGTTAGATGGCGCTCGGCTCGGCTGATACGGGATGACGTTCGTGCGTGTTGAACGTCCGAGCTTACTGAACGGTGGGAGTCGAGAGCGAAAAAATTAGAAGTCTTCTGCGCATCGAGATAGAAGGCGGTCCGTTTTGTTTGGGAGCTCTTAGATCTAATTTTATGTTAGGCGCGTATAGTAAATATACCACTGGGAATGGTAGCGCGTGTTGAGAGTTCTACCCGGGACTTTAGGTTTAACGCAGAATCTGTATAAGTGGATTCGACTGTATTAGTTACTAGTGCGGTAGTTAATATTCTAGAAATAACGGTGACCTTTGATCCGTACGTTCTGTGTTCATTTTCGCGAGTCAATCGTAACAAAGGAAGAAAGTGACTGCGGAAGGAGACCTTAGCTTGGAGAGGAGCTGAGGGCCGAACTGCTGCAGGGGGAACGGTCAAATAAGGTCAATAACACTACCAGCCACACCCAGATACACATCACTGACCCTTACTTTCCTAGCACAATACATCCACAAGAGACCTGACCGAATCCTGAGGGACCAGTCGCCTTGAATAGAGGTAAGTAAGCTCTGTTCAATAATTGTAACGCTCCCCCCGGATTGTTTAGTGTAATTAGACTTTTAACCCGTGGCGTGAGGACGCCCGACCAGCATCTGCCTGTAGCTTCTTCGTCTATGGGCCGCGAAGGATTCTACTCCTGGGATGGGCAGCTGTTGGCCGTAACAATATTGTTCCCTTTTTTTTAATATTATATGCTAGTGCTTGATTACTATCCCACCTGATGGTAAGTGGTGATGCAACCAAATGATTAGTATGACAAAAGTCTATTCACTTTTGCCTCAAAGACACCTACATTTTAATTAGATGGAAAGACAAATGCTGGCGAACTATCCCACTCCTTCCTTTTTAATTACGGAGTACGAACAAACTATTTGATTCCAATGTGTGGTGAGTTAAGAAATAAGTGGAAACCAGTTGTGCACTTGGTTGTTTGATAATGGAGCATAGAAGTAAGAATTAAGTAATGCCATTCCTGTACTTACCATCTGAAATGTATGCAGTAAAACACCGAAAGGCCTACTTTGCACTTGTGTTTGAGACTGGCAAGATAGGATTTAATTATAGTGAGATCAACAATAATTCTCTTAGCATATCTTTCCATTGAGTTCAAAGATAATAATAATAATAATAGCCTTTTATTCCTAAACATAGGGTTACAAGAGGTCCCTAAGTTCGGTGTGCCTTTTGGCATAGGCCTCCTCCAATTCCTTCCAATGGTTCCTGTCCCTTGCTACTCTCAACCGGAATGGTCCCGCTGTCTGTTTCAAGTCGTCTTCCCATCTCCTGACTTGACGACCCCTGCCTCTTTTGCCGTCTCTTGGTTGCCAGAATAGAATAGAATAGAATAATTTTTTATTCAATATTGATTATTACATAATTCTTATTGAAAGTCATTTTTTATTTACCACTGGTTCGGAAAATACCTCTGTCCTGGGAAGAACCAGCAAGAAACCCAGCGGGACTTTTTTTTTTCAAACATATTTCACTTAACAATAATTTCATTTATACAATTCTTAAATGATTTTTAATAGAACCAGCATGGTGGCGATCACCTTATTCCCAGGGGTTATTTTCATTCATGTATTCCTTGATATTATAATAACCCTTTTTGTACAGTTTTTCTTTAATAAAACTTTTAAACTTGATTATTGATAAACTTTGAATATGTTCTGGGATTTTGTTGTAAAAGCGTATACATTGCCCCATAAATGAATTACTGATTCTGTGGAGTCTAGTAACTGGTATTACAAGCTTATGTTTGTTCCTAGTGTTTAGAGAATGCACATCTTTATTCTTATTAAAGCTATTTATGTTTTTATGTACATACATTAGATTTTCATAAATATATTGCGATGCCAAAGTTAATATGTTTATTTCTTTAAATTTTTGTCTGAGGGACTCTTTACAATTTAGGTTATAAATCGCCCGAACGGCTCTCTTTTGCAAAACAAATATAGCTTCAATATCAGTCGCATTACCCCATAGCAAAATTCCATAAGACATTACGCTATGAAAGTAACTAAAATACACTAATCTAGCTGTCTCAACATCTGTGAGACTTCTAATCTTTCTTACAGCATATGCTGCAGAACTAAGTCTGCTTGCTAATTTAGATATATGGGGGCACCATTGAAGTTTCGCGTCAATAGTAATACCGAGAAAAACAGTGGTATCCACAAGACTCAACTCCTCCCCATTTAATAGCACATTGGTATTCGAATGTTTTACATTAGGTATTGTAAATTTAATACACTTTGTCTTATTGCCGTTCAAGAGCATATTGTTGGCGTTAAACCAATGTACTAATTTCGATAGAGCATTATTTACATCGTCATAATTAATTAACTGCCGTTTGAGTTTGAAAATTAAAGAGGTATCGTCAGCAAATAATACTATATCGTGATTGTCCCCTACAAGATAAGGTAAGTCATTAATATAGATTAAAAACAGGAATGGGCCAAGAATCGAGCCCTGAGGAACGCCCATTGATACTACCGATCCGGAGGAACCTTTACCATTTATCACGACTTTTTGAGTTCTGTTACTTAAATATGAAGTAATAAGTCTAAGCGCCAAATTTTTTACACCGTAATGTTGTAGTTTCCTGATTAATGTTTCATGATGAACACAATCGAAAGCCTTGGAAAGATCACAGAAAACACCTAAGGCATCCTGTGAATTCTCCCAGGCATTAAAAATATATTTCATAAGCTCAACGCCGGCGTCAGACGTCGAGCGACCCCTTGTAAATCCAAATTGGTTTTTATGAAGTAATTTATTTGTATTAAAAAAAATTAACAATTGATCCAAAATAATTTTTTCAAAAATTTTACTAAGAGTTGGTAGTACAGAAATAGGTCTAAAATTAGCGGGGTCCAATGTACTACCAGATTTAAATAAAGGTATTACTTTACTATACTTCATTAAATCAGGAGAGAGTGACTTGCTTGCTCCATTTGTTAATGGGGTGGCGTAGCAAATGTCCAGCCCATCTCCATTTTTGGACGTCTATCCGGGTAAGAATGTCTGTGATTTTTGTTCTTGTTCTAATGTCTACGTTCCTGACTCTGTCTTTGATTTTTAACCCTAGCATGCTTCTTTCCATGGCACGTTGGCATTTTGTTAGCCTTTCCCTATGGTGAAGTGTTGTTGACCAAGTTTCACAGCCATAAGTAAGAACTGGTAGAATACAGGTCTCGAATGCTTTCTTTTTTATGTGATTGCCTAGATCCTTACTTTTCATTATTTCCTTCAGTGACCAATATTTTCTCCATCCTTGGGCTATTCGCCTGTTTATTTCCTTTGTCATTTCATCTGAAGGGGATATTATCTGTCCTAAGTAAATATATTCTTTGACATATTCGATCTTGTTGCCATCTACCATAACGTCTATTTCCCTTGAGTTTGACATTAATTTTGTTTTTCTGGCATTGATTTCCAGACCAACTTCTCTACTTATATTTGCTAGGCTCTGCATCATTTGTTCTATTGCTGCTGGATTCTCTTCAAGAAGCACCAGATCATCGGCAAATCTTAGATGGTTTAGGCGAGCTCCATTAATGTTCAGACCTAAGTGGTCCCAGTTTAGCTGTCTAAAGATGTGCTCGAGTACGGCGTTAAATAGTGCAGGGGAGAGAGGATCGCCTTGGCGTACGCCCTTTTTGATAGGAAATGGTTCTCCTGTTGATTCTAGTTTAATACTGGCCTTGCTAGATTTGTATATACTCTTAAGTATTTCTATATAGTTGCTCTGGACCCCTTGTTGTTCAAGGCTCCGCCATATGTATTGGTGCCTGAGGCTGTCGAATGCCTTTGAGTAATCTATAAACGCCAAGTAGATTTGTTTATTGTATTCGTTATACTTCTGTATCAACTGTTTTATTGTGTGAATGTGATCTATTGTGCTGAAGTCTTTTCTGAATCCTGCCTGCTCTACGGGTTGGCTTTCGTTGAGTGTTAATGATATTCTTTCTAAGATCACTTTAGCAATTACTTTATATATATTTGATATAAGAGAAATCGGCCTATAGTTCCCAATCTCTTCTCTATGGCCTTTTTTATGTAGTAGAACTATGTGACACTCGGTCCATTCTTCTGGAATTTGCCTTGTTTGTAAGATTTCATTGAAAAGTTTTGCCAGCACGGGACTGTATTCCTCTAAGGATCCCTTGAGTATTTCATTAGGTATCTTGTCCGGCCCTGGGGCTTTCTCGAGTTTTTGAGATTTTATTGCCTTGATTACCTCTGATGTAAGGATTTCTGGCACTTCATCTACTTTGTTTTCTTTTACTTCGTTTACTTCCGGAATTGTGGCCATCCCTGAATCGAATTTATCAGAGTACAATAGGCGGTAATAGTCCGTAGCTAGTTTCTGTATTGAGAGTCGATTAGTTGAATAAGATTCGCGTTGCTTTAGTTCGCTATCCATTCTTTCCCATGTTCGCTTAGTTGTTTCATAGCCTTTTTTGTTCCTCCTGTTCTTTTTATATTTTCTTCCAAAACTCTATTTCTTTTCTCTTTACGGTCTTTCCTCATATTCTCCTTAATTTCCTTGCTAAGGGTTGCAATTTTTTTGCCGTCTTTCTTTGTCCTCTTTATTTGATATTAGTGTTCTTCTTTCATCTAATAGTTCTAGTGTCTTTTTACTTAAATAGCTTTCTTTGCTTCTGGGTTTGCTGACTAGCATCTCTTTCAATTTGTTTTGTAATCTCCTGTATTTAATCCCAGTTTCTGCGTCGGAGGTAATAATTTCATTGAGTGATTCTGTTGTGCGGGAATTAGTGGAATGATTGCATTCTGATATTTGATACAGCTTATTATTGTTTACTAGGTTTTTCCTGGATATTTTGGGTTGGTTTAGGTTTAGGCAGCTTCTTACCATACGGTGGTCAGTGTTAAAGTTGAGGTTTTTAACTATGTTGGTATCTGTGAACGCTTTTGCTTTGTTAGTTATAATAAAGTCAATTTCAGTTTTGAATTTTGCACCTGGGGAGGACCACGTCCATTTGCTTTTAGTTTTTTTTTGTTAAAACATGAGTTCATTAAAATAAGGTTATTTTCCATCATGAATTCTACTAATTTCTGTCCATTTTGGCTTCTTTTGCCATGCCCAAACTTCCCAATTGAGGATTCTTCTCCAGTTTGCCTTTCTCCAACCTGTGCGTTAAAGTCGCCCATGATTATTATGTTGTTGTTGTAATGCGGTTTTATTGCTTCTGAGATACTCTCATAGAAATATTCTATTTCTGATTTCCCCGCTTGTTCTGTTGGGGCGTATATTTGAAAGATGGCCCAGTTTTTCTTGTACCCCGGAAATTTTAAATGAACTACAGCAATTCTGTCAGAAACTCCTTCAAATCCCATAATGTTCTTCTTCAGTTTAGACTTGATGAGGAAACCTACTCCTTTTTGTCCGGTGTGTTCTCCTTTGTGAAACATGATATAGTCGTTCCTCTCTTCTATCCCTTCTCCTGGCCTTCTCATCTCGCTGATGCCAATTATGTCCCATTTTATGTTAGATATGGCTATTTCTAGTTCTTTTAGGCTCTCTTCTGTTCTTAGTGTCCGAGTATTCAGTGTGCAGACATTTATATGTTCAGTGATCTTTTTACCTTGTTCTATCTGTATTGTTTTCTTATTAAATATGTTTGCTTTAGGGTGTTTCGATATATAATGTTTTGATTTAGATGGAGGGTGTTTGTCTTCTTCCCCCACGGTGACAAGCCGGCTTGGGGTGCAATTAATGAATGTTGTATTTGGTAATGTGGTTGTTAGGGTTGTTTGGATCCGGGTGTCGCTTATTAGTTTTTTGAGAGATTTGATAATGAAGCTGATCTCCCACTGTATTCCTGTACTTACCATCTGAAATGTATGCAGTAAAACACCGAAAGGCCTACTTTGCACTTGTGTTTGAGACTGGCAAGATAGGATTTAATTATAGTGAGATTAACAATAATTCTCTTAGCATATCTTTCCATTGAGTTCGAAGATGCTAGGTTTTTAATATTGGTAGAGCCACGTGGCAGCTTTTGCTGTCGCACGGATGGGCCGGCTCAAATCGGGGTGGTACCACGACCTCACAGAAAACCAGCGTGAAGTAGAGGTTTACCTCTGCGTTTCGCTTGGTGAGTGCAGGTGGCCGGAGGCCCTTTTTACTGGATATGAGGCATTCCATCTTAGTCCTCAAGGGTGACAACGCATCTGCATTTTGATTCGCAAACGAGGATAGTTGTAGATGTCTATGGGCCGCAGCAACCACTTACCACCAGGTGGACTGTGTGCTCGTTTGTCACCCTTATCCTATAAAAAAAAAGGTGGCATTTTGCAGCGCCACCCGATATACCATTACAGTTACAGCCTATTAAATTCCACTGCTGAACATAGGTCTCCCACATAGATTGTATCATAGGGGGATAATTGCCATAGTTGCAATGCTTGGCAAGTGGGTTGGCAAAGGCAATTTTTTATTTTTCTGTTTGTTGCCTCTGTCATACTCATATCATCCCAGGGGTATTGCCATGAGATGATATGAGATCCGATATATGGGAGAAATATTCCATGTACAAGTGAACTTGCACTTTACATAGCAATTGTCCTGGTATGTGCCTTGCTTTTGCAAGGTCACTTAGCTTCCTTGCAGCTGCATTAGCCGTGGACTTAATGAAACACCCAAAGTTCAGGTTTAAGCAAGTCTTAACCTCTAGAACTGAAGGCAGTTGTTACATTTCAATAATACATTTCGAAGAGAATGCTTAGCAATGGTATGTAAAAGATACACGCCAGATCAAGTAGCAAAACAAACTCATTTAATCAAATCTACCTTACACAGATATTACAATTTTACCCTCAACATTATCAATACAACATAACATAATACCTTTCTATCCCAATAAAACGGTTACAATCGTAATTTAGGCCTAAAGTTAAAATAGTAAAGTAAAGTAAAGTAAAGTTGCAGCCTATTTACGTCCCACTGCTGGGCACAGGCCTCCTCTCATTTCTGAGAGGGTTTTAGGGCTAGGAAGTGTCCGTCGCGCTGCCCCAATGCGTGTTGGCGAACTTCACATGTCTTCGAAATATATTTTTTTCTTATTTCTCAGACATGCAGGTTTCCTCACGATGTTTTCCTTCACCGCCGAGCACGTGGTAAATCAGCACTTAAAATTGCAATTAACAATTTCATTGGTGCCGGCGGGGATCGAACCCGGGTTGCTCGAGTACTGTGAAGATTACAGCGGGCGCTAACCATCTGAGCTACCACGGCTCAGAGTTAAAATAAACCATTTTAATTATTGTTGTTCATTATTTGTTTCTAATCACTAATAAATCACAGCTTCTTGCCAATTTGTAATTATAGTTTAGTCAGCACTTGATATGCCAATAATTTCAGGCCACATTTCTGGTGGTGGTATTTGTATTGGTGGGTCAGACCCAGAAGACCAATTCGATCTTCTTCGTAATTGAGGTATTGGCAGGGCATCAGAGGTCTGGTTCTTGGTTATGGCCGTGGATCGCGCCAGTATTTGGTCAACATGTCGGCAAATTAGCAGTCCATCTTCCGTTCTCACCATATAACAACCAGGACCCTCAACATACTCAATGGTGGCGGGTCGCCACTTCTCTCCTGGCCCATAGGCACGTACCAACACGGGCTGGTTGAGCGCGAAGGCTCAACCGGGCACCCGCTGCGCCACCTCTTCCAGCTGCCGCTTAGAACGCTCTGGTCCACTGTCCGGATGTAGCGCCGACACCGCAATTCTATATTTACGTCCATTCAACATCTCTGCAGGAGTTTTACCGAGGTGATTGAACGGCACCATTCTAACCGAGTATAACAACCTAGGTAGTTTCTCAGTCCATAATACCCCTGCGTCAGACATTTTCTTGAGCTTGTTCTCGAAGGTCTGTATCGCATGTTCGATATGTCCGTTCGTTGGCGGGTGATATGGAGGTGAGTACAAGTGTTCGATGCCGTTGTTTTGTAGGAAATTATTAAATTTCCTTGAGCTAAAGGCTCTGCCGTTGTCCAAAATTAATTTTTCTGGCAATCCCTGCAAAGCAAAAATCCTGTGACAACTAGCTATTAGGGCTTTACTAGTCACATTTGACAAAATATCTGCCTCAAACCATTTGCTATAGCTGTCAATCATTACAAAAAAGGTTTTCCCTTGAAATGGTCCCGCAAAATCAACATGGACACGACTCCATGGTTTGTCAGGTAAAATCCATGTGTGCGGATCTCTTGGTGGATTGTTTCTCACAGCTTGACACAACTCACAACCAGTCACCGTGGCCTTTATCTGAGCGTCCATACCGACCCACCATACGTATCCTCTAGCATAAGCTTTCGTCTGGACGATTCCAACATGCGGTGCATGCAATACCTTTAATACCAGCTGTTATAAAGAAGCGGGTATAATGACTCTTACACGACAATAAACACTCTTTATTATGTGAAAGAGCCTCTCTTCGCGTCCAATACGGCTGGAGTGTGGAGTCATTATTTTTGCCAGTCCAACCATGTAGCACATGAAATATAACCTTTTGTAGTACCGGGTCTTTTTTAGTTTCAGCAGCATTTTTCGCTGCATCCGAGTTTAATCCAGAGGGAGGTTCCTCTAAAAGTAGCACATCCGCTAACGAACCCATCCTTCGCGCTTTAGCTGCGTTAACAGAAGTCCATCGGCTGAGAGCATCTGCATTACCAATGCCTTTTCCAGGTCTGTATTTTATGTCATATTCATAACACACCAATTTCAGAGACCATCGCAACATTCTGAGTGAAATCTGATCCGGGATAGGTTTCTTCGGATTAAACAATCCGATTAGTGGCTTATGATCTGTAATGATACAAAACTTCCTTGCTAGTGAAAATTCATGAAATTTTGTAACCCCAAATATTATCGCTAAAGCTTCTTTATCAATCTGTCCATACCGTCGCTCTTGGGGTTGTAATGTTCTGGAGGCCATCATCACTGGTCGTTCTGACCCATCTTCCATCACATCGGCAATTATTGCACCCACACCATATTCAGACGCATCACAGATTAACAATAATTGTCTTTCTAAGTCATATCCAACTAAGGTTAAATCAGATGTCAAGAAATCCTTAGCTTTATCAAAGGCAACTTGCTCTAACGAACCCCATACCCACAGTTTCTTTGCTTCCAGCAATCGATACAATGGCTCCTGTATTGTGGCTTTGTCCGTAATGAATTTTTCATAAAAATTGTATAAACCTAAAAATGTCCGTAGTTCTTCTCTGTTCCTAAGTGCTGGTTTCTCCTTTATCTCTTTCACCTGTATAGGTCACAATAGGTGACGGGTGCAGTCCCTCTGCATCAATCATATATCCTAAAAAAATTATCTGGTTTGATGCAAACACACATTTCTTCAGGTTTAACCTAAATCCCATTGCATTTAGTTTAGTCATGACTGAGTCTTTGATCAAGTTCCTCCTTATTCTTTCCACTAACAGCGATATCATCCAATAGACATGCTACTCCTTCCATACCTGTGAGTGCAGTCGACATCACACGCTGGAAGATTCCAGGAGCTGCGTTTACTCCAAACGCTAACTGGTTCATCTTCATTAAACCTAATGGAGTATTAAGTGTTAACAACATAGCTGTGTCCTCATCCTCTTTCATCTGCATGTAGGCCTGTTTTAAGTCAAGCTTACTAAAAACTCTTCCACCACTTAATTTCACAAAGGACTCATTAGCAGCTGTTAATGGAAAAGTATCAGTCTCTATGGCTAAATTAACAGTTGATCTATAGTCACCACATATTCTAAGCGAGCCATCATCTTTTTTTACAATTCTTAATGGAGTCCATTTGGAGTATTTTACAGGTGATTATTTTTAATATCCCTTCATTTACCATGCATGTTAATTTTTCCTCAACTTGTTTTATCAAGGGAAACAGTATAGGGCGTGCCTTCAAAAACCGTGGCAAGGCATCAGCTCGCACATTTAAGGACACTTGACGGCCCTTATACTCTCCAAGTGCTCTTTTAAATAACTCCGGAAAGGCTTTTAATAATTCATCAATCTTATCATCTGTCCAGCATATGCCAGCTATCTCTAAACCCAACATTTTAAACCAGTTTCTTCCTAAAAGGCTAGGCCCACGACCAGAAACAACCAGTAGCTCACATTGTGCTTCCTTGTTTCCTAATGATACTCGAACATGAGCTCGGCATAACACCTTCAGTTCATCACGGGTCCACGTAACCAACTTCACGCCTGTCGCCTCTAAAGGTGGGGGAACAGACCACAGCTTATAGCATGTATCTTCGGACATGATTGTTCTTGAAGCACCTGAGTCCACTTCCATGCTAAACTTCACACCCTCGATAATAACATCTGCTTTAAATGGTGGTCGAATATTATCTGAGCAGACAAAGATACCCATCATCTGTTCAGATTTTCCATTTTCTATATCTGAAGTTGAACTTTCCTCTACCTGGTGCGACTTGCCAGATTTCTTCATACAGGCCGGCGCAATATGTCCAAACTTCTTACAATAAAAACATTTTGCTTTTATAAAAGGACATCTTTCGCTCTCACCGTGTGACCGTGCACAATGACGACATGTGATTGCTTTAATTTTACCAATATCCATAGGTACTATAGCTGTGGACGGAGTTTCCTTTAGCACACTTGTTTCCCGGTACAAATCTGAGAATGTGGCTTGATAGTTAAGGCTCAATTGCACTGCTAACACATAAGTAAAATTTTTCGTCTTTAACAACTCACGACGGAGACGCTCGTCACACACTCCTAATACTAATCGGTCCCGTAGCTGCCTTTTTAAGTCTATAAAATTACACCTAGAACCCAAAGAGTCAATGGCCGCAATAAAGTCCTGAATACTTTCATTATGATTTTGTTGACGTTTATGAAATTTATCAGTTTGTAAAATTTCGTTCACTTAAGGTTCATAGAATTGGTCAAGCACTGCCAAAATGTCTTTAAATGTCACAGAAGTCGGTCTTCTAGGCACCAACAATGAAACAATTAATGAATATGTTTCCTTTCCCCATTGTGATAGAAAAAGGGCGCGCGCTTTGTCAACATTATCGCCAATTACATCCGCGGCTACCAGAGCACACATTAAACGTTCTTTATATTCACTCCAATTATCAGTCCTGGAATCAAATTTTCCGGGAAACACCACATTTGCCAAATTACACGCCATATTACTGTTTAAACTAATTAATTTTCGTCGTCGCCATTAAAAGATACACGCCAGATCAAGTAGCAAAACAAACTCATTTAATCAAATCTACCTTACACAGATATTACAATTTTACCCTCAACATTATCAATACATAACAGTATGCAATAATGATGTATCTTATACTATTATTGAGCAATTTCTTATATATTTGCTTTTAATTTCGTTCTCGAACACAGCTCTAACAATCTAGATGAAATTTAGAATATATGGTTTTATGAGGACAAAAAATCGAATCGAGCTAAAAAGCAACAATCTTGACTTATCTGTGCAACATAATGGGTCACACCAACATGTTCTAATTTGACAATAAAACCTATATAGCTTTAAAGCTATGCTTATGAAAATAATAATAGTTTTTGTTTCCTCCAAATTGGTGAAGAAATACGAAAGTTATCGTTTTGAAGTTTCGCAATATTTTTTTAATTTTTACCCGCTCGTTCTCTGTGACGTGACGTCACAATCCGAGAGAGCGAACGTGCAGTAGGAACTTGCTATGTTCAGTATTAACCGCGCGCTCGGAAATATACGGTCGTTTACCGACATATTATATCGAATGTCAGAGTTAATGTCCGGTTGACTGTATTAGATGACATAATACTTATAATAAACCCAACGACTATATAATAATTTTGAACTAATAATTTATGAATAATCTAATCTAATCCAATGTAATCAATATTATTTATGATGAATAATTTAATTTAATAATCTAATCTATTATTATGAATACTGTAATCAATGAACTATTAACAATATTTGACATTTGTATGCCCATGAGGATTCAACTCGGCTGGGCAGCGTTCGAGAAATTACGACACATAATATATAGACATAATATATATACACATAATATATAGAAAAATAATAACAGTGGTAGAGCCACGCGGCAGCTTTTGCTGTCGCACGGATGGGCCGGCTCGAACCGGGGTGGTACCACGACCTCACAGAATACCAGCGTGAAGTAGAGGTTTACCTCTGCGTTTCGCTTGGTGAGTGCAGGTGGCCGGAAGCCCTTTTTACTGGAAATGAAAGAAAGAAAGAAAGAAAATAAGTTTATTTAGTAACACATTTTAGAAGTTTCCTGACCATAATAACATATTAAGATAAACGGTTACTAAAAAGGTACCCAACTCAGCATAGTCTTGGTACTAACAAAGTACTTCGACACTGATCTTCCGTGGGTGCCAATAAGATTTAACAAAAACAAAACTTAACAATATTCATTATTATACAATGTTAATTCAATATGCACATACAGTATATTCAAACCATACAGGTACACGATTACACTATAATATAAGTAATAAAACATACATAAGTACTTATAATAAATTAATATAATAAAAATAGCAATTACTTAAATAAAATTAAAAAGAAACGAATAAACGGAATAAAAAAGTATGTAAGACACAGTAAATAATTTTCAATAAATTGACTTTTGAATACTAAGTAAGTATTTTTTGTAGTTATATTTAAACAAACCGATTGAATCTAGATTTCTAATTGGTGGTGGAATGTTGTTCCAGCATTTCGTGGCAGAATAACGAAAGCTACCTCGAAATCCCGATGTACTGTGTCTTGGACATACTAAACGAGTTGCTATTCTAACTTGTCGCCGTGAAAAGTGTAATTTACGAGTATTATAAAGATACTGTGGTGTGTGTGTCATTATGATACCAAACAATAAACTGGCAAAATGAAGAGAACGTCGAGACTGCATATTCATTAAATTACTGTTGTTGAGATAAGGTGTTACATGGGTCCGCTTCGGTATGTTAACACTTTCACTGTCCGGTTTCCAGACACAATAGTAAGACAATAGCAGTGCCCTATATGTAGTGCATGGGACAGCGAAAGGGTTAAAACAAAAACGTGAACAAGCGTTTTGCACCCTTTGTATAACTTTCTTTGTATGAGAGAGGAGACACTCGCCTATAACCGCATCAGCGTAATTCAGCTTAGAAAGAATTAGTGACTCACAAAAGTATATCCTAAGGTCTACGCTTAAATATTTACGTACTTGGTATAAAATGTTTAACCTAAAATAACAATTTTTAACAACTTCTAGGACATGATTATGAAATTTTAATTTGCTGTCCATTAGTACACCCAGGTTTCTAGCCTCTGTCACTTGTTCAATATGTTTATTTTGTATTTTTAACTCGAAAGTAAACCTATTAATCCTATCTACTTGATTTTTGGACCCTAGCACAAGAAATTTAGACTTTTGAGGATTTAGCACTAAACTGTTTTTATTAGACCATTCAACTACGTGTGCTAAATCCTGATTAATTTTTGTCACTGCTAATAAAGTCTCTGAAGGTCTAAAAGAATAGTAAAGCTGTAAGTCATCAGCATAAGCATGAAATTTTCAATTTTTAATGCATGAAGCGATATCTGCACTATACAGAATAAAAAGGAGTGGACCCAGTATTGAACCCTGTGGTACACCTTGACTGACAATTGAGATATCTGAGAGTCTTTTAGTATTTGTTTTACTAATTACTTCAACTCTTTGAGAGCGTCCGTACAAAAAACTTGAAAACCATTTTAATGTGATACTATCAAATCCATAATATGAGAGTTTCGACATAAGCAAATCGTGGTTTATTGTATCAAAAGCACGGGAAAAGTCCAGCAGTACCAATATTGTTCCATTACCAGAATCAGCTTCGGATAGCACGTCATCCACTACATCTAATAAAGCAGTGGCCGTGCTATGACCGTTTCTGAAACCAGACTGTTTTTGAGGTAAGATGTTATTGACATTCAAAAACTCCAAAAGTTGCTGAGATACAACTTTTTCAACTATCTTAGACATAAAGGGAAGAATACTAATGGGACGGAGATCCTTTAACTCGTTTGGATTGCTTTTCTTTGGTATTGGTTTAACCAGAGCTCTTTTCCAAATGTCAGGGAAAACGCCTGTTTTGATGGATTGATTAGCAATGGCAGTAATGATCGCTAATGTACGAGGTAATGTCAACTGGATCATATCACGCGTAATACCATCATCTCCTTGAGCATTACTCGCAATATTAGAAATTATTTTTGAAATTTCTGTTTCATCCACAGTTTTAAGACTAAATATTGCAGAGGTACACCGATTCAACTTAAAATAGGTAAGTTCCGAAATGCTAATGTTATGATTTACGTCTATATTAAGAAAATGGTTGTTGATAAGATTAGGATCATTGATATTTTCAGGTAAATCGTATTGTTTGTTTTTAAAATTAGCGACATTTAACTTGAAATTTTTCCATAATTCTTTGGGGTTTTTTGATTGTTCGTTGATATTATATCGGAAGTATGCTGCTTTTTCGTTGAATAAGGCTTGATTAACGACACGTTTTAGATCTTTGTAATACGTTTTGTCAGATTCAACTTTTGAGGAACGACTCCTTGCGTAGGCTTGATCCCTTAGTTTCATCATACATTTGATAGTTGGTGTTATCCAGGGGTAAATTTGTTTTTTAATGTAGGATTTCTTAGCAGGTGCATGTATTTCATAAATATGATTGATATAGGCATTAAAAGACATTAAAAAAACGTTTACATCTTCATGAAAAAGTAGTTCCCAATTAATACTTACAACTAAGATATTAAATTCCTCAATATTTATATTTCTTAATGGTCTGTAACTTATATATTTAGGAACTGGTCTAGGTTTTTTTATATACAATTCACATGAAACAAGAGCATGACTACTTAGGTCTGGGATATGATCAACTGAGACATTTAATATCTTAGATGTGCTGAATATTAAGTCTAATAACGTTTCAGAATGGTCTGTGAAGTGAGTTGGTTTTTCTACATATTGCTGTAAATTCATGATTTTCAGTGAAGATAATAGTTTATTTGTGTTGGGCTCGTTAACTGCAAGTAGATTGATATTAAAATCACCTAATAGTACTATATGATCAAAAGAAGAAAATGAACTAATCGATTCAGTCAATGCGTCAATAAATGTGTCAATATTTAGCCAAGGCGGGCGATACGCAGTGCCTACGGCGAGTTTAAGACCATTAAGAGTTATACTTAACCACATTTGCTCGATCAATGAAGGCTGGGGAGGGTGAATCTGCCGTGCGTATAAGTCACTCCGAAGATAGAACCCGACACCACCACCGCGCGTGCTTACCTTCGCAGGCCGCGGTATGTGCCGTAGTCGGTAACCGGGTGGCGCTGGCGCTCGCCGTTCTTCCCCTTCTCTCAACCATGTCTCATTGATAGCCAATATATCCAACGAGTGCCGCTCTAGCGCTACGACAAACTCCTCATGACGCGTTCCAAGAGAGCAAGGATTTAGCAAGCCTAAAGATAATTTTTTCTTTTAATAAATTGTAAGATAAACGCGAATGACAATAAAATGTATTTAGAATTGTGAAGATACTTCTTTATAATAGTTAAATGACGCCTGTTCACAAAATAAAATACTGAAATGCATTTGATTGAGGTATTTAAATGTTTGTGCAGATAAATATTTGTATTAATTACTATGGTTTTTGTAATATAATTAGCAATGAGTGTTAGTAAGCATTTGTGTATAGCAGCGTTATTAAATAACTTAAAATGATATATAGTAGACACAATGCAAAATGTATAACATAAAAAGTAAATATAGAATAAGTAATTTTCACAAGAATGGCTGCAAATATTCCATATTATATGAATAGACATTGTAGTATTAAATATAAGGTAATAATAGTAATACAATATAAAAATGAAAGTAACAATTAACTTATTATCTTTAGCGTAAATTAACTTTAATTTAGAATAAAAAAGTTCTTTTATGATTAATTTAAAATGGTAATATATACTATAATCATATTTATGACATAAAGAAATCTTGTTCGTAAATATAGAAAATACAAGATATTGCATTATTAAAATATATATAAAACTAACTAAATGACAATTCAAATGTTTGTTTTTTAAAAATAACATTTTCTTTAACATAAAACAATATATAAACAGTAAGTATAACAATTTCTTAATTTGTACACATTTCAAATAAAGGAACTCAGTAATAGAACTTATCTTAAATTTTATACATAACGTAACAATTTTATAAAGATAATGAAGTAAATTAAAATTAAAATTAAAATAGGGGAATGCAACTAATGAATAAATAAATAAATAAAATAATAAAAAAATAAATAAAATAAAAAATAAATAAATAAAAGAAATGAGGCATTCCATCTTAGTCCTCACGGGTGACAACGCATCTGCATTTTGATTCGCAAACGAGGATAGATGTAGATGTCTATGGGCCGCAGCAACCACTTACCATCAGGTGGACTGTGTGCTCGTTTGTCACCCTTATTCTATAAAAAAAAAACATCTTCTCGTTAGACATACCTCAAAACCTGAAAACGAAATTGTACAACCAGTGCGTGTTGCCAGTGATGACTTACGGATCTGAGACGTGGTTCTTCACTGCTGGCCGTATGAGGAAGCTCAAGGTCGCTCAGCGAGCTATAAAGAGGGCTATGCTCGGGGTTTCTCTGCGTGATAAACTTAGAAATAAGGATATCCGCAATAGAACCAGAGTAACCGACATAGCCCAACGGATTAGTAAGCTGAAGTGGCAATGGGCCGGCCATATAGTTCGAAGAACCGACAACCGATGGGGAAGAAAGGTTCTCGAGTGGCTGTCCCGTACCGGTAAGCGAAGTGTAGGGTGACCCCCCACTAGATAGAGTGACGACCTGGTAAGACATGCAGGAAGTCGATGGATGCAGGTAGCTCAGGACCGTACTTTGTGGTATTCCTTGGGGGAGGCCTATGTTCAGCAGTGGACTTATGAAGAGCTGTAATGATGATGATGATGATGCCCATGAGGCTGATCACAGACTGAACTTTATTTGTGTTTAAATAAGACCTTAATAAATAAAATAAAAAAAAAAATATTTATTTCAGACTGTTGTCCATAATACGAGTATTGTTAGTAGCATAAAAAAAGAGATCTTAAAAACTAGGTTAGTAATATTTTGGAAAATATTTATTTTAATTTAAATATCTGCCTGCACTGCTCGACACCCCTGCAACATGTGTGTGAGCGTACACCCAGTGCCGCAGTATCGGACAGTCAGGCTTTTCACTGATTACTCTGAGAATGGTGTTGGCGCTCCCCCGCAACGTGCGCAGGAGGGATGCGATTCGCTTGCGCACTACGGTGTAAAACCCATCAGTGTGCGCCAATGCGAACATCCCTGATGCACTACAGTAACTTGGAAGCCCCAACAACATTCTCAGACCATTATTATATTGTACTCGGAGAGCGTTGATAGCCCCCCGCGTGTAGTTGACCCATAGATTGCACGTATAAAGCGTTTGGCAGTATGCCTTGAACAGTGTTATTTTTACATCTGGACTGCTACGTGCAAATCTGCGAGCCAACATGTTGCAGCGGACTGCCATCACCCTCCTTTCCCTTTCAATATCCTTGTCATCCTTCAAGTCCTCGGTAACCACGTGACCGAGATACTTGAAGGATGGCACCCTTACAAGTTCACTACCGTTAAGTTTGACAGGCGGTACATACATCACCTTACGAGTCCTGGCTTTAAAAACCATCAACTCGCTTTTCCTAGCATTATACAATAGGCCGTGGGATTTTGCATACTCCTCGCATATTGAGATCAGCCTTCTTAGAGCAGCAACTGACGGGCTCAGCAACACCATGTCGTCCGCGTAACTGATGCTGTTTACACAGAGACCATCAATGAAAACTGTGAATGTGAATGTGTTTATGTAAACTGTGAATCACAAATAAACTATTTGATTTGATGTATAAACTAAAGCATTGAACATTTAGCTTTTATATGATTTTTTTCCAGTAAAATTATTAATTTATTAATTATTTTATTTTATTTATTTATTTATTTTCACCAACAATATACATTCATAAAACAAAAAATATGTGCTTACATCTGATACAATACTATTGTTAGGTGAAAAACTGGTGCCTAAACTAGGCACCGGGTATCTTCTCATATCGGACTTTTATTCCCAAGAAGCGTGATGTAACAGAAATTAAAAGAAAAACAGAAAATAAAGGTTCCTGATAAATAAATAACATGACAAGAAAAATATGGAGTAATAAATATGGAGAGAATAAGAAAAATATAACAATAAAGACTACTGGTGGCATCGACGTGTCGTTTTGTGACGTCACATCGCGATACGGAGCAAAGCGGTCGCCCTTACCGTAAAACACCATTTTACTCATCAATATTTCAGTCATTTTTAAAGGTAAAAAAAATAAGAATACCGTTGAATTCGTAATTTTTTATAAAATTTTTTGATGTCCTTAACAAAATTGGGTGGCCAGACCCATTGGCAATATATCGCCGACTTGGTTGATAAACCTTTGTCTAGGGCGTCCCTTTCCGACTCTGCCGTTCACTTCTGCAACATAAAATTTGCTTTGTCACTCTTTCCTCGTTCCTTCTTTCTACATGATCAAACCACCGAAGCATTCCTTTCTTAATCCTGGTCACAACGTCATCTTCCAAACCACACTTTGCTCTTATCACACTATTTCTCACCCTGTCATTCAGATTCAGCCGTAGCATACTCCTTAATGACCGCATTTCTACAGCATTTATTCTACTCTCATGCTTCTTCCGCCAGCCCCAACTTTTACTACCATAAATTAAAGTAGGGACTAACACAGCATTATGAATTGCCATACGTGCCTTATTTGACACATTCTGATACTTCATAGAGCCCTATTCACTCTATTTCCGGCGTTCACTCATCGTTCTCTATCCTTATCATATCTACCATCCCTGCTAAATAAACATACTAACGGCTTTGTCGCTCGTTTAGCACCACCCGGGTGACACGTGTAGGGTGGGCCTATGGTTAGGTGGTCGAAGCCTACGGACGCGAGCGACTCATCCGCCCTTTATGTCTAAGTGTTCCATTAAGTCGGTTTAGTTAATTTCATCTAGTAATCCTGGTTCAAACTCAAAATTACTGACATAGTAGCCAGGTACTATTATATCAATATTTTAGACTTATTCATTTTTATATAAAAAAATATGCTATGAATATGCTAATTACTTTAGAATTTCTATATGAAAAAAGGTAAAATTTGAAAATATATTATTAAACTAGAGATCCGCACTGGCTTCGCAGGGTTGATTTCTGCATCTCGAGAACAACGCATCCTACCTGATCTACTTGTGAATCTATAAGTAGAGGCATGAAAGTCTAGCGGTGACCGTTATTGCACATAAGTCGCGCTGATTGGCTCTCCTGTCGCATTCGTGCAATTCAATTTGTGCGCGTCTCCTCCACTTTTCGTTCAGCGCTAGACTTACTTGCCGCGACTTGTAAACCACTAAAATAATCTACTTAATCACACAAACACACAAAATTTCATCAAAATCGGTCCAACCGTTTAGGAGGAAGTCGGCAACATACACACGGACAGCAGAATTATTTAATACATAGGCTGCACTACTAAAAGTATCGGGAATGGAATATTTCCACTGTTCCTGTCATATTAAAATCTTTTTAATTGAAAACTCCTTGGTTTTAAAAATCGAATACCATTTATTTATTTTAAAAAAGATTCTCGGTCTTGTCACAAGGTTTTGTCAAACTTGTTTAGTCGTTGAGGAAATGGAATTGACTCGAGAAAATTCAAGAGCGATGATTTATTATGACTTTCGAAGTGGTTTAACACAAAAACAGTGTGTTGACCGGATGATTTCTGGATTTGGTGATGAAGCCACATCCAAAACCACAATTTATCGCTGGTTTGCTGAATTTCAACGTGGACGTGTCAAGCTCAGTGATGATCCCCGTCAAGGTCGTCCAAAAACTGCAGTCACCCAAGAAAACGTTGATGCTGTGCGTAAGCTGATTGAGGAAGATCGACATGTGACATACCGCGAAATTCAGGCAACTTTGGACATTGGCATGAGTCAAATACAAATAATCTTGCATGAACAATTAGGTGTAAAAAAGTTGTTTTCCCGATGGATACCGCATTCGATCTGTGAAGAGCAAAAAGCGGCTCGCGTTACTTGGTGCGTCAGAAATCTCGAAAGATTCCACGCAGGATCCTCAAATGCTGTATACAACATCGTATCAGGTGACGAATCCTGGATATACGCGTACGAACCTGAAACAAAAAACCAGTCACGAGTTTGGGTGTTCGAAAATGAGTTAAAGCCAACAAAAATTGTTCGTTCACGGAGTGTTGCAAAAAAAATGGTGGCCACGTTTGTCTCCAAAACCGGCCATGTTACGACTATTCCTCTTGAGGGACAAAGAACGGTTAATGCAGAATGGTATGCTAGCATTTGTTTGCCACAGGTCGTTTCTGAACTCCGTAAAGAGAACTGCAACGGCCGCATCATCCTCCATCACGACAATGCGAGTTCTCACACCGCACACAGAACAAAAGAGTTTTTAGAGCAAGAAAACATAGAATTATTAGACCATCTGCCATACAGCCCCGACCTAAGCCCTAATGATTTCTATACTTTCCCTAAAATAAAGAATAAATTGCGTGGACAGAGATTTTCGTCACCTGAAGAAGCTGTGGACGCCTACAAAACGGCCATTTTGGAGACCCCAACTTCCGAATGGAATGGTTGCTTCAATGATTGGTTCCATCGTATGGAAAAATGTGTCAAATTTCGCGGAGAATACTTCGAAAAGCAATAAATACATTTTTAAATAGTAATGTGTCACTTCCTTGATTACTGAAATTTTCAGTGCCGCCCTCGTATGCATGTAACATATACATACAAATTTTTCTCTTTCATTCTGCCTATTGATGAAAACTGCATCAAAATCTGTTGCGTAGTTTAAAAGATCTAAGCGCGCAAACTTTGTTGTATACTACGTAGAAGATATATTTTCATCAACTATTTATAAACACATTCATCTTTAATACCCGGGCCACACTAACTAGAAATGTCGTTAATTATCGCGTTGATGGGCGTTGAATGTAGGTGTGGCCACGACTTAACGCGTTAATTTGACAAGGGCATTAACAATGCCGTTTACCGTTTGACGATAACTCGAGTGGCGGTACATCAAAGGGATTAACGCATGAAATAACGCGTTAAGCGGCCACACTACGTTTGTCTCATTGTGCACGGTGAGCGCAACGGAGTCGCACGTATGGCTATGATGGAGTGGAATAATCAAAAAGTTATTACGTTTCCTGAGATTCTGCAAACTTACCTATGTTTGTGGATCCGAGACTTAAAAGTTTTAAGGATCGTACATCGCAAAATCATGCTTGGCGACGAATTATGCAATTATTACCTTTTAAAACAACTATCGAAGAAATCAAAAAGAAGAAGGAAATGTTATAATAGAACCCATGTAAACAAATATAAATAAATATAATATGATAAAATATGTTCATATAATAACAATTTATATATAATATAATAAGATATAACATTAACATTAACGCCAACTTTAACGCTGTTCAACGGCGTTGAAAATGAAATATCGTTGACCGCTCAAGTGTAGCCACTCACTTTATCGCGTTAAAATTAAAGCAATAATGGGTTTGGCCACCCAATTTTGTTAAGGGTATCAAAAAATTGTATAAAAAATTACGAAATTAGCGATATTCTTATTTTTTTTATACCTTTAAAAATGACTGAAATATTGATGAGTAAAGTGGTGTTTTACGGTAAGGGCGACCGCTTTGCTCCGCATCGCGATGTGACGTCACAAACCGACACGTCGAAGCCACCAGTAGCCTTTATTGTTATATTTTTCTTATTCTCTCCATCTTTATTACTCCATATTTTACTTGTCATGTTATTTACTTAGCAGTAACCTTTATTTTCTGTTTTTTTTTTTTAATTTCTGTTATATCACGCTAATTGGGAATAAAAGACCGATTTGAGAAGATAAAATCCTGTAGATCAAGTTATACTTTAATGCAAAATTTCATCAAAATCAGTTTAGTATTACACGCATTGAATGTTCGCGACCATTGCATTTTCAAAAAAGAATAGGTACCAACTACCAACGTCAAACCGCAATCAGTTTATTCAAAAGTAAGTAAAAGTAAAACTAGGACCATATGTTTGCAACTACTGACGAACTACGTAATCAACAAAATTTCTTCACATGTCACTAGGTACTAAATAACAGTACGAGTTGATTAATACTCACTGCATTAGTAAGTTTAAGTAAGTTTTTTCATTCTATGTCGTTGTAAATCATGTGCAACTTCGTGGTTCGGTCAATTTATACCTACCTATGTATTACTATATTAGTTATATTACTATTACAATAGTAAAGCTGTATACTTTTCGTAATCTTTTATTAGTAACTTGCCTTTAGAGCTTTATTCCACGCATTTCTGATGATAAAAAATCCTAATTTTCTGAAAAATACTGCGCAACCATAAAAATATCCACTTTTGACAGATATCTGACTGTCTGTTTTCAAAGCCCGCTTCCATTTTCTTTTTTATACAGCACTACACACAGTGACTATACATATAAATGTAATCATATAAAAACTGAATGTTCAATACCTACTTTAATTTATACATCAAATCAAATAGATTATTTGTGATTCACAGTTTAAAAAAAGGTCTTATTTAAACACAAATAAGGTTCAGTCTGTGATCAGCCTCATGAGCATACAAATGTTAAATATTATTAATAGTTCATTGATTACATTATTCATAATAATAGATTAGATTATAAGATTAAATTATTCATCTTAAATAATATTGATTACATTGGATTAGATTAGATTATTCATAAATTATTAGTTCAAAATTATTATGTAGTCGTTGGGTTTATTCTAAGTATTATGTCATCTAATACAGTCAACTGGACATTAACTCTGACATTTGATATAATATGTAGGTAAACGACCGTATACCCAAAGAGAATATAACCAATACGTTTACGTATATACCTGGTATATTGTGTGTTATATATGTCCGAGCCCGCGGTTAGTACTGAACTTAGCAAGTACCTATCGCGCGTTAGCTCTGTCGGATTGTGACATCACGTCACAGAGAACGAACGGGGAAAAATTTAAAAAAATTGTGAAACTTCAAAACGTTATAACTTTCGTATTTTTGCACCAATTTAGATGAAATAAAAACTATTGTTATTTTCATAAACATAGCTTTAAAGTGATAAAGGTTTTATTGTCAAATTAGAACATGTTGGTGTGACCCATGGGCAATGACGTTTCCCGTTACTGTGGCCCCAGCATAAGTAAATATTTTTGTGACAATAAGTTGCGAGACAATAAGACCTACTTGTATCTAAGGTATCACTTCCATACATATAAGTAAAATTGAAGTGTCTGTCTGTAATATTGAAATGACTGGTTATTTATTATTAAGACGTAAATAACCATTTATTAGATTTTTGTCTGTCTGTCTCTTTAGTTAATTTTCGAAATGGCTAAACCAATTGCGATGACAATTTTACGAAAAAACAGTAAACAAGGCAGGGAGGGATCACGGCTATATTTTCTCCGTAAAAAGTTTTTTTTTTAAATACGAATAAGGTGATAAAATAAATGGTCTTTGATTATCTTAACTCTAAATAACGTCACATCAATAGAAATCTTCAGACGAAGACGGGGCGAGTGGCTAGCTAGTATACAATAAGATCAGTGATAGGTAGATAACACATGCAAACTCAAAAACCTTAATTTTTTTCTATAAGATCTTGGACATTTAAATATGAATACTGATCCTCCAGCTCCTTCGCTTGTTACAGGAAGCTACAGCTTTGGGAGAACTTCTAGGATGGCTTCGCGACACGCCACACCTGGTGGCCCTGTGCCTGATGCTCGGCGAGGAGCACATGCCGCCGACGCTGCCGGCATCACTAGTCGCAGGCCTCTACGGAAGCTGTCGACTGCCCACGGACAGGACTCGGTTCTTAGCCGTCATACGCTCCTTGATTAAACACCAAATGGCAACATCCAGTGATCCGAGAAAGTGAGCACATCATCATAATTCGTTTTTCGTGATATGAAACTAACTTTACAGATTTAATCGCGTTTAATATTAACTTTTTAATTCGCTACGTTTCGAGTGCTTTACAGCACCTATGGTCACTGGGGCGACGTTTGACGCTTCGAAGTAATAGTTAGGCCGGGAATTGGGAATTAAAAAGTTAAAATAAAACGCGATGAAATTAGTTGCCTCTAATGTGTTATATTCATATAAATATAAAGAAATCATTAATTTTTCTGACTTCATTACAGGATTTAAATTAGATGATTATAGTAGTTAGTAGAAATATTTATTAGCGCTCTTTTTGCTATGTCAGTAATGAAGTATTTGATTGTCTCATTGGCCTGGTAGTCGTAAGCATGACTGCTAACCTTGTGGTATCTGGTTCGTTTCCCCCGTGTCGGGCCATTATCAATTGTTGGGATTTCCGGTCATAAAATTCGGTTTGGAGGCAGGGTTGGCATGAATAAATCATTTTGATTTAAATCATGATTTAAATCAAATGATTTAATGAAAATTGTATTCAATATTTTATGCTGAACTTGTGGTTGATAATTATCATATTAAATAAATTATTTGCCGTTAAATCTTTTGAAGTGATATTTTGATTAAACCGTACGAAATTATATTTTTAACACGTAGATGTAATGCTATTGGTTGAATTCAATAGTGGATGATGTTAATTTTATGTAATTTGTTGTTACGCTATTGGCTGAAATATTGGTTGGTATTAATTCAAACGAAGCGCGTCAGTTTAATATTATTTTATTTAGTTTACATTTTCTTAAAAATATTACAAGGAATTTATATAAAAAGTAGGAGAAAAAATACTAGGGAAGTTAATTAAGATTTTTTATTACAAATAATGTTTCTGAACATTAAAAAAAAAGTTACCCCCACACTAGGATTTTCTCCTGTATCGTGGAAGCAGTTTACAAACATATATTGCACAAGGACAAACATCCAGACCCGGAACAATTATTTGTAGGCCGTACAAATACTTGTTCCGTGCGGGATTCGAACCCGCGGCCCCAAGCGTTGCAACTCATTGCTAAGCCACTACGCCACGGAGCCGTCCATTAATAAAATATAACTGATAATCATGTCTACTTAAATAAAAGAATCAATAAAAATAGTAAAATCATTAGAAAAGCAGAATATATAAAACTTTTATATTAAGTGTAAACACCTAATAATCATCAACATTTAATAATAATCAACATTTTATTGCAAATTATAATATAGTGTAAATATTGAATTAATAAACTTTTAAATACGCTTAGCTCTTAATATATTTAAGACTTTTTGATGTTAGAGAGTCCTGTTCCCATTAAAGTATGAAGAAATGTTTATTGAATTAAAATTTCACGCGTAAAATTTAATGCCATCAAAAACATAACTTGTAAAAAAAGCCAAGTCTCGCAACTCAGTTCTACCGTAAAAAGTTTTGAGATCCATGTAATACCAAGTCGGTTAATTTATTCAGTCCCTACTTAAGGGTGCTTCTGTCTTAAATTATTTCGTAATTAGCTAACCTAACAAAATCTTATAGTGACCACATCAATATTAAAAATCTTTTATATTTTAAATAAATAGATTGACTTGGCAATCTCAAATCTCAAAAAAAGGCTTTTTTTTTACAAGTTATGTTTTTGATGGCATCTCATTTCTTTTTGTAGATAGTTATATCTAGGTACCTATCTGCACCTATTATTCCATTATATTATACATATATAGGTACACTGATTCATTCGCTGCAAATGTAACTTTGTAGTCCTATATATTTATATGGGATTACATGTATACAGTTGGTGTATCTCGAAGAAAGAAGAAAAAAAAACAAAGAGATTCGCAATATGGCAGATTTGAAAGATGACCTTATCACAAAAATTGATAAGGGCGTGCTTCGATGGTTTGGGCACGTTGAGCGAATGAGTCATAGATTATTAGGGGGTAATCTATGGAATGAGTGAAGACCGAATAGTGAAGAAAATATATAGCGCGAAAGTTAATATTAAAAGGTGTCGAGGTAGACCGAGACTAACTTTCGAAGACCATGTGAGCAAATTGCTCGAAGAGGGGAGGGTCAAGAGTACTCGGATACCTAGACGTGCATGTATGAAGAAGATAATGAATCTGAAAGAGGTATGTAAGGATCGTGACACTTGGCGATCTGTTCTCTCTGGCTACCCCGTCAGGGATTGTGCGTAAAGATAAGTAAGTAAGTTGTGTATCTCGAAAACTGGATCGAGATTGCAAAATATTTTAATTTTTCCTTGATTTATATACTAAACAATAGTTGTAATCCAAATTTGAAGCTTCTATGTCAAGAAGAAGAAGTGCCTTAGAGTTTTGATGATCGGTCAGTCATTGAGTGACAAAATTAAGAAACTTTGACTAGTTATAATTCTTAAACTACTGGTTCAAATTTAATAAAATTTGAAATATACCGAGTTTATACAATGCTTACTTGGTTAGTGAAAATTCAGGCTTCTAGTTTTATCCACAACGAAGTTATAGAGTTTCGAAAATGGCCTGAACTGCTTCGAGAAAAGGATGGTACGGCCGTGCCGCTTTTTTGCTCAACTTGGCGGGGGCATTGCCGTGCCCCCAGAACAATAAAATTAAGATCAACCGATTAAAAATAAAAACTCAATACGAAAGTAAGTAATATTTTTAACTGTTCATTTTATCTGTTAAAAAAATTAACAAGTAACTTTTAAAAAATAAATAAATTTATCCATTAACACCATGTCTAATTCACATGTCAGACAAAAGGGAAATCCTCGCGCTGTCTTTGCGCAATCCCTTGAGGTCGCATTCCGTTTTGCGAAAAAAATATAGTTAAATTAAATAATAAAATGAAAAAATCAAAAAAATCGTGATTAATTACGATTTTTTCCAACCCTGTTTTGAGGACATTATCACTTTATTTGATTTAGTTGCATAGTTATCATATTCTATCCTCTATTGCGTATTATTTAATATATCAAGTCCTCACTAATTTTTTTTATTTTTTTTTATAGGATTAGGGTGACAAACGAGCACACAGTCCACCTGATGGTAAGTGGTTGCTGCGGCCCATAGACATCTACATCTATCCTCTATTACAAATCAAAATGTAGGTGCGTTGTCACCCGTGAGGACTAAGATGGAATGCCTCATTTCCAGTAAAAAGGACCTCCGGCCACCTGCACTCACCAAGCGAAACGCAGAGGTAAACCTCTACTTCACGCTCGTATTCTGTGAGGTCGTGGTACCACCCAGGTTCGAGCCGGCCCATCCGTGCGACAGCAAAAGCTGCCGCGTGGCTCTACCACTGTTACCACTGTTAATCTAAAAGAACAGTTTGAAATTGCTCAGCTCCTGTCATAATTTTTCATTACGGTCCAAAGAAAACCTTTCCCTCCAATGTCCTGTGCACTCCTCGACTTTTTGTAATAAATAATTTTCTGTTCTTGGTGTAAGACTTTGGAACTCCTTACCCCAGTCAATTACAACGTGCTTAATCCTTAAATGTGTTCCAGAAACAGGTTAAGGAACGCTATTTGTTTCTTTGACTCCTCTTTCTTCCTCCTCTTATTTATGGTTATTGATCTACCTAAAGAATGTTTTTTTCTGCCGACTTCCAAAAAGGAGACCGTACTCAATTCGACTGTATGTTTTTTTATGTGTGTTACCTCATAACTTTTTACTGGGTGAACCAATTTCGATGATTCTTTTTTTATTTGAAAGCTGGTACTTCTCGTGTGGTCCCATATGAATTTTATCAAGGTCAGACCAATAGCTTTTGAGTTGTTCTTAATAACTTGTATTGAAGTCGGCTGTACAAAAATTTTAATTTTAAATTATTTTAGTGCATAAGTTGGTACCTTTTCTTATTTTAGTGCACCCTACCCGTTATTCTTTTTTTTTTAATTTGATTCTTCTTCTGGGTTTTCTGGAAGAGATTGCTATGTAGCATTACGATTTATACCGCCTTTTGTTTTTCCCTCAGTATTTGTTCACTTTTTATCTTTTCTTGGTGGAGTATCGTATTGTTATCATGCGCGTTGGCTTTTAAGAAGGGCTTGCATTAATCGCCCGTTTGGCGATTGCAGATCCAGGTGACTCTCACTTTTGACGCTTCTCCCTGTCGCTGATCTAGGTATTTCACGTCGTTATCATGCTGGCAAACTCCATAATTCCCTCTTACGACACCCGCAAGATGTATTGGGATGATGAATACAGTGACGCGGACAGCACACAACAATGATGCTCATTTAGACGATTGAGTGAAAAAAAAAATGGGTGATTTTCGATTAATAATTCCAGTGTAAGTACACACTGAACGACATACTTTCCATTTTTTTTATTATTCTTAAGTTGTATGTTACGTTTACTACAAGGGGTCAGTGGCCAGATGATCTTACTACAGTGGTTATATAAGTACGATGCGTTTCTGAACGGTAGGTCGGCCTCCGTTCGTACTTCGAATCTTGATTCAATTAAATTAACATTATGTACCAGTGGCGTAGCAAAAGGAGACCGGGGGCGATGGCACTGGCCTCCTTTAAATTTTAGGGGGCGGGATTTTGGGAATGAAAGTTGAAACGATAACGCGGGAACCTTATCAAATTTGAACCATGTCAGTAAAAATCTCAAAAAAAAATTGAAATTAACTGTTATTGGATACTTTGACAAAAATATTAATAACTTTTCTTTTATAGGATAAGGGTGACAAACGAACACAGTCCACCTGATGGTAAGTGGTTGCTGTAGCCTATAGACATCTACATCTATCCTCGATTATGAATCAAAATGCACATACATTATTATATATACCCGTGAGGACTAAGATGGAATGCCTCTTTTCCAGTAAAATGGGTCTCCGGTTCTCTACACTCACCATACGAAACAGCAGTGTTAAGCTGCTATTTTACGCTTGTATTCTGTGAGAGCGTGGTCCTTCCCTGGTCGAGCCGACCCATTCGTGCTATATAGCTGCAGCATGGCTCTACCACGCCTAAAACTGTACGTTATTTGATGTAAACACCGTGCAGTGGCGGTTTTAGAATATCCACTATCACATATCGTCTCGTGGGTGTTGTAAGAGACTTAAGAGGTGACAGAGGAAAACTGAAACAGGAGATGGACAAAAAGAAAAAAAATTCTTGCCTTAATGGAAGCTTATGTTCAGCAGTGGACTTTAATTTAATGTATAGTTTTGCCTTGAGTTTTGCATTCACATCTTACGTTTTTGAAAATATATATCAACAGTGACACTCATATTTTATCACCATAACATTAAAAAAATAAAAGTCACCATAATGCTAAAAGTGATTTTGAAATTAACAAATGATTTTGAAATTGAAGACACAATCATAATTTATATATTGTGTTTATATGTGTCTAATTACATTTTGCGTTGCGTTGCGTTGATAACGCATTTGATAACAAACCGACTGACACTGGCTAATAGTTTAAAAAAAAATATAGACGACCGCACGCTCCAGTGGTTTGGGTACTTTGCTTTAAAACATTACATCGGGCATCGATAGGAGGCATGTGTTTGTATTATGTAATTCAATCTGTATATCATTTTCTATGATAATTATGTTTGCAAAAGGTGAATAGTTTTGCAAAATCCGAAAGTGCACGCCTCATTAGCGTTTTTATTTTTCATCAAAATTTCGTTTAATTTTGATGAAAAAAATAAATATCTTTTAAACGTCAATGAGTCCGATAACAACCGGCAATAGGGATCATTCTGAGGATAAATGGACACTTATTCAGAAAGATTTATCGGTTTTGTTAATGATATTGCATGTGCACTGGATATGAATAAAGACGTACACAGTATTTACACCGATTTTAGCAAGGCCTTCGATCTCATTAACCACGACCTGCTTATAAAGAAGATCATGCTGATGGGGGTCCATGGTTTACTGCTGCGCTGGTGCGATTTCTATCTTAGGAATTGGTCACAGTTAGTTTCATTACGTGGTTATTCATCCTCAGCTAGAGAGATTCCTTCAGGCGTACCTCAGGGCTCTCATGTCGGTCCATTGTTCTTTTTAATTTTCATAAACGACCTAGCCAATATAATAGAATGTAATTTTAAAATGTACGCAGACGACCTAAAACTGTACAAAATCATTGACTCTAAACTATATGTGATCGCTCTACAGTACGAGTTGGATAGATTATACGACTGGTGTTGTCAAAACCATTTTTTTTTTCATTTTGAAAACGTTACCCCCACACTAGGATTTTCTCCAGTATCGTGGAGGCAGTTTACAAACACAAATTGCACAAGGACAAACATCCAGACTCGGAACAATTATTTGTAGGCCATACAAATACTTGTTCCGTGCGGGATTCGAACCCGCGCCCCCCATATGATCCTCAACACTGGTAAATGTTCTCATCTAAAGCTTACTAGAAGAAAAAATAAAACCAAGGCAACATACAAGCTAAACAATGAGCCATTGGGTGAGATCACGGAAATCTGGGACTTAGGCTTTTTAATTGATAGCACGCTCAGCTTTAGAAGCCATATTGACGCAATAACAAAAAAAGCTTCTAAGTTATCTGGGTTTGTATCCAGGCAAATAAAATCTTTCAAAGACCCTGATTTAATCATTCCGGTCTATAACTGTTTGGTGAGAAGTTGTAGTGTTATGGTACAAAATGATATTATCATTTTACACTGTTTTAAATTTATTTTTCCATTCTGTTTTTGATTTTCTGCATTCATATTTTGCATCACCTTTATTTCCATAGGATCCTGTAACGTTTTTAGACCATAAGAACACAATAACAAATTATTTTCACTTCGTATTTTCACGCTACCAGCACTTTTTAAATCGGTGTCAATGGAGTCTACCTTTTTCGATCTTTTATTTAGTTCTCCGAAACTCTGCAATTTCGGGTTTCGTGCGCGCTGTTGCGCTTTTTTTTTCCTATATCAATAATATCTCATTTCTTACTTAAATCTTGCCGTTTTTCAATTATGAGCCTGAAACTAAAAATTTACATGTTTTGACATCGTTGTTTATCTGGTTGTAATGGCAATTTTTATTCAAATTCTTTACTGGTCTGATGTTTTTACTTCAATATTTACACATAAATACTCTTTTGCTCTGGGCCATTTACAAAAATTTGCTTTTAATTTAAATAATTTCCCGTTCTCTCTAAAAAGGTATAAAAGCCGAATCATCGGTCAATACAGAAAGTCTCACTTCTGCTTCCAAATGGGAAACATCTAATAAAGGCCTTATCCCGGGGCCGCACTGCCCCGGGATCCTGCAGGCCAGGCGCATCCTGCAGGCCAGGCGCTGCTGACGTTGAGAAGATCCTCAGCTCTGTGGGTATTGAGGCAGACTCCGAGAAACTGAAGAAGGTCATCTCGGAACTCAATGGCAAGAGTGTTGAAGAGCTGATCGCGCAGGGTCGTGAGAAGTTGTCGACCATGCCCGTCGGTGGAGCAGCGCCCCTGGTCGCGGTCGCCGCTGCTGCAGCGCCGGCAGCTGAGGAGAAGAAGGAAGAGAAAGAGACCAAGAAGGAAGAATCTAGTCTGACGATGAAGATATGGGCTTCGGTCTCTTCGACTAAGCTTGCTTGGGATTAAGTTCTTTATCTTTATCTTCACTTGGGAGCGGCTGAACACTCCCTTAATTTTCTTTATCTTTATCTTCACTTGGGAGCGGCTGACTACTCCCTTAATTTTCTTTATCTTTATCTTCACTTGGGAGCGGCTGACTACTCCCCTAATTTTCTTTATCTTTATCTTCACTTGGGAGCGGCTGACTACTCCCTTAATTTTCTTTATCTTTATCTTCACTTGGGAGCGGCTGACTACTCCCTTAATTTCTTTTTCCACGCAGGAGCGGATGACAACTCCTTAAATAAGCCTGAATGTCCTTTCGAAAACACACTTTTAGAGTGGTGTCTCTTCGACTAATTTTTTTTTTCCACGCAGGAGCGGATGACTACTCCTTAAATAAGCCTGAATGTCCTTTCGAAAACACACTTTTAGAGTGGTAGTCATTGAATGTGAACTCCACCCTTACCTGAATGCAGATGATGAATGTAAGAGATAGTATATCTGGATTTTGCCTGTTGATGTCTGTTTCTGCAAAGCTGTGTTTTTATGGTTTATTTTAGAATGTACATGTCAAAATTTTTGCTGAGTCAAAAATTTTCCAGGGTTGGGGGGAAAATGTAGTGTTATGGTACTTACATATCATTTTACACTGTTTTAAATTTATTTTTCCATTCTGTTTTTGATTTTCTGCGTTCATATTTTGCATCACCTTTATTTCCATAGGATCCTGTAACGTTTTTAGACCATAAGAACACAATAACAAATTATTTTCACTTCGTATTTTCACGCTACCAGCACTTTTTAAATCGGTGTCAATGGAGTCTACCTTTTTCGATCTTTTATTTAGTTCTCCGTAACTCTGCAATTTCGGGTTTCGTGCACGCTGTTGCGCTACCTTTTTCATATATCAATAATATCTCATTTCTTACTTAAATCTTACCGTTTTTCAATTATGAGCCTGAAACCAAAAATTTACATGTTTTGACATCGTTATTTATCTGGTTGTCATGGCAATTTTTATTCAAATTCGTTACCGGTCTGATGTTTTTATTTCAATATTTCCACATAAATACTCTTTTGCTCTGGGCCATTTACAAAAATTTGCTTTTAATTTAAATAATTTCCCGTTCTCTCTAAAAAGGTATAAAAGCCGAATCATCGGTCAATACAGACAGTCTCGCTTCAGCTTCCAAACTTGAAGCATCTCCTAAAGGCCTTATCCCGGGGCCGCACTGCCCCGGGATCCTGCAAGCCTCGGTCTTCACCTGAAGTCGTCGCCTAGTCTACTCCAAGCGCGGGACCCCACTGCTCCGGGATCCTGCAAACCTCGGTCTTCACCTGAAGTCGTCGCCTAGCCTACTCCAAGCGCGGGGCCGCACTGCTCCGGGATCCTGCAAGCCTCTGTCTTCACCTGAAGTCGTCGTCTAGTCTACTCCAAGCGCGGGGCCGCACTGCTCCGGGATCCTGCAAGCCTCTGTCTTCACCTGAAGTCGTCGGCGTAGCCTACTCCAAGCACGGGGCCGCACTGCTCCGGGATCCTGCAAGCCTCTGTCTTCACCCGAAGTCGTCGCCTAGCCTACTCCAAGTGCGGAGCCGCACTACTCCGGGATCCTGCAAGCCTTTGCCTTCATCTGGAGTCGTCGCCTGCGCCTCTACCTACTAGTGCCCGTGCTATCTTTAGCCACTGTGCGTGCTTGCTCCAGGCGCTGCGAGACTCCAAGCTCAGCGTGTGCCTACTCCTACTCCAAGCGCAGCGTGTGCCACTTCGATCTTTAGGCTCCGCTTCAATATTCATCTATCTTTATTTTCTATTTAATTGTAATTCACGTCACCCATCACCATCATCATACTTAATTTTTTTGTATAAAATTGTAAATATCTTTTTTAAATTTTAAATATATTATTTTCTTGTTCTATTTCTGTTGTTTCGTTGTTGTTAGGTTAGGTTCTTTTTTTTATTGTCGCTTCACGACAAAGTATTGTGGAATACGCTAGCCCAGTCTGGAATCCGGGGTACAAGTGTCACTCAAACCGACTGGAAAAGATTCAGAAAAGGTTTATGTACCAGTTATCGCACACATATAACCAATGCAGGACACTCATTTCATATGAGAGTAGATTGGCATACTACAAATTAGAATTGCTATCCAAGCGGCGGGAATCATCTGATGTCATGTTCCTCTATAAAATTATCCATGGTCTCATCAACTGTCCGGACATTTTATATCATTTTGATTGTCGGTCCCTAGAGCCGGCAGTCGCTTGGGCCGTAAAAAGACTTTTGTCACGCCACACTGTAAAACAGTGGCGGGTCATCACTCGCCATTGTACAGAATGACTAATAGTTATAATAATATTCGTGATTTGTTCGACATATTTCATGGTTCTAAGGCCTCAGCAAGGATTAACATTAGATTAGCTATTAATTAGTTAATATTTATTATTTAAGAGTTTCTTCATTTCTTAATTTTTGTTTGTTATCATGTTAACTTGTTGCATGCTGTGTTCACTGTTATTAGAATGAACATTTGCTTGTTACTTTTTTATGTTACCTGAACCATGTAAACGTTACATTCCATTTGTGAACCAAATAAAAAAAAAGATTTATTTCATTTCGTTGCGTATATTTTTCTGAAGCGTGAAGTCAAACAAGTGCACACACTAACTGACAGCGGTACGAATTATTTTTAACAATTTTTTTTTGTAAATATAACAATTAAGAAATGAATAAAAAAAATACGCTGACTTTATAATTTAATATATTATCTATTTTTGAAAACATCCCTTTTTTATTGATTTAGTGTCTAAATTGAGACATACTAACAATTTTATATTGCGAAATCGTCACATCGCGGCATGTCGAGAGTTAAACACTACCACACGCTCGCGCGTTGTGAGGCGTGCAATATAAAATGATAAATATGGAAGGTGCTAACTGTTGAAATTTACTTAATAATTGTTAAACGCAAATCGAGAGAATGTCACTGTAGAAAAACTTAATGTGATATGTGAATAACAATATTTTAAAATTTAAACTACATTCAATGTACGCAAAAAATATGCACTTTTGTAGGGCGCTCTTGAATCGACACTTTTTTTATTTTTAATAAACCTAGCAAGCTAACAGCATAGCAAAGTGGCGAAGCAATCGGCTTTGTAGCGGTTTCTAACGGATTTTTTTTTCAAAATAGGAGGTTCAGATGCCTGGGTGATCAGTAATCGATTGCTGAAAACAGAATTTGAAAATTCGAAACCGTTCTCGAGATAATCGTGGGACAGACGGACAGACATCGTGAAATCAATAAGTGACTTCGCAAGCTTCGCCACTTAATAATTATTGGGGTACAAGTTCGTCGTTGACGCCGCAAAGGGGCGACGAACCTCAATTTTTCAAAAAAATACAGGAGAGAAAGAAAACATTTATTATTCCTCGATTACTAGCTTTTGTCATCAGAACATTAAATATATTAAACTTAATGGAAAACTACAAATAAGATTAATTTTCTGATGAAAAAAGCTAGTAATCGGGGAATAATAAATGTTTTTTTTTAAAGAATAAGGATGACAAACGAACACACAGTCCACCTGATGGTAAGTGGTTGCTGTGGCCCATAGACATTTACATCTACCTTCGTTTGCGAATTAAAATACAGATGCTTTGTCACCCGTGAGGACTAATATAGAATGCCTCATTTCCAGTAAAAAGGGTCTCAGATTCTCTACACTGACCATCCGAAACACAGCAGCATTAAGCTGCTATTTTACGCTGGTATTCTGTGAGAGCGTGGTCCTTCCCCGGTCGAGCCGACCCATTCGAGCTACAACTATACTATTAATATAGCTGCAGCATGGCTTTATCACGTGTTTTCTTCCTCTCTTTGTAATTTTTGAGAAATTGAGGTTCGCCCCTTTTCGGCGTTAACGACGAATTGTTACATTATACTATATTGTAGAACATTGTAGGAAACTAACTAAAACTGAAAACTAACTACGTATGCCACCCATAACTTTTTAATACAGTGTGTCCTACTAGGTTAGCCTCTATATCTCTAGCACAATTGATAGTATCTAGAAGTTGTAGCTATGCGTGAAATTGGTCGAGAGGACGTCAACATCATACGCTTGTATTCCACAATTGATAAAGAATCATATCGATTACTTCGAAATATTAAATTGTTTGCGAAGCGACATTCCAACCCCACAGGATGTGACCAGGATATTCATGTACATACACTCATTGATTCAATGCAAAAAGGAAATCGTATTTCAGTTTATTGGTATGTTAACGATTAATTGGGTAACAAGATGAGCGAGTTTGTTTTACGCTAAATAAGTTTGCTCTGGATACATTACTAATGCCATCAAAAACATAACTTGTAAAAAAAGCCAAGTCTCGCAACTCAGTTCTACCGTAAAAAGTTGTGAGATCCATCTAATACCAAGTCGGTTAATTTATTCAGTCCATAGATTTATACATAGATTGACTTGGCAATCGCACTAAAGAAAGAAAGAAAGAAAGAAAATAAACTTTATTGACACAGCAGTGCATGCACATATACAAATGGTGTATATGTGCATATTTTTGAAACAATCTAATTTAATACAATATGTATTATTTGTGAGATATATTGTGTTTTCATGCGATTGCCAAGTCAATCTATGTATCAATCTATGGACTGAATAAATTAACCGACTTGGTATTACATGGATCTCACAACTTTTTACGGTAGAAGAACTGAGTTGCGAGACTTGGCTTTTTTTACAAGTTATGTTTTTGATGGCATCTCATTTCTTTTTTTAGATAGTTATATCTAGGTAGCTATTACACCTATTATTCCATTATACATATATAGGTACACTGATTCATTCACTGCAAATGTAACTTTGTAATACTATATGCTTATATGGGATTACAAAGTTATTTATGCAGTTGGTGTTTCTCGAAAACTGGACAGAAATTGTAAAATATTTTCATTTTTCCTTGATTTATATATTAAACAATAATTGTATTCCAAATTTGAAGTTTCTATGTCTGCTAGAACTGCCTTAGAGTTTTGATGATCGGTCAGTCAGTGAGTGACAAAATTAAGAAACTTTGACTAGTTATAATTCTTAAATTACTGGTTCAAATTCAATCAAATTTGAAATATACCGAGTTTATACAATGCCTACTTGGTTAGTAAAAATTCAAGCTTCTAGTTTTATTCATAACGAAGTTATAGGGTTTCGGAAATGGCCTGAACTGCTTCGAGAAAAGGATGGTACGGCCGTGCCGCTTTTTTGCTCGACTTGGCGGGGGCACTGCCGTGCCCCCAGATGTTATATTTAACATTATTTTTGTCTTTATTGGAATGTAATGTACCATAAAAATATTTTTAATAAACAATTAGAGACGATTTTAAAGAATTAAAATTAAATAAAATAATTTTTATACTCGTAAAATACTTTCTGAAGTCTTCCTCGGACTTTCCTTTTTCTATACTCTAGTCTTACCACCATTTCTATACACTAGTCTTTTGGTCTAAGGAATAACTATTACTAATAACAACTACCAACTAGAATGTCGTTTAAATAGATTAGACATAAAAAAAACATCTTCTATTTTTTCACCTCAACAAAAAGTAGGATGAAGGGACATTTGTACTTTGGGTTTGTCGTTTAATTAATGCCCATGTGGCCTTTGTCTTTGTCTTTTGTTTGTACCAGATGAGATAAATTTAGCATTAGAAATTCTTTTAGACTCTTTTATTACACGTTTTAGGATTTTACAGCAGCGAAGAGACTTTTTCCGAACCAGTGGTAAAATTAAAAAATGACTCAATAAGAATTACATTTAATTTATATTGAATAAAAAATTATTCTATTCATCGTTGACAGAAACGATCCAGTGCTACAGCACATGCACTTTATTTATTGTATTACTAGCTGTTCCCTGCGACTTCGCCCGCGTGTAATTTAGGGTTTTAATGATATTGCTCAGAACTCTAATTCTTTTTCTCAAATATAAGTAGCTTATGTTACTCCTTAGTACATCAGCTATCTGCCAGTGAAAGTCCCGTCGAAATCGGTCCAGCCGTTTCGGAGATTAACCGGAACAAACAGACAGACAGACAGACCGACAGACAAACAGACAAAAATTTTAAAAATTGTGTTTTTTTAATAATAAGTACATAAGTATATAAGTACCGTATATACATTCCTATGCATTTAGTAAAAAGCTGTTATTTTAACATTACAAACAGAAACTTCAATTTTATTTATTTGTATAGATGTATAGATTAGTATTCTTATTGAAAGTAATTTTTTTATTTACCACTGGTTCGGAAAATGCCTCTGTCCTGGGAAGAACCAGCAAGAAACCCAGCGGGTTTATATATTTTTTAAACATATATACAACTTTGCAATAATTTTGTACATTTTTTTTATTATATTTTTCGAATTGTAATGAACCAGCATGGTAGCTATCACCTCATTCCCAGGGGTTATATTCATTCATGTATATTTTGATATTATAATAATCTTGTTTGTACATTTTGTTTTAATAAAACTTTTAAACTAGTTGACTGAAAAACTTTGAACATTTTCTAGGATTTTGTTGTAAAAGTGTATACACTGCCCCATAAATGAATTACTAATTTTGTGGAGTCTAGTAACTGGCATTAAAAGCTTGTGTTTGGTCTTAGTGTTTAAAGTATGAACATTTTCCCGACCATATACCCTAAATACACAATGTAAGAAGATTAAAACGTATGACACAAAAATGCATGTCCTAGGTTGTTTCGCACGAGCAAGTGCGCGCTGTCATCGTTGTACGCGACGTTCCGCGACGGACATACGCCGGCGCGCCGCTTCCTCGTCGCAGCGCTGCACGCGCCTGTCATGGCTGTCCTCCACGAGGACGAGTTCTTCTTGGACATCGACCCCGACAAGGCCATGGAGAGGTGAGTAAATTTAACCTTTGTTAACAGTTTTTGAGTAAGTGTATAATATTTATAAAAGTTAAAGTTACAGCCTATACTTTACGTCCCACTGCTGGGCACAGGCCTCTCCTCATTTCTGAGAGCAAGGAAATGTTCGCCGCGCTGCCCCAATGCGTGTTGGCGAACTTCACATGTTTTCGACATTTTTAGGGTTTCGTACCTCAAAAGGAAAAAACGGAACCCTTATAGGATCACTTTGTTGTCCGTCTGTCTGTCTGTCTGTCTGTCAAGACCCTTTTTCTCAGGAACGCGTGGAGGTATCAAGCTGAAATTCATATCATATACTCAAGTCTACTGTCCCTTAGAGCTGTGAAAAAATCAAACTTCTAAGCCAACGCAATCAAAAGATACAGCCGTTTATGCCGTAAATTTTCGACATTCGCAAGGGAATCAAAACCTACAGGGCACTTCCCGTGAACTCAGAATCTTGAAATTTAGTACGAAGCAACGTTTTATAGCGCAGATAAAGGAAAAATTACGAAAAGCATAAATTTTTAGTTACCTCAAATAATAAAAATATTTTTAATAATTTTAAACTTATATACCTGCAGATTTGTTTGGAACCCTCGGTGCGCGAGTCCGACTCGCACTTTGCCGGTTTTTTTCTTATTTCTCAGACATGCAGGTTTCCTCATGATGTTTTCCTTCACCGAGCGTTTGGTAAATCAGCACTTAAAATTACAATTAACAATTTCATTGGTGCCGGTGGCGATCGAACCCGGGTTGCTCGCGTACTGTGAAATTTACAGTGAGCGCTAACCATCTGAGCTACCACGTCTCAGATATAATAAATATACTTCTCCCAAAAATACTTGGAATATTTATTGTCTTGCTTCCTTTAAATATAATACTTATGCAATGTCACTCCAGAAGACTAAGATGGAATGCCTCGCTGCCAGTTAAACGTTGGTGTCCTGTGAGTGCGTGGTCGTTCCCTGCTTGAGCCAACCACTAATAATACAATCTAATAACAGCTTTATCGTGAATCAAACACGTAAAACACTACTAGTAATAGTGACGGCCGCTGAAATAAAAGCATTAAGTTGCGATACTGAGGGCCGCAGGTTTGAATCTCGCATGGATCACGTGTTTGAATGGCCTACAAACAATTGTACCGGGTCTAGATGTTTTTCCCCGTGTGCAGTTTGTTTGTTAACTACCTACACAATATAGGAGAAAATCCTATTATGGGAGTATTTTTTTTAAAATTAATTAACTTACAGATTTTCGGCGTCAGATCGTATAAAGAAATTCGGTCAAGCGAACAGCAGTGAGTACTCGACGAAAGTCGCCCGATACCGCAAGTGGACTGTACAGTCGCTGTACAACCTTACCAGTAAGTTCATCGCGTCGTTGAAGGAACATTGGCCCAACTTCCCCGCAACTATCGCTTGGATTGTACAACAGATTGTACATTTGTTGAAGCAGCATTCGAGGTAAAGTTCCTTTCGATATGTGATCTTCAGTTTGTTAAGTTATTGTTCGGATTGAATTATCTATGTGATACCGGCTATACATGTTGGCAGAGCGAAGGCGAGTACCAACGTATAGACAGCCCATTTGTCTAACCTCGCCATTGCTCGTCGTCGCTCGCCTAATTGGCCAAGTGCAAGCGAGCGCCAACATGTATACGGTTCGCTTGTATTGTCTTGTCACCACTCGGGATCGCTCGTCACGACACGTCTCATTTCGGAACAGTGTCGGTTTTGCTGCACAAATCAAAGGCGCTCGCCTGCACTCGGCAAGTCGCGTCCACATGTTAAATGGCCGTGTCAGGATGTTCACTCGTTCAAACTTGGCCAACATGAACACTGTAAGCACTCGCCTTGTATTAATTTGCTCAAACTCGCGTTGGCTGAAGCTTGGCCAACATGTATTGCCTGCTTTAGTGTATAAAAGTGAGTGTAAGTACGATTACGTATGCTTGAGAGTCTTTATAATAGTTAAAAATATAATTCGTCCAAAGCAGTTGCAAATAAACCACGTCGAAGTAATCACGTCGGTCTGTAACCAAATTACCCGTAAACGAAAGTGAACCTTAAGATCTTGTAGAATTACATTTATTCGTTCGGTATACGAAAATATATAAAAAATTACAGCTTACACTGTTGAATAAATTGGTTCCCACTTCAAAGTAATATCGCCGTCACGAAATGTCATTATCGGTATTCTCTCAGCAGTTGTAGAGTTTTTGCGGGAACTTGACCGGCGACGAATAGCGGCTCCTGTATTATTGTTTAAGCAATGGTTTGAAGTGGATTTTGATATGTAGAAGTGGTGCGATTTTGTGTATTAAATGTTTGCGCATGTGAACTATTAGCGGAAACAGTGAAACAAGTGCTCTGATGCTGATGTTATTCTCAAGATAAGGTGTCGGTCTGCTTAGGCGCCTTGAGATACCATCGCCAACTGTCAGCTGTCTGCTGGCTCAAGTTGCCGTCAAAATCTCCCAAGGGCTGCACAATGTGACGCATCAACATATTGTGGAACAGTGTACTATGAAGGTTAATTATATTTTGTAACTTCAGGCTCAAAAAGGCAAGAACCCAGAGCTGTATAGCCATTTATTAAAACAATCAGCAGCTGTAGTCTAATAACATATTTTAGATTTTTTGTTACGAGGGTGGATTGAAAAGTACTCAGCCTAACCAAGAAAATAAACACATACTAAATCAGTTATATTTTTATTTTTCTACATAATCACCATCAAGTTCAATACACTTTTGCCACCTCCCCTTCCAAGCATTTAGACCGTTGAAAAAAAATGATTCTTCCTTAGAGTCAAAATATGCGTCTACAGCTGCTTTGACCTCGTCGTTTGTCGAAAATCTTTGACCTCCCAAGTGCTTTTTTAGGTTAGGGAACAGAGAGAAGTCTGATGGTGCCAGATCAGGTGAATACGGCGGATGCGGTAACAGTTCAAAGCCACAGTTGTGAATTTCAGCCATTGACTGTACTGACGTGTGAACACGGGCGTTATCTTGATGAAACAGGACTTTTCTTCTGAGCATTCCTCGACGTTTTTCTTTTATTTCCTCTCGTAAACGACGTAGTAAGGTGCAGTAGTAATCAGAGTTTATAGTCTGACCCCTTTCAAGATAATCAATCATAATCACACCTTTCGAGTCCCAGAATACTGAAGCCATCACCTTATTTGCCGACAAAATCGACTTAGCCTTTTTATGGGGTGGTGAACCAGGTCTTCTCCACTGTTTAGATTGTTGTTTTGTTTCCGGTGTACAGTAATGAACCCATGTTTCGTCTATAGTAATAAAACGATTCAAAAAATCATCTGCATCGGCTTCAAATAACTCCAAACAGTCGCGTGAAATAGTCAATCGCGTCCTTTTTTGTTCAACTGAAAGCAGTCGCGGAACCCACCTTGCAGACACCTTGTGGAAACCCAACTCGTTGACAATGATGCTTTGAGTTCGTTCATAAGAGATGCCTATAATCTCGGCTATCTCTCTAATTTTTAATCTGCGGTCTCCCATTATTAAATTAAGTACTTTTTTAATATTTTCGTCAGTAGTTGACGTCGAAGGCCTTCCAGAGCGGGGTTCATCTTTCACACTCTCTCTACCACGGTTAAATTCTGCTATCCATTTTTTGACGGATGAATATGACAGAGCACAATCGCCTAATGTACTGACCATGTCATCATGGATGGCTTTTGATGATAGCCCCTTCTTATGGAGGTACTTAATGACGGCACGCTGCTCGATTTGCTCCATTCGCGGAAATTATGTCCGATTACTTTGTTAATAAATGTATAAAATCACAACTAATTATCGCACACGTTTTGAACTTCACACAATGAACTAGTCTGAACTGAACTAAATAATGTGGGTAGATTTGATTTTTAGAATTGAATGGATCTGTGTTAGGCCGAGTACTTTTCAATCCACCCTCGTAGTTTTATTCGCTACTCTACTGCCAAAGGAAACTAGTTTTTACGGATTTTATCGCATATATTAACTTATTTTATATTCCCGACGTTTCGTAAGTGTTTGACGTCTCAATATCATAGTTAACCACGGCTACCCTTAGTTTAAAATTGCTATAAAGTACTTAAAACATCGGGAATAAAAAAAAAGTTGACAAGTTAATAAATGCGATAAAATTCGTAAAACTAGTTTAATTTAAATGTGTAGTATTCGCGTAAACAAAGAAATCATTGCTCTACTGCTAGCTGACAGGTCGATTTTGACGGCTCCGTGGTGCAGTGGCTAAATATTTAGTTGCGGCGCTAAGGGCCACGGGTTCGAATCCCACACGGAATAAGTATTTGTATGACCTACGAATAATTGTCTGAATGTTTATGTGTACAGGAGAAAACCCTAGTGTTCTATCCTAACGTTTTCTTAAAATAAAATCACGTCAAATATTATACAATCTGTCTCAGGATCAGTGAGCGCGAACTGCACGCGATCTGCACGGACCTGGTGCTAAGCCAGCTGATCTGCCCGGCCATAGTGAGCCCGGAGGCGCACGGAGTCGTGGACGTGCCTGTTTCTTACGTGGCGCGCTTCAACCTCATACAGATTGCGCAAATCCTGCAGATGCTTTGCCTGGCCTGCTATCAGGAGGTGGGTGTAATATAATATATTTCAATGCTTTGTTGATCTAGTGGTCGTAAGCGTGACTGTTGATCATCTGTTGGTCTGCTCAAAACATCAGTATAGATCGCGGCACGTAAGTTGAACTAAAATCGCGGTCGTTTGCGCAGGTACAATTATGGACAAAAATGTTAGACACATGCTCCACGGTTGCCTGAAAAATTCAAAAATTTTAAACGTAAACGTATTTAAATATATTTTTTAATAAGTTTGAAAATGAAGTGAAGTAATTTAATTAAACAAAAAATGAAGTTTCATAAAAATAATTTCGATTATCTTTCAAGTAATTGTATTTCTTATTACATAATTTATTTGTGATTGTTAGGTATATATAGAACAGTTAGAGGAATACTAATAAAAATTTAATACATCAAAAAGTTAATCTGTTCATCTACATGTTCAATCACTTTCGCTCATTGGCATGACACCTTCTATATAATTTCCTAGTGGTATACCAGAACTTGGGCCAGGAGTTGCGATTTCATATTCTATGTCAGTTGAGGAATCCAATTCAGAATCACTGCTGTCAGAATCTCCAACCCGTATTATAAATTCTTCCGTCATTTTATCGATGAAAATCGATAAGCGAAAAGCGACCATGACATAAGCTTCTTCGATTGTCTTAACTTTGTCGCATAGCTTTTTCCAATCACATGGTCCCATTGCATTTACCTTGTCGTTCACTAACTCTATAACACGGAGCATATTCCATCGTACATTTTTGCTACTTACATAACCCTTTATGCTGCCCATGCCATTTCTATAGGGTTCAGATCTGGATGGTAGGGAGGCAGGCGAAGTACGTCATGACCATGTTCGTCAAAAATCTTGTCTATACTAAATGTTTTGAAGCGATCTTTGTTATTTTTTATTAATTGGTATAATTGAGGCTTCAACATTTCAGACGTAAATGTTATTCCTTTTTCTGAAAGCCAAGCCTGCATATCAGCTTTCCTTGAATTCGCGTTTGGTGCTAAGTCATATTCTTTATTATGGTATGATGCATTGTCTGCAACTATAATTGAATTTGGGGGAAGATTCGGTATCAATTGAGTTCGAATCCACTTCTCATAATTCTCAAAATTCATATCGTCGTGATAGTCCCCGGACTTCATACCTGACTTGAACGTTAACAAGGCGTTAGGCACAAAACCAGTCTCCGATCCGGGTTGTACTATCACAACACGTTGCCCTTTTGATAAAGGTTTTTTTTATTCCTTTTACTTGACCCATCTGTCCAACCTTTCGGTGTGGTGTGAGTAGCGTGAACATATGACTCATCTGTGTATACAATTGGTCTCTTTTGTTGTCGATACTGTCTTAATTTTTCTAAGTAATTTATTCTTAACAATCTGATGGCTGATGTTTCTATTAAAACTTTCCTATTATTCTCGGTGACTTTCCATTTAAATCCAAGTTCCTTAATAATGGGACGAAGATTTTTTTCAGAACTTTCAAATTTTATATCGGCACGTTATTTTGCACGAACTTTACCAAGGGTCGGTAATTCGTTTTCAGTTAAATGAAAATTGTGAATACATCGTTTTATTACCCCCTTGTCAAAATTGTCTATGCCTGTGACTGGCTTTATTCGTTGCCTCTTTTTACCAGGGGTCCTAAAAGTAACTATAAACTCTGAACTTTTACTTTCTTTTAACAATCCTTTTAACTGTGGATACAGACTTTTTCGTAGCTTCCACAGTTTTATTCAGAGAATCAGTTATATTATTTTCTTTTGAAAAATAATTATAAACATCAAATATTATTCTTCACCCCTGTCTCCTTAAAGTTGATTGTGGTCGAGTCATTTTTTTTTTAAATTAAATAAAAAGATCACGCAATCGACAGAATTATAAATGTCAAAGAGTTGAAAACTTCGTACGCGATTGTACTCCATGGGCGCGCGGTGAGTGCTCGGGTAGCGAGGGACAGAGTGCGACTGAGTGGGATCTAGCGCCGCCACGTTGCTATGGTTACGCGCGGACCCTCGCGGCGCACCTCATACCGCACTTCGATTGGGACCCGAAAATGTATTACTACATACAAAGTCATAGTTCAACTTACGTGCCGCGATTAATAATATAATTGGGGTTTTAAAAAATAAGTTTCTTATTGGTTCTTCCCAGGATAGAGAATTTTTTTCGAACCAGTGGTAAAGTAAAAAAAAAAAGACTTTCAATAAGAATTACGAAAACATGTGTGGGACTTTTTGAAATTCTACAATAACTGCTTACCTCCAGCGCTAGTTGATATGCGAGATATATGAATCTAAGATATCATACCTAGCTTACGTTCGAATACAATGTTCACTAAAAATAAACAAATAACATAACAAGAAACAAACAGAGAGAAAAAGAAACGGATGTTTTTTTTCCAGACATCCTAAAAAGGAAATGAAGAGAAGTGACAAGTTAATTAAGGGGTAGAGTGCAATATAAATAATATTATAATCTAGAATAGAAATAATTAAACCTTCCGAAATTTACTTAATTGATAAACTAGGGATCATAAATTTCTAGAACTGGCCACTTGTAAACAATATAATAAAAAAATAAGTTCAAATTTTGAAAATGGAACTCTTTGCCAATGTTATTGTGTATATATTTTGTTAATTTGTCATTTGTTTACGATTTGGCGGCAAATTGAAAATTGTCTATGTCACGTCAGCATGAATTTAACGCCAAAAATTTTTGTACAATGATTTTTTATGACTTTCGATGTCAACAAGAAAGTATAATATATAGACTTCGATTGGCCTTTCACGATGAAGCCCCATCTCATGCCACAGCTTACAACTGGTTTAATGAGTTAAAACTTGGTCGTACTAATCTCACCAATGATCTGCGTGAGGGACGGCCTTCTACGGCGACGACTGAAGATAACGTCAGTGTTGTCCGGAGTACGATAGATACTGACAAGAGAGTGACTTATCAGCAGATTCGGACAAGTTTAGGCATCGGTATGAGTCAAGTGCACAAAATCCTCCATAAACATTTAGCAGTCAGGAAGCTTTGAGAGCCCAGACAGAAGCACAAAAACTCCGTCGTGTTGATTGGCGTCGTGAAATGATTCAAAGATTTAACAGAGGTGACTCAAATGCTGTGTTCGACATACTTACGGGTGACGAAAGCCGGATTTATTGTTATGATCCTGAAACTAAGAGACAGTCTGCATGTTGCAGTCTGGGTGTTTCCTTCCGAGGAGTTGACAACTAAAGTGAAGAGATGTCGTAGCGTGGGAAAAAAGATGGTGGCCTCGTTCTTCGAAAGGACAGGTCATTACGCAACTATTGTTTTAGAGGATCGAAAAACAGTTCCTGTAGAATGTTATACTAAGAATTGTTTGCCACTTGTCTTGGAAGAAGTTCGGGAGAAACGACCTCGCAGTAGGATCCTCCTTCACTACGACAACCCCGCCAAACAAACAATCGACTACTTGGCGACGTCAAACATTCAATTATTGGGTCACCCGCCCTATAGCCCCGACCTCGCACCTTGCGATTTTTATTTATTTCCGAATATAAAAGGAAAACTTTGAGGAAAATGTTTTATGGACGCCAAGGAAGCAGTGGCTGCGTTTAAAAATGCCGTCGAAGAGACCCCTAAGGACGAGTGGGCAAAGTGCTTTTCTCAGTGGTTCCATCAGATGCACCGATGTATTGGTGTAAATGGACATTATTTCGAAAAGATATAATAAAAAAAACTGAACAAAGTTTGTTCAGTTTTTGATTTTCTAAAAACTAACAGTGGTAGAGCCAGGCGGCAGCTTTTGCTGTCGCATGGATGGGCCGGCTCGAACCGGGGTGGTACCACGACTTCACAGAATACCAGCGTGAAGTAGAGGTTTACCTCTGCGTTTCGCTTGGTGATTGCAGGTGGCCGGAGGCCCTTTTTACTGGAAATGAGGCATTCCATCCTAGTCCTCACGGGTGAAAACGCATCTGCATTTTGATCTGTAACTGAGGATAGATGTAGATGTCTATGGGCCGCAGCAACCACTTACCATCAGGTGGACTGTGTGCTCGTTTTTCACCCTTATCCTATAAAAAAAACTTTCAGTGCTACCCTCGTAATGTTTCCAAACTTGTTTTTTAAAGGAGTCTATTGTTTGAGCACGTTTTATATTTAGTGGTAAGGAGTTCCAAACCTTGACTCCAAGAACTGAAAAAGATTTACTGTAAAAAGTAGAGGAGTGTAAGGGACAGATGTTCCGTGGACCGAAAGCAAAGGTATAAGAGGAGCTGAGAAATTGGAAACGTTCTTTGAGGTAGGGAGGACTTGATGTATTAAATAGGACGCAACAGAGAAAGACGAATAAAACATACAGATGAAATAACGTTTTAAATCAAACATTTACATGATTTTTTTTAATAGGCACATGCAATCGGTACTTGTACGATAAAACAGCCGCAAGCCCTCTCGTGGCGTCCTACTCTCCCCACTCTCAAATTTACAAATAATATAAACCAGATCGCCAGCTAACTTTACTTAATACTTGTTAAATTAATAATACTTCAATTATTCTCATACTATCAAAGAAAGAAAAACGGAGCGCTGCGTACATTTTAAGTAAGCAAGTATCAAGTTTAGTTAGGTATAATATTTAAAATATAGCGGAAAACTGTTTCAATGTGAGCATGCGTAAGTCAGCTTGTAATTCGAATATCTAAATTCTAGCGCGTCAAAAATGTAAATGCGTCCTTAATGCCCTTGCCTTGCCGATATATAGCATGTATTAAATAAACCAAACGCTTAGAACAGATTTAAAACAAAACTCTTAACATAGTGATAAGCTAGGATTAGGTCGCAAGCTATAATAGCTTGTAGTATTTCTAGCTATTATTTCCTGAGAAGGCAATTATTCTCTTATCAGGAAATACTACTTAGATTTGGAGTTTCGTCACTGCGTAGTAGACGTACTGTACAAGATATACTTTGCTTACATAAATTAATATACTACAATATTATTTCCTCAAATCAATTTTAATATCAAGCAGAATCCCAGGCGTCTTCTTAATAAGTATTGTTTAATGGCTTCCCCGTGTAGTGGCGGGTAAGAATACTCACTACCCCATAGCTTCCCGTGGGTGTCGTAAAAGGCGACAGAGGGAATTTGAGGCAGAGGATAGGCAGCAGCATCTTTCTGATAAAAGCAAAACAACAATAAAAATACTGCGGTTGCCAAACCGCTCGCCAAGCGTGCCAACTATGGCAATATACCCCCCATGAAAGTGACGAAGAGACGGCCCCCAGTCCCCGGCGGCCCTGCTATTCCTGGCTACGGTGACGACCATGGTACCGGCGGGGCAGGTGGTGCTAAGAATCTCCGGTGGAAGTTCGGTTGCCACCTACGACGACTCGACCTGGCAACACATAGCGCACGCACCCTGAGGACTGACGAGAAGATCCTGGAGCTGGAAGAAGAGATAGACAAGTTGCGCTGGAATGTCATAGGATTATCCGAAGTCCGAAGAGCGGGGGAGGACACGGTATTCCTCGAATCCGGCAATTTGTTCTATCACCAGGAGGGGGACCATCTGTCCCAAGGAGGTGTCGGATTTATCGTCCACAAGTCTCTTGTTAACAACGTTGTAAAGATTGGGAGTGTGTCGACGAGGGTTGCGTACCTTATACTCAGAATCACTAAACGGTATTCGCTGAAGATCATACAGGTTTATGCACCAACCTCGGCACACCCCGATGAGGAGGTGGAGGAAATGTATGAGGAAATCTCTAGAACCATGCATTCCTCCAAAACCCAATATACGGTGTTAATGGGAGACTTCAACGCAAAACTAGGCATAAGAGAGAACGGTGAGCTGAAAAGTAGGTAATTTTGGAATAGGGCGACGGAACCCAAGGGGCCAGCAGCTGGCCGACTTCATGGAGAAAGAGGGACTCTTTATGATGAACTCTTTCTTCCAGAAGCGGCCCCACAGGAAGTGAACCTGGTCGAGCCCCGACGGTTCGACAAGAAATGAGATTGACTTCATTATGACGATCAGACGACAACTGTTCAGTGATGTCTCAGTGATCGCGAGGGTGAAAACCGGCAGCGATCACCGAATGGTGAGAGGCACACTGAACCTAAACGTTAAGTTGGAGAGGTCACGTCTAATGAAGTCAACGCTCCGTCCCCCTCGTGCTCTAATCCAAAGTCCCGAAACCTTTCAGCTCGAGCTACAAAACCGTTTTCAGTGCCTAGAAGACTAAAATGAAGTGGACGATATAAATGATAAGCTCGTGGAAACTGTCCTTGCGGTCGGAGCTAAGTTTTGCAAGACCCGCCGCAGAAGAACACAAAAACTCTCCGATCACACTCTTAATCTCATGACTGCTAGACGGAACATAAAGCTGCAGTCTTCAGTAGATTTGACAGCATACAGGCAATTGAACAGACAGATCTCCAAATGCATGCGCCGCGACTTACGCAACTTTAATACTGCTCGTATTAAAGAAGCGATCGAGCGGAACCAGGGCTCCAAAGTCTTTGCTAGAGATCTGTCTGCCAGAAAGAGCCAACTGTCGAAGCCGAAGACCGTGTGTGGCAGCGTCGTTTCCGGGACACCTGAGATTTTGAGTGAGATTGAGGTTCTATGGGCAGCTGTACACATCATCGTTGGAGCCACACGTAAGTATATAGTAATGTGAGTACCGATCCAAGAGCGAGTCTTATTCGACACTATTCCGATGATATCCCGGACGTCAGTCTGAACGAGATTAGAATGGCTCTCCAGCACCTTAAAAACGGCAAGGCCCCAGGTGAGGATGGAATTACAGCGGAGCTTCTGAAAGCGGGTGGAAGACCGGTATTTGAAGTCCTTCAGAAGCTCTTTAATTTCGTCCTCCATGGTGGCACTACACCGGAGGCGTGAAGCAGAAGTGCGGTGGTCTTGTTCTTCAAGAAAGGTGACAACGCTCTCTTAAAGAACTACAGACCGATTTCCCTTCTGAGCTGCGTCTACGTGCTGTTTTCGAAAGTCATTACGAATCGTCTCGCGCGCAGACTTGATGACTTCCAGCCTCCCGAACAAGCCGGTTTCCGAAAAGAAAAGGCTTTAGCACCACGAACCACATACATACCCTTCGGCAAATTGTACAGATTTCCGAGGAGTACAATTTGCCACTATGTCTGGCGTATGTGGACTATGAGAAAGCCTTTGATTCCATCGAAATTTGGGCGGTGCTGCAGTCCCTTCAGTACAGTACAGTAGAGCAGTAGTACAGTAGAGCTACGATGGCTATCCGAGTACAGAACCAGAGTACGAAACCTATCCAATTGCAGAGAGGTGTAAGACAGGGTGACGTGATATCCCCGAAACTCTTCACCGCAGCATTGGAAGACGTTTTCAAGCTTCTGGACTGTAAAGGATACGGTATTAACATCAGTGGCGAGTACATCACTCACTTTCGATTTGCCGACGAGATAGTCCTTATGGCAGAATCGCTAGAGGACCTAAGCACTATGCTCAATGACCTCAGTGGTGTTTTCCAATGGATAGGTCTTAAGATGAACATGGACAAAACAAAGATCATGTTTAATGTCCATGTCACACCTATGCCGGTAGATTTTGAGGACACTAAGCTCGAAGTTGTTGACGAGTATGTTTACCTGGGACAAATAGTCCGACTAGGTAAGGCCAACTTCGACCGAGAGGTCAATCGGCGGATTCAACTCGGTTGGGCAGCGTTCGGGAAATTACGGCACATCTTCTCGTCAGGTATACCTCAAAACTTGAAAACAAGACTGTACAACCAGTGCGTGTTACCAGTGATGACCTATGGTACTGAGACGTGGTCCTTCACTGATGGCCGGATGAGGAAGCTCAAGGTCGCTCAGCGAGCTATGGAGAGGGCTATGCTCGGAGTTTCTCTGCGTGATAAACTTAGAAATGAGGATATCCGCAGTAGAACCAGAGTGACCGACATAGCCCAACGGATTAGTAAGCTGAAGTGGCAATGGGCCGGCCATATAGCTCGAAGAACCGACAACGGTTGGGGAAAAAAGGTTCTCGAGTGGCGGCCTCGTACTGGCGGACGAAGTGTAGGGCGTCCCGCCACTAGATGGAGTGACGACCTGGTAAGATATGCATGAAGTCGATGGATGCAGGTGGCTCAAGACCGTGCTTTGTGGCATTCTTTGGGGGAGACCTATGGTCAGCAGTGGACTTGTGAAGGGCTGTAATGATGATGATGATGAAATGGCTATAAGCACAATACAGTCCGTACGGATAAAGAATGGGATTACAAATGGCAGCTCATTCAGCCCGGATCGACAACTAGCACAGTACTAATAGCGAAAACATGTTAATAACGGTATATCGTTGTAACATTATGTTATTCGGTTAATTGGAAAATTTCTATTAATGGGAAAATTTAAAAATAAAATTGTATACGCAAGTAGCTACATTAATTTTATAGAAATATTTATAACTAGCGACCCGCTCTGGCTTCGTCTGGGTGGGATCTATTGATGGGGTGTTATTTAGACTTAAGATAATCTTTAAAGGCCCTTTATTTCATCTTATCAATGTTTAAATTTTAATGAAATATCTACATTTTTCGGATAAAATTTAGTCTCGATCACAGTTTTATTACAATCGGTTCAGTCATTCCGAAGATTACCGCAGACAGACAGACAAATGAAAATGTCAAAAATGATTACTCATGTCCCCCTCTCTCTTTATAAATGAATAATAATTATATAAAAAAAACTCAAAACGCGTTATACTCGTAGCTCACAAATTAGCGAAATCGGACTAATTTGTTTTTGTAATTTATGGCATTTGTTATCATTCGTTCAAATGAGAAGTTGATCAGTCCGTTATAGAACGTACGAAAAATGTATATCGCAACGTAGGTTTTTTTGCAGTCTTTACCGGCGAGTGTGAGTATAGATAACGACAGTGTGCGAGCAGGAGGTGAATAAAGGTTGTAGTGGTATGCTACTTACTTATCATTTTACATTAATTTAAATCCATTTTTCCATTCTGTTTCAATTCTCTGCATTCACTTCAAATCGGGATATTTTACATCACCTTTATTTCCATAGGATCCTGTAACGATTTCAAACCATAAGAACACAATCACAAATCATTTCTACTTCGTATTTCCACATTATCAGCACTTCTAAATTGGTGTCAATGAAGTCTACCTTTTTTCGATCTTTTAGTTAGTTTTCCGTAACTCTACAATTTCGGGCTTTGTGTGGGTAGTTGCGTTACCTTTTTTCCTATTTTAATAATATCTCCTTTTCCACTTAAATCTTTCCATTTTCTTATAACAAGCCTAAAACTAAAATTTGACATGTTCTATTACTGATGTTTATTTGGTCTCCATGGAAATTATATTCAAATTTGTTACCGGTCTGTAGTTTCTATTTCGATAATTCCACATAAATACTTTTTCCTCTTGACCATTTACAAAAAATTTGCGTTTAATTTAAATAATTTTTCCGTTCTCTCTAGAAAGATATAAAAACCGAACAATCGGTGAAGAAATTCAGTCTTGCTTCAGTTCTCGTATCGGAAGCATCTTCTAAAGGCCTTATCCCGGGGCCGCTCTGCCCCGGGATCCTGCAAGCCTCTATCCTGCCTGAAGCCACTGGACTCTACGATCCGTTGCTCTGCCTGAAGTCGCCGGATCCTACAAAACGTTGCTCTGCCTGAAGTCGCCGAGATCCCACAAGTCTCTACTCTACCTGGAGTCGCCGGAACCTACAAACCTCTGTTCCGCCCGAAATCACCGGAACCTACAACCTTTGTCCCGCCTGCAGTCACCGGATCCTGCAGGCCACTGCGCTGTCTGAAGTTGCTGAGGATCCTGCAAGCTCCTGTCTGGGCTGAAGTCGCCGATCCTGCAATCGCCGCATTCACCTGAGGTCGTCGCCTAGAGACGCCCACGCCTACCCACCTACGCCGTGCGTGCTCGTTCCAGGCGCTGAGAGCACGCTTGGGATCTTCGGACTCAGCTACGACATAAATCTTTTTTTTATTACCTTTTTTTTAAATATAATTTGTAAATCACATCATCCATCATCTTCATATTTCATTTTTTTATAAAATTGTAAATACTCTTTTAAAAACTTAAATATATTATTGTCTTGGTCTATTTGGTTGTTTTGCTGATCGTAGGTTAGGTTATCCTTCTCTTTTAATTGTCGCTTCACGACAGTTTGGCGCCCAACGTAAAAGTCCTCTTTCTCTCTTAATTCTTCACCTTTACTGCGCCTTGTCTAGTTCCTTTTGATTTAATTGCTTTCCCTTTCGTTCTTAACTCATTATTCATCATTCATTTACACAACCTTTTCATACCTTCAAAATTCTAAAACAAAACTTCTTCTAGTTTTTCAACTTATCTGGATTATATTTAGGCCTACATATAACACTTCACTTACATTCATCACCTTAACCTACCTTTTATTCCAGATAACTTAAAGAGGTACAATTTTCCTTCAAAATTCTAAAACAAAACTTCTTCTAGTTTCTCAACTTATTTGGATTATATTTAGGCCTACAAATAACACTTCATTTACATTCATCACTCTAAGTTACATTCATCACTATAATATTTTTTATTCTAGATAACTTAGAGGTACGATTTTTAATAATATTTTTATTTCTTAAACTTAACTTTACACTTTGCACTTTATATAAAATTGTTTTTGAAAGCTGAAGCAAAACAAACCATAACTTTTCTAAACATTTATTAACTGTTAAATACTTTTCTAAACATTTATTAACTGTTAATTTGTATATATGTATAAATATAACTGTTAATTTGTATATATGTATAAATATCACCATTTTCACCTTATTATTTTAATTTCTTTTAATTTGTTTGTTTGTTTGATGATCCAGTGTTCTTCAACACATCTTGCTTTAGGACCTCGAACTTTCGTTGGTTAATCGTCACCTTTTATTTTTATTTCAGACACATCTCGTTGGTGATGTTGCTGATCTCTGGCTTTGAGCCCTACCGCTCTGGCCGTTCTTAATCTTTACTTAAGTCATAGCGACTAAAGCTTACTTGAGGTATTTCTTTATCTTTATCTTCACTTGGGAGCGGCTCACTACTCCCTTAATTTTCTTTACCTTTATCTTCACCTGGGAGCAGCTGACTACTCCTTTAATTTTTTATCTTCACTTAGGAGCGGTTGACAACTCCTTAAATAAGCCTGAATGTCCTTTTGAAAACACACTTCTAAGAGTGGTGTTTCTTCGACTAATTTTTTTTTTCCACACAGGAGCGGTTGACTACTCCTTAAATAAGCCTTAATGTCATTTTGAAAACACACTTTTAGAGTGGTAGTCATTGAATGTGAACTCCACCCTTACCTGAATGCAGATGATGAATGTAAGAGATAGTATATCTGATTTTGACTGGTGATGTGTGTTTCTGCAAAGCTGTGTTTTTATGGTTTATTTTAGAATGTATATATCAAAATTTTTGCTGAGTCAAAAATTTTCCAGGGTCGGGGGGAAAATGTAGTGGTATGCTACTTACTTATCATTTTACATTAATTTAAATCCATTTTTCCATTCTGTTTCAATTCTCTGCATTCACTTCAAATCGGGATATTTTACATCACCTTTATTTCCATAGGATCCTGTAACGATTTCAAACCATAAGAACACAATCACAAATCATTTCTACTTCGTATTTCCACATTATCAGCACTTCTAAATTGGTGTCAATGAAGTCTACCTTTTTTCGATCTTTTAGTTAGTTTTCCGTAACTCTACAATTTCGGGCTTTGTGTGGGTAGTTGCGTTACCTTTTTTCCTATTTTAATAATATCTCCTTTTCCACTTAAATCTTTCCATTTTCTTATAACAAGCCTAAAACTAAAATTTGACATGTTCTATTACTGATGTTTATTTGGTCTCCATGGAAATTATATTCAAATTTGTTACCGGTCTGTAGTTTCTATTTCGATAATTCCACATAAATACTTTTTCCTCTTGACCATTTACAAAAAATTTGCGTTTAATTTAAATAATTTTTCCGTTCTCTCTAGAAAGATATAAAAACCGAACAATCGGTGAAGAAATTCAGTCTTGCTTCAGTTCTCGTATCGGAAGCATCTTCTAAAGGCCTTATCCCGGGGCCGCTCTGCCCCGGGATCCTGCAAGCCTCTATCCTGCCTGAAGCCACTGGACTCTACGATCCGTTGCTCTGCCTGAAGTCGCCGGATCCTACAAAACGTTGCTCTGCCTGAAGTCGCCGAGATCCCACAAGTCTCTACTCTACCTGGAGTCGCCGGAACCTACAAACCTCTGTTCCGCCCGAAATCACCGGAACCTACAACCTTTGTCCCGCCTGCAGTCACCGGATCCTGCAGGCCACTGCGCTGTCTGAAGTTGCTGAGGATCCTGCAAGCTCCTGTCTGGGCTGAAGTCGCCGATCCTGCAATCGCCGCATTCACCTGAGGTCGTCGCCTAGAGACGCCCACGCCTACCCACCTACGCCGTGCGTGCTCGTTCCAGGCGCTGAGAGCACGCTTGGGATCTTCGGACTCAGCTACGACATAAATCTTTTTTTTATTACCTTTTTTTTAAATATAATTTGTAAATCACATCATCCATCATCTTCATATTTCATTTTTTTATAAAATTGTAAATACTCTTTTAAAAACTTAAATATATTATTGTCTTGGTCTATTTGGTTGTTTTGCTGATCGTAGGTTAGGTTATCCTTCTCTTTTAATTGTCGCTTCACGACAAGGTGACGCCATTTTCAATCCCGTTCTTTAACCGGAGGGGTAGTAGGTAGTACAAAAATATTAAAAAACAAAATAAACAATGATTATGAAGAAAACTATCAGAAAGGGTCTAGCTCACAAATTAGCGAAACCGGACTGATTTTTTTTGTACGAACGTAAGTAAAGTACAATATTTTACATACATACATACATACATATGATCACGCCTCTTTCCCTAGGGGTAGGCAGAGACCACTTCTTTCCACTTGCTACGATCCTTACATACTTGTTTCGCTTCGTCCACTTTCATTATTCCCTTCATACATGCTCTACGGTTTAGGGTACTCTTGACCTGGCCTTTTTTCAAGACGTCCCTGATTTGGTCTAGAAATGTCCGCCTAGGTCTACCCCTTCCAACACTTTCATTCACACTCGCCTCATACACTTTTTTCGTCAATCGTTCTTCATTCATTCTCTCGACATGGCCAAACCATCTCAGCATACCTTTTTCAATTTTTGTCACTACATCTTCTTTCAGACCACAACGTTTCCTTATCTCACTATTTCTTATCCTGTCACTCAGTTTAACTCCTATCATACTTCTTAATGCTCTCATCTCAACTGCATTTATTCTGCTTTCATGTTTCTTCTGCCATACCCAACTTTCACTTCCATACATGAGTGTCGGAACCAACACCCCCTCATGCACAGCCAAACGAGCCTTGTTAGACACCTTCCGACTTCTCATAAAGGAGTGCAAAGCTCCATTCACCATGTTTCCTGCATTCACTCTTCTTTCGATATCACTCTCACACTTTCCATCTCTTGTAAACTTTGAACCCAGATACACAAACTCTTTCACCTGTACAATTTGTTCATCTTCAATCACGATATTGCAGTCTGTCACTGCCTCATCTTTTTCAAACACCATCACTTTCGTCTACCTTACATTCATCTTCATTCCCTTTCTAACAAAAGATCCACTCGTAGCAGTTACCATCTCCTGCAACTCCTCGGCCGAAGACGCAAGTAATACTTGGTCATCAGCATAGAGAAAACATTTGACGAGTAACTCATTCATTCTCAACCCACTTTCATTCTCTTTTAAATCTGTCAAACAATTGTCCATGAACAGATTAAACAGCCACGGTGACGCTACACATCCCTGTCTAACACATTTTTCGATATTAAACCATTCAGTGTATGCCCCGTTTATCCTTACACAAACACTAGAATCCCTGTAAAGAGATTGCAATGCTCGTATGAGGATACTGCTCACACCGTTCACGGACAGTGCTGACCACAATTAATTCCTCACCACCCTATCATAGGCCTTTTCTAGATCTACGAACGCGCAGTAGACTTTCTTGTTTTTAGCCAAATACTTTTCGGCTATGCACCGCAAGGAAAAGACCTGATCCGTACATCCCATTCCCTTTCTAAATCCCGCTTGTGCATCCCATACTTTCACGTCTGTTTCAATCACAACCCTTTCGATCAACACTTTAGCATACAATTTACCGACGACGCTGAGAAGGCTTATACCACGGTAATTTATGCAGTCCTGCCGTGACCCTTTTCCCTTATACAATGGCACGATTACGGCTTTGCACCAGTCTCCCGGTACTTGCCCATTTCGCCAGCACAGATTGAAAAGGCGGTACAGCTGAGTAGCCACCAGGCCCTGTCCAGCCCTCAGCATCTCGACGGTAATCCTGTCATACCCTGCAGCCTTACCTAATCTCATACTTTTCAACGCTTTCACTATTTCATCCATGCTTATCTCATTTTCATCAACATTTATATTAGTTTCCGTGGAAGGTGGCAGATGCTGTACCTGCACTTCCTCTCTTTCAAATAAACTTTCAAAATACTCTTTCCATCTCTTTAACACACATTCTTCTCCTTTTATAATGCTCACATCTTGACTCCTGATTGTACTCAGCTCCGAGGTAGAAGTTTTTCCTCTGGCTGTTTTGATGGTTTTCCAGAAAAACTTAATGTTTTACTGGTAATCTTCAGTGAGCCTCCTATCGAAATCATCCTTTCGTTCTTCTTTCTTTCTAGACACAATTTCTTTCGCTGTTGTTTTCAATCTTTTATACTTCGTTCTTGCTTCCTTTATCTCGTCATCCGTTGCCTTTTGAACTTTTTGGTTAGCTTTTGTTGCTAACCAATCCAACCACGCTTTCTTCTTTTCTTGCACAACCCTTTGTACATCTTTATCCATCCACACGTTATCATTCTTTCTTCCTTTCCTTCTTTTAGCCACCCCGCATACCTCAATAGCAACATTTACGACCCCTTTCTAAAATGTCTCCCACAAATCTTCAATCACTCCTATCTCTTCTATCCCTTTAAAACTTTCTTTCAGTTTCTCTACATACTCGTCTTTCTTTTCTTTTTCTTGTAGATTTTTCACTTTTACTTTGTCCAAAACACTCGTAGGCTCGGCCCTTCGATGTCGCCACCGGTTAATGAGGCCACGCATTCGGGCTACGACCAGGAAGTGGTCTGTGTCGAGGCCTAAACCGCGGTATGCCCGAGTGTCTAGCACTTTCTTCCTCAGTCTTTCATCCACAATTACAAAATCAATCATACTTCTAGACTCACCCTCATCTCCTGTATACAAATGGATCTTTTTGTGGTCAAACATTGTGTTGGCCACGCACAGATTCCATTCCAAGCGTACTTCAAGCAGGCTTCTCCCATTGTTATTCACTCTCTCGTCTCCAAACGTACCCAGAACTCCTTCATACCCATCACGTTTTACTCCAACCCATCCATTAAATTCCCCTAACATCACGATCCGTTCATTTTCTCCGCATTTATTCAAGACCTCTCTCATGCTATCCCAAAATTCCTCTCTCTCTTGTTGTGATTTTAATGACCCACCTTCACGCAGATCCGTCGGTGCATAGACCCCAAGGATAAACAAGCGAGTGAGTCCGACTTTTAACCTAATCCAGAGGAGTCTTGGGCTTACACATTCATGCTCCATCACACATTCAACTATTCGAGATGAAAGAATCACACCAACTCCCTGACAGCCTCGGCTGGTTTGGGGGACTCCCGACCAGTATGCCGTGTAGGGGCCATGAGCCGTGGTGTCACATCCTTTCCTCTTGGTTTCGTTCACGCACAGAATATCAATGCAACGTTCATCCATCATCTGACATACTTCATCTACCTTACCATCCATTCCTCCTCTTACATTCAACGTAGCGAAGCGGCTCTCCGTGGGCCGCTTTTCGCCCCCGCGAGAAACGATACAATATTTTAATCGTTTTAATGTTGTTAAACTTCTTTGCAGTATGCATGACAAAACACAACGCCTTGGATGTATATATGTATGTCAACTTGATGACTATAGTGTCAAGAATGAATTAAATAGTGTCAGGTTTGAAATTGTAGATCTACCCTTGAAGAAACCATCTTGAGACAAGCTTAAGCTTCTCCCTAGTAACGCGTACACCTGCTCATAAACCAACTTTTCCAATGCACAGGGCATTATACGCTTAGACTTGCAAACATAACTGCTTGTGTAATATCCCTTCTAACCCTTTTGTTTATTTCTTTAGAACACTACTCTTCAGAACGCACGTTTAACAAAACTGCGTGATTTTCATACACTCCAGGTCGCGGAAGTTTCCCGTACTGAATCACGCGCAATTAACCTTTACATGACGGTCTTTCCTCGCTGAATAAAAATATAGAAGTAATAACGCACGAATGAGTCAACGCACATAAAAACGGATGAAAACACTCACGATTGCGCGTACAAGCTTTCCCGCGTTCAATCGCGCACACGCGGATCGCGAGTGAAAGCACGTGTCGTTTAGAGGCGGCTAATAAGAAAAAGGGTTGGCAGATTAGTAGGTTTTGATAGATCAAGAGCTTTCAATAACCGATACACGTGGCAAATGTTTAGTTCTATTATAGAAATATTTGCGTTTGATATTTATGTTTCATTAGAAATATATGGAAGAGTGGATTCAGCGCCCGGGTGAAAGAAATTTGACTTAAATAAAGTTACAAACGCGCCACTAATAGACTGTCCCGTGTTGTAAGTTACACTTTCTAAATTAAAATTACTTGGAATAGACCGAGTTACTTATAATTTTCTTTAATTGCTCTATTCAATGCTAGGGCACAGATCAAAAAAATGTTCTACGACTGGGGAATACCACGTATTGTAGGAGTCCCCTTTAATAGATGTTTTACTATGCAATGTGATTCAAATAAGAATAGGAACGTCAATGATCTCGAATAACCGCGATTTGTCAACTGCCACTTGAAAAGTGCGGCTTGCAAAGAGAATTAATTTGCGTATAATAACGTTTTTTTCCTTCTTCTCTATTTAATTGAGTCTTAGTATTAGCAAATCTATTGAACTCGTAATTAGTTTTATAAATTAATTTAAAATATTGATACTAGTCGGTGGAATAGTTAAAATACTTATATAAATCCTTGTCCTATCTTAATAAGGGAAACAACAGTGATAATAATGATGACTACTCAGACAATGATACAGAGGTGAACAAAATTTAAATGCTAGATTCAGATTAATACTTTTTCTTTCATAGTTCTTTTGAAAATAAATATTATTTCAAAAATATTTGTTTCGCTCTCCCTGCCTGTTGAATTGACAACTATGACGTCACAATATGGCGCCAAGTCAGTTTTATTCTTGTTTGTATCGCATAGTAGTTAAAACGTGGGGCATGTTTGCAGGTGGATCCGAAGGTGCGGGACCTGTATAGCAAGTTCGAACGGTCGTGCGTGTGGTCGCTGGTGGAGAGCGTGCGCTCGGACGCGTGCGCGCCCGCCGCTGCGCCGACGCACACTGAGGCCGCGCCGCGCACCGATGCGCCGCCGCGCACAACGATCGCGCTCTTTACGCCGCACGACGCACACGCACTTGTATGTATAACACCGTACACACGTACTCGCATGTATAACACCGCACACACGCACTCGTACGTATAGCACCGCGCACACGCACACGCACTCGCAAAGTAACAAGTAAGGCTTAGTTTAGTATATGCAACAAAAATATACCTAATTATTTATTAAATTTTGCTTTCAGATAACATTCCTGAAAAGAATCTCATCAAAGTTAAACAACAACACACCGAGTCTCACATCTGAAGAATCAGTTGGCCCTGGATCAGTAGTGGACGCCGCTGGATTTAGGTATATAACTATTAGTTGTTTGTACCTATTACTATGATACGTGAGGCCACCGAAGTATACTCTTTTAATTAAAATGAACAAAATCAACAGGTTAACAATGCCGGAGATATTACGTTATTACATAAAGGAGTTATTGTGAAATTGATCACCCAATCCTATTTTTGAATTTTACTAAAAATAGTTTAACACCAAAGCCCAATTCCATAAGTATCCCGTTTTTCTAGCAAGAAGTGTAAAAACGTAATTTGGTAGTAGCGAGGGAGGCGAGGGTGGCGAAGGTGAATGCAGTGAGGGCGTGGCGAGGTTAGCGGCGCGGCTGCAGACCGTGGAGCCCAACTACCGCGCGCGCCTGCACGACCTGCTGCGCAAGCTGCCTGACCTGACCGCGCTGCTCGCCTGCAAGTACGTGCCTCCCCCCCCACACACGCACACACACACACACACACACACACGCGCACACGCACACACACACACACACACACACACACACACACACACACACACACACACACACACACACACACACACACACACACACTAACGTGTAGTGTACGAAGTACAGTGCGTTTACGTTAGAGCGTATAATTTAAGTCAGCATTTACACACTGACCCAAGTTATTTAGCTTTATTATTGCAATGACTAATAAGACAGTTCATGGTCGGTCACCTATCACGCCGCGTGTGCTTATACCATTAACCATTACCGTATTACTAATTATTTTAAATTTTATCTTTGCTTTTTTAATTACTTCCGTGTTTTACCATTTTTAACCCCCGACCAAAATAGAGGGCACTCACTACAAACATACATATAACACGTATGTTTGTAGTGTGTTTCTGTGTATCTGTGTGTAGCATCATAGTTCCTGAACGGATGAACCAATTTTGATTGTTTTTTTTTCTTTTCTTTCTTTTTTGAAAGGTGTCCTAATCGAGAGTATTCTTAGCTATATTGAAGATCACCAGATCACCAGATCACCACTCTTTTTGTTTCGGAGGTTTTTAAAAATTATATTTTAAGTTATTACCAATTACAGTAGGGCCTCGATAATCCAAACACACAACATTTACACCCTGTTCGGATTATAGTATGTAGATATTTTATAAAGGTGTTTTTTGAAATGAAACATAGATTTTATAATTGATAATTTATTGTTGTTTATTTAAAAACCCCTCGAGCGACTTCGATAAAATTTTAATGGGACCACCTAGGAAGTATACCCTTTGAAATTTGAATATTTAAGAGAAAATTGTAATAAGCTGATGAAGGAGTGCTATAATAAATACATAAATTCAATAGAAAAAGATATTAAAACCAACCCCAAACAATTTCGGACACACATCAAAAATCTACGAAAGAACTGCTCATCATATCCTAATACCTAATACCTTTAAGCATTACATCATCAGATACAAAACTAATAACGGACATGTTTGCATCGCATTTTTCTTCAATATTTGAAAGAGATCTTAACGACAACAATTCAAATAATATTTGCACAGGATTCATTGCTAATTCCTTTGATGTTATCGGGGAAATTCAATTTAAACCAGAGGATGTTAAAAATAAACTGAAAAAGCTAGACGTCACAAAGGGGGTAGGCCCAGATAATATACATGCACTACTTTCAATAAACTGTGCAGATGCGTTGACTTTTTCACTAACTTTTCTATACAATCGATCTCACAAAATGGGCATATTCCCTGATGAATGGAAACTAGCTAGAGTTGTACCTATATTTAAGAATGGAGTAAAAGACTTAGTACTTAACTACCGTCCAATATCTTGTCAGCAGTATCAAAAGTATTTGAGTCATTAGTTCACTCTGTAATTTATCGGCATACTCAAAAATACATAATCGAAAATCAGCATGGTTCTATGTCAAGAAGGTCGACCAACACTAACCTTATTCTCTTCACTTCTGATATAAAAGAAAAATTAGATCAAGGCTTACAAGTTGATGCCATCTATACAGATTTTTCAAAAGCCTTTGACAAAGTGAACTACAGCATCTTGATTCATAAATTATATTTATTTTGGATTACAGATAACCTACTGGAATGGTGTAAATCTTACCTTTTAAATCGCTTTTCCAGGGTGCTAATTGATGGCGAACAATCGAGGCTATTTGAAGCATTTTCAGGAGTACCCCATGGCTCGATTTTAGGACCCTTATTATTTAACATCTTTGTTATTGATATAACAAGTGTGATTAACTACAACGATGTATATCTTTTTGTTGACGACTTTAAAATAACGAAAACGGTATCAACAGCTTTAGATGCCCAACATCTCCAGGAAGACATTAATAATCTTCTGGAATGGTGTAACAATAATAAAATGTTCCTAAATGCTGCGAAATGCTGTCACATTAAGTACAGCAGAAAACGTAATAAATTTCAGTCGAAATACACAATAGCAGGCACCAAGTTGGAAGAAGTGACTTACTATTCGAGATCTTGGTGTCATAATGGATAGCAATTTGAAGTTTTCGGACCATATTTACAAGATAGTGAGGGAAGCGAATAGGTCGCTAGGCTTTGTATTGAGAAACTTGTGGAATCGATTACCACCAGCGATTTTTCCGGACCGATACGACTTAGGGACCTTCAAGAAAAGAGCCTACTCCTTTTTAAAAGGCCGGCAACGCATCTGCGATTCCCCTGGTGTTGCAGTTGTTCATGGGCGGCGGTAGTCACTTATCATCAGGTGAACCGCATGCTCGTTTGCCCCCTCTTCTATAAAAAAAAACTCAAGGGATTTTAAAAAACCAGCTACTGTCTTTTTTTTTTAACGTTACCTCCACAATAGGATTTTCTCCTGTGTCGTGGAGGCAGTTTACAAACATAAATTGCACAAGGACAAACATCCAGACCCGGAACAATTATTTGTAGGCCATACAAATACTTGTTCCATGCGGGATTCGAACCCGCGGCCCCCAGCGCAACATCATCATCATCATCATTACAGCCCCTCACAAGTCCACTGCTGAACATAGGCCTCGCCCAAAGAATGCCACAAAGCACGGTCCTGAGCCACCTGCATCCATCGACTTCCTGCATCTCTCACCAGGTCGTCACTCCATCTCGTGGGGGGACGCCCTACACTTCGCCTACCGGTACGAGGCTGCCACTCGAGAACCTTTCTTCCCCATCGGTTGTCGGTTCTTCGAGCTATATGGCCGGCCCACCGCCACTTCAGCTTACTTATCCGTTGGGCTATGTCGGTTACTCTGGTTCTACTGCGGTTATCCTTATTCCTAAGTTTATCACGCAGAGAAACTCCGAGCATAGCCCTCTCCATAGCTCGCTGAGCGACCTTGAGCTTCCTCATACGGCCAGCAGTGAAGGTCCACGTCTCAGTTCCGTAAGTCATCACTGGCAACACGCACTGGTTGTACAATTTCGTTTTAAGGTTTTGAGGTATGTCTGACGAGAAGATGTGTCGTAGCTTCCCGAACGCTGCCCAGCCGAGTTGAATCCGTCGATTGACCTCTCGGTCGAAGTTGGACTTACCTAGTCGGACTATTTGTCCCAGGTAAACATACTCGTCAACAACTTCGAGCTTAGTGCTCCCAACAACTACCGGCATAGGTGTGACATGGACATTAAACATGATCTTTGTTTTGTCTATGTTTATCTTAAGACCTATCCGTTGGGAGACATTAGGTCATTGAGCATAGTGCTTAGGTCCTCCAGCGATTCTGCCATAAGGACTATATCGTCGGCAAATCGAAGGTGAGTGATGTACTCGCCATTGATGTTAATACCACATCCTTTCCAGTCCAGAAGCTTGAAAACGTCTTCCAATGCAGCGGTGAAGAGTTTCGGGGATATAACCTCACCCTGTTTTACACCTCTCTGCAATTGGATGGGTTTCGTACTCTGGTTCTGTACTCGGATAGCCATCGTAGCCCTACTGTACAAACACTTCAGCACTTCGATATACCGACAGTCAACTTGGCACCGCTGAAGGGACTGCAGCACCGCCCAAATTTCGACGGAATCAAAGGCTTTCTCATAGTCCACATACGCCAGACATAGTGGCAAATTGTATTCTTCGGACTTCTGTACAATTTGCCGTAGGGTATGTATGTGGTCTATGGTGCTAAAGCCCTTTCGGAAACCGGCTTGTTCGTGAGGCTGGAAGTCATCAAGTCTGCGCGCAAGACGATTCGTAATGACTCTCGAAAACAGCATGTAGACGCGGCTCAGAAGGGAAATCGGTCTGTAGTTCTTCAAGAGAGCGTTGTCACCTTTCTTGAAGAACAAGACCACCGCACTTCTGCTCCACGCCTCCGGTGTAATGCCACCATGGAGGACGGAATTAAAGAGCTTCTGAAGGACTTCAAGTACCGGTCTTCCACCCGCTTTCAGAAGCTCCGCTGTAGTTCCATCCTCGCCTGGGGCCTTGCCGTTTTTAAGGTGCTGGAGAGCCATTCTAATCTCGCTCAGACTGACGTCCGGGATATCTTCGGAATAGTGTCGGATAAGACTCGCTCTTGTATCGTTACTCACACTTGCGTGTGGCTCCAACGATGACGTGTACAGCTGCCCATAGAACCTCCCAATCTCACTCAAAATCTCAGGTTCAACTGATTGCTAAGCCACTGCGCCACGGAGCCGTCAAAATTCGTTTCATTCAGCTTTACAACAGTTTTGTAGGGAGCCAGCTCAAGTATAATAGCACAGTATGATGCCCTACTTATAAAACTCACATAGACAGGATCGAAAACGTTCAGAAGAATGTAATTCGTAGCTTAACCTACCGTTTTGGTACTCCAAGAAATATCAAAACCTGTAGTGAAAAAATTAAGCATTTTCAAGTAGAGCCCCTTTCCTTGCGCCGAAATCACTTAGACATGTCACTCCTACATAAAATTGTAAATAATCACAGACTGCGTCTCTTTATTGTCCAAATTTCAATTTAACGTACCATCCAGAATACCAAGATATCCGTGCAGTCTTTTTAAGAACAAATTTTGTAGGACAAACTTGGGTCGTGACTCCTCAGTGATTGTATATCTCGTCTGTACAATAAGCTCACCAGAAATATACCCGACATGGACATTTACTATGATACCTTTACTCAATTTATGACCAAACTTAAACATGTTGACGTACGTTAAAACTGCGGTTGTACAAATCAGCTTATATTTATTTTCTTTTTATTTTTTAGTTAACATAATTTTATTAAATTTGTTTAACTTTTTGTAACACAACGCATGCTGTGATTGCCTATAATTATAAAAGCAGCTGAAAATGTAAAATTTATATTACTGTTATGTAACCAAACATTTATCGCTGTTTCTATGTTGGCAATCCAAATAAATAAAAAAAATCATAGCAAGGAAGTTAATTTGATAGAAAGATGTAAAGGTTTATGTTTTTTTCTGTAATATTAGTTATGTTTTATATTAATTAGGTTATAGATGAAATAAGCAAACTGCGGATATTTCTTAAAGTGGAAAAATTAATAAAAAGTTAAAGAGCAAACCACTGTGGCATTGTTTTGTGTTTTAATTTAATATTCTAGAAAATTTAAAAACTTATTTAAAGTTAAATTCTCAATTAAAGAACATTGTGTAACAAAAAACTTCACTTCAGTTCCAGCTAGCGACATCTGGTGAGCGGAAGATTATTAGCTCATTGATTAGCTCTCAAAGTAGTACATAAAAATATGCGCTAGATGGCCTAAACACGACTAATCTGTACAAATAAATAAAATTGAAGGGTCTGTTTGTAATGTCAAAATAACAGGTTTTTACTAAATGCATATGAAAGTATATACGGTGTTTATCCACACGGGCGTCCAGCCCGCGCGATTGTTGTACACTTGTACGTCCAGATAACGGTAGTAGAGCCACGCAGCAGCTTTTGCTGTTGCACGTGTGGGCCGGCTCGAGCCAGGTTGGTACCACGACCTCACAGAATACCGGCGTGAAGTGGAAGCTCTGCTTCCGCGTTTCGTCTGGTGAGTGCAAGTGACCGGAGGCCCAATCCCCCCCCCCCCCCCATCAACATGGTAGCGAAATTACATCATAAACTACCCCAGGAGGGTAGGTACCAGCACCCCTGGAGAATCCCTCGCTGAGCATCCACGACCATGCTATTTATTAAGGTTCGGACCTGTCCATCATTTGGCTACGCGTAGATAGCGACGACCATCCGCGCGTCTACGGGTGCCTCTATAGGTCCCATAGCGGTAATGCCGAAACAGACCGACTCATCGACCACGTCCAAATGGCTACAGATTCCTTGCTACAACAGGTCCCATCCGCAGAGATCGTGATCCTTGGCGATTTTAACGCCCACCACGCCGAATGGCTCGGTTCACGTTTAACCGATCATGCGGGGAGATCTGTTTATGACGATGATATGATGGAGGTTGCAAACAAAAAGGCTCCTGTACAACTTTTTTGTCCTGAGTATTCTAGAATACTGCAGTGTAGTATGGCGACCACACTATGCATGTCATTCAGTAAGGTTGGAACGGGTTCAGAAGAGATATCTTTGGCACCTAGTCTACTTAGCCAATAAATGTAAAAAAGGGTTTTCCTACAAAAACAGATTGAAAAACTTTAAGTACTCGACCTGGCAACGTACAACGCACGCACCCTGAGGACTGACGAGAAGTTCGTGGAGCTGGAAGAAGAGATAGACAAGTTGCGCTGGCATATTATAGGATTATCCGAAGTCCGAAGAGAGGGGGAGGACACGGTAATCCTCGAATCCGGCAACTTGCTCTATCACCGGGAGGGCGACCATCTGTCCCAAGGAGGTGTCGGATTTATCGTCCACAAGTCTCTCATTAACAATGTTGTAAAGATCGGGAGTGTGTCGACGAGGGTTGCGTACCTTATACTCAGAATCACCAAACGGTATTCGCTGAAGGTCATACAGGTTTATGCACCAACCTCGGCACACCCCGATGAGGAGGTGGAGGAAATGTATGAGGATATCTCTAGAGCCATGCATTCCTCCAAAACCCAATATACGGTGTTAATGGGAGACTTCAATGCAAAACTAGGCACAAGAGAGAACAGTGAGCTGAAAGTAGGGAAATTTGGAATAGGGCAACGGAACCCAAGGGGCCAGCAGCTGGCCGACTTCATGGAGAAAGAGGGACTCTTTATGATGAACTCTTTCTTCCAGAAGCGGCCCCACAGGAAGTGGACCTGGTCGAGCCCCGACGGTTCGACAAAAAATGAGATTGACTTCATTATGACGATCAGACGACAACTGTTCAGTGATGTCTCCGTGATCGCGAGGGTGAAAACTGGTAGCGATCACCGAATGGTTAGAGGCACACTGAACCTAAACGTTAAGTTGGAGAGGTCTCGTCTAATGAAGTCAACGCTCCGTCCCCCTCGTGCTCTGTTCCAAAGTCCCGAAACCTTTCAGCTCAAGTTACAAAACCGTTTTCAGTGCCTAGAAGACTGCAATGAAGTGGACGATTTGAATGACAAGCTCGTGGAAACTGTCCATGCAGTCGGAGCTAAGTTCTGCAAGACCCGCCGCAGAAGAACACAAAAACTCTCCGATCACACTCTTAATCTCATGGATGTTAGACGGGAGATGAAGCTACATTCTTCAACAGACTTGACAGCATACATGCAACTGAACAGACAGATCTCCAAATGCATGCGGCGGGACTTACGCAACTTCAATACAGCTCGTATTGAAGAAGCGATCGAACGGAACCAAGGCTCCAAAGTCTTTGCCAGAGATCTGTCTGCCAGAAAGAGCCAACTGTCAAAGCTGAAGACAGAATGTGGCAGCATCGTTTCCGGGACACCTGAGATTTTGAGTGAGATTGAGAGGTTCTATGGGCAGCTGTAGACGTCATCGTTGGAGCCACACGCAAGTGTGAGTAACGATCCAAGAGCGAGTCTCATCCGACACTATTCCGAAGATATCCCGGACGTCAGTCTGAGCGAGATTAGAATGGCTCTCCAGCACCTTAAAAACGGTAAGGCCCCAGGCGAGAATGAAATTACAGCGGAGCTTCTGAAAGCGGGTGGAAGACCGGTACTTGAAGTCCTTCAAAAGCTATTTAATTGCGTTCTCCATGGTGGCATTACACCGGAGGCGTGGAGCAGAAGTGCGGTGGTCTTGTTCTTCAAGAAAGGTGACAACGCTCTCTTGAAGAACTACAGACCGATTTCCCTTCTGAGCCGCGTCTACGTGCTGTTTTCGAGAGTCATTACGAATCGTCTCGCGCGCAGACTTGACGACTTCCAGCCTCCCGAACAAGGCGGTTTCCGAAAGGGCTTTAGCACCATAGACCACATACATACCCTTCGGCAAATTGTACAGAAGTCCGAAGAGTACAATTTGCCACTATGTCTGTCGTATGTGGACTATGAGAAAGCCTTTGATTACGTCGAAATTTGGACGGTGCTGCAGCCCCTTCAGCGGTGCCAAGTTCACTGTCGGTATATCGAAGTGCTGAAGTGCTTGTACAGTAGAGCTACGATGGCTATCCGAGTACAGAACCAGAGTACGAAACCTATCTAATTGCAGAGAGGTGTAAGACAGGGTGACGTCATATCCCCGAAACTCTTCACCGCTGCATTGGAAGACGTTTTCAAGCTTCTGGACTGGAAAGGATACGGTATCAACATCAATGGCGAGTACAACACTCACCTTCGATTTGCCGACGATATAGTCCTTATGGCAGACTCGCTGGAGGACCTAAACACTATGCTCAATGACCCCAATATTGTCTCCCAACGGATAGGTCTTAATATGAACATGGACAAAACAAAGATTATGTTTAATGTCCATGTCACACCTATGCCGGTAGTTGTTGGGAGCACTAAGCTCGAAGTTGTTGACGAGTATGTTTACCTGGGACAAATAGTCCGACTAGGTAAGTCCAACTTCGACCGAGTGGTCAATCGACGGATTCAACTCGGCTGGGCAGCGTTCGGGAAGCTACGACACATCTTCTCGTCAGACATACCTCAAAACCTTAAAACGAAATTGTACAACCAGTGCGTGTTGCCAGTGATGACATACGGAACTGAGACGTGGTCCTTCACTGCTGGCCGGATGAGGAAGCTCAAGGTCGCTCAGCGAGCTATGGAGAGGGCTATGCTCGGAGTTTCTCTGCGTGATAAACTTAGGAATGAGGATATCCGCAGTAGAACTAGAGTAACCGACATAGCCCAACGGATTAGTAAGCTGAAGTGGCAGTGGGCCGGCCATATAGCTCGAAGAACCGACAACCGATGTGGAAGAAAGGTTCTCGAGTGGCAGCCTCGTACCGGTAGGCGAAGTGTAGGGCGACCCCCCACGAGATGGAGTGACGACCTGGTAAGACATGCAGGAAGTTGATGGATGCAGGTGGCTCAGGACTTTGCTTGGGGGAGGCCTATGTTCAGCAGTGGACTTATGAAAGGCTGTAATGATAATGATGACACTACCTTGGAAAACCGTCGTATAATGCTTGATCTCGTTTTTTTGTACAAATTATTTAACAAGAAAATAGATTGCCCAGGCTTACTGAGAAAATTTAGATTCAATGTACCACACAAATTACCTAGGACTAAAATATCACCATTAGTTTCACCCTTGCGCACAACAGTTCTGGGCTCAAGTTCATTTGTCCCTAGAGCAAGCAGACTTCTAAACTGTTATGGTAAAAACATACATATCCATGCTACAAGTCTGAATACGTTTCGCAAACATAGTCGATTTATAATTAAGTAATTGTTGTGCTGTTATTGTTTCCTTTTTTCTCTTTCATTTTCTCATTTATTGTGAACACTTTAAGTCACTTATAAATATTGGATGTTACTACATTTAATAGTTTGTGCATGTGGTGTTTACCTTAATTAATTGTGCATTTGGCTGTACATGTTATTGTTAAATACTCGTTGATGTATTATTGTTACAATTACTGGTAAACCTAATAAATAAAAAAAAAAAAAAATGACTTTGCCTTGGCATATGGTCTGACACAACTGGTTACATCGCCTACGCGGATTCCAGATGTGGAGGATCATACACCTTCCCTGTTGGACCTTCTGCTGACATCTCATCTGGACGGATATTAGGTTTCCGTCGATGCCCCTCTCGGCTCTTCGAACCATTGTCTGATCCGGAGTGTGGTGCCACTCACGCTCCCATCGCGGTTGCGTTCTGCAGGTTGCCACCGTGTTTGGCATTACAGGTCAGCGGATTGGGACGGAATGCGGTATTTCTTTGCATCCTACCCATAGCGACGGGTTTGCTTCTCGCCGGATGATCCCAGCGCTGTTGCTGACTCTGTCACTGATGTGGTGCTACAGGGAATGGAACTATTTATTCCATCATCTGTGGTACCCATCGGAGGCAGATCTCAGCCTTGGTTTGGTCGCTCCTGTAAGACTGCATTACGCAGCAAGCAGGAGTGTTATCAAGCCTGGGCTGCGGCTTCGGCGACTTGGCATGTAAACACCAGCATACTTAAAAAGAAGTATAACTTCGCCTTCAGGTCCTTCAAAAGAGTTTTTGCCAAGGTAAAGTCAGAGCAAATAGGCAGAATTGGCGAGAAACTAGTTCGCCTTCCTTCGGGAACCCATGCATTTTGGTCTCTCGCTAAGGCTGTCCAAGGGAATTTCTGTAAGCCATCACTACCATCTCTGCACAGGAAGGACGACTCACTGGCCCACGCCGCTAAAGAGAAAGCCGACCTTTTAGGCTCCCTTTTTGCGTCCAACTCGACTGTTGATGACGGTGGGAACACACCGCTGACCATCCCGCGGTGTGAGTGCTCCATGCCGGATGTGCCGTTCTCACAGCGCTCGGTTCGCAGAGCACTCCTCTCCCTGGACATCCATAAGTCGAGTGGACCTGACGGAATCCCCCCAATTGTGCTGAGGACGTGTGCTCCGGAGTTAGCACCGGTTCTAACACGTCTTTTCCGGTACTCCTACTCACTAGGCGTAGTCCCGAAATCATGGAAGACAGCTTTTGTCCACCCGATCCCTAAAAAAGGCGACCGCTCGAACCCGTCTAACTACAGGCCTATCGCCATCACCCCCTTGTTCTCCAAAATAATGGAATCCCTTATAAACTGCTACCCCATGCGGGACCTTGAAGATCACCAGCTGGTTAGTGACCGCCAATACGGTTTTGGTCGGGGTCGATCAGCTGGTGATCTCCTGGTCTACTGGACTCATAGATGGGCAGAGGCAGTAGAGTCCAAGGGGGAGGCATTGCCCGTTAGTTTGGACATTGCGAAGGCCTTCGATCGGGTTTGGCACAAAGCGCTCCTTTCGAAGCTCCCTTCCTATGGGCTTTCCGAGAAATTGTACAATTGGATCACCAGCTTTCTTGCAGATCGGAGCATCAAGGTCGTTGTAGACGGTGCATGCTCCGACTACAAGCCTATTAACGTTGGTGTTCCACAAGACTGCGTGCTATCACCAACGCTGTTTCTTCTGCATATCAATGATATGTTGCAAACCGGTAGCATTCATTGCTATGCAGATAACAGCACTGGTGATGCTCTGTACACCGGCCGTGCCAATATTTCTCGGGAAAACGTCGTCGAGTACCAGAACAAACTTGTGTCTGAAGTCGAGTCTTTGCTGGACAAAGTCTCGGATTGGGGGCGACTAAATCTAGTCCAGTTTAATCCTCAAAAGACACAACTTTGCGCGTTTACCGCTAAAAAGAACCCCTTTGTCGTATCTTCTCAGTTTCAAGGTACTCCACTTGTTGCCTCAGCCAGTATCGGAATCCTCGGCGTCGACATATCGAGTGACGTGCAGTTTCGTGGTCACTTGGAAGAGAAGGCCAAATTGGCCTCTAAAAAGTTTGGCGTGCTCAGCAGAGCGGGACAGTATTTCATGCCGGTACAACGCCTGCAACTTTACAAGGCGCAGGTTCGGCCCCACATGGAATACTGTTCCAATCTCTGGGCTGGGGCTCCCCTGTGCCAGCTCCTTCCACTTGACCGCATCCAGCGCAGAGCGGCTCGAATCGTCGACGACCGAGTCCTTTCCGATCGGCTCGACTCATTGGCGCTGCGAAGAGATGTTGCATCTCTTTGCATTTTCTTTCGCATTTACCACGGGGAGTGCTCTAAGGAATTGATCGGATTAATCCCAGCCGCCAAATTTCACGAATGCACATCGCGGCAGAACTCCCGATACCATCCACACCATCTGGAAGATTGGCGGTCCGCCACTGCGCGATTCAGAAGATGTTTTCTTCCTCGCACAACTTGCTTGTGGAATAGTTTACCACCAATGATTTTCCCGGACCGATACGACTTAGGGACCTTCAAGAGAAGAGCCTACTTCTTTTTAAAATGCCGGCAACGCATCTGCAATTCCCCTGTTGTTGTGGTTGGTTGTTCATGGGCGGCGGTAGTCACTTACCATCAGGTTAGCCGCATGCTCGTTTGCCCCCTCTCCTATAAAAAAAAAGATACGCGCGATCCTGATTCGGCTACTACCGCGCTTGCATGGGTTAACAAAAACCTACATAGCTACTTAACTATAATAGCTAGAATAAACAAAAAGACTACGAAAAATTGATAGAAGAATATAAATTAAACCTATGTATGTTTTAAGATATAAAAAAATAATTTAAGATATTAAAAGCAGGTGTGAACATTGAATTCGGGGAAAAATAAACGTATAAATTTAATTAATTTACATCACAACGAAAAAATATTGTATTTTTTACAAATAATTCAATGTTACAAATAACTAGACATATTTACCTTTCTTATGATGCATAGGTTTTTATGTTTAATTAAGACTAAGTAGTTAAATAAATCGAAACAAAACACCTACTTCTCGTAATTTTACCGCGGGTTCTCAAGCGCTTTCGACTCGCTCGCGAAGGTAATATATAAGCAAGATGGCCGCCTATCTAAGGTCTCAAGCACACTTTGTAATTTAAGCAACTTAAAAAAGGTAGCTATGAGTTTTTTTAGTCGTGTTTTAAATTTAACACCAGTAATAAAATCAAGTTTATTGACATAATATTTTTTTTTCACAAAACCATAATCCACTTTTTAAACAAATTGTGCCAAGCGAAAACCATATACCGAACAATGAATGATTTTTATTAAAAAAGAGAATTAAATTATTGTCAATATATAACAAGGAAAATCAAGTGAGCTGAAATCGTAGAACACATCCTCCGTATAAGTAAAGTGAAGTTAAATAAAAAAGAGAGTAAAAGTCGACAATTGTAAACAAAAATAACATTATTATAACATATGAACAAAAACTATGAGATAAGAGCATGATGAAACACCAAGCGAAAAAAAAACTCATAACCCAAACCTTTAGTTTAGAATCATTGTGGTTACGTCCATGGATACCAAACTATCCACAACAAAATACCTGAGGAACACAATAACATTTTTAAGGAATCTTTAGTGAATACAGTTTACTGTTTTTGAGGTGCATTATTATATTTATTACGAACTATCACTCGTTGCTTAAATATAATTTTACTGAAAAATAAAGTAAACAAAATTAAAATTTGGCCGACGACTTTACAATGGCCATTTTTTTTAAACAGTTATACTTTGAATTTAAAATATGAATCGATTTTACACTTAGAACTGTGATATGTATACGTAATTATAAAGCCCAAATCATCTAGTTTACTATGATGTATAATAATCTAAGAAATATTAAATAAAACTAAAATACGACATAATCGCTGACACTACGAAAACACTTGTTCACAAAACATCTATAGTTCGGCCGTTCAGAGAATGCGTTCCTGACACCTATCAGTTAGTCACGACTAGTGATGGGCACAACATAACACTGAGTTCGTTACCGTTCCTCCAAAATGAACCTCCGCGTTATTTTTAAGATTATTTTCGTTTTAAATTGGCGGAATCATTTAAAATTTATATTTTAGTAATTTAAGTGCAAACCAATAAAAGGTAATATTAATATAATAAAATTGTTTTATTTATTCTTTGTTACAAAGTTACAATCTGTATTTCTATGCAATAAAGTACATTGAATTGAATGTGCGTACAGAATATTAATCAGACTCCGATTCGCTTGAGGAGGTGGTGTCTTCATCATCATCTTTTTTTTTTTTTTTTATAGGAGAGGGGGCAAACGAGCATGCGGCTCACCTGATGGTAAGTGACTACCGCCGCCCATGAACATCTGCAACACCAGGGAGGGAATTGCAGATGCGTTGCCGGCCTTTTAAAAAGGAGTACGCTCTTTTCTTGAAGGTCCCTAAGTCGTATCGGTCCGGAAAAATCGCTGATGGTAATTGATTCCACAAGGAGGTCGTGCGAGGAAGAAAACATCTTCTAAATCGCACAGTGGTGGACCGCCAATCATCCAGATGGTGTGGATGGTATCGGGAGTTCTGCCGCGATGTGCGTTCGTGAAATTTGGCGGCTGGGATTAATCCGAACAATTCCTCAGAGCACTCCCCATGGTAGATGCGAAAGAAAATGCAAAGAGATGCAACATCTCTTCGCAACGCCAATGAGTCGAGCCGATCGGAAAGGACTCGGTCGTCGACGATTCGAGCCGCTCTGCGCTGGATGCGGTCAAGTGGAAGGAGCTGGCACTGGGGAGCCCCTGCCCAGAGATGGGAACAGTATTCCATGTGAGGCCGAACCTGCGCCTTGTAAAGTTGCAGGCGGTGTGCCGGCATGAAATACTGTCCCGCTCTGCTGAGCACGCCAAGCTTTTTAGAGGCCAATTTGGCCTTCTCTTCCAAGTGACCACGAAACTGCACGTCACTCGATATGTCGACGCCGAGGATTCCGATACTGGCTGCGGCAACCAGGGGAGTGCCTTGAAACTGAGGAGATACGACAAAGGGGTTCTTTTTAGCGGTAAACGCGCAAACTTGTGTCTTCTGAGGATTAAACTGGACTAGATTTAGTCGCCCCCAGTTCGAGACTTTGTCCAGCAAAGACTCGACTTCAGACACCAGTTTGTTCCGGTACTCGGAGACGTTTTCCCGAGAAATATTAGCACGGCCGGTGTATAAAGCATCACCAGTGCTGTCATCCGCATAGCAATGAATGTTACCAGTTAGCAACATATCATTGATATGCAGAAGAAACAGCGTTGGTGATAGCACACAGCCTTGTGGAACACCAGCGTTAATAGGCTTGTAGTCAGAACATGCACCGTCTACAACGACCTTGATGCTCCGATCTGCAAGGAAGCTGGTGATCCAATTGCACAATTTCTCGGGAAGCCCATAGGAAGGGAGCTTCGAAAGAAGCGCTTTGTGCCAAACCCGATCGAAGGCCTTCGCAATGTCCAGACTAACGGCCAACGCCTCCCCCTTGGACACTACTGCCTCCGCCCATCTATGGGTCAGGTAGACCAGAAGATCACCAGCTGATCGACCCCGACGAAAACCGTATTGGCGGTCACTAATCAGCTGGTGATCCTCAAGGTACCGGATGAGCTGGCAGTTGATAATGGATTCCATTATTTTGGAGAACAAGGAGGTGATCGCGATAGGCCTATAGTTGGACGGGTCTGAGCGGTCGCCTTTTTTAGGGATCGGGTGGACAAAAGCTGTCTTCCATGAATTCGGGACTACGCCTTGGGAGTAGGAGTACCGGAAAAGACGCGTTAGGACCGGTGCCAACTCCGGAGCACACGTCCTCAGCACAATTGGGGGGATTCCGTCAGGCCCACTCGACTTCTGGATGTCCAGGGAGAGAAGTGCTTTGCGAACCGAGCGCTGTGAGAACAGCACATCCGGCATGGAGCACTCACACCGCGGGATGGTCGGCGGTGTTTTCCCCCCGTCATCAAGAGTCGAGTTGGACGCAAAAAGGGAGCCTAAAAGGTCGGCTTTGTCCTTTGCGTCATGGGCCAGTGAGTCGTCCTCCCTGTGCAGAGATGGTAGTGATGGCTTACAGAAATTCCCTTGGACAGCCTTGGCGAGAGACCAGAATGCACGGGTTCCCGAAGGAAGGCGAACTAGTTTCTCGCCAATTCTGCCTATGTGCTCTGACTTTGCCTTGGCAATAACTCTTTTGAAGGACCTGGAGGCGAAGTTATGCTTCTTTTTAAGTATGCTGGTGTTTACATCCCGAGTCGCCGAAGCTGCAGCCCAGGCTTGATAACACTCCTGCTTACTGCGTAATGCAATCTTACAGGAGCGACCAAACCAAGGCTGAGATCTGCCTCCGATGGGTACCACAGATGATGGAATAAATAGTTCCATTCCCTGTAGCACCACATCAGTGACAGAGTTAGCAACAGCGCTGGGATCATCCGGCGAGAAGCAAACCCGCCCCCATGGGTAGGATGCAAAGAAAGACCGCATTCCGTCCCAATCCGCCGACCTGTAATGCCAAACACGGCGGCAACCTGCAGAACGCAACCGCGAAGGGAGCGTGAGTGGCACCATACTCCGGATCAGACAGTGGTCCGAAGAGCCGAGAGGGGCATCGCCGACATCTTCGCCTACATGTATAATTATATTATTATCAATAACAGAATCAATCCTGATATCTCGGTCAAAATGTTCCACAATAAGGTTTTTAGTCTTCTCAACAACCTTTGCCCAGTCATCTCTTGTGACTTCCCCGCAGGCTTCTTTTAATAGGGTCATCATCTTTTTCGTGCTGAATGGCGGGGAAGTATTGTGGCGGGCGGCGTAACCTTTTATTTGAGCCCAGATTAGCTCAATCGCATTATATTGGCAATGATGCGGTGGAATTCTTAGAACGCGATGACCGTACTCCAGAGTCAGTTCATCGATTTCGTATCGCACATTTGCCGCTTTATTTTCTTTACCTAATTTAATTAGCTCTGGTTTTAGCATCTGCATATTTGCGTCAATGCCTTTTGCTTGTAACCAAGCCACCATTTCTTTTTTTTATTAGCTTGGGTAGGTGGTTTCTGTATTTGAACAGAGTGATAGGAGACATTATCCATGAATATTACAGAAGGCTCTGGTAGGCTGGGCAAAAGCACGTTCTGGAACCACTCTTTAAATGTAGTGGCATTCATTTCCTCGTGGTAGTCATTTGTGGTTTTTGATTGAAATGCCAGTAACGCGTTCTCCACAAAGCCGTATTTTGCAGAACCTGCGTGGCATATTATCAGACGGGCCCCCTTACCCATTGGTACTTTCGACGTCGACGCTTGTGTATCATCCGTCCAAGAACGGGAAACCTTGTGATTGGCGTTTAGCCATGTCTCGTCAATGAACACGACATTATCCCAGTTATCAATATTTTTTGCTTCTCTCAAAAAAACTTATCCGTTTTAAAATTATGTCGTATCGTTCTAATAAAATTTTTCTTTTGTCTGTTTTTTTATACCAAAAACCAATATCTTTTAAGATTTTGGTTAAAGCAGTTTTACCCCCGCTAAACAGTCCAGCTTCTCTTAACGATGCCAAAAGCTTCTTCCTGTTGAGATATTCATTTCTGGAATAGTAACCATATATATGATTTCTGATTGCATCGGCGTCAAAGGTGTCAATATCTGTCACGAGTTTAGTTCTACGTTTCTTCTTCGGAGTACGTAAAATATTATCTTCCGTGCCACTAGAGCCGAACTTTTCTTTATTAATATTTGTTATCGTTCGTTTGCTAACTCCAAGCGCCTGAGAGACGCGTTCTTGTACTTGTTCGACAGGTAACAGGAGTCCGCCATTTTGCCGCTCCCGCTCAAAGTAATCCTGCAGCTTGATAATTAACTTACGGGCTCCACTTTTCAATGTTTGTCCACGTTTAGGCATTATTATGCACCAAAAGTAAAAAGAACGCAATACGAAACACAATCAAAGACCGATTTAGCGCCGATGTCAGTTTGAAAAGTAGAAACAGTCCATTAAACGAAGACCGGGTAATCAAATAAAAACAGATCGAAAACACTTGAAGAACGTGGTCTATGCGCACGAAACGACAACAGACGACTGTTTTAGCGTCACAAAATGGCGGCCCATAACGCCATTTGGGGTTACCATTTTCAACCTAAATATAAAAATGCTACTTTCTTTCGCGCGTTCGGTTTGGTCGTAGTTTATATTTTTATATTTAATAAAAGTTATCTTATAGTCCATTATTTTCAAACTCTTAAAAAGAAAAACAAAACGATTTTATAAAGTATAACTGTATAAGAACAGATTACGATACTGTTATTGCCTGTTATTGTTAGCACAGCACTACAAATATAAAGCGTTGACATAACCTTGTAATAGCGCAGTATAGATTTAGAAAAATATTGTTTACCAAGTTATTTGACACTCAGTTTGGCACAAAATTATATCATTCATTGATTATTGATATAATAATGTTGTTTTAATGCTCATCAATTGTTAAAACGGTAAACAACCAGCAAAAATATTTTTATCGTAACTGCAACGCCATTACAAAGTTACGTCGTCAGTTCAATCGCGACGTGCCAGGAACGCATTCTCTGAACGGCCGTACTTTAGTGTAGAGTAGACTGAAGTTAGATAATTATTTGTTCATTCGTCAAGGCTTGTTACACTGCCATCTCGTATTTAGTACGTAAAATAGTTCGTCAGCTATCGACTCTCATGTACAAAACTCTCACAAATAACCGCAGCTGTCCATAGATGTCAGTTTTATCAAACTTGACGCTATGGATACTATAGTATCCAGGACGTACAACGTTATTTTTATTTTGGATACCGTAGTATTCATGGACGTTTGAGTGGTTATAACAAAAACACAAATTTTAGAATTTTTCTATGCCTTTTTGTTCCGGCTTATCTCTGAAATAGCTGGACCGATTTTGACGGGGCTTTCACTGGCAGATAGCCGAAAATATAAAGAGTAACTTGGGATACTTTTATTTTAGAACGATAATTAGGGTCCCGCGCAAAAATACCGTGTGAAATCCAAGCGAAAGAAATTACACGTGCAGCTATTTCCATATAATTTTCTATCTCATTCTCTCTTAGGCTAAATCCTATAGATGTATATGTTTGTCTCATTTTATTTTCGATTTTTCGTTTCGTCGAGTTTCAAATCACAACGATTCCAAAGAAGTTTTCACTTCAATAAAGTAAACTAACAAACCTTTTAAGGGCGGCTGTTAATTAAGAGTTAGTAATCAGTAAAAGCACCCATGACATAACGCATCTGCATCGGTTGGGCATACTTAATATGAGGTTGTCAATATCCTGTTGAGGAATATTGTCCCAGGTCCTACTGTGATGCATAAAAAGTTGTTCTTCTGTTACCAGATTTTCAGGAAAATCTCTCGGAGCTCTTCGTTGGAGCATATCCCTAGCTAGCTCAATGTGATTTAAATCTGAGGATTGCGCTGGCCATTCTACGGCCGTGACATCATGTTCGTGCAGCCAGCCTGTTGCCTATATGAACAGGTATTGTCGTGCATAAGCAGGAAATTTTGACCCTATTGTGTTCGATGGGGCAAGACTATATATAGTTGTAATAGGTTCTACCACCTCATTACGGTATTTTTCAGCCGTCACAGTGCCCTGTAGGCTATATATAATTGTACCACCTTGGCATGGATGAACTTCTTAAAGGTGTTGAAGCAAGCTTGTACGACCAGGAACTCTTCAAACACGTACTCTCCTCGAATCAGGATGAAAACGAAATCGGAATTCATCGATGAAAAGTTAAAACAACCATTGATGAGGTTCCCAGTTTATATGATCTCTAGCAATTGGAATATTCGTCCACTATTTCCTTTTCTTAGAGCTGGAACACGAAGTGATCTACGAGCATAAAGGTTGGCTTCGTGCAGTCTCCTCGTCACAGTTTGGTCACTAACTAAGCACCTGGTGTTCATACTGTAGCCTTTGGACCAATTGCATCGCCGTAAACTTTGGTTGCCTTCTTGTAGCAATTTGCAAAAAACAATCTTGTCTGGGTGTTGTAATGAGTCTTGGTCTTGAATGTCTCTCCGCCACCCGTGGCACGATTGCGTAACCACAATCTCGAAATCATATTTTCCCTGGTGCCTATTGCCGCAGCGACGTCACGTTGAAAAGCACCAGCATGCAGCATTCTCACTGCTCCTAACATATCTTCTCCAGTTAAATGTCGATGTCGCATTGCAATAAATTGTCAAATTATCACAATAAACCCAACTTGAATCAAAATGATGTTTAAATAGCGGTTATCTACAAAAAAAAAATACAATTACTCTGAGTACAAAATTCGCTTTTCGCCTCAATTTTCACTGCCAACACATTTTATTTATTGTTTTATTTAAATTTGGAATCAATCTGGAGTAAATGACGAACAATTTGATATTAAAAATATTTAAAGTAGCCAGTACTTTTTTACTTGGTCAATGTTATTAATATTATTGTTATTGCGGTAAATGAAGATGAAGTGAAAAAGAAATAAAATAAAAACAACAATATTTTATTTAATCACTTCAGATTTACAGTTACCCATAAAAATTCTACTATCGCAGATTATTATTTTTCATTCTATTATATTTTCGATCGACAATATTTTTCACAATATTCAAGGGTGTAAGAGCAATACTTATGACTTAGCTTTGTCAGACCATACGGCACAACTGTTAATATGCCCAGTCAAGCAAAGCTACTATCTTAATTACTGGCATATAAGAAGACGCGATTATAATGTATAAAATCTTCACAAATTTAACAATTACTTGAGCTCTCTCACTTTCAACGAGGTTTATAAGGAAAAAAATCCTAATCTTGCTTTTGACCAATTTCATGACTTGTTCACCCTCCTCTTAGAGGTGGGCGATGCAAACCGTATACTGATACGAAATCTATATATTGGTACAATATCTAAAAACCGCTTACTGGTTCGTTTCAAAACTATATATTACAAAATCTGATATTTGCGTACCGCCGCGATGCCTATATCGCTCCGCATCGGTCGGTGGCTAGATTCGCCGATGCGACGGAGCGCGAGCGATATAGATATTATACTGGTTCGTTCGAAAACTATGTATTACAAAATCTGATATTTGCGTACCGCCGCGATGTCTAAATCGTTTCGCTTCGGTCGGTGGCTAGATTCGCCGTGTGCGACAGAGTGCGAGCGATATGGGTATTAGATTAGACATGGCGGAAAATTAAAGTCTTACTAAAATCTTATATTTGTACTATGGAGTGTAGAGTACACTAAATAATAAAAAAAAAAACAATTTCACTAAATCTTAATTAACTTCCCTAGTAATTATTTTATCAAGTTGTTATATAAATCCCTTGTAATATTTTGATGAAAATGTAAACTAAACAAAATAATATTAAACTGGCGCCCTTTTGTTTAAATGATTACCTATCAACCAATATTTGTGCCAATATCGTAACAACAAGTACATAAAATTAACATCAACCACTAATGAATTCAGTCAATAGCGTTACATCTATGTGTTAAAAATCATCATTTCGTACGTTTTAATAAAAATAACACTTCAAAAGATTTAACCGCAAATGATATTTAATATCATAATTGTCAAAAACAAGTTCAGCATAAAATATTGGATATAAGTTTGACTTTAAGTATATATATTTAGCAAATAATTATTACAATCCTTATTTTTAAACATGTGAATGCGTAATAATTCTATGTGTGAATGTTAATGTAATAAATAAATCATAAAATTGCTTTGTTAACCGCCATCTACTCCATTCTATGGGTAAAGTCATTTTATCGAACGAAAATTGATTGACTCTCAAGGTGTAACGTAAAGAAGACCCTAGATGGCATAAATACGACTAGGTTAAACAGTGGTAGAGCCACGCGGCAGCTTTTGCTGTCGCACGGATGGGCCGGCTCGAACCGGGGTGGTACCACGACCTCACAGAATACCAGCGTGAAGTAGAGGTTTACCTCTGCAATTCGCTTGGTGAGTGCAGGTGGCCGGAGGCCCTTTTTACTGGAAATGAGGCATTCCATCTTAGTCCTCACGGGTGACGACGCATCTACATTTTGATTTGTAATAGAGGATAGATGTATATGTCTATGGGCCGCAGCAACCACTTACCATCAGGTGGACTGTGTGCTCGTTTGTCACTCCTATCCTATAAAAAAAAAGGTAAGAAATCGATCGTGAATGATTTTGAATGGACTGGAATTTGAGAATTTTATTCATTATCATTTATTTTATTTATTTAATAAATTTGCAATTTTTTATAACTGTTTATTTTAACAGTTAAATATATATTAACCGTCTTTATTTAAACACTTCCGGCCGAGACAAATACAGGAGCGGTACGGCAATTTCTTCCCAGTCGCGTAACCCAATAGTATATGATTTAGAACCTAATCATTATAACTTTACGAACTATTTTTATGACATCGTTACGTTACAAAGTTATTTCATTGACTTTAATCATAGATGTAAGAATTTAAAGTTTTACTTATGTTGCCTTATAATGATAAATTTCGAATTTGATTGTTTTTTAAAGTCTAAAATCGAGTGCATTTTATAATTTTATTTTATATAAAATTTTCAATTTATTTTTAGTTCAACAGATCTACCAGAATAAATGTAGTGGAAGGAGAAAGTTGCAATTTTTATCCTTTTAAATGCTATTTGTGATGTAAATAAATAATAAAGACACTGTAAATACCTACTATTTTATATTATATATTTTTTGAACTATTTTAATTGAGTATCTAGTGTTGTAAATAAATTACTAGTTCAAAACTTTAAAATAATAAAGTTAAAACTACAACTATAATATTATCTGCATTAGCTCCAAGAAGATAACATAATATAAATTTACTATAATATATCTACAATACTGATTCGCATCGAATAGGTAAGAGTAACTATAAAATCCTCGTATCAGATTTCAACAGCGTATCGGAGTAGAAAATATAAACAAGTGTACGCAGAATATATAGATATTGAAATATATAGTTTTGATATTAGATATTGAAACTCAAAATCTGATTTAGATACGATTCTCAGAAAACGCGATACGACCCAGGCCTACCTCCTCTATCGCCTATACTTTCCTGACATTAAAATTAAAGTCTATTCACGTAAACAAACAAAATGGTTATCTAATGGGATAAAAAAATGTACTAAGCGTAAACGACAGTTATTATGGCAATACAGAAAAAAACGCAGCGTAGAAAATAAAACTATATTAAAAGAGTATTCCCAACGTCTAAACAAAATTATCAAACTTACCCAAAAGTACCAAAATAATTACTGTATTAACACAGCACAAAATAAATCTAAAGCTACCTGGCAAGTGATAAATAAATACAAAAATGGCACAAATGAAGAAGCAATTAGTAAAATTATTGTTGATGGTGATATAATTGAGAATCCGCTAGTTATAGCTAGGGCATTTAATAATTTCTATACCAACAAAATTAATAAAGACCGCCCAAATAGTGATAAACCATATAAGTTAACTTTTAACAATCCCAATTCAATATTTATACCACCCACAACATCATTTGATATAGATAAAGCTATAAAATCTCTTAAAAACACAAACAGTACCGGTTGTGATGAAATTTGTACAAGAGTTTTAAAATACGTATCCGGTGCAACTGCTCCGGTACTTAGTTATATTTTAAATTTATGTATTTGTAATGGTATATTTCCAGAAAGACTAAAGTCTACAATTGTCAAACCACTGTTCAAAAAAAATTATCGGGAGAATATGTCTGACTATAGGCCTATTGCGCTTATAACTGTGCTCTCAAAAGTATTTGAGAAAATAATTTATAACTCTTTATATAACTACCTTGAAACGTACAATATTCTTAGAGAAGAACAAATAGGATTTAGAAAAAATAAGACTATAAATATGGCTCTATACAATTTTTTTAATACCGTTATGTCTAGCCTAAACAATAAAATACCTGTATGTGCACTTTACATGGATCTTACTAAAGCATTTGATTATGTTGATCATAAAATATTACTCAAAAAGCTTGAAGCCTACGGCATTCGAGGTAATGCACTAGATCTACTAAAATCATATTTAGTTAACAGAAAACAAAGTACACACATTACAAAAATTTGTCTAAAATCAAGAAAAGAAATAACCTATGTTTCTGAATACAGAGTCGTACAAACTGGAGTACCGCAAGGAAGTGTTTTAGGACCATTATTATTTCTTATTTATATCAACGACCTTCCCAACGTCATTAATCACAAAATAGTATTATTTGCTGACGATAGCACAGTTATTTTCACTAGCAAAAACAAAATAGATTTAGAAAGTAACATACACTTTGCTTTAGAGAAAATCATGAATTGGCTAAACATAAATAATTTAAATATAAATTTAGAAAAAACAAAACTTATGACATTCTATCAAAAACGTAATAAAATAAATAATTTAAATATCAATTATCTAGGACAAAAAATCAATACCATAGATAATATAAAATTTTTGGGTATAAATGTAGATTGCAATTTGAACTGGCAGTCTCATGTGAGCAGTGTGTGTATGAAATTAAATCGTTTTTCGTATGCGTTATATATGCTTGGAAAAGTTGTAGACACATCCGCCGTAATGGCATCATATCATGCTTATGTTATGTCTACACTTAGATATGGTATTATGTTCTGGGGTAATTGTACGGACAAAGAAACAGTATTTAAAGTTCAAAAGAGATGCTTACGAGCCATTTGTAAAATTAACCAAAGTGAGAGTTGTAAGCCATACTTCATTAATTTAAAATTATTAACAATGCCATGTCTATATATATATATATATATATATATATATATATATGAGGTAGTCTTATTTGTACGTCAAAACTTAAGTTTTTACAAAAAACTAAATGTCCAGCGTCATAAAGATAAATTGAGCCATCCCAATAGTAAGACTGTTTTGTTTCAAAAAAGCGTATTCTGTATGGGTCCTCGTCTGTATAACCATTTACCTAAATATATAAGAGATTCTAAGAGCTTTCACATTTTTAAGAAACAACTAAACACATTTTTAACCAATAAAGCGTATTATAATATTGACGATTATCTATATGACAATTTTTAAATTTTAACTATCAAATTTATTGAACGAAACGTTATCTATGTTATTAATTTTGAGACAATAATTTATACCTACTCGTTTTGACATTATTACTTTGACATTACAATTTTAATTATTACATGTATTTTATCATTATTTTGTGAATTATTATTATGTTAGTAGTGCAAATATACAAATAGGGTTATATTATGTTAATGTAATTATCGGCATTTTCCATTTAATTTTAATTATAAATAAAATCTAATATTTAAGTAGTTTGCACACCGAAAGGTAGAATATGGCTGTATTTTGTTAAATTATTAAGACCTATTGTAACCCATATATCGCAAATGAATAAAATGAATTTGAATTTGAATTTTTTCCAAAGGTCATCCGCAGAATCAAAAGATACAGTATCAGAAAGCGGACACGGCAGCAAACGCGGCATACTAGCAAAAGTACCTAAGCCGCGTCTACCTCGGAGTGCGAGCTCTAGTTCTTCGCTAGATGAGAAGGCACTAAATGGCGCCGAAAAGGAAGAGTTGGATCATCTCGAGGTGCTGGTAATAAAGCTGGCTAACATCGAGGAGAATGATTATGTTGGTTAGTTGGTCTAGTTTTAGTATTATGTTTAATCTGTACATAGTCCCGGTGTGCTTAGTAGCGGTGAGATTATTTTGCAACTGTTTGAAACGAAAAATATTCACATATTAAACATTTATAATAAACGTTTTAGTCTGTGCTACTTAGCACGAAATATCAAAAACAAAAGGAAGTAGCAAAGAACCATAAATAACCCCTGCCGCCAAACTTAGACATTAGTAAGGAAAGGTGTACCGACGGTTGTGAAACATGTGAATAATATTAAAAAGTTATAAGCAACTGCTTCATGTTACGTCGCTATCAGCGCGACACGAACTATAGGGTACGAAGGCGAGTCAAAAAGTTCGCAGAATAGAGAGGTTAGAGAGGGGAGGGTGGTCAGTTAAAAACTGTCACTACTTTGTGACTAAATACTATAAATACCAAGTTTCAGCCAGATCGGTTCATTAATCTTTGAAATGTCACAGGATAAACAAGTCAATCAGGAATTGAATACTAACTGTGCAGAAAATCGATGTTTGTGCCTTTTTTTTGTAGAATAAGGGTGACAAACGAGCACACAGTCCACCTGATGGTAAGTGGTCCCTGTGGCCCATAGACATCTACATCTATCTTTGTTTGCGAATTAAAATGCAGATACGTTGTCAGCCGTGAAGACTAAGATAGAATGCCTCTTTTTCAGTAAAACGGGTCTCCGGTTCACTCACCTTACGAAACACAGCAGCATGAAGCTGCTATTTTACGTTGGTATTCTGTGAGAGCGTGGTTCTTCCCCGGTCGAGCCGACCCATTCGTGCTACAAATATACTGTTAATATAGCTTCAGCATGGCTCTACCACGTTCTAAATTATGCCGTGATTAAGTTACTCCTTAAGCAAGAAAAAACGTCACATGTCATTATGGAGGGAGATGTCATCTGTTTACGGGGACTCTTGTCCTGGAAAAACGATGATTTATAAGCGGCATGGCCTTTACAAGCAAGGCAGAGACTCAATCGAAGTCGATCAGCGCTCAGGTCGATCGATTGAGTAACTTCCACAGACTTGCCGAAAAAGTTGTTCTTGAAGATGCCCGCCGGAAGAAAAAACAGATCGCAGAAATGACTAGAGTATCATCTTCGACCGTTTTTAATATTCTCTATGACCATCTTGGTATGTCTAAAGTTAGTGGGGACGGGAGCCAAGAACGCTCACACCGCTTCAGAAACAGCAGCGCGTCGAATATTCGCGCGAGTTTTTGGACCTGTGTAGTGAGAATAGGGACGAAATTATGAAGGTAATTGTGATTGGGGACGAAATTTGGGTATATCACTATGAACCTGAGTAAAAGTAGATGTCCGTGCAGTGGCATAAAAAAGGCGCAGAACCGCCTAAGAAATTCAAGGTGTCACAATCGGCCGGAGAGATTATGGCTTCAGTGTTTTTGTTTTCAGTGGGAATTTTATTAATTGATTATAAATAAAAAGGTGACAGTGGCACGAGATTTCGTCACCAAAATGGCCTGGCCGCCATTTTGGTGACGTCATTAGCAATTTGCGGGGCTTATTATAATAATAAATAAACGCAGAATCGGCATGGCTTAAAATTTTCTTTACATAGTGAATTGTGTGTGTGCAGGGCTGGTGCCGGAGTCGAAAGTGCTGGAGAGCTTCTACGTGGGCTCGGAGGCCGGCGACGCGGAAGAGACGGCCGCGGCGCTCGCAGCGCCTGGGCCCGGCGCGCCCGTGCAGAAGCGCACCAGGTGTGTACCGCTGCACTAATGCTGCATTACTGCCGCACTACGGTTGTACTACTGCTGCACTAATCCTGCATTACTGCTGCACTGCAGCTACACTGCCGCACCAATGTTGCTGTACACGGATATAGTGCCGCAGCATTGCTCTGAGCAGTTGCAGATCTTCACACCTGCTCGTTTCATCAATATACTACCTGCTCTATTGCAACACTAATGCTGCACTCTTGCACCACTGTACTTTTGCAGCACTGTTCTGTTGTTCTGTTGTGTTGTCTACTATTCTATTCCAGAATTCTCCTGCTGCTATTCTTAAGAACTACATTGCTACTGTACTCTAACACTAAAGTGTACAGAGTTGAAATATACAAATGTTAAATTAATATTAAGATAACAGTTTGTTTGATAGCCTAAAGATCCAAACAAATTGCGGATCCTGGGTACGAATCTCAACTGGATATATCATTTGAAAAAAACAATAATTTTGGGTTTCGTGACTGGTCATATTGAGATTGATCTTGGACCTTGCATCCCAGCCTACGTCACTGATCTTATCGCACAGTTGCTGGTTGGCGATAGTATTCAAAACTTAAAACAATCGGACATTAGAACCTCGTCGTCATATTTTACTGTTACGCATCAGTCGAAAGCTAAACACTGCATTAAAAAATTATTCAAATCACTGAGTAATGGGACTCTGATTTTGTCTGCGGGCCCGTCCACGTAGATAACACCCTCTTATCTATTTCTGTCGTAAAAAAGCAGCGCATACATTGCTGTGTTGCGATTTAAATTGTGTAGAGAGCCAGTATAACGCGGTCCTCAGGAATGACAACGTTACTGCATTTTCATCCCTAATTTAGATGAGTATCTATGACCCACACTACGCTTACCACTGGGTAGACTATGTAATTTTTTGTCACCCTTACTTTTATTTAAAAAAAATTACCAAACTGAGACATTTTTCATGTTTATCGTAAAGTAAGAAACAAATAATATAGTTGTAGTAACAAGGATATAGTAGCAGTTATAAGCGAATATTAGTATTATTTTTTACTATTTTAATTTTTACAGCAGTAAAGGACACCTAATCTAATCAGTTCCTGACAGATTTCGCATGCTAATAAAAGCCATGCATTTTTAGTGAGAGGTTTGAAATTATAAATATTTTGTTTTACCAGATTCTCCGTGTCGCACGACGAAGTGTCTCTGGGCAACACGTCTGACAACTTGGAGGCAGTGTCTGAAGCGGCTTCGAATCACAGCGTCACCTCCAGTCTCGAGCTCGAGACAGAAGACCAAAACGATAACCTTTCTGACATGGTAACGAAAATTTATGGATTTTTTTTTAATATATAATATACACATGGTATTTGTGTCACATATGCATCTTTAGTGCATTTACTTGTATAGTGATGCGCAAGAGAATGTACGGAAGACTGTAAGGATGGGCCGGCTTGAACCGGGGTTGGTACCACGACCTCACAGAATACCAGCGTGAAGTAGAGGTTTACCTCTGCGTTTCGCTTGGTGAGTGCAGGTGGCCGGAGGCCCTTTTTACTGGAAATGAGGCGTTTCATTTTAGTCCTCACGGGTGACAACGCATCTACATTTTGATTTGTAATAGAGGATAGATGTAGATGTCTCTGGGCCGCAGCAACCACTTACCATCAGGTGGACTGTGTGCTCGTTTGTCACCCTTATCCTATAAAAAAAAGGTTCGTAGTGATTCGAAATATACAGACACAGACTTAAAGCTAAACTTTTATTACGAAGAAATTGACGTCAGACTTTTAAGCAAAAAATATATATGTCGGAGATTTCAATAGAGGACCGCAATTTTGATTTCGGAAATACATCAGGATAGCATTATTTATAAAAAATAATAAGTGTGAGAGCGGATGTTCCACTTGCTCTCTTGTTTACGCAAATAATCATTATCAGTAATAAGACAACGTAACGCACCATACATTCAGTATAGTGATATTACAATTCGACCACACCGAAACACGTCTCCGCCACAATCACACACCAGTGTAAGTAAGGTGAGGTACGTAATTACATGATAACACCAAATTGTGTAAGCCAACAGCAACACTACTTATCTCAATGTAACACAGGGCAGCCTCTCAGCAACACCATTCCTCATTGCCTGCACTAGAACAATTACAACAACGAACAGAACCACGACACTTTCTTAGCTCTAGTAGAATGACCACACTCGTTGAATGACTTAAGCGGAATCTCTGGCCCACGGTACCTACAGTGAATTTTATACTGCACAAACAAGTGGGAGTTTCTCGATATACCTCGATCCAACCTATATTTTATAGACGCTCCGACATATATATATATTTCAATAAAACCATCGTCCGTAGCGTGAGAGTGGTTATATTTCACTGCTAGATTGATTCAAATTAAAAAAAAAAGATTGCCTGAATCCTGAAAAGCTAGAAATGTTATATTTAATTTAAAAAAATCCTTAAATTTAGCCACCACGTTGTCACGGGATTTGCCGATATGTGACCCCCCCCCCCCCCCTTGCAATGTCCACTTGTTCTGTTCACGTGTAATCGCTTACAAACTTATGGATGCGTGCAGGTGTCGGCGAACGTGAGCGGGCGCGGCAGCCCCAACATCTCGGGCCGCGAGACGCCCTCCTCGCAGGTCACCGACGGCGACGCGCCCGGAGACCTCCCGCCTAGACGGTACAAGCTTTTTATTGCACCATCTTTTCAACGTTCTTTTTAAGGGTTTGCATAATGAGATAGAGATATAAATAGATAGAGAGAGAGAGACAAAGAATGAGATAGAAAAAGAGAGAGAGATAAATTAATGTAAATTGTTTTGTTAACAGTATAACACAAAATGCGCCCGCCAATCAGATTAGCAGTAACCAGGCGAAGTTGCTGAAGCAGACGCGAAATGATATAGAGGACAAGTTCTGCAAATTCGAAATCAAGGTAAGCAGATAATATATGTATATTATTTCAACAACATCAATAGCAACTTTTATATCGACTCATACTCAGAAAAATAAAAAAGGTGACCATCAAAAAAAGAACAGACTATTACAAACAATGAGTGAACGTGCGTATACGCACGTATAAAATCATATCACGTATAAAAGTGAGTATACGCCTTTGACATAATATCGGGAATAAGTTAGTTTTCTTTTTTGTAAATATTCGTTACACTAAATCCTGGATTTTCTCCTGTATCGTAGAACCGTTTTACATATACAAATGACACATAAACAAAAATACAGACTCGAGACAATTATTCGTAGATCACAAAAATCTAGTTCGTTTATGATTCGAACTTATAGCCGTTAGCACCGCAGCTCAATGATTAGTCACTGTGGAACCGAGCCATGTATTTTTTTAATGATTGCTTATTTTGATCTAATAACTATAGTTTCATAGAAGTCGGGTGTTTGTTCGCAGAAGTTGTTGGAGGGTGACGAGACGATCAGCATAATGTCAGACACGTGGAGCACTGACGTTCTGGCCTCCGACTCTGAGACCATCGGTGACACCTGCGACAACACGCAGCATGCCGCAAACCAAGGTTCGATTCTCGTTAATGCACCGAAGTCTTATTTCCCACTCTGCATGCAACCAGTTTATTTTTTTAATTCTATATCGCCTAATTTGAAAGTAAAAAGTTGAATATAAAAAATATTTTTATATTCACTTCACTTATATTTACTGTCTCGTGTACAAATACCTACTGTATTTGTACCTCATCGTCCATCCCTTAATACAGACCTTTATTGATATATGTTGAATATGCAGAATAATAAAAACTACTTATTGTACAATAGGCGCTAACACGAACAACGCCAACGCTCCAGACGTGTCGGAGACGGCGAGCGAGTCGGCGTGGAGTATGGACGTGCTCGCTTCCGACAGTGATCGTAACACTGAGGTAACATTATATTGATACATAGAAAAACCTTCATTAGCAACAACAAAAATTGGGGTTTTTAAAAACACAGAAATTTATTGTCAATCATTATTGTTTTATAAACTTTTATAAATAACCTATACAGAAATAAAGTAGGAATGTTTTCAAAATAATTTATTATACAGGTTGTCACAAAAGTCGACATCAAGCCGGAATCGGATGATAGGTAAATCATAATAGTTACCAGAAAAATATAAAAAAAATCTTAGTCATGTATTTTTTAAATCACAGTAATTTTTTTTTGGAAAAATGTACAGCCTGTAATGATTTTTTAGATCCTTCAGCTACAAATCTTTACTTTTTATCGATTTTTTTTTGTGTAATCTTGGGTAGTGCTTGTGTAACCTGTTGTTTTTAATTCTTAACTAACTGCTCCAACTTAAAAGAAAATGTCACATTTATCCGAACCAAGTTTTTAACTGTGGTAGAGCCAGGCGGCAGCATTTGCTGTCGCACGGATGGGCCGGCTCGAACCGGGGTGGTACCACGACCTCACAGAATACGAGCGTGAAGTAGAGGTTTACCTCTGCGTTTCGCTTGGTGAGTGCAGGTGGCCGGAGGTCCTTTTTACTGGAAATGAGGCATTCCATCCTAGTCCTCACGGGTGAAAACGCATCTGCATTTTGATCTGTAACAGAGGGAGGATAGATGTAGATGTCTATGGGCCGCAGCAACCACTTACCATCAGGTGGACAGTGTGCTCGTTTTTCATCCTTATCCTATAAAAAAAAAGTATGAAAAATTAATACTTCGCCCAACTTTAATTGACTGTACTGAAAAAAGTGTACTACGCCAGTTTAGCAAGTAACCTTAAAAGTTGACGCGTTTAATAAGGATTCTAAAATGCTATAGCACTTGCTTTATTATTTTTTAGGTTACAGGAAAAAAAACATTTTTTTCATGAATCTCAGTTTTGATAAAATTCTTTTTTAACTACTAAAAAATATTTTAGTGTAACCAAAGCTTGCCATGAGAAAAACTAAGATTCTAGTTTGAGTGAGAGGAAGAATCATTCCATAAAATGTGAGTTAAACAGATAGTGACGCATTCGAGGTCATACTTTTTCTTAAAATTAGGGTAAATTTTCCTTAAGTTTAAAATTATTTGGATGCTGAGATTTTTTTTAGAAAAGGTGTTCAAATTGCTTTCCTTCAGCTGCAATACAAGCTCGACATCTTCTTAAAAAAGACCGGGTTATCAGACGGGCAAATCTTCAGTTGTTGACAAATTCAGCTGCTTCCGCAATTCTTTGCCGAAGCTCAGCTAAATTTTTTCTATTGGCTTTAAATAAACTTTTTCTTTCACTGCTCCCCATTAAAAAATATCTAACGGATTTAGATCCGGGGAACGGGCTGGCCACGAGATCGTACAAGACCGCCCTATCCATCTGCCCGGATATTCTTCATTGAAATATTGTGTTACGAAGCGGGCATAGTGAGCTGTGTGAAGGGTAGCTATCTTGCTGAACTGTAAATACTCAGTGGCACGTCTTCAAGTAAATTAGGTGAATGGTTTTGTAAAAAAACTAAATAAATTTTAGCATTCAAGACCTCTGGCAACTCAAAAGGTCCTATGACTCTTCCGTTTAAAATTCCAGTCCACTTGTTTATTTTAAAACGATATTGAGATCTGTCTCGTCTCATTAAATTCGGATTTTCTACGTGCCACTCGTTTAAATTATGTAGGTTCAAGTATCCGTCTTTTTCAAATGTCGATTCATCCGTCCACATTTTTTTTCCTAAGTATCGCGGGTCTTCGCGGTGTCTTTGTAGCATCGTTTGGCAAAACGCAACCCGACGTTGATAATCTTGAGGTAGCAGGGTTTGTACTCTCTGTACCTGGTACGGGTGTAACTAATTTTTTTGTAAAATTCGGTGAGCTGTACTTTTTGGCACTCCTGTGCAATTCCTGTTCAGGAAGAATTGCTCGTACCGAAGTACTTGCGTATTCTTCCACTGCTTGTAGTGTGTGTTGCTATGTCCTCTTAAGGTAACGAACTTCTTCCTTCACCATGTACTTGATTTGGAAGTCTGCCCTCAGTAAAGAGTAGACGGTGCACATTTGTAAAAACTAGATGATCTGAATAGCAATCAGCATTTTGGTATCTCTCGCGATACAGTCTAGCCGCATCACTAGGATTGCCTCTGCATTCCCCATAAATGAAGTGCATGTTTGCATATTCCTGTATGGTGTACACAGACATGTTGGCACTACACAATCACACTATAGTCCAGGTGAAAGCCAAGGTTGTCGCTAAAAGATCGACATTGTCCAAATCACAAGCAAACAAGTCCTATATGCGAAGCAAAAAGTCGGTAACTATGAAATTACCCGAAAGAATACGGAAAGATGCGTAGTAAACGAAGGAGCGTAACGTACTGATTTACATTGCGTGTGCCAACACTCAAAAAGTGGCGTCACTATCTGTCTCACTCACCCATTAGCATCTGAATCGAAAACGTCACTATGTCTCAGTCACTCATTAGCATCAGAATCGAAAGCATCACTATCTGTCTCACTCACACTTCATGGCATTGATACTTCCTCTCGCTAAAACTGGGATCTTAGTTACGCTCAAGGCAAGCTTTGGTTACACCAAAATCATTTTTAGTAGTTAAAAAGAATTTTACCAAAACTGAGATTCTTGAAGAAAATTTTTTTCCCTGTAATCTAAGAAATAATGTAGCAAGTGATTTTAGAATCCTTATTAAATGCGTCAACTTTTACTTGCTAAACTGACGTAGTACATTTTTTTCAGTACAGTCTGTTAAAGTTGGGCGAAGTATAAATTTTTCATTCTTGGTTCGGATAAATGTGACATTTTCTTCTAAGTTGGAGCAATTAGCTAAGAATTAAAAACAACAGGTTACACAAGCATTACCCAAGATTACACAAAAATAAAATCGAAAAAAGTAAAGATTTGTAGCTAAAGGAGCTAAAAAACCATCACAGTCTGTACATTTTTCAAAAAACAATTAAATGACTAATTTAAATAATACATGACTAAGATTTGTTTTATATTTTTCTGGTAACTATTATGATTTGTCCCTTCACCCGATTCCGGCTTGAAAAAAATCATCTTTTCACAACGTTTTATTAGCTTTATTCATTCTCTATCATGTTAGTACAGCTAAATGAAACAATAATTTCATAAAAAAATCATGAAAATACTGAAACATAAAACCAGCAGTGGAATTACTGAATTGATATCACCTGACTAGAGGTCAATGTACGCGCGAACGCTGAAAAAAAAACGCTGGTCTTGAACCTCGGCACTGAGCGATTTATGAGTGAGTGGTAAGAAGGGGGCGCAACGGGGGAACAATCCGCCAATATTACTGTGGCCTCACGCTATTGGTTCCCGCGGTTTGTTCGCTCCCAAAATACAGTCGCATACACAGCTTACTTTGCGACACGCGACGATGGTTTTAAAAAGGAAGGAAAGAAAAAATATTTATATTTTTTTTTATAGGATAAGGGTGACAAATGAGCACACAGTCCACCTGATGGTAAGTAGTTGCTGCAGCCCATAGACATCTACATCTATCCTCTATTACAATTCAAAATGTAGATGCGTTGTCACCCGTGAGGACTAAGATGGAATGCCTCATTTCCAGTAAAAAGGGCCTCCGGCCACCTACACTCACCAAGCGAAACGCAGAGGTAAACCTCTACTTCACGCTGGTTTTCTGTGAGGTCGTGGTACCACCCCGGTTCGAGCCGGCCCATCCGTGCGACAGCAAAAGCTGCCGCGTGGCTCTACCACTGTTAAAAATCTATTGTTTTATGACTGAACTAGTGAACGAAAAGGTAAATATGAAGGTGAATGGGGAAAATTGTGCAGTAAAGTTAAAAGTGTTGAGGAAGAATACCGAAAAAATTACCATGTGATCGACCTGATGACGGAAGCTCAAGCGAAACATGAAAGTGATGATGAAGTAGCATCCAGTAACACCAACACACCATCAACATCTGGCTTCCATGTCACCCAAGACGACATAATGGACGGCGTGTCACCCTTAGCTTAAGTTTTCTTGTTACAAACTACTTTATATTTTACGATAGAAATTACAAATAATCTTGAAGTAAACATTATCCATTTTTAATTCCAACCTCTTCCAAAGTTCTAAGTAGCTAGTAAAACACCTATTATGATTCTACAATAAAACAATTAATTACTATAATTTATAAAACAATAGCCCAATACCATGTAGTACTTTAGAACGCGACTGTACCCACACTCCTCCCACTGTCGACCTGTATCTAGCTCGGTGCGAAAGAATGCTGCCGTGATAAGAAAAAAGGGCGCATCTAACAATTTTTGAATAAATGAGTTAAATATACCATTCGACTCATGTTAAAAAGGTGCATCTACTAAATATTTTTAATATTCAAAAATATCAATATTTTAGAAAATACCGTATGAATTTTAGACGTAACTGTTGATCACAGATGACATTTTTTTAGTAGAAAAGACTTATACAAATTCAACATAAAAGAAAATACTTATTTAACCAGTTGCTACGTCGTCTTTAACAATATTTGCATCGATTACTTAATTCCTCCAGCGATTCTGCTATAAGGACTATATCGTCGGCAAATCGAAGGTGAGTGATGTACTCGCCATTGTTGTTAATACCGTATCCTTTCCAGTCCAGAAGCTTGAAAACGTCTTCCTATGCAGCAGTGAAGAGTTTCGGGGATATAACGTCACCCTGTCTTACACCTCTCTGCAGTTGGATAGGTTTCGTACTCTGATTGTGTACTCGGATAGCCATCGTAGCTCTACTATACAAACACTTCAGCACTTCGATATACCGACAGTCAACTTGGCACCGTTGAAGGGACTGCAGCACTGCCCAAATTTCGACGGAATCAAAGGCTTTCTCATAGTCCACATACGTTAAGCAAAGTGGCAGATTATACTCCTCTGTCTTCTGTACAATCTGCCGCAGGGTATGCATGTGGTCTATGGTACTAAAGCCTTTTCAGAAACCGGCTTGTTCGGGAGGCTAGAAGTCGTCAAATCTGCGTGCGAGACGATTCGTAATGACTCTCGAAAACAGCACGTAGACCCGGCTCAGAATGGAAATCGGTCTGTAGTTCTTCAAGAGAGCGTTGTCGCCTTTCTTGAAGAACAAGACCACTGCACTTCTGCTCCACATCTCCGGAGTAGTACCACCATGGAGGACGGAATTAAAAAGCTTCTGAAGGACTTCAAGTACCGGTTTTCCACCCGCTTTCAAAAGCTCCGCCGTAATTCCATCCTCGCCCGGGGACTTGCCGTTTTAATGGTGCTGGAGAGCCATTCTAATCTCGCTCAGACTGACATCCGGGATATCTTTAGAATAGTGTCGGATAAGACTCGCTCTTGGATCGTTACTCACACTTGCGTGTGGCTCTAATGATGACGTGTACAGCTCTCAATCTCACGCAAAATCTCAGGTGTCCCGGAGACGATGCTGCCACACTCAGTCTTCAGCTTTGACAGTTGGCTCTTTCTGGCAGACAGAGCTCTGGCAAAGACTTTGGTGCGTAGACTTGTATGACCTTCAGCGAATACCGTTTGGTAATTCTGAGTATAAGGTACGCAACCCTCGCCTACACACCCTCAATCTTTACAACGTTGTTAACGAGAGACTTGTGGACGATAAATCCGACACCTTGGGACAGATAGTCGCCCTCCTGGTGATAGAACAAGTTGCCGGATTCGAGGATTACCGTGTCCTCCCCCTCTCTTCGGACCTCGGATAATCCTATAATATGCCAGCGTAACTTGTCTATCTCTTCTTCCATCTCCAGGATCTTCTCGTCAGTTCTCAGGGTGCGTGCGTTGTATGTTGCCAGGTCGAGTCGTTTTAGGTGGCAACCGATCCTCCACCGGAGATTCTTAGCACCCCTGCCCCGCAGTTACCATGGTCGCCACCGTAGCCAGGAATAGCGGGGCCGCCGGGGACTCGGAACCGTCTCTTTGTTGCTCTCTTCATTGGGGGGTATTTGCCATAGTTGCTACGCTTGGCGAGCGGATTGGGAACCGCAGTTTTTTTATTGTACTTATGCTGTTATCAGGAAGATACTGCTGCCCATCTCCTGCCTGTTTCCCTTTGTCGCCTTTTACGACACTCACGGGAAGATATGGGGTAGTGGATATTCTTAACCGCCACTACACGGCAACAATTTACGTAGTACAAAACCAAGCGGATTGGTCGGTCCTTGTTTATTTCTCCATCTTATTCTAATTACTTTTGGCGCTTTTTTTTAATTTATCCTATGCTACTGCAGCGCCACCCTTATTGGCCACGTTTTTAAGGACACTTTTCATATATAGAGATGGTCCTCCTTCTTTCTACACCATAGTTTTGCTGTCAGTTTTACAACAATCACGGTTGTTATTGACGAATAACCAATCGTGTAATGCGGTGATTGATGGTTGCATGAATTTGATTGACAAATTAATATCTGAATACATATTTATTTTTACGTCAATTAACTATCAGTCACGAATTTTGACTGAACGTGTCATGGAATTTCGTCAATCACGCATCGTTGTTCCTAGCTTTTCTTCAGGAATTATAGCTTTTCGCATACATGTATCTTGTTTTTATAGGTATGGTGATACCAAGACCAGTAACTTATCAAAACAAGCCTTTTCATGCGAAAATAATTTGCAGTCTTTCTCTTCTTTTGAAACCCGTATGTCAATAACTTAGTATGGACATAGAAATCCCTTTTTAAAAGAATGTCTTTTACCCAGCGCCTTCTATTTATACGTTTTTAACGGAAAATTGCTATCAAAATTGCAGCACAGGCCTTTTTTTATGAATTCTTTTCCTCTGAATTTTTGGGTTTGACTGACGATCAGCCAGAATGAGCGTGTAATGTCGAAATTATTCTATCATTCAAACATCAATCATGATTGATCGAACTGTTTGACGCTTGCCTAGGCGTGTAACGGCCGCTTACGAGTTGTGTTGTTGCAGGTGGACACGGACGACTGCGTGTCGGTGGCGGCGCGTTCGGACACGTCGTGGCCGCGCCGCCCTTCCTGCGCCTCGCACCACGATGACCTGCCGTCCACGCACCCACCGCCGCTGCAGCCGCTGCAACCGCTGCAACCGCTGCAACCGCTGCCCGCCAAACACGCCACACAGGTACATATATCGCATACCTACGCACACGTTTATTACTGGCGCACACGCACAACACACGTACACACACATGTACACATATATGCACACATCACGCACACGCACCCACTCACGCACGTATGACAACTCACGCGCGCGCTTGCGCGCACACACTCAAACACAGAATAAACCTCCCTGACGGACCTCCCTGAATATTGGTCGGCTTAGCCGGGGAGGGAACACATCACACTGTATACCAGCGTGAAGTATCAGCGTCATTTTGGCGTCGGCACTCATGAAACATTTCATCGTAGTCTTAAGTGACATCGCATCTGTATTTTGATTCTTAATTGAGGGTGAAATTTGTCAATCTCATAGCGGTAATGCCGAAACAGACCGACTCATCGACCACGTCCAAATAGCTACAGATTCCTTGCTACAAGAGGTCCCATCCGCAGAGATTGTGATCCTTGGCGATTTTAACGCCCACCACGCCGAATGGCTCGGTTCATGTTTAACCGATCATGCAGGGAGATCTGTTTATGACTTTGCCTTGGCATATGGTCTGACACAACTGGTTACTTCGCCTACGCGGATTCCAGATATGGAGGATCATACACCTTCCTTGTTAGACCTTCTGCTGACCTCTCATCCAGACAGATATCAGGTTTCCGTCTATGCCGCTCTCGGCTCTTCGGACCATTGTCTGATCCGGAGTCTGATGCCACTCACGCTCCCCTCGCGGTTGCGTTCTGCAGGTTCCGTCGTGTTTGGCATTACAGGTCGGCGGATTGGGACAGAATGCGGTCTTTCTTTGTATCCTACTGCTGCTTCTCGCTGGATGATCCTGACTCTGACCTGATACTGATGTTGCTGACTCTGTCACTGATGTGGTGCTACAGGGAATGGAACTATTTATTCCATCATCTGTGGTACCCATCGGAGGCAGATTTCAGCCTTGGTTTGGTCGCTCCTGTAAGACTGCATTAGGCAGTAAGCAGGAGTGTTATCAAGCCTGGGCTGCGGCTTCGGCGACTCGGGATGTAAACACCAGCATTTTTAAAAAGAAGTATAACTTCGCCTCCAGGTCCTTCAAAAGAGTTATTGCCAAGGCAAAGTCAGAGCACATAGGCAGAATTGGCGAGAAACTAGTTCGCCTTCCTTCGGGAACCCGTGCATTCTGGTCTCTCGCCAAGGCGGTCCAATGGAATTTCTGTAAGCCATCACTACCATCTCTGCACAGGGAGGACGACTCACTGGCCCAAGCCGCAAAAGACAAAGCCGACCTTATAGGCTCCCTTTTTGCGTCCAACACGACTCTTGATGACGCGGCGAAAATACCGCCGACCATATCGCGGTGTGAGTGCTCCATGCCGGATGTGCGGTTCTCACAGTGCTCGGTTCGCAAAGCACTCCTATCCCTGGACATCCACAAGTTGAGTGGGCCTGACGGAATCCCCCCAATTGTGCTGAGGACGTGCGTTCTGGAGTTGGCACCAGTCCTAACGCGTCTTTTCCGGTACTCCTACTCCCCTACGCGTAGTCCCAAAATCATGGAAGATAGCTTTTGTCCACCCGATTCCTAAAAAAGGCGACCGCTCAGACTCGTCCAACTACAGGCCTATCACCATCACCTCCTTGTTCTCCAAAATAATGGAATCCATTATTAACTGCCAGCTCATGCGGTACCTTGAGGATCACCAGCAGATTAGTGACCGCCAATACGATTTTCGTAGGGGTCGATCAACTGGTGAGCTTCTGGTCTACCTGACTCATAGATGGGAGAGTACTGAGTCCAAGGGGGAGGCAGTAGAGTCCAAGGGGGAGGCGTTGGCTGTTAGTTTGGACATTGCGAAGGCCTTCGATCGGGTTTGACACAAAACGCTTCTTTTGAAGCTCCCTTCCTATGGGCTTTCCGAGAAATTGTACAATTGGGTCACCAGCTTCCTTGCAGATCGGAGCATCAAGGTCGTTGTAGACGGTGCATGCTCCGACTACAAGCCTATTAACGCTGGTGTTCCACAAGGCTGTGTGCTATCACCAACGCTGTTTCTTCTGCATATCAATGATATGTTGCTAACTGTTAACATTCATTGCTATGCGGATGACAGCACTGGTGATGTCTATACACCGGCCGTGCCAATATTTCTCGGGAAAACGTCGCCGAGTACCGGAATAAACTTGTGTCTGAAGTCGAGTCTTTGCTGAACAAAGTCTCAGATTGGGGGCGACTAAATCTAGTCCAGTTTAATCCTCAGAAGACACAAGTTTGCGCGTTTACCGCTAAAAAGAACCCCTTTGTCGTGTCTCCTCAGTTTCAATGCACTCCACTTCTTGCCTCAGCCAGTATCGGGATCCTCGGAGTCGACATATCGAGTGACGTGCAGTTTCGTGGTCACTTGGAAGAGAAGGCCAAATTGGCCTCTAAAAAGCTTGGCGTGCTCAGCAGAGCGGGACAGTATTTCATGCCGGCACACCGCCTGCAACTTTACAAGGATGGAAACAATACTGTTCCCATCTCTGGGCAGGGGCTCCCCAGTGCCAGCTCCTTCCACTTGACCGCATCCAGCGCAGAGCGGCTCGAATCGTCGACGACCGAGTCCTTTCCGATCGGCTCGATTCATTGGCACTGCGAAGAGATGTTGCATCCCTTTGCATTTTCTTTCGCATTTACCACGGGGAGTGCTTTGAGGAATTGTTCGGATTAATCCCAGCCGCCAAATTTCACAAACGCACATCGCGGCAGAACTCCCGATACCATCCACTCCATATGGATGATTGGCGGTCCACCACTGTGCGATTTAGAAGATGTTTTCTTCCTCGCACGACTTCCTTGTGGTGTTCCGATACGACTTAGGGACCTTCAAGAAAAGAGCCTACTCCTTTTTAAAAGGCCGGTAACGCATCTGCAATTCTCCTGGTTCCCCTGGTGTTGCAGTTGTTCATGGGCGGCGGTAGTCACTTACCATCAGGTGAGCCGCATGCTCGTTTGCCCCCTCTCCTATAAAAAAGTCTATATCACAAAATATTTATTGTAAAAAAAACAAGAGAGCTTTGTATTGTTAATAGTTGAGACAAAACAAAGATACAATAATAAAGACACAACCACTACCACCCTCTCTCCCATTGGGTAAATGATAGTGCATGTGACTATGGAAGGGATTATGCTCTTCAATCTAGGTATTATATTGTACATACTATGTTTTTTTTTATTTTTGCATACGAATCAGGCATACCTCAAAACTTGAAAACAAAATTGTACAACCAGTGTATGTTACCAGTATTGACTTATGGATCTGAGACGTGGTCTTTCACTGCTGGCCGTAGGTGAAGGCTCACAGTAGCTCTTCTTTGCGTGATAAACTTAGAAATGAGGATATCCGCAGTAGAACCAGAGTGACCGACATAGGCCAACGGATTAGTAAGCTTATGTGGCAGTGGGCCGGCCATATAGCTCGAAGAACCGACAACCGATGTGGGTAGAAAAGTTCTCGAGTGGCAGCCTCGTACCGGTAAACGGAGTGTGGGGCGACCCCCCCACTAGATGAGTGATAACCTGGTAAGACATGCAAGAAGTCAATGGATGCACGTGGCGCAGGACCGTGCCTTGTGGCATTCTTTGAGGAGGGCCTATGTTCAGCTGTGGACTAGTGAAGGGCTGTAATGATAATGAATGATGATACGAATAAAACCTTCATTTCAAACTACGATATAAGATTATATTTATACTATATTTTGTTTAATCATGATTTCCTAAAATCAATACAGTATAAATAAACATTACTTTTTGTACACAGAATGGCACCAAGAAACCTGATCTCAGCAGCCCTCGACATACATCGCGGTATTTGCCTAACAACCGGTAAAATATATATTTTTAGTAACTTTTTTTAAACAATTATTATAATAGGTTTAAAGATCTTTATTACTCATTAAGACAAATGCATGTCACTTATATGAGTACATAGCTGAAAGTAAATTCCACAGTCGTTCACCAAATTAAATTCACCAAAAATACACACACTTCACCCGCGCAACGCATTCACGATTATTTAAATGAATCATTATAATATTGTCGGTACAAACAATGCATATTTTTACATGAAAAATAATTAATTAATTAATTATATTTTACGTGGTAGAGCCATGCTGCATGCTGTAGGACCACGCTCTCACAGAACACTAGCGTAAAATAGCAACTTAACACTGCTGTTTCGTGTGGTGAGTGTAGAGAACCGTAGACCTTTTTACTGGAAACGGGGCATTCCATCCCAGTCCTTAGGGGTGACAACGCATCTGCATTTTGATTCTTAATCGAGGATGATGGAGGAGATGTAGATGTCTATGGGCCACAGCATCCACTTACCATCAGGTGGACTGTGTGCTCGTTTGTTCAGCCATATTCTGTATAAAAAAAATGCACTATTTATTCACTGTCCCTCAGTATGATATGACGGCAAACAGATACGATCGGACAGATGAGAGTCGGGAGCTTTAAGTGCTTTTCGACGCACGGGGGTGAAAATCTGCTAGTGATAATTTGTTCATAGATAAACTCATTATCTCATTTTTGATTGCCCGACTCCGACAGCAGTCTCTTTAACGACCAGTAGACCAATAAAGTTCGCGTAAGTTTGTTTGTCGGTTCAATTAAAAAAAATTGTAAGCGGATTGTATTACAATCTCACGGCGTGTTCAGGTACTTGAGCGCGACCGCGGCGCTGTCCCGCGGCGGAGAGCTGGACCTCGCGCCGTTGACTGCCAGCGCGCACGCCGTCTTCGTGGAGAACCGCAAGAGCATACTCGTCAACGGTTACCCGGTACGTCGTAAATAATTTACCTAAGGTAACAAAGACTTCTATGTGCACCACTGGACCGGCAATTCACGTGGTAGAGCCATGCTGCAGCTATATTAGTAGTATAGTTGTAGCACGGTCGGCCCGACCGGAGAAGGACCACGCACTCACAGAATACCAGCGTAAAATGCAGCCCAACACTGCTGTGTTTCGTATGGTGAGTTTAGAGAACCGGAGACCCTTTTTACTGGAAAAGAAACATTCCATCTTAGTCCTCACGGGTGACAACGCGTCTGCATTTTGATTCGCAAACGAGGATAGATGTAGATGTCTATGGGCCGCAGCAACCACTTACCATCCGGTGGACTGTGCTCGTTTCTCATCCTATTCTATAAAAAAAAAACAATATATTCATTCATTTGACAACCTCAAATTTTAAAATAGTGTTGTCATCTATAGCGTAAAATGCACCCCCTAGTTTTTAGGGAAAGAACGTTCGTGTTTTAGTGTTTTTTTTTTCGTGATACTTAATAATATGCTTAATTGAAATACAATATGGAATATACCAACTATGATTAGCGATAAAAAATGTAAAATTATCGTTCTAGTATACGTCTAAAATATTACTTTAAGTTAATAACTGTCTAAACGTTGGTAATGTTTTTATTTTGTGAAAACATTTATCGATGTTAGAAGGAGATAATATACAAAAGTCAGTGCCTCTCTTTCTAAGAAATATGAGAAACGGTTACAATGTTCCAAGCGCTCACTCCCTATGTTATATTATAACCTCCTTGCTTTTACCCTTAAAAGGCTGATGCTATTCAGTTGACAGATAGGTGGGGGCAAATTGTTCCAGCTCTTAGTAGCTGCATTTCGGAAACAAGAATGCTGTCGTTGTGTGTTTTGTTATCGAAAGGACATTTGATTTTGTTCGAATGTCCTTTAATGGTTCTATTATAAAAATTTTATTTGTTATGACAGGTCATGACGTGCTATGCCACATCGGCTCCTGAAAGTCCCAGCACGTCCACGCCCGCGCAACTTACTAACGACGTATTTGAATATGTTTCACATAATGGGTATGATTTAGTCTTTAAAAAACCTGGCTTTTATAAAACATATAAACACGTTCAATTTATTACAATTTTAATGATTTTTTTATCAATAATTTTACAGCAGTAGTGCACAAACTGAATCAACACTCGAGGCCGCTGCTGTTCAGTCGGATGCAACAAGCCAATGGGTGGACGATAGTTTCCCCCAACCGCATTCATCGTCACGCCCCTTCCCAACTGGCAAATACGAGCACCCCTCCACTTCAAAATCCTACGACCTCCCTTCCACTTCGAAACCTTACGACGACAACGATATCATGGACCGATCGCTTAACTCTAGCGAAAGTTCGTTCAACGCGCTCTCCGTGTCGCAGTACGATCGCCGATTCGATTCGGGTATCGACACCGAACGACCCGAATCGGAATCGAGGTCCGCCATAACCGATCTGATGACTCGAATGAGCTCCGCCACGATATCTACATCGGCAAATTTAGTCAACAATTTAACGTCTCGAATTGTTAAATCGGAGATTCGTACAAGCATCGTCAATATAAGCTCCTCCCGGATAGAGAAGAAGAGAGAAGCGAGTAACATGTCACTTAGTACTCTGTCTGTGAACAGTGCTGAGACCTCAGTGTCCGATAAGAGTTCCAGCCAGGATGTGAACTCGGAGAATGTAACTGAGCGTAGAGTGAGTCCCCCTCCCGTCAAGAATGCCTCTACCGGTGCAATACCCAAGAGTATCAGTTTCGATGCCACCGCTGAGAAATCTCAAAGGTAAGATATATTTTTTTACGAATGTAAAATCCTGAGATTTTTTTTATAGGATAATGGTGACAAATGAGCACACAGTCCACCTGATGGTAAGTGGTTGCTGTGGTCCTTAGATTCGACATCTATCCTCGATTAATAATGAAGAAAGGTGATGCGTTGTCACCCTGGAGGACTAAGATGGAATGCCTCGTTTCAAATAATAATGGTCTCCGGTTCTCTACACTCACCGTACAAAACACAGCAGCGTTAAGCTGCTATTTTACGCTGGTATTCTGTGAGAGCGTGGTGCTTCTCCGGTCTAAATTAATATTTTCCCGGGATTTCCGGTGAAAGGGAAATATCTAGATACATTTATTAGTTATCAGAGATGTTTTTACGATTTCAAAATATAACGATAAATGTTATGTAAGCCTGAAAAAAAATCTGTCATATGGGAGCTATTTTGACGTGAACACGCATCACGCAAAAACCTGTGAACCGATTTGGATGGGACTTACACTGGCAGATAGTTGATGTTATAAGGAGTAACTTAGGCTACTTTTATTTAAAGGTTCCACGCAAAAAAAAAATCCACGCGGGCGAAGTCGTGAGGAACAGCTAGTATGTGAATATGGTTTGAATATATTATTATCAGTGTCGTGACGGTGTAAGGGAATCCATTAATCCTATTTGGGGCAAAGACTTGGTCCATCCATAGACCAAATAGGAGTAATGATCCTTATTTGGTCTCGTGGGTGTCGTTAGAGGCTACTATAGGAACTGCCAGAATGATGCTATGGCTTCCTATAGATGATGCTATATTCGTCTCGTTTACGCGGGAAGTAACACACAATCGGCTACGAAGAATGCAGTCTAAGATGTGTCACCGTTTCAGCCTATTAAATACACTGCTGAACATAGACCATACCCACAGATTGCCTCATAGGGGGGATATTTGCCATAATTACCACTCTTGGAAGGGGCTTGGCAACTGTAGTTTTTTATTTTTAGTCGTTATTAGGAAGATGCTGCTGCCCATCTCCTGATTTGTTTCCCTCTGTCGCCTCTTACGACACCTACTGGTCGATATGGGGTAGTGGATACTCTTACACCGCCACTACACGGTGAGGTAGTGTAGAGTAGTTCTAAAGTATGAGACGTCGAATGAGACGGTAATGCGATCGTCAATGCGTCTAACAACCATGGATTAAGAGAAATCGATTCTTTAACGAGAGGCCCTTGTTCTAGCAGTGAACTTGGACGGGCTAGTGAAGAAGAAAAGGATAATTGTACGGTTCGTACATTGGGATGATGATAAATGCAACAGATAGCTGGAAAAAATGTTACTCTATTTTCAATAGTAATTGATGTGCTAAAAATAATAAAGTAATCTGATAATGATTGATATAATTACACGTTCAAAAAGTGGAAGAACTATGCTGCAGCTATGTTGTAGTTGTAACGGGTCGGCTCGATCGGGGAAAGCACGCTCTCCCAGAATACCAGCTTAAAATAGCAGCTTACTGCTGTTGTGTTTCGTATGGTAAGCGTGGAGAACCGGAAACCCCTTTTACTGGAATCGAGGCATTCCATACTAATTGTATTATTGTCAACATGTAAAATATAATACTAAATATTCACGCAAAGTTTTGATAATAGACTCTCGGCTAGTATCAGAACTTTGCGTGAAACACAATGTATGGTTGTCCCAGAAGGCGTATAATAGGCGAGGATATGCTGGCCGGCAACTTGGACGAGCTGAAGAACAACATGAAACGTTCCGGAGGCAATTTGCTGCACAAAATCAAATTCTTCCGCCAAAAGGGGCGGTCAAACCAACAACAAGCCGGTGAGTTATTAGAAGACGTTCGATTTTTATGCGCCTGATCTGTTTTCGGTCGAGTCTGATTACCGTCCCATTGGACTGTGAGAGTGAAGGAATAGAGAGTGCATTTGTGCTTGGCCGCCGTGACCGAAATTCGATCTGGAGGACATTATTATTACTAGAACAGGCATATTCTCTGCGGCAGTGCGAAGCGCGTGGAAGGAGGCACGTGGGCTCTAACGCGTGTTGCAAACGACCAAGTCTCGGCGCCTCTTCTAGCATTGTATATCTTATGCGTATTACTTTAATGGAAACACTTCTATGTACACTACCAGCCGGGTACTACGGTACTGATACATTGCGCACTACGTTACGGTCAATTCTCTGTAACTACTTTAGTCGACTACGAGCGACTGACAAGACTAGTTTTTTGTTTTGTAAACAGCATTATTAACATTGATTTTGTCTAATGTGACTAAGAAAACACTGTCATTATTTATTTGCGCTCTTTTCATATTTGCCAAAAAAACAGTAACTGTCGTACATGATAAAAACAACTCCGTGTGGTATATTTACCGTGCCAGTTACCCGCCTAGCCAACCCCGCGTGATGCACAGCTGTGACAGAGTTTATTTGATTCCGGGTCCGGAATTTTTATTCTGAATTTCCGGTCTAATAGTACATAAGTGTATGTATTTGTGTGCACATATTAAAGTGGGCGAGCAGGAGCGTCTCTTCTAGTGTTTGGTATATTAATTTGACCTCATCAAAGTTCAAAAACTTTATTAAACTAAGTTTGTATAAAAAGGTTTATTTACTAGGGAATTTATGGATAATAATAACCTCTTGGAATGAGGTGATCGCTATGAACCAATTTCTAATTTATTCTGTGGTTTTAATTATGTATCATATATTTAAAATATATATTTGTGTAACATACAATTAAAACTGTTATTTCTTTTCAAAAATCGCTGGGTCTCTTGTTGGTTCTTCTCGGGACAGAGGTTTTTTCCGATCCAGTGATAAATTAAACATAAGAGTAACTTTCAATAAGTATTATTTTTAAACTATATTTACAAAAGTTTTTGTTTCTATTTCATATTACTTGATTGGTTAACTGTGGCGCATTCGGGTGTAGATATGAAAGTGGGTGAGGAGGAGTCCGAGGCGCGCGGGTGTGCGGCGGGCGTGGAGGCCGCGGACTGCTCGGACGACATCCTGGCCAAGTACCGGCGCAAGGGCTCCGGCTCCGACGCACGCGCCCGCAAGCCCGCCAGGCGCCTCTCCGACCACCACGACCCCGACATGGACAAGTATGGAATGTTATGCTATAATCGTATATCCGTACTAGCGATCCGCCCGGCTACGTACGGGTGATTTCTGGATTCTCGACAACAGCTCCACCTACCGGATCCAATAGTGAATTTAAACCATTCTCGAATCAACTTCATCACATACACAAAATTTCATCAAAATTGCTCCAGCTGCTTAAGGGGAGTTCAGTCATATACACACAGATAGAAAAATTATATACAGACTATTAGTGAAACGCTCTCTAAAACGAAGACAGACGTTAGTATTAACGATACCTTTGATGATGGGTCAGAAAGAAAATTGATGCCGAGGGAAATAAGTCATTTTTTTACAACGTTTTATGAGCTTTATTTACGCTCCATCATGTTAGTACTGCCATGGCAGAATCGCTGGAGGACCTAAGCACTATGCTCAATGACCTCAATAGTGTCTCTCAACAGATAGGTCTTAAGATGAACATGGACAAAACAAAGATTATGTTTAATGTCCATGTCACACCTATGCCGGTAGTTGTTGAAGAGTATGTTTACCTGGGACAAATAGTCGGACTAGGTAAGTCCAACTTCGACCGAGAGGTCAATCGACGGATTATACTCGACTAGGCAGCGTTCGGGAAACTACGACACATCTTCTCTATCTATCTTCAGACATACCTCAAAACCTTAAAACGAAATTGTACAACCAGTGCCTGTTGCCAGTGATGACTTACGGATCTGAGACGTGGTCCTTCACTGCTGGCAGTATGAGGAAGCTCAAAGTCGCTCAACGAGCTATGGAGAGGGCTATGCTCGGAGTTTCTCTGCGTGATAAACTTAGAAATGAGGATATCCGCAGTAGAACCAGAGTAACCGACATAGCCATAGCGACAAGGATTAGTAAGCTGAAGTGGCAGTGGGCTGGCCATATAGCTCGAAGAACCGACAACCGATGGGGAAGAAAGGTTCTTGAGTGGCAGCCTCGTACCGGTAGGCGAAGTGTAGGGCGACCTCCCACGAAATGGCGTGACGACCTGGTAAAACATGCAGGAAGTCGATGGATGCAGGTAGCTCAGGACCGTACTTTGTGGCATTCCTTGGGGGAGACCTATGTTCAGCAGTGGACTTAAAGACTGTGATGATGATGAATGATGATGTTAGTACAGCTAAATGAAACGATAATTCCATAAAAAAAATTCTGAAAATACTTAAACATAAAACCAGCAGTGGAATTACAATCAGGTGACTAGGGGTCAATATACGCGCGGACTCCGAATTTGAGCGGCCAGCAGGTAGCAATCGTACCACTTATTCTTAATAATTTATAACACTTGTCTAAATACCTAACTTATCCACTCAACCTACTATTTTGCCACTGTGCTTGTCTCCACCTAGCCATTTTTATTCGAATTCACAGGTTAAATAAACCAAATACGTTGTTCGATTCCCCGCTAATGAAAAAAATACTTATTTGAAATATTAACAAGTATAGAGTCATGCTTTTTTATACATCGTGGAGATATGTTCATTATTCTGATGTATTCAGTTATGTACCTATTCAGATCAGTTCAGTACTAAGTTATTTAAAAAAATTACGTATGAAACAGCTTACCAATCTAAATCCTCCGTGGCTTTATGAGATTCTTCAAGGCACATTAACATGTTACCGTATTCACGAGCACTATAAATGTAATAAATTAAATAAAATAAATTTAATAACGCCTAACGCGTAGGGCGTTAGGCGTTATTAAAACAAAACAAGAAACACAAAACATGACAACAAGAATAGTAACAACAAGAATTGAATAAACAAAACGATTGAACTGTCGCTCACGCGCACGTGATAGTCAATACGAAACTGTCTCAAAAACAAATTAATATTAAATCCCGCCAAAACAAATGCCTACCGCTAAGTGTGCATGCTAACGTCCTTGCGGTAAGCACTGATCGTTTCCACAGAAAACCGTTACGACATTGCCACCGTTTATTTTATTTATAAGTTTAGTTATCCCTACGACTAGTCTTGATATGGAATTTAAAAGTTATGGTTGTCATTTTTTAATACAATTACACAATCAATTGTAAAACTTACTACAAAAATGATATTGAAATTAGTAAACGTACCTAATCAGTACTCACTTACACAATTATAAATACTATTTCATCGTCATCTTTGATTTTGTAAAAGAAAGTAAAAATGAAATGGTACCGAATAATTTAATAATTAAAATCAATTGCAATTATGATCGACAGTTAATTAATCTATCATAATTAATCTCAAAAATAATTCTTTTACTTTACTTTAATTGACTTTCCGTATTTAATCCGACCAATACTTTGAATTTGAAAAGAGGTACGTCAAAACTATTAAAAATTACTTGCAAGTTTTATAGTCATTGGCGCCTCTAATTCTTATGTCACCGGCAAACTAAATTTCGGTGCAACATAGCAGCGATGCCAACACCAATTTGTCAAATTCCCCGAAAATTCATGTCAAAAATCCCCAATGTAAGGACAAAACTTCAACAGATTCTCCACAAATTCCTTTTCCATTTTAAGAAATGAATCAATTTTCAACTAATTTTATAAGATTTACTTTTTAACTAATATTTTTTCTCTTTAAAATTAAAAAATAAAGAAATGAAAAGCATTAAATTGTACATAAAATTTGCCGAAATAAATTCGAAAATTAAATGTGATGCAATGAAGATAACTAAAAAAGGGAGTCATTCGATATTCATGAGTTTAAGATAAGTATTTAGATTTATTGAAAAAGCGTTCTGATTTGGCCCTGGCTATCGATTTTCAAATTCCCCGCAATTTGGGGACTGATGTGTAAATTCCACAATCCGAGGCGACACGAATCGGCCGGCCGGCGGAAGCGCGTTTGTGAAATGGAGTAAAGAGAAAAGGAATTATTAATACTGCATCTATAAAACTACCACATATGTTATGCTTATAAGTTTTTAATTTTGGTGAAATAAATGAGATAATTAATTAGAGATGACAACGCACTTGCATTTTTATTTATTTTAACCAATTAAAAATATCAGTAATGAGAGAAAAGGTGACTTTCCCTTTTTTTAACGAGACTCAATACATGGAGATGCGAATGTTGTAGACCTCTTACATTATCGCCGTAGTACAATTTCTCTAGTATTATGATTATATTCGTTCTATTGTTCTATAGATGCGAAGGCGTGGTAGACCTTAACGACCCGGAGGTTTTCAACAGTATGAAACGACGGCTTCGGATGATCCTCTCCAACACAGATATGCACTGCGTGGAGTATGTGCCCAACGTATGTATATAATTTATTATGTATTGTATTGCATCCAACATAAAGTGTAACATTAAATGTAATGAATTAATTAATGATTATTGTAATAAAATAATATTTTAACTCTTTTCTGTCTTATATATCGCTGATATGCTATGCAATCTTTGTGATCTAATTGTTGCTATGCGTTTTGTGTAGAGTGTTTACCTATGGGTGAAGCTGAAGATTAGGCTAAGACACATCGCCTTGGGAGATGGATATGTCCAGCAGTGGACATATCCAGTTCCCAGCTAGATCAATAATATAGTTGTAGCACGAATGGGTCGGCTCTACCGGGGAAGGACCACGCACTCATAGAATAGCAGCTTAATGCTGCTTTGTTTCGTTTGGTGAATGTAGAGAACCGGAGATCCTTTTTTACTGGAAAAGAGGCATTCCATCTTAGTCTTCACGGGTGACAACGCGTCTGCATTTAGATTCTTGATCGAGGATAAATGTAGATATCTATGGGCCATAGCATCCACTTACAATCAGGTGGACTCCACCTCCCATGGCCCCACCAACCTTACGGTTATAAGGGCCGAATCTCGAGAGATACAAGCGGTACTTGCTGAGGGTTCTTTCCCGCGTGCACTTTCTTGACTCTCTACAAGTGTCATAAACAATCAGGTGGACTATGTGCTCGCTTGTCAAAGTGACCTATACATATCCTCCTATACTATAAAAAAAATTGTCACAAATTGATCAACGCATCAACGTAGGCCACGTTTAGGTACAATTATTATTTAATATTATTGACCTGTATCACGTCGAATTGTGTGTCACCATTAAGTTTAGTTGAACATAGTCAATGTTCGGAATGGCTTCTCTAGTACGTAGTACATATAACTCAACATGTGTCACTGTAGTTTTTGTCGTGTAAGTTTAAGGACTAAATCGTATATTTCACAGCGAGCAATTCGGGCTTATTTCCGAACACATCAATGAAATTTTAATTGCAATATTAAATGCTGATTTAAATTATCCACGTAATTTAATTATAATCATTTTAACATTTAATTTAATCATGTACCCGGCCGTAAATGAAAACATCAAAGACGTGTGGAATTCCGGTGTGAACAAGCATTAAACGGCTAAAACCCTGTTAGAAATGAGAGGAGGCTGTGGCCAGCTGTGGGACGTACATAGGCTGCACTTTTACTTTACTAGGATAATACGTTGCGTATGTTCGGCAGCGCTGTACCAGCACGTCGCTGGTGGAGTTCGTGCGCGCGGGCGGGTGCGCGGAGAGCGCGGCGGTGGGGCGTGCGTTGGCGGGCGGTGCGGGGGGAGGGGGAGGGGATGGGCGCGGCGCGCGCCTCGCCGCCGCGCTGCGCGCCGACCTGGCCGCGCGCCGCCCGTACGCCGCCTACCTCGCCTCGTGCCGCGCCGCGCTCGCGCACAAGCACCACGACCTGCGCACGTGAGTGCACACGCACACACACCTACACTCGTACTCACGTACCTATACGCACGCACGCTCACACACACGCACACACACAAGTTTTCACTTTTAATTATAACAATAACTCACCTAAAACACACGTATTCACTACACGCATACTATACAGGAACACGTATATTATGTAACAAATAAACATTGTCTGTACAGATCACAAAATATAAGTAAACTTATTTTTTGACCAGTTTATAATGAGTGTATTATGCTATTACAATTCGTTACGAACAAAACTACAATGTAATTTGATTTCTTATTTTCAACAGACAAATTAAGGTGGTTCGTGAGGAATGCAGAGATTGCGCGCGAGCTGCAGCGGCGGCGCGCGTTCTGGAACAGCTGGAGCGCGGCAACGCACTGCGCCGCCTCGCGCGCCACCACCACGCGCACAACAACCACGCGCTGCTCAACGGTCAGTGTACAGTGGACAGTATGCAGTGCACAGTGCACAGTCCCTTTCCTGCGCTGCAGCAGCTGGAGCGCGGCAACGCGTTGTATTTGCTAATTTTCTATTGAGCTTTTGTAGAAACTGACAGTTCCAGCTAAAAATGCATTGGTTATTCAGTCAGGTTTCTAATAATCCTCTTAGTTAGCATTTTGACAGCGAATCTCAACAATAGTTAACCCAGTTTGCGCCCAGAAAGTATCCTCATCATCACAGCCCATCGCAAATCTACTTCTGAACATAGGCTTAGATCCATAGATAGCTTTAAAAGAGGGATTTTGTCATAAGATGGTGCAGCCCATATCCTGTTTCAATTTAATTAATATACGTATAATAAATTTAAATATCGTGTGTAAACTGAACATTATATTTATAAAACAGGTGGCGAACTAATGGATGAGAAAGCGAAAAGACTAATGGCCAGCATTAAAGCGATAACCGCTGAAGTAAAAGCAGACCCATCCTGGGAAGGTTTGTATTTTTTTTGTAGTGAAAATTTCTTTACAATCGTTGTGATTTGAGAAACTCGATGAAATAACATATATTTAACAGTGGTAGAGCCACGCGGCAGCTTTTGCTGTCGGACGGATGGGCCGGCTCGAACCGGGGTGGTACCACGACCTCACAGAATACCAGCGTGAAGTAAAGGTTTACCTCTACGTTTCGCTTGGTGAGTGCAGGTGGCCGGAGGCCCTTTTTACTGGAAATGAGGCATTCCATCTTAGTCCTCACGGGTGACAACGCATCTGCATTTTGATTCGCAAACGAGGATAGATGTAGATGTCTATGGGCCGCAGCAACCACTTACCATCAGGTGGACTGTGTGCTCGTTTGTCACCCTTATCCTATAAAAAAAATAGGACACTAAAAAGAGACTAACATAAGCATCTATAGAATTTAGTTTGCGAGAGAATGAGAGAGAAGATACTCTGCATTCGTCTCATTCGCTCGAAGTTTAGTGTTTTTTTAATTTCACTTTTAACGCGTGTGAAATGCACACGTTTCTAATTTTGTAATGCGTCGTTTTAAAGAATGAAAGTTCATTTCGTCCGCGACCTTAACTTTATGAACTTTTATACACTGAGTGAGATAATGACAGTCCCATCGTATCAAATCTGTACCACGTTACAATGATAATAGTTAACTCGTGGATATGTATACAAGGTTATTTTACACTTAAATTAAGATTTATTGTTTTCCTTGCGTTGTTATGCTGTTTGGTATCCCACATATAGAGAAAAAATAAAAACATTGTAATTAAAAATTAACAAGTTATGAGCTGCATCTGATTTCTCAGCCCCGAATATAGAGTTGACAGCTACATCGTGTAAACGAGGTGCAACTTGCAAAGCTTAGGTATAAGGTCGATGTCGAAAGTCGATTTTCTCTTTTAAAAATCGATTTACATGAGCAAATACTATAGTCTCGGTTCCGTACTTAACGTTTTAACTCTATTGGCAGGCGCGACGGCAACGCTGCTTGAATGTGCGGAGATCACCGTGGAGCGCGCCGCTTTCGCGCGTCTCTACCTGCACGTGCTGTTCCCTAATGGCGACGGCGACATAGCACGAGATCAGTAAGTACTGTAAATCTTAAATTTGGGTTTTTGGCGGACACTTGACTGGCGGCGGATTGTTGCTCGTGTACTATTGTTTGAATAATGATTTGAAGTGGATTTAGATAGGTAAAAGTGGTGCGATTTTGTGTATTAAATGTCTGCGCATGTGAACTATTAGTGGAATCGATGAAACAAGTGCTCTGAAAGGTGTCTGCTTAGACTTTGGGATACTATCGTCATAGACTGTGGCTTCTGGCTCAAGCTGCCATTAAAATCTCTCAAAAGCTTCACAATTTGACACGTCAACATATTGTGAAGAAGTTTTGAAAGAAATTAATTTATGAGGATAATTTCTTAATATACTTTACACTGGCAAAAAATAAATAAAAACAATAAGTCCATTACCAAAGAAAGAATAAATCTTAAATTCACCCATGTTACAGTAAATTTACAATTGACATAGTGCTCTCTTTTCTAACACGTCTGTGAGGGTTTTTGGCACGGGAAAGAATTTGCCGCGCTGCCTCGATGCGTATCCTTGGGCTTAAAATAACCTTAGCTATGTGACATTGAGCTTCCGACCAGGTCAAATAGAGTTTTGTCGAAAGTAACATCACTCCCACTCGAATCTTTAACAGCCACTAAGAGAAACGTGATATGTGGTGTCATACCACGCAGCTAATACAAAGAGATGGCATAAGCAACTGTGCACTGTAATTCTAACTAAGTCCTGACGTCATCACAGTGGGCGTGCTTTTACTTAGAATACTGTCAGCGTTCGTCCTGTGCGCTTATATGTCGAAAATCGCAAATCGGTGTATTTTCGTAGTATTAAGAAGAAACGCCGTTTAATGGCGGGTAAGAATATCCACTACCCCATATCTTCCCGTGAGTGTCGTAAAAGGCGACAAAGGGAAACAGGCAGGAGATGGGCAGCAGTATCTTCCTGATAACAGCAAAAGTACAATAAAAAAACTGCGGTTGCCAACCCGCTCGCCAAGCGTGGCAACTATGGCAAATACACCCCCCCCCCCCCAATGAAGAGAGCAACGAAGAGACTGTTCCGAGTCCCCGGCGGCCCCGCTATTCCTGGCTACGGTAGCGACCATGGTAACGGCGGGGCAGGGGTGCTAAGAATCTCTGGTGGAGGTTCGGTTGTCACCTAAAACGACTCGACCTGGCAACATACAACGCACGCACCCTGAGGACTGACGAGAAGATCGTGGAGCTGGAAGAAGAGATAGACAAGTTACGCTGGCATATTATAGGATTATCCGAAGTCCGAAGAGAGGGGGAGGACACGGTAATCCTCGAATCCGGCAACTTGTTCTATCACGGGGAGGGCGACCATCTGTCCCAAGGAGGTGTCGGATTTATCGTCCACAAGTCTCTCGTTAACAACATTGTAAAGATTGAGGGTGTGTCGACGAGGGTTGCGTACCTTATACTCAGAATCACCAAACGGTATTCGCTGAAGGTCATACAGGTTTACGCACCAACCTCGGCACACCCCGATCAGGAGGTGGAGGAAATGTATGAGGATATCTCTAGAGCCATGCATTCCTTCAAAACCCACTATACTGTTTTAATTGGAGACTTCAATGCAAAACTAGGCACAAGAGAGAACGGTGAGCTGAAAGTAGGGAAATTTGGCAATGGAACCCAAGGGATCAGCAGCTGGCCGACTTCATAGAGAAAGAGGGACTCTTTATGATGAACTCTTTCTTCCACAAATGGAAATGTATGAGGATATCTCTAGAGCCATGCATTCCTTCAAAACCCACTATACTGTTTTAATTGGAGACTTCAATGCAAAACTAGGCACAAGAGAGAACGGTGAGCTGAAAGTAGGGAAATTTGGAATAGGGCAATGGAACCCAAGGGATCAGCAGCTGGCCGACTTCATGTAGAAAGAGGGACTCTTTATGATGAACTCTTTCTTCCACAAGCGGTCTCACAATAAGTGGACCTGGTCAAGCCCTGACGGTTCGACAAAAAATGAGATTGACTTCATTATGACGACCAGACGACAACTGTTCAGTGATGTCTCCGTGATCGCGAGGGTGAAAACCGGCAGCGATCACCGAATGGTTAGAGGCACAATGACGTGGTAGAGCCAATGCTGCAGTTATATTAGTAGTATAATTGTAGCACGAATGGGTCGGCTCGACCGGGGAAGAACCACGCTGTCACAGAATACCAGCGTAAAATAGCAGCTTAACGCTGCTGTGTTTCGTATGGTGAGTGTAGAGAACCGGAGACCCTTTTTTCTGGAAATTAGGCATTCCAACTTAGTCCTCACGGGTGACAACGAATCTGCATTTTGATTTGTAATAGAGGATCGATGTAGATGTCTATGGGCCACAGCAAACACTTACCATCAGGTGGACTGTGTGCTCGTTTGTCACCCTTATCCTATAAAAAAAACCTAAACGTTATGTTGGAGAGGTCTCGTCTAATAAAGTCAACGCTCCGTCCCCCTCGTGCTCTAATCCAAAGTCCCGAAACCTTTCAGCTCGAGTTACAAAACCGTTTTCAGTGCCTAGAAGACTGCAATGAAGTGGACGATATGAATGACAAGCTCGTGGAAACTGCCCATGCGGTCGGAGCTAAGTTCTACAAGACCCGCCGCAGAAGAACACAAAAACTCCCCGATCACAATATTAATCTCATTCAGAAGAAGCGATCGAGCGGAACCAAGGCTCCAAAGTCTTTGCCAAAAATCTGTCTGCCAGAAAGAGCCAACTGTCAAAGCTGAAGACCGAGTGTGGCAGCATCGTTTCCGGGACACCTGAGATTTTGAGTGAGATTGAGAGGTTCTATGGGCAGCTGTACACGTCATCATTGGAGCCACACGCAAGTGTGAGTAACGATCCAAGAGCGAGTCTTATCCGACACTATTCCGAAGATATCCCGGACGTCAGTCCGAGCGAGATTAGAACGGATCTCCAGCAGCTTAAAAATGGCAGGGCCCCAGGCGAAGACGGAATTACAGCGGAGCTTCTGAAAGCGGGTGGAAAACCGGTACTTGAACTCCTTCAGAAGTTTTTTAATTCCGTCCTTCATGGTGGCATTACACCGGAGACGTGGAGCAGAAGTGCGGTGGTCTTGTTCTTCAAGAAAGGCGACAACGCTCTCTTGAAGAACTACAGACCGATTTCCCTGCTGAGCCGCGTCTACGTGCTGTTTTCGAAAGTCATTACGAATCGTCTCGCGCGCAGACTTGACGACTTCCAGCCTCTCGAACAAGCCGGTTTCCGCAAGCATTCCGTCGAAATTCGGGCGGTGCTACAGTCCCTTCAGCGGGGCCAAGTTGACTGTCGGTATATCGAAGTGCTCAAGTGTTTGTACAGTAGAACTACGATGGCTATCCGAGTACAGAATCAGAGTACGAAACCTATCCAACTGCAGAGAGGTGTAAGACAGGGTGACGTTATATCCCCGAAACTCTTCACCGCTGCATTGGCAGACGTTTTCAAGCTACTGGACTGGAAAGGATGCGTTATTAACATCAATGGCGAGTACATCATTCACCTTCGATTTGCCGACGATATAGTTGTTATGGCAGAATGAATCAATCAGACCTCAATAGTGTCTACCAACAGATAGGTCTTAAGATGAACATGGACAAAACAAAAATCATGTTTAACGTCCATGTCACACATATGCCGGTAGTTGTTGGGAGCACTAAGTTCGAAGTTGTTGACAAGTATGTTTACCTGGGACAAATAGTCCGACTAGGTAAGTCCAACTTCGACCGAGAGGTCAATCGACGGATTTTTTAACAGTGGTAGAGCCACGTGGCAGCTTTTGCTGTCGCACGGATGGGCCGGCTCGAACCGGGGTGGTACCACGACCTCACAGAATACCAGCGTGAAGTAGAGGTTTACCTTTGCGTTTCGCTTGGTGAGTGCAGGTGGCCAGAGGCCCTTTTTACTGGAAATGAGGCATTCCATCTTAGTCCTCAGGGGTGACAACGCATCTGCATTTTGATTTGTAATAGAGGATAGATGTAGATGTCTATGGACCGCAGCAACCACTTACCATCAGGTGGACTGTGTGCTCGTTTGTCACCCATATCCTATAAAAAAAATTTAACTCGGCTGGGCAGCGTTCGGGAAACTACGACACATGTTCTCGTTAGAAATACCTCAAAACCTCAAAACGAAATTGTTCAACCAGTGCGTGTTGCCAATGATGACTTACGGATTTGAGACGTGATCCTTCACTGCTGGCCGTATGAGGAAGCTCAAGGTCGCTCAGCAAGCTATGGAAAGGGCTATGCTCGGGGTGTCTCTGCCTAATAAACTTAGAAATGAGGATATCCGCAGTAGAATCAGAGTAACCGACATAGCCCAATGGATTAGTAAGCTGTAATAGCAGTGGGCCGGCCATATAGCTCGAAAAACCGACAACCGATGGGGAAGAAAGGTTCTCGAGTGGCAGCCTCGTACCGGTATGCGAAGTGTAGGGCGACCCCCCCTCTAGATGTAATGATGACCTGGTGAGACATGCAGGAAGTCGATGGATGCAGGTAGCTCAGGACTGTGCTTTGTGGCATTCCTTGGGGGAGGATTGTTCAGCAGTGGACTTGTGAAAGGCTGTAATGATAATGATGACACTACCTTGGAAAACCGTCGTATAATGCTTGATCTCGTTTTTTTGTACAAATTATTTAACAAGAAAATATATTGCCCAGGCTTACTGAGAAAATTTAGATTCAATGTACCACACAAATTACCTAGGACTAAAATATCACCATTAGTTTCACCCTTGCGCACAACAGTTCTGGGCTCAAGTTCATTTGTCCCTAGAGCAAGCAGACTTCTAAACTGTTATGGTAAAAACATACATATCCATGCTACAAGTCTGAATACGTTTCGCAAACATAGTCGATTTATAATTAAGTAATTGTTGTGCTGTTATTGTTTCCTTTTTTCTCTTTCATTTTCTCATTTATTGTGAACACTTTAAGTCACTTATAAATATTGGATGTTACTACATTTAATAGTTTGTGCATGTGGTGTTTACCTTAATTAATTGTGCATTTGGCTGTACATGTTATTGTTAAATACTCGTTGATGTATTATTGTTACAATTACTGGTAAACCTAATAAATAAAAAAAAAAAAAAATGACTTTGCCTTGGCATATGGTCTGACACAACTGGTTACATCGCCTACGCGGATTCCAGATGTGGAGGATCATACACCTTCCCTGTTGGACCTTCTGCTGACATCTCATCTGGACGGATATTAGGTTTCCGTCGATGCCCCTCTCGGCTCTTCGAACCATTGTCTGATCCGGAGTGTGGTGCCACTCACGCTCCCATCGCGGTTGCGTTCTGCAGGTTGCCACCGTGTTTGGCATTACAGGTCAGCGGATTGGGACGGAATGCGGTATTTCTTTGCATCCTACCCATAGCGACGGGTTTGCTTCTCGCCGGATGATCCCAGCGCTGTTGCTGACTCTGTCACTGATGTGGTGCTACAGGGAATGGAACTATTTATTCCATCATCTGTGGTACCCATCGGAGGCAGATCTCAGCCTTGGTTTGGTCGCTCCTGTAAGACTGCATTACGCAGCAAGCAGGAGTGTTATCAAGCCTGGGCTGCGGCTTAGTCAAAGCGTCCAAGCAAGGTTTTCCATTAAAAATCAAATTGTACAATAAATTGCCTTTAGAAATAACAAGACTTCCATTAAACGCGTTTCGACAAGTGACAAAAACATTCTATTTGAATCACGCTTTCTATAATATAGAAGAATATATGAAATGTTCATTTTCTGACTTGTGTGACATGTAAAATAATGTAAATGTAGATATATATTAATTTGTGATTTTAATAATTTAGTGTAATCTTATATCTTGTATTGTATATGTATGAATTGTAATTTTGACGTACCAATGTTATGTAATGTAACGAAATTGCCAATAAATAAATAATAAATTATAATAATAATATAAAGTTAACTGGTAACACATAGACGTTCGTGTTCTGTTTGCGAATTAATGCAGCGGTGATTTGAATGACGTTGCGTGAATTAAATTTGTTATTTTTTTTTGTTTCAAGAATTTCTTATAGTATCCTTTTATATAATATATCATTTTGCGACACATGTAATTTTTAGTTAATTCTCGTCAGTTATGTTCGAGGGGAGTGACCGACAGATACTAACGACTCGCTAGATATGTATATGGTGTGATTGTGTGCGTTCTTATAGTATCGTTGGGTGTTTTTGTGCGCAGGGTGCTGAGCGAGCACGTGCGGCGTCTGGGCGCGTGCACGAGCGCGCTGCGAGCCGGCGTCGCGCCGCGCCACGCCTGGGCCGCGCCCTTCCCGCACGCACAGATGCAGCTGCGGCACCTGCCCGTCTACCGCACGCCCCGCGACAAGGTGCCGCACACGCACACAAACACACAACCGCCCACGCACGCACACGCATGCGCACACACACACACACACACACACACACGTACGCACGCTCGCACGCACACGCACACACACCAATACACGCACGCATCCCAACATACGCTGCTTTTCCTATTTTCTTTGTAAATACTCACTATACTAAATTTTTAGAACTTACTGGCAAAAAAGGATTTTATTTCGACTGTGTTTTGTTTTGTATATATGTTACGCGATATCTTTACCGATTTTAATAATATCTCAAGCCCATTACTCTAATACCCATATATATATTTGAAAAGAAAATTGGATCCCTAAGATTGTAAAAATAAAGAACGAGTTATTAAACTAATTATTTACACGACGTTCTAGTTATCATCTTTAAACGTGTGTTATTGTTTAGTCCACACGAAACTGTCAAATAATAAAACTTTAAAAGAAGCAGAAACTGACTCTAGCTGTTTCATCGGCTTTTACTTTTTTTTTAAGTTTAGTTATTATTTGTATAAATTTGCAGCTGTCTTGCATAATGCGGTGCGTGTCGTCCATAATGTCGGTGCTCGCGCTGACGGACGGCAGTGCGCCCTCCGCGGACGACCTGACGCCGGTGCTTGTCTACGTTATACTAAAGGTGAGTATCTTTATTTCGATATCGATGTATTGATTTCATCAGACTACTATGCAGTAGTATCAGTATGTAACTTCTGGACTCGCACTTAAACATACGTCTTTCTTCTATCTTTTATTATTAAGTGGCGAAGCTTGCGAAGTCACTTATTGATTTCACGATGTCTGTCTGTCTGTCCGTCTGTCCGTCTGTCCCACGATTATCTCGAGAACGGTTACGAATTTTCAAATTCTGTTTTCAGCAATCGATTACTGATCACCCAGGCATCTGAACCTCCTATTTTGAACCTGATTGCTCAACGGCAACCGTTAGAAACCGCTACAAAGCTGATTGATTGCTTGGCCACTTTGCTATGCTGTTAGCTTGCTAGGTTTATTAGCCAGTAAAACTTCACTGCTGTACGCACTTTTGCACCTAATACCATGTTACTAGTTGGAAATAATTTTAGATTCATATGTACGTGAGTGCGTGTTCTACAATAAGCTAAGCATGGTTTCGGTTTAGTTTTTGCGAAGCTAACAATTGGTTTCAAAATTAAATTAAAGTTATAGCTTAAAAAATATACGTCCCACTGCTGGGCATAGGTATCTTATTTCTAAGAGAGTTTTAGGTCAAGGATGTATCCGTTGCGCTTCAGTTCCAGTAATGTCTTCGAAATATTTTTTTGATTTTTCCAGACATGTAGAATTCCTCACTAGATCCTTCACCGCCAAGCATGTGGTAAATCAGCCCTTAAAATTGCAACTAATAATTTCATTGTTACCGACGGGGATCGAACTTAGTTATATCGCGTAGTGTGAAATTTCCATCGAGCGCTTAGGTCCTGAGGTACCCCGGCTCTCAATTGGTTTTTTTTTTTAACGTTATCCTTATATCGGGTTGTTATCTTGTATTGTGGAGGAGTGTTTGTTGATGTGCATTATATGTATCTAATATAATTCACATCAACAAACACCCAGACCCGGAACAATTATTAACCCAAACCAACCATTAGAACCCGCGACCATCAGCGCCGCATCTCATTGCTAAACCAAGCCATTTCGCCACAGGGCCATCGAATTTCATCGATAAAATCGTATATCGGCTTAGCCTCAACACTATCGCAGCTTTTTATTAGTCTTATTAACAGATAAACCTTAAAGTAACGAAATAAGGTTAAATATTCGTTGTATTTAATTAAGGCATTTTGATATTTTGTCCGTGTGTATTCACGTTTCGTCACAAAATGAATTCTAATTTTATTAGAAATATTTTTCTTTCTTTTTTCATTTCCACATTCCAATCTCTCTTACAAAGCAATAAGGACCGTGGCCGAGCTCACTTGACTACTCTAGCGCCATCTATTATCTATCTACGGAAGCGGTTGCGATGTATATCGATATGAAAATTTGACGCGCTAAATACATCGTTCTTTATTTAATACATTTCCATAGATGTCGCTACATGGTACCGCTAAGTAAGATTGACGAAGTCATTGGGCTCTAGTATTGCACATTTCAATATTGTACGTTCCAATATTGCACATATTATATAAATTAAGCAGCGACCCTCAGTCAGTCAGCTCGCGGTAATTTAAACGAAATTATATTTGATTTTTATTTTAATCTCCTAAAGCGTATATTTAATGTGCATAGCTTGTGTGGTATGTGAGTGTTAGTTGTGCGTGGCGTGCAGGTGAACCCGCCGTCGCTGCTGTCGACCATCGAGCTGGTGAACGCGCTGGGCGGCGCGGCGCTGTGCGGCGAGGCGCTGTACTGGTGGACGCAGTTCTGCGCCGCCGTCGCCTACATCAAGACCATGGACTACCCCTCGGACTCCTAGCGCCACCACTCGCGCACGGTAACACACTTACAATACGCTCAAGATAACAACAAGTATTTCATGATTTTTTTAAGTGAAAACCTTAGTATCAATGTGACTCCTATCGTCGCAACTATAACTCGATGAAACGAAAGCGCGACACTAAAAAGAGACAAATATATACATCCTACAGAATTTACCTTGCAAGAGAATGAGACATAATACAGGTATACAGTGTTAATTATAAATTAATATATATTTTAATTACATAAACCCTGCCATTATCCTACTCCTGATACTCTGCATTCGTCTCATTCTCTCGAAGTTTCTGAAGGTTTCATTTATACCGCGTGTGATTTGCACACTTTTTTTATACTATAAAGGTGACATAATATTATACCGGTTACCGTGTAGTGGCCGTGTAAGAATGTACACTATCCCATATCGTCTGTTGGGTGTCGTAAGAGGTGACATAGGGAAAATGAAACCGGAGATGACCAGCAGCATCTTCTGACAAGAACTCAGAATAATAAAAACTGCTGTTGTCAACCCACGGAGTAAATACAAAGAGGAGGTTGTAATTAGATTTCACTATGTAACAATGCGCGATAATTTGCGGGATGAGGGGGTAACACCCCCAGCCTCGGCCAGTTAACTATTTTCCATCTACCGATAAATAATAAAACTACTCGCATCGTTCCATATCGATGTTGCAATCTATTTTATTAAATTATTTATATTTTATTATAAATTAATTATTATTAATAATTTATTATTAATAATTTATTATTAATATTTTATTATAAATTATAAAAACATTGGGAATGTATGAACGTCAGTAGTCTAATGGCAGGGTCCGGACCGCGAACTCGAAAGGTCGTGGGTTCGAATCCGCCATTCGACTACTGTCGTGAACCACTTCTAACACAAGCATTTTAAGCTTACCAGAAGTGGTTAAAGGGAATATTAGTAATGTTTAATAGCATTACTAGTATTTAAAAAAAAAATATATATATATATATGAACTCTACGAAAACTATGACTGTATTGATTCAAAATATCGTCAGAGAGCGTCAGAACACGACTTATAGATGTTACAGCTAGCTATCGCGTCAGTGCCCGGCTCGACACAACACGTCAGTACAAATATAAACCCGGCTTTACACCGCCTCTACACGGTTACTTCCCCACTTCATTACTTTGTCGATAATGAGAGTCAGTGTGTCCAGCTATGAGACGTTTATAGCCTGTCACTCTGGAGTGTATTGTATTTTATGTTGCAGGGTTCAGCGCGTTTGAAGGCAAAATTGGAAATTTACCGGCTAAACGCTACGCGACGCGTCCGCCGACACACCGTCTAAGCATTCAAATTTATATTATTTAGTTCATGAAGGTCCCATTTTCAATATCGTAATCAGGGACATATAGGAAGATTATGCATTATATAATATTACATAATTTGAAGTCGCGGTCGATTGTTCCTAGTAATTTTTTTTTGGGATCTATTTCGAAGATTACTTGAATAATCAATTAAAACTAAATCTTTTTACTCTCATGGTACTTTATTATTCACTTAGCACGTCATAAATTAATAGACGGACAGAATAGAAGAATCTAAAACGCAAAATTCAAAATAAGTTCACAATAAAAAAATCTATTTTTATAAGAACACCAACTCATTAAAACTAATGTTATATATAAAAGGTAAACTGGGAGCTAATGACGGTCCCCACATATAGTGATAATGTAGTTCAAATCAGTGGAATTAAGAAACAACTAAATTTTTACAAGTATGACAAAGAATCATGTGTTAGTTGTACTGCCTACTTTGTTGGTACGTTTCTACTCAAAGTTCCAGTTAGTTTAAAATGTAACTCTACGAACGACTGCGGCTTCTCATTTAATATAATATTTTCAATTATACAGCATTATAACATAGTCTTCTTTAAAAATAGCACTGTTAAAAGTAGCAGCTTACTACATTGTATAATATAATTTTAGATGTTATTTATATTATATTCTTGTATCGTAGCAATAAGGTAGACATTATGGCATAACGTCAAATCAGAATAACCTGTAATTATAACATAATTAAGTTACAAATATAAATTTTATTTTTGCTCATTATATAAAAAACTACTTTTCCAAATAATCATTCTATTATAATGTAACAATGTAAGCGAAAGTAATATATACCCTATATTTATTATTATAAATTGTACTAACAGAATTAAACATTATGCCTATTCACATAATAAACCTACGAAAAGTAAAAGAAATTAAAACAATTAAAGTAAGGAGCTTCGTCACATATTGACTGTGATTTTAGAAATGGTCTGTAATACTCGGTTAGGGGGAATGTATTTTTGGATAAAACGAAGGACTGTGTGATATTAAGATTAAAATTATAGGAAAAATGTTAGGATCACTATACAGGGTTATTTTGCAATAACCGGCCAATAAAGGTTCAGAATAAGTACTCGTAATATAGGCAATTGTTGAAGAAAAATTAATTAAAATAAATCTCCAAACATTCTGCCCTGTTTTATCTTTTAAATTCAAAATGCGTGGTAATGCATTATTTGAATTGATTTTACTTCGTACAAACACATTCGTAAGGGTCGATCGGTAGGCAAAAGCGTTGTCGCCTATAAATCACATTCAATTTGGGATAATTACAAATAAACGTAGAAGCCTTATTTTTCAAAAACTGCAATAACGGTATATATCATTTATATTTTTGAACTTAAGGCTACTCTTTGAAAAATAACCCTGTGTTTATAGTGACACGTGGAGATAAGTTTAACATTAGGAAATGAAAAAACTCTTATTGTGCACTAGTGAAAGTCGTATTCTCGTAGTCGTATCTATAGCGAAAACGCAGAATGCATTTAGCATGTTTGCAAAGTTTAAAGAAATTGTTTGAAATTGTATTTAACATGGTGTCTAATGTTGTATTATTATTAATTGACACTAGCAAAATTATAATAACCTTATGAGTCCAAAACTTGCTTAACAATGCATGATTAAAATATCCACCTGATTGAAGTAATATGCAACCTTTTAATTTTATATATATATTTATTTAATATAAAATTTTAAAATTATTAAACGTAAATGCACAAAGTTAACAATAACAATATAACTACAGATCAATATGCATTATGAATTCTTTTTATTTTCTAATCAATAATAATACTGTATGCGATAGTAATCAATATAGAAAATAATAAATGTTTCACGGCCATCTTTTGGCAAATCAGGGCCTAGTAATGTTCAGATTATGATGTGTATATTAGTTTTAAAAACATTAATTGTAAATATTTTTTATTATGCCTTTGTATTCTGCACATTTAGTTCTGTCAAGGCAAATATAGCATAATTATCTGTAAAGGAGCGTTGCTAAATAATCGGTACATCGAAAATAACTTTTGCACAAATTTTTAGCAAACATTTACATTTACAGATATTATATACATATTTTAATACTATCTAAAATATGTAAATTGTTTCACTTGTTTAACTTTTACTTGTTACACAAAATATACTTTACAATTAAAACAACAATGGGACTAGTCGGCCGCCATTTTGTAAACTCATAGCTACCACATGTCAGACAACCTTCACCCGAATTTAATTGAGTATGGTGCGCAAAAAGTAAATACAAGAAAATAAATATAATATATTTATTTATTTTAGAAAACTATGATAAATTATTGTTTGCCGACGGTGTCGGAATTCTATAACAGAAATTGATATTTTGAAACAACGATTTAGATTTGTATGGAATGCATTGTTTCTTTTAATATTACATTTATTATAATAATTAAATTTTGCGTTTATCTATTTAAATTTTGCGATAAGAAGGTGTACGATAAATCAATACAATATTGAAAGTGCAAAAGTGAAAAGCAGTGAAGTTATAAACGAAATTTTTTGCAGACCCTATTCAGTTAAGTGAAGTTAGTAGACGGCCGGTCCCATTCATTTTTAATCGCATCGTAAGTTTTGTGGCCTAGTTTTAGTAATCAATGTTATCAATCTTACTAATATCGTTGTAGTAATTTTATGAATGCAGGGCGTGCCATTTTGATCCTTACGATAAGATGTATTAAAGCATAATATAATGTGAGTGCTGGTTATTGCATAAATGTCTCGAATTTATAAGATGATTTATCGGTGCGTTAAAGTTGGCTCACGTCATGTACTAATCATTAAAATATGAATCCGTTTGTCTGTTTTATGAGAGTTATTTTCTTAAATAAGGAAACAGAGCAACTCTAATTTTAAAATAAATAAATTATCTAAGTGATATTTGTACTTTTTTCTTTTTAAAGTAAATATTCGATTACATTATGTGCAGGGCTGTAACTAGAGTCGAATTTGAGGTAGGGCAGCATTGATTTCAGGTAGAGCGGAGGTAAAAAATTTATCATAATTGATCACCATGATGTATGGGAATCCCCTCTACATCACATATATTTCCTAATAGCACACAGTTTGTTTTAGCAAAAGCTTACTTTGCAAAAGTTTCCTTCATTCAAATTTCCGTCAACTTCGGACTTTTTCATTTTTTTACAATTTGTATGCAACTTGCTATTGAATTTGACATAAATTTACTGGTTTACTGCCCGAATTAGAATGCAAATTCACTTCAAAAGTTGACTAGAAAAAAGTTGTTGTCAATTTTAAGGCATATTTTATGTTAATTTGACTTCAAAAATTGTTAAGTATTTTTTACCGTCAAATTGTAGATAATTTTATGTATAAATTTGCATACTTTCTGAAATGGTAATAATGAATATTACTGACTTTTAATTTTCGTAAAAAGTTACCTTTAAATTGAAGAAAAATTTACCGCAAATTTTTATTTTAAACTATTGCTGTCAAATGGTCGGCAAATTCGGGCAGCAAATTTCAGGTAATTTCAACATCAAATTACCGTCAATTTCAAGCTAGTGGTTATTAGGGTTATAATTAAATAGACCCATCCCTTCATATGATGACGCTTCAAAAGCCATCTATACACAGGAACAAAGAATTATTATAATATGAAATGAATGTAGTCACAAACTGTGGTATGTTCGGAAAATCTTCGTTTTTAAGGTAGGGCATTGCCCCTCAATGCCCCCCCCCCCTCCCCCTAGTTATGGCCATTATTATGTTTATATTGCTGCAATTTTTTGTGGCATTCAGCATTTTGTTAAGCAATGGACTTTTTAATGGTTGTAATGTTATCCCAAAAATTAGTAACCACGGAACTAACAACTTCACCTCATAGTACTAAATTTAGTCCGTGTGGTTATAGTAAATAGCAATAATGCCCCACAACCATTTCTACCATGATTGTAATACATTTTCTTCACAAGTTTTTGACGTGAGTCAACTTATAATTTTTACCTTAATTTTAAAGGGTGCGCACGAATAAGGACTGATATTGTATGGTATACTACGGTAATAGAATGTTCTATATATTTCATTAATCTAAATTAAATATATTAAAAATTAAGCACCAGTTTGATTTGCACTTAGTTGATAAGAAAATTCACCATTTCTGTTGAGTGACCAGAATGTGTGTTACATTAATTGCACGTCATTTCAGAGTAAATGGGGTATTTCCCCACCTTATTCAATTTATAAATATGTATCAAAAATAATCAATAATTTAAAATCAAATCAAAGGAGAATATGATGAACATAATAATATTATAAGACAACACATTTTGGTTTCGTGAAAATAATTGTACCTATTCTAAGTATGTATGTACAAGTGCTAACCAAATGTTACTTCACAAGTAGTGGACGCAATCTTGCCTAGCGCGTACCGCAATGTATAGATAATAATTGCCAGCAAGTAGTTAATATATATTATTATATATATGATGATATGTAATCGGATCAATGAAATATATATCAATAAAGTAATAATAGTTTATGCTTTCTTCTCATTTTTGGTACTACTTCCCTCAATAGCCCCCACAATATTGGGTATATTGTCCCAAAAATTATTCTTGTTTTTTTTAGATTCATAACTAGTCTTTTGTTTTATCCCTCAGTCAAAATTACGGGATGGAGTCTTTTCATTATTTCTATTATTTCTCTTTAGAGGTCCAACTTAAGTCATGTCCATGCTGGGCAGTAAGCAGACTGGTTTCTTTCCAAAATAAACCTAGCAAGCTAACAGCATAGCAAAGTGGCGAAGCAATCAGCTTTGTAGCGGTTTCTAACGGTTGCCGTTGAGCAATCAGTTTCAAAATATGTAGGAGGTTCAGATGCCTGGGTGATCAGTAATCGATTGCTGAAAACAGAATTTGAAAATTCGAAACCGTTCTCGAGATAATCGTGGGACAGACGGACAGACATCGTGAAATCAATAAGTGTCTTCGCAAGCTTCGCCACTTAATAAGGTATGTATTCACGTTCGAAGCAGTGGCGAAGCTAGGGTTCCAAACTAGGTAGACCCAAGATAGATTTTGTTATTTTTAGACTCACACGTCCATGGATACTACGGCATCCAAAATAAAAGTAGTTGGATTCCTTGCTTTTTAATTCTCATACGTGGGTTTTTTCGCGATTTTTGGGTCGGGAATTCATCAATGATCGCGCCCCAGGCGCAGTCGCGGGCACCCCAGGGCCAGGGGCCCACTTTTACTTAATTAAAATTTTCAATTTATTTTTACAGTTTTGCTATTCTTACCTTACCTACACCTACCTTTTTTTCCGTGGGGAACGTGTTATGTCGGACTCCTACCGGCTAAAACCCCACGGTGTCTCCCCCTCACGTGCGCGCGGGGGCGGGGGGGGGGGGCTGGCCCTGGGGTGCCCGCGACTGCGCCTGGGGCGCGATCATTGATGAATTCCCGACCCAAAAATCGCGAAAAAAGCCTACGTGTGGGAGAATTAAAAAGCAAGAAATCCTACTACTTCTACTACTAGAAAAACTACTTTTATTTTGGATACCGTAGTATCCATGGACGTGTGAGTGGTTAGCAGTTTTATAAAAAATTACCTTTTCTCTCTTTCGATTTTACCTTTTCCTCGCCGACAAGAAACACTATTATCCTCCATTTTCACTAAAAATCTATAAAAAAGTATAAATTTCCAACTCAATATTGCGAGTTTCATTCACTCCAGTAAATGAAACTCACACAGAGTAAACATTGGAATGTGAAGTTGTGAAGTGAACTTTGCAAACGCACAGTCCCACGATCGACAACTTTATACTGAAAGCCTTACTTCGGATCTCCATACTGATTGGTATATAAACAATCGTATTATATTTCATTATAGAACATTTTGACACAGGTTAGAAAGGGAGCGATCGTTTTCTCGAAAGCCCGGTAAAAAGGCCATGCGTGCGAGAGAGACGACTAATCGCTCAACTGCGTGTTCGCTTTGAGACAGAGACAACACGAATCAGTGTAGTAATCTGCCAAGTGTTGACGTTACATAATAAGGCTACGAGGTCACGACCTGTGTAGAACAGAGAAGCGCATTGAAACAGTTTACGAGTTATTTTATTAGTTGATATTAATGATAGGGCAAGCCGGCCTTGTCGGCTTCTATGGAAGCTTCGCTACCGGTACCAAGCGCTGATTAGCTCAAAACAGTAATTTTTAAACCTGTTAATCTCCATCAACTGCTTATCTTACATAAATATTAATTACACAAATTGTTAATTACTCATAACTTTAAAAATTATTATGGCGTAAAAAGTTAAAGATTTTTTTTATATCGATACAGGATTTGTGGAGGCTATCAAGAAAACTAAAGAGAAGTGTCTTTAATTCCCATTTCATTGTCAATTTCAAAGCATAAAATATCTAGAACTTAATAATACTCTTTACCCTTTGAAATTTAGCTTTATTATTTTTCTATTAATATTTTAATGCCTCCTCTACACTACTCGCGAAGTAGATCGAAGTTGGACGAGGCGAATAGTGTAGAGAGGTACTTCGATTCGCTGCGTGCAACCTCGCTTCGCCTCGGGCGACTTCCGATCGCTGTCGGTTTTTTTGCGCCAGAGTCAAAGGGTTTCGCGAAGTACCTCGAAGTTACACGAAGCGTCTCGCTACACTACTCGGCTTACGCCAGTTATGAATATTTTTAAATATATATATATATATATATAAATATATATATATATATATATATATATATATATATATATATATATATATATATATATATATATATATATATATATATATATATATATATATATATATATATATATATATATATATATATATATATATATATATATATATTAAAAATATAGCTTTCTACATAATTATTTATTTAGTTAACGCATTGACGTCGTACTGTTCACACAATTAGGTACATAAAGCAGCTGCCTCTTGAACGTCATTCATGTTAACGGTGCGGGAGACTCAAGACGATTGAGCTCTTCACGAAGTAGAACGAGTGTGTGGTCACGTTCTTCGAACTGCGATCGACTTCGACGAGCACTTCGTCGATGTTACTTCGCTAGTAGTGTAGAGAAAGCATAAAAGTACTATACTTCTACGCGTTTCGAACAATCCAAATTAGATAGCCGCTAGGCTTTCCAGAGAGAGGCTCGGCGCTCTGCCTGACCTTTGTAATGCATACGAGGATAGTGCACTATTATACTGTTATCGACAAGTCCTAGTGCTTTATAAAGTTAAATATTTAATTATTATTTTTGATGGCCGACAATATTTATTTTAGAGTGACAACAAATTATGATCCAGACGTAATGCGAAATAAAGTCAATTTCGTGAGCGGTAGTATTAATAAAGAAAAAAGAGCTGACCTTCATTAAAATGATAAACTTCTTTTCAAAATGTGTGGTGAGAATTTAAAGCTCGAAACGTGCTCTAAGGCGATATTAAAATCGGCATATATTAGGAAGTCATAGTAGGAATTATATATAATTATATATTGCGCTAGATATATTCAGCTTCATATTGTTCTTGCCTATAGAAAGAAACATCCCACGGTACTTCGGTGGTTGTATGAAGCAACGCGTAATTAAGTTTGCCAATGGAGGGAACAAACGGCGGGGCATGGTGTGGGTGAGGCTACGAAAGAAGAGGTGAAGCATGTAAAACTCATCGGATACATGTAGTCTCAAGGAAAATCAATGATAGCCGTAGTTACTGACACACATTCAGTAAACGTTCATACAGAACAAGCTACGTTGCTTCCTCTGACGGTGGCACAATTGACCAGCACTTCATCATTACGTCACATATTACCGATCAGAAAACAAAGGAGCCACCAGATTTATGTCATTCTAAACTTTCTGGATTCAACAAGAAAAAGGTCTTTGGGAGACCACGGTCTCATTCACATTTGATTGCTGATAGGAATACTAGTGTCTATTTATATTAGAAATACTCGACCTTATATACACAGTAGGTGATGTCCCCAGAACAGACAAACTTTATTGAAAGGAGCACTTGTTTTACAGTGTGCAAACTCGCTCTTGAAAACTAGAAGAAAAGTTGACATCTTCATGGTTTGCCAGACTTTGCAAGCGGCTTGAAAATACCAACTGTGCTCTCCTTGTTAAACAATTATTGAGTGGCTACGATTTAAGTAATGTGCCATCCAAAGAGATTTAAACATATATAGGTTAGTAGCATCTCTTAAAAATATCAAGAACAACGAGCGTAGAGCCTCCCGAGAATTAGAAAGGCATTTAAATGCTAATATACATGACTGTAGATCGATTGATGATATTTATTACAAATTTTTATTTCTTTGTGCTATTTCAGACGACAAATATGGACCCGGCTCTTTTGAAGTGTACCCTTTTACGTGGTAGAGCCATGCTGCAGCTATACTTCTGGTATGGTTATAACACGAATGGGTCGGCTCGACCAGGGAAGGACCACGCTCTCACAGAATACCAATGTAAAACAGCAGCTTAACACTGCTGTGTTTCGTATGGTGAGTGTAGAGAACCGGAGACGATTTTTACTGGAAACGAGGCATTCCATCTTAGTCTTCACGGGTGACAACGCGTTTGCATTTTGATTCGTAATCGAGGATAAATGTAGATGTCTATGGGCCACAGTAACCACTTACCATCAGTGTGCTCGTTTGTCACCCTTATCCTATAAAAAAAAGCATGATCCAATTATATGGGTACATGCATCTCCAAATAAGAATTCCATCTGTCATGTTGGATATCGTTATTTAGGAAATATTCGCCAGGGTAATCTTTAGTGATAAGAGAGATAATGTTTAATCATTATTTTTAAAAATTCCTCACTCACACACGTACATACAATCGGTACACTTAAGGTAAACAGTCGCAAGCCCACTCGTTTCGGCGTCCTATTCAAAATTATTTTGTAATAATTCTGAACCCGCACCTCACTCTCAAATTTTACAAATAATAAGAACATTATTATCATGCCATATGCCAAATGTTGATATCAGTTTCGCCGACTAACTTTATTCAATACATACTTGTAAAAATAAGTATCCTTATACATAAAGAAAGAAAACCGGAGCGCTGCCTACATTTCAGGAGATGCAAAAACCAAGCCAAAACCATGCACACCTTTTTGCAAGAACACGCACTTACGTATATGTATGCATCTAAAATAATTTGCAGCCATTAACATGGATTAAGGTGCATCCATGTGAGCGCCTAATAAAGAAATAACCAGCTAAGTACGAGTCGGAATCGTGCTTGAAGGGTCCCGTACCATCGTAATACACATTTCTAGTAGGGGCTTTTAATTTTTATTATTTGTTGTTATAGCGGCAACAGAAATACACATTCTGTGAGAATTCCAATTGTCCTACCTACCTATTACGGATCATGAAATACAGCCCGCTGAGAGACAGATAGACAGACAGACGGACGGACGGACAGCGGAGGCTTAGTAAATGGGTCCCGTTGGTTACCCTTTGGATACGGAACCCTGAAGTGATGTATGCGAGAGTGGGTGTCAAGAAGTTGAGTATGGTTTCACCTTCACTTAAAATGTACGCAGCGCTCCGTCTTTCCTCCTTTGTTGGTCTGAGAAAGTATCAAGTTTAGTTAGGTATAATACATACATACATACATAATCACTCACGTCTGTCACCCAGAGGGGTAGGCAGAGAATATGAACTTCCATTTGGCACAATCCTAGCACACCTATCTCGCCTCCTCCACATCCATATATCTACGCATACACGCTCGTCAGTTAAGGGTACTCTTACTTTGGCCTATTTGCAATATATCGCCAAATTGGTCAATAAATTTTCGCTTAGGGCGTCCCTTCCCGACTCTGCCGTTCACATCTGTAACATAAATTTGCTTTGACACCCTTCCCTCATTCATTCTTTCTACATGACGAAACCACCGAAGCATTCCTTTCTTAATCCTGGTCACAACATCATCTTGCAAACCACACTTTTCTTTTATCACACAATTTCTTACTCTGTCATTCAGATTCAGCCCTAACATACTCCTTGATGACCGCATTTCTACAGCATTTATTCTACTCTCGTACTTCTTTTGCCACACCCAACTTTCACTACCATACATTAAAGTAGGGACTAACATAGCATTGTGAATTGTCATACGTGCTTTTTGGACGCATTCTGACTTTCCACTATAGAGTGTAGAGCCCCATTTAGTACATATCCTGCGTTCACTCGTCGTCTACATCCTTATCATATCTACGAGGGTGGATTGAAAAGTACTCGGCCTAATCAAGAAAATAAACACATACTAAATCACTTATATTTTTATTTTTCTACATAATCACCATCAAGTTCAATACACTTTTGCCACCTCCCCTTCCAAGCATTTAGACCGTTGAAAAAAAATGATTCTTCCTTAGAGTCAAAATATGCGTCTACAGCTGCTTTGACCTCGTCGTTTGTCGAAAATCTTTGACCTCCCAAGTGCTTTTTTAGGTTAGGGAACAGAAAGAAGTCTGATGGTGCCAGATCAGGTGAATACGGCGGATGCGGTAACAGTTCAAAGCCACAGTTGTGAATTTCAGCCATTGACTGTACTGACGTGTGAACACGGGCGTTATCTTGATGAAACAGGACTTTTCTTCTGAGCATTCCTCGACGTTTTTCTTTTATTTCCTCTCGTAAACGACGTAGTAAGGTGCAGTAGTAATCAGAGTTTATAGTCTGACCCCTTTCAAGATAATCAATTATAATCACACCTTTCGAGTCCCAGAATACTGAAGCCATCACCTTATTTGCCGACAAAATCGACTTAGCCTTTTTAGGGGGTGGTGAACCAGGTCTTCTCCACTGTTTTGATTGTTGTTTTGTTTCCGGTGTACAGTAATGAACCCATGTTTCGTCTATAGTAACAAAAAGATTCAAAAAATCATCTGCATCGGCTTCAAATAACTCCAAACAGTCGCGTGAAATAGTCAATCGCGTCCTTTTTTGTTCAACTGAAAGCAGTCGCGGAACCCACCTCGCAGACACCTTGTGGAAACCCAACTCGTTGACAATGATGTTTTGAGTTCGTTCATAAGAGATGCCTATAATCTCGGCTATCTCTCTAATTTTTAACCTGCGGTCTCCCATTATTAAATCAAGTACTTTTTTAATATTTTCGTCAGTAGTTGACGTCGAAGGCCTTCCAGAGCGGGGTTCATCTTTCACACTCTCTCTACCACGCTTAAATTCTGCTATCCATTTTTTGACGGATGAATATGACAGAGCTCAATCGCCTAATGTACTGACCATGTCATCATGGATGGCTTTTGATGATAGCCCCTTCTTATGGAGGTACTTAATGACGGCACGCTGCTCGATTTGCTCCATTCGCGGAAATTATGTCCGATTACTTTGTTAATAAATTTATAAAATCACAACTAATTATCGCACACGTTTCGAACTTCACACAATGAACTAGTCTGAACTGAACTAAATAATGTGGGTAGATTTGATTTTTAGAATTGAATGGATCTGTGTTAGGCCGAGTACTTTTCAATCCACCCTCGTACCATCTCTGCTAAATACACATCCCAAACACACAAACTCATCTTAAACGAAATGGGATCCGCTACTCGTTTGACCATTAAACGAAGTGGGAGCTTAATGCAGGGCTCCGTATCTTTTAAACGCAGACTTCTTCTTGACCATAGGATGATGAAGTTAAATGAAACTACTGTTTGTATAAAAAACAAGAGCAGCTTGTGAAGTGTAGCTTGTTGAGGCAGTGTAGAGATGTCAGTTGGGCTGGATGCTGAGCGAACGATGAGCGCGTGACGAGTAATAAGCTGGTAATGATTTGGGTCATTTTTTTTTGCGCCCGAAGCAATTGGAAAAGGGCTACCCCGTAGGGAGGCGGAAAATGCATTACGCATACCACGGCAGCCGGTCTATCGTGGTTATGAGGGACTCACTGCCTACCGGGGGAACCTAAGTGATACCTTCTAAAAACGCCTTTGGGGACTGGCAACCTGCTGTTTAAAGCTTCTTATGCCGTATCGGAAGCGACCCTCTTTTGGGAAAAGAGGGCGCAGGCGGCTACGAGCCGCTGAGGGAGTGCCTACGAAGGCAAATTAATTATGAATATTTTAATTAGAGTTGGCCTGAGCCGCCAGGAGACAGTTCAGGTCGTTTGACAGTTTATTAGGCGGGTCCGAGTGAGAGTTTCTCGGCCTGCGGACGCGATAGCGAGAGGGGGGTGGGGCTGCATAAGTAGCTGCCTCACGAATAAGATGATTGGAGTGCGACTCTGAGGCTTTGAAGAAGTTCTCAGAGAGTTTTTTAAGAAATTGTTGAATTGTAGGGAGGTCTAGGTCCCGATGAAGGTCGGCATTACGGACGTACCAAGGTGCGTTCGCAGCTCGACGACAGAAAAGGTTTTGAACTATTTGGAGTTCATTAATAATTTTAGGGTCAGCGTGGGCAAAAATGGGGCCCGCGTAGGACATGACTGGTCGTATACATACCTTATAAAGAGTACGCTTGTTTCTGAGGGACATATTACTGTGTCGGCCCAACATACTGTTGAGCCTACTCAGGTAAAAACGTGCGTGACGGGTTACTCTTTTGACGTGGGGCCTGAAGGTGAGCCTTGTGTCCAGAGTGATACCCAAAATATTTGGCAGACGTATGCCAGGGGACAGGGGTCCCTAACATACGTATTGGTGGAGTGTTTTTGAGACGGCGTCGTTTATAATCGAAGTGAACGGCGGAGCTCTTCTTCGGGTTCACATCGATGCGCCATTTTTTGAACCAAGCTCCTAGGTCATCAACTGACTTTTGGACCTTGTTACGAATGAAAGGTAGCGATATACCTTTACAGTAGAGAGCAGTGTCATCTGCTAAGAGGGAGAGCTGAACACCTTTCGACGGGATGGGAATGTCGTTGGTGAACAGGATGTACAGCAGAGGAGCAAGTACTGAGCCCTGAGGGACACCAGCTTGGATGAGGCGCTGTGAAGATAGCGTGCCGTCGTGTCTAAAACGAAAGGTACGATGCTTTAGATAAGAGGCCACGAGACGTACTAGACGATCGGGGAGACCTATTTTGTACAGTTTGTAGATAAGGCCTGTATGCCAGACTCTATCAAAGGCTTTAGCTATGTCGAAAAAGACCGCGATGGTCTTATGACGACGAGGATAAAAACCGCTGAGGATATATTCCACAATACGGTGAACTTGTTGGGGACATGAGTGTTTCGCTCGGAAACCGAATTGATGGGGAATGATAAGAGGGTCACCGTCTGTGTGAAACAGATGGCGCCTCATGCGAGTTTGGATGACTCTTTCGAAGAGCTTGCCCATGGCCTTGAGGAGGCTAATGGGGCGACGACTGGAGGGGAGGTTGAGAGGCTTGCTTGGCTTGGGAATACCAATCACAGTTGCCTCTTTCCACGTAGTGGGAAAGTAACTAAGGTTGAAGCAGGCGTTGAAGATAATAGATAAAAAGGTTAACACCTGCTCAGGAAAGTGTTTTAGGGCTTGGTTGGAGATGCCATCCGCGACCGGAGCCTTTTTGGGCTTAAGTCCTATGATGAGGGATGAAATCTCATCATTGGACACAGAGATAGGTTCGGAGGCTGTAGGGGGTGAGTTCCGGCGGCGGACCTCATCCTGCACTGCCTGGACGTGTGAAGGGTCAACGGGTTGAGAGCTAGGAGAGCATTGAGCGGCAATGCTGTCTGCAAAGCACTCAGCCTTTTCCTCGTCCTCGAAGGCTACCGTACCGTCGGGACGGGAGAGAGGGGGAGTGTGGGTGATAGCGTCTATATGCGGAGGGCTCGAAATTCAGAGAGGCGGAAACGGAGTTCTCGTTGAAGACGATTGGCCGTGTGCCTATATTCGGGCGTGGGATATTTTGCTGCTCTCCGGAAAGCAGCTTTCTTGGCTTTTAATAGGTTGCTAATATGTAGGGGAAGCCCACTATTATTAGCAACCGGGACTACCCTTTCATTCTCCTTAAGGGAGGTTTTAATAAGGGTGGAGAGTGAATCAACCGTGGTGTCGATTTTTTCGGGACTGTCTAAGTCCGACGATAGGGAGATGGGAGAGTCCTGTGAGTCCAGAGCATTCGCTAGGAACTCCTTGAAGCCCTTCCAATTTGTGAAGGTTTTAGTAGAGGGTGTTGAGGGGGGTGGCTGATGGCCAAGAATGAGGGAGACCGGTCGGTGGTCGGATCCTAGATCGTCTAGTGTCTCGATTGCCCTGAGGTTGAGGTAAACATTTTTGAATAGTGCAAAATCTAGTACGTCGGGAGCGTGGTCGGTGACATCGGGATAGTGAGTAGCACCGAGGGGACTGTGAACGGTAAGGTCAAGAGACTCCGTGATATCGAGCAGTATCTTGCCACTAGGGGAGGTAGTACGGCATGTCCATTCAGTATGCTTGGAGTTAAAATCTCCAAACATAATGACTGAATTGCCTAAATATAAAATAGCCTCAAAATCTTTTTTGAGGGGATGGGTTCCTGAAGGGATGTAACAGGAGGCTATGAGGATGGACTGATGTCCAGTCATAGCTAGCCTGCATACCGTGGCTTCCATATTGGTAAGCTGCGGAGTAGAAATGGGAGAGCAGTGGAGTGTCTTCTTGTAATAAATGGCCGTACCGCCACCTCGGCGGTCGGGCCTGTCATTACGAAGAAGAGAAAAGTTTTTAATAGAAAGTTTTGAGATTAGTTTTCTGTAGAAGGAGGAAATCGGCTTCACGATTTCGAAGAAAGAGCTTAAGTTCTGGGAGGTTATTTCGCAAACCGCGATTATTAAAGGATACAAGCGATAAACCCTTAGGTTTGATACGACCGTGAGACTTTGGTAGAGCAAACTCAGCCTCTGTAGTTTGCCGGATGGCCTGTTTGCTTACACAGGACGCACGCGGGTGGGGATTCGGCGTCTTTGGGCCGAGGACACTCTTTAGTATTATGGGGTTCAAGGCATTTAACGCACCTGGGTGGGGCAGAGCAGTTGGCCGCCGCATGACCATATAGCTGGCAGCGGTGGCACTGCGCCGGGAACCCGCGCCTATGTGGGGCTCAATCCTCACTCTCGACAGGCCACACACTGTGCGTACCTGCCGAAAGATGACTTTTGCCTCCGGCACGTTGGTTAAGATGACTAGGGCAAGAGAGAACCTCTGGCCCGTTCTACTGTGCATTTTGTGCACGGCTTCTACGGGGAAACCTTGGGACTTAAGGTCCTCAAGAATTTCCTCGTTGGAAAATTCAAAGGGGACGCCGCGGATGACGGCCCTGACTTTACGCTCTTGCGTATGTATGGTAAGAGACTCGTTCAGCTGTGAATAACCTGGTGAGACGACGGAAGTCGTCAATTGATTGGGGGATGATCTTAATAGCCTCCCCGAGGTTAATGGCGTGGTCATACTTAATACCTGCGTTGTAGCAGGTTTTGGAGAGTTCTGTGAATTTCGCCTTGTCTCTTAGGAAGCCAGGGGGCGGGACTTGCTTCTTGGCAAGGACTGGAGCACAGCGAGAGGCTGGCTTGGTCGGAGCGGGGATGTCTAGTGACATAAGAGGGGCCGAGGCAGCGGTGGGGGCTGCGTAGGCAGAGGCGGCAGCGGGAGCTGCGGAGGTTGTAGGAGCGGCAGGGGCCGCTGTGACAGGGAGGGTGCGGTTTTTCGCGGCGCGTTTACCGCTGCGCTTGGAGTTCACCGTGGTGAATGAAGAATCCCCGGTTCCGTCGGAGTCACAGGACTCCGACGAACCGGTGCCAGAATTGGTGGCGGGCCTCTTCCGGGAGGCAACGCAGAGAACTCGGAACATGCGTACTTCATATCTAAAGGGGCGAAAGAGTTCTTGGTCTCTAGGTAGGCCGCTAGTACGGGTGGCGGTTGGAGTGCCTGAGGGGCAGGGGGAGTAATATGGGCGGCGATGGCGGCAAGGGCCGTCTCATCGAGATTTAGGCCCAGACCCAGGGTTTGGTTTAAGGCGGCAACGAAAGACTTAAATTGTGTTATTGTGGACATGTTGAGGGGGGCAGTGTTCTGTTCTAAGACCAAGGACTTTATTTGACTAACAGTGGACATGTTGGGGGGCAGTATTCTACGAAACAGTAAGGACGGGACGGGTCCCTGTTCTCAGAACAGGGACTTGAACACGAAACGTACTACGAGACAATATACACGTATAACAATACAAGAAAAACAAAGAATAACAAGAGAAATAACAAAAATCAACAATAAAAAATAACAATAAAATAACAATTAAAACAATAATAACCAGAGGTCAATCAAACCTCCCCGCCCGAAGACAGGGGGGCAAGAGCTGTTAGCGAAAATGACTCACCAAGGAGTCGACGCTGTACAGCGCAAGCAGGACAGCGGAGGCGCGAGAGCGAGATAGCACTACCGTACGGGGACGAAAGCGCGGACTACCTGGACACGACCGCTCGAGAGCGGTGCCACAGGCGGAATGGATTTGGGTCACTCACAGCACGCCTTTTATTTCGTTCAATCAGTTGCACAACTCGTGCAAGCGCCCGTGAGCCGCATATGCTCCATTTGACCAATGAACGGACAGGAGGGAAGTGTGTGGGGGTGTTGTTTAGTATGACTCATGATTTATTTCAAAATGTTACATTTTCGTACAACAAATCTTTATAAACAATTATTAATAAGTATGTAACACACTATAAGACATATAACAAATATTTATAAACAGCTACTAATAAGTATGTGACACAATATAAGACATACAGCCAATCTTTATAAACAACTACTTATAAGTATGTAACAAACATTATAAAACACACAACACTTTACATATGCATACAAACATTAATTATGTATTTGACAAACACTATAAAGGCATATAACAGATCTTTATTTTATAATGTAATAACTACTACAAATACATAGGTGACAATCACTATAAAGACATACAATAACTCTTTATAGGCATACAAAAAACATTAATAAGCTTACGTGCAATTATAAGCTTACGTGACTAAAACTTAAATAATCGTCTTAAGGGACATTCAGCATTAATAATGTTTTAAATCTAGGCTTGTTATTTACACATCTACTTGCTCGACCAATTCCCTTCTATTCTTATTTCACAAATCGTTTTACTTTCGTCTTACTTGTGTTCACTTTCATTCCCCTTTCTTTTAATGACCTGTTTATTAATGTAACCATAATTTGCAATTCGACCGCCGACGACGCAAGTATGACTTGATCATCGGCGTACAAAAGGCATTTCACGGTTAACTCACCATTTTAACCCGCATTATTCAACTTTCAAATTTTCCAAAAAACTCTCCATAAATGGGCTTTGTTGGTTGTCAACTTTTTTGGTTGGTTTTTGGCCAAAAACTTCTTCGTGATCATGCACATGGAAAAGACCTGATCCGTACATCCCATTCCCTTTCTAAATCCCGTTTGGACATCCCAAATTATTCCAACAGTATCTTTCATAACTCGTTCAATTACTACCTTAGGCCTTAGCATACAGTTTTCCCACAATGTTAAGAAGGCTGATACCACGGTAGTTTTTACAGTCCTGCTGCGATCATTTTCCATTATATATTAGGATTATCACGGTTTTGCACCAGTCTCCCCGTACCCGCTTAAGTTCCCAACATAAATTAAACAAGGCGTACAGCAGGTCTGCCACCACTCCCTCTTCAGCCCTTAACATTTCGAGTGATACTCTGACATATCCGGCTGCCTTACCTGCTTTCATTATTTCATCTATACTTATCTCTCTATCTCTTTCCTCTTCTTTCGGAATTTCTATTTCATTTAATTCAAACGTCTCATTACTGACTAGGTACTAGATACTCATTAGGTATAATACTTATATAAAATACTAGCTTTTTACCCGCGGCTTCGCTCGCGTGCGCTTGAATTTAGGAACATCATTAAATGCTGTTCCGTGCCAAATTTAGAAAAATTCGATCATTTTTAGAGTCACCTCGATGTCTATGTCTCTATGTCTGGTATTTTTACGCATCTTGGATGAAAGTTCCGAGTAAAAGAACATATCGTTGATGTGAAGCACCAAAACTCTGGGAAGTCTAAAGTATGTCAACATGTTTAGTATCGTCCCGACCATTATATCGGATCTGATAGACAACAAATCCTTATAGAACACCGAATCCTACCAATGATGATTCGCGAGGCTATTGAAATTAAAAATGTCCAAATTTTAATAGGGTTGATGGCTGAGTGCTACCATCTGCTAAGGACCCCAAAACTAATAAAATTAAATTCAAACTACTACTGCATTTATTCCATTCTATTTTAACTTTGACATCAGGTCGTTAACACCTCAGTTCTACCGCCCCTCCCGTGACCATGGGTGCTGTAAAGTGCCCAAAACATCGGGATTTTAAAAAGTTAAAATTAAACGCGATAAAATCTTTAAAATTAGTTTATTCCTTATAAATATTATTCACAGTGAACGTGGAGATCACTACACTCATGAACGGGAGTGGAAAAATGTTCGCCCTGTTGTGGCGGTTAAAGAAAATCCACCACCTCATATCGTTCCGTCGTAAGAGGCGACATAGGAAAACAAACTGGAGATGGGATGAGCTGCATCATCTTCTTGACAACAGATCAAAATAATAACAGCTGCGGTTGCCAACCCGCCTGCCAAGCGTGGCAACTATAGCAAATACCCAGCTACTTGATAATTTATGGGGGAGGCCTATGTTCATTTCAGTGGACTTTTGATAGGCTGACGATAATGAGTTCTACTCATCTTTGCAAGCCTTAATATTTACGGTAGAGTGAAAACAAAAGGTAACATACCCGAAAACACATAAATGTACATAAATGTTACTAATGGGCACAGGCCGCAGTTTTTAGCCAAAAAAGTGTTCGCTGCGCTGATTCCAACGCGGGATGAATGAAATGTGAATGATACAGTTTTTTACATCGTATATTGAGTAGCATTGTATTATTTCATTGAATCAATGACTTGCCATTTTAGTTTATTTAGAAGTAAGTAGGTGGCGCTAATATTAGATGAAAAAATGAAAGCCAAAGCCATACCATCTAGTAATCAGCAATAGAAGCGAACATTTATTTATTATATCAATAAGGGATAAAGAGTTGTCAATTCTCTTAAAGTTCTGTTTCTGTTAAAAAATACGCTATCAGCGCCGCTAGAGGTGAAAAACGATTTAATGATATCGTACACACAACATATTATGAAATAGCAACGTCTTTAGTTATTAATATCTTCAAACGATTTCTATTCATTGATTTGGTCAAGCTATATCATGACATGGTCAACAAATAGTGTTAAATATCACGAAATGACCACACCATTTCACGAAATGATAGACTACTTTATGATATATCGTCCAGCCTTCTAGTAACAATCGAGAATCAGTCTTCAACAGGTAAGCATGTGAACAGAGACTGCATATCAAAACTGACCATAGTTTCATTGTCTACCAGATGTAGATCTTTTCTGGCTGACAAAATGGTAGGAATCCTTTGTGTGTACTCTTGTATGTCCCTTGAGCGGTGAGAGTATTTTCGCTAAGTGCTGAGCCAATCTGTAAGTTATTGAATCGATTTGGCTCACTATGGGACGAAGTGGAGCATTGGGCTTGTATATTTTTGGTAACCCATACAACTTCGGTAGTTTGCCACACGTAGGTATTATCGATTTTACGTCTAGATTTAATTTTTCGGAGCGTTACTTTATGAGGTAACTAGATTTTTTAAGTGTGTTATTTGTACGCTTCGAAAAGTCTGCAGTCTGTAAACACGTACAGGATCGCCCCCGTCACTACATTAGATTTGATAGATCACAAATCCTCGCTAGAGAACACCGATTTCTTTCGAGGATGTTTCGCAAGGCTATTGAAATCAAAAAACATCCTAATTTCAATACAGAAGATGGCTGGGTGCTACCATCTGCTTGGGATCCCATAATTAATAAAATTAAATCCCAACCCAAGCATACAACTGCAAGGCTTCATGATAATGTAAGATTATACTGCGTAGATCGGAACAAAAATTAATAATTTTTGATCTGGAGGTAGCCTTGGTTAACTGAGACATTGGGACGTCATACACCTCAGTCTCCCCGTGACCATGGGTGATGTAAAGTGCTCGAAACGTCAGGAATATAAAATAAGTTAATATACGCGATAAAATCCATAAAATTAGTGTTATTTAAATGTGTAGTGTTCGCGTAAATTAAGAAATCAATAATTTTTAAATTTTATAATTAGATAATATCATAGAATTATTACGCAAATAATTCTATGGATAATATCTTCTACATCCGTATCTTGAAGTGTCCTGAACATTAACGGCACATAGAAAATTTTCATATTCATAGTCATACATTTCAAGAATTATTATATTAATAAGTGATAGAGCCATGCTGCAGCTATTTTAGTAGTATAGTTGTAGCACGAATGGGTCGGCTCGACCGGGGAAGGACCACGCTCTCACAGAATACCAGCGTGAAATGGCAGCTTGTTACTGCTGTGTTTCGTATGGTGAGTGTAGAGAACCGGAGACCACCCATTTTATTGATCACCATTTCACCCATTTTACTGGAAAAGAGGCATTCCATCTTAGTCCTCACGGGTGACGACGTATCTGCATTTTGATTCTTCATTGAGGGTAAATGTAGATGTCTATGGGTCACAGCAATCACTTACCGTCAGGTGGACTGTGTGCTCGTTTGTTAATCTATCCTATAAAAATAGAGATGATTCATTTGAATGCTCGCAATGTTCTTGTAATTTTGCAGATGAGTATGAATCCATGCAAGAAGATTTCTGTTTTTATTTTGTTCGGGACATGCATCGCTATAAAACAAAAGATGTCTGACTGACCTACGATCGTCTCCATCTTGATATGCTTTTCTAAGATGGTGCACACTTCGTTAGCTCCACGTTTGCCTTCTGTCTCAGTCCAAGAATAACAATAGACTTCTCTAGTTCTGGACTCATAAAAAGTAAGATTATATACAGCTAATTTGCGACTGTAGTATAATAACATACCTTGGCCATATGGTGTATTTAAAACTTTTTGTAAATCAAAATATAAATTGTACTTACGTCTTTTACAAATCATAATCAAAACAAAATTTAATTTCAAAAGACAACTGAATATTTAACGTTTTTCACACATCTAAATGCTAAACCAACTATTAATATTTTGTGGAGTAAAATAACATAACATAAACACTCACGCCTGTCACCCAGAGGGGTAGGCAGAGACTATGGAATTCCATTTGGCACGATCGTGACACACCTCTCTCGCTTCCTCCACATCCATATACCTACGTATACACGCTCGTCGGTTAAAGGTACTCTTAATTTGGCCCATTTTCAATATATCGCCAATTTGGTCGATAAACTTTCGCCTAGGGCGACCCTTCCCGACTCTGCCATTCACCTCTGCAACATAAATTTGCTTTGTCACTCTTTCCTCATTCATTCTTTCTACATGACCAAACCACCGAAGCATTCCTTTCTTAACCCTAGTCACAACATCATCTTGCAAACCACACATTTCTCTTATCACACTATTTCTCACCCTGTCATTCAGATTCAGCCCTAGCATACTACGTAATGACCGCATTTCTACAGCATTTATTCTACTCTCGTGCTTCTTCTGCCACACCCAACTTTCACTACCATACATTAAAGTAGGCACTAACACAGCATTGTGAATTGCCAAACGTGCCTTTTTGGGACACATTCTGACTTTTCACAATAGAGTGTAGAGCCCCATTCAATCTATTTCCTGCATTCACTCGTCGTTCTATATCCTTATCATATCTACCATCCCTGCTAAACACACATCCCAAATACACAAACTCATCTACTTGCTCTACCAACTCCCCTTCTATTCTTATTTCACATATCGTTTTACTTTCTTCTCTTTCAAAAACCATAACTTTCGTCTTACTTGCGTTCACTTTCATTCCCTTTTATTTTAATGTCCTGTTCATTAATGTAACCATCATTTGCAACTCGGCTGCCGACGACGCAAGTATGACTTCATCATCGGCGTACAAAAGGCATTTGACGGTTAACTCACCCATTCTTAACCCGCATTCTTCTACTTTCAAATTTTCCAAACAACTGTCCATAAATAGGTTGAACAGCCACGGGGAAGCCACACAGCCCTGTCCGACACCTTTATGGATGCCAAACCAGTCCGAGTAGGCCCCGTTGATCCTGACACAGGCACTAGAGTCCCTATATAGAGACTTCAATGCCTGTATCAAGCCAGTGCTCAACCCAAATGAGTTCAGTGTTTGCCATAACACATCCCTGTCCACTCTATCATAAGCCTTCTCCAAGTCTATGAACGCACAAAAAACTTTTTGGTTTTTGGCCAAAAACTTCTCCGCGATCATGCGCATGGAAAAGACCTGATCCGTACATCCCATTCCCTTTCTAAATCCCGCTTGCACATCCCAAAATTTTCCATCAGTTTCTTTCATAACTCTTTCAATTAGTACCTTGGCATACAGTTTTCCCACAATGCTAAGAAGGCTGATACCACGGTAGTTTTTACAGTCCTGCTGTGATCCTTTTCCTTTATATATTGGGACTATCACGGCTTTGCACCAGTCTCCCGGTACCCGCTTAAGTTCCCAACATAAATTAAACAAGGTGTACAGCAGGTCTGCCACCACTCCTTCTCCAGCCCTTAGCATTTCGAGAGATACTCTATCATAACCGGCTGCCTTACCTGCTTTCATTATTTCATCTATACTTATATCTCTATCTATTTCCTCTTCTTCCGGAATTTCTATTTCATTTAATTCAAACGTCTCATCACTCATAAACACGCTTTCAAAGTATTCCTTCCATCTCCTTAAACTCAAAACTTCGTCAAATCCATACTTAATAAAATCATTATTTGATTTCATTGAATGTAAAACATTCTAAATAGAAACTCAAATACTTAGATATGTAAAGCAAAGTTACTAAAACCGTTCCCTCTAAGAAAACTACGAAAACAAAATATACTAACGCGCCATGCTTATCAATTTCTACATAAGGCAAAGTTACTTATCTACATATATGCTAGCATTTACGGCCGGCGAAAAATACTAGTTATATCAATGACTCAAAGCACAGTACTTTGAGTTGCTGAACAAAATTGAAATGTCTGTTCTCAGTAAAGAAAAATACTAAAGTGACAACGACTAAAAATTAATCATAATTTGTATTACGCAAGTATTTGTCAAAACATGAAAATTATGATAAATAATAAATACCATGCTTTTGCAGTACTTAAGCGCCAAAAAAGTGCTCAGATCATCACGAAATATAGACCAATCGACGCAGAAAAAAAATCCATTCCAACGATATAATATACAGGTTGATTGGAAGATGGGTACAAAGCTTTCAAGGGGCGCTAGTATCATTGAGATATTATGTACTACGTACGTACGTACGTATGCTAGCCATTGAAGTATAATGTACGTAAGTACATTATACTTCAATGGCTAGTATAGACAATTTTGAACCATTTAAGCCATGCTAGTCTTAGCTCTTGCTGTCACACGGATGGGCCGGCTCGAACCGGGGTGGTACCACGACCTCACAGAAAACCAGCGTGAAGTAGAGGTTTACCTCTGCGTTTTGCTTGGTGAGTGCAGGTGGCCGGAGGCCCTTTTTACTGGAAATGAGGCATTCCATCTTAGTCCTCACGGGTGACAACGCATCTACATTTTGACTTGTAATTGAGGATAGATGTAGATGGCTATGGGCCGCAGCAACCACTTACCATCAGGTGGACTGTGTGCTCGTTTGTCACCCTTATCCTATAAAAAAAAAAAGACTAAGTCTAAGCATTTTTTTTAAATAAGTTTTTATTATTTTTAGCGAAAATGCCTAAATTATTTTTAATAACTATTATTTATAGCTAAATTAAATAATAAAAAACATGTTTTTTATTTTATTATATTATAGTCATGTGTAAGCAGTCTAATAAGATATGTTTTAAGCACATGTATTTTAAGATAATTTTTTTACAGACGTTTGAAGTTTATGAAAAAAATCTAAAATTTATAAATACTGTGTTTAGCTCGCATTTAAAAAAAAACTAGGCTAGGTTTTTTCGTTCAAACCTCTTTGAAAACATGCTTGATTATCGCTCTTTGTTTTGAGGTATGTATCATTCATGCCGATATCATAAAGAATGTTGAAATTAGGACCCGTTAACCAATTTGTGGAAGAAAAATTTTTTCCTATGATATCTAATTAAAACAAAATTTGAACTGAACTTATTAATTTTTGATGTTTCAAATAACTGCCGTGATCATTGATTACAATCACAGACCCGGTTTTTGCTCTACAAATAGGGTCGTTGCGCCGGTAAGCCGACCGGGTCTAGTTTTCGGCCTTTGGCTGATGGTGATACAGTAAATTTGATTTAATAACGATTTTAATAAATATAATCGTGCAAAATTAAGTTTAATGCATTTGTAAATAGTTGCATTATATATTGCAACATTACTTCATCGTGTAAACACAATACGCGATTTATAATAAATAGTTCAGTTTGACGCCGGCACAGGAGCTGTCAAAGTGTGTAAGATTGTGCAAAAAAAATAGTGGCGCGCGTTTCACTCAAAAGTAAATTTTGCGCTGTATTTACAAGGATTATTTAATATTGTGCTTATATTTCACTGTATAAATAACTTAATTTTAAATTTTCACATCGATTACTATAATATTTTATTGTAAAAGTTAATAAATTAGGTGGCCGGAAAGTGACACATAAAATTTTCCTATTATTTGGTTATCGGCCATGTGGCCGGAAAGTAGCCCGAGTTTGGCCTAAATACTTTGTCTCTTTCATTTATTTGGTTACCTACTATTAGTCTTTTTTCTTATTTATAATGAATTGTATCCTTGCGAAGACACTAGCTTTCAGTTTTCGGCCACCAAATACTGCAATTTGAGTGGTTATTGATGAAACTAAAATACCCATTTTAGTTATGGCCGAAAACTAGTTTGAGTCTAAAATTACTAATAAATTATTAATAAATTTAGTTTTCGGCCAACTTAAAATTGTATGAAAGAATAGGAAATTATTTCATACAATACCAATATCAAATTCAAATTCATTCAAATTCATTTATTTATTTGTGAATACAGTAAGTTAGGTGTTCGTAAAATTTACATTAGGTATCGTGTATCATCATACAAAAAAAAACAAAAATTGAATACTACTTTGGTTGACGGATATTTCATGAAATATTTCATTCGCGTTGCGTTTTAGGAAGAAGAATCTTCTTCCTAAGACACAACTAATAAGACATTATTTTCTTCAGATGGCTCCTCCAAAGAAAATTCCTCCAAAGAAATATAATTAGTAAATAGTTTCAGAAAATGTGGTCTTAATGAATTTGATCACCATGAAATGACACATCACACGGAAAGACTAATTAGTGAAAATTCAGACACCAGAAAAAATATATTTCTATATTAGGTATATATATAAATAACTAACGCAGACCTAGTTTCCACGAGAGAAGTTTTGAAACATTTAAAATCAAATCTGGCAGAAAAAAAAACATGGTTGGCGATGTTCTAGTAACTATGAATTCATCTACCGATGCATTAGAATCGTTTATCGATAACAACATTTCAACATTGCATTTGTCAGGAAGTTATTTGGATATCAGTTCCTTAGTATCGTTAGATGATATTCTTGTAATCCCAACTCAAACAAGCATACAAATGACAACAGTACTGACAATGCCGGAAATGGTGATAGATTCCAGTAATGCAATAATAACGATTCAAAGTAGTACAATGGCCACGATGATACCACCACCACTAACACCGATGATAACAAACAACGCCTTTGAAACTTTAGAAAATGTGCTGGTTGATTGATATTTAAATAAAACAGACTAGTACACCTCTACAAACTAGTGGTTTCAGTACTATTAAATAAAGAATACAGAGATGCGATAGAAAAAACATTTATTTAAAACGGGACTCGTAAAAAAATCAACCATTAACAGTACACGTACACCTTCTTCTATAGCAATTTGATATGCAGAGTGGCGAAAACTTTATAAAGATAAAGAGAAAGATAAAATAGAGAAGTTAAAAAAAGATAAGATATTTTGAAAAAGAAAAGAATATCAAAAGAAAAGTTAAAAAGTGCTAAAGTTCAAAAACGAAAAATCGCAAAATCCAAGAATTCCATGAAGGAAAATGAAAGAGTAAAGTAAATTGCACCTGGTGTTATGACATTTTAATAAGCAATACAGAAGAAGATATGGAAAAAAAATTGGATATGACTTTTGCACCAAAAGGATTTGAGATGTATAGATTTTGTTGGACTAAAATATGAGGCAGCTTTCGGGAAATTACAGCACATCTTCTCGTCAGGTATACCTCAAAACTAGACTTTACAACCAGTGCATGTTGCCAGTGGTGACCTATGGAACTGAGACGTGGTGCTTCACTGCTGGCCAGATGAGGAAGCTCAAGGTTGCTCAGCGAGCTATGGAGAGGGCTATGCTATGCCCAACGGGTTAGTAAGCTGAAGTGGCAATGGGCTGTGGCTATGTAGCTCGAAGAACCGACAACCAATGTGGAAAAAGGTTCTTGAATGGCCGCCTCGTAACGGCAGACGAAGTGTAGGGCATCCCCCCACTAGATGGAGTGACGACCTGGTAAGACATGCACGAAGTCGATGGATGCAGGTGGCTCAGGACCGTGTTTTGTGGCACTCCTTGGGGGAGGCCTAGGTTCAGCAGTGGATTTGTGAAGGGATGTAATGGAAAGGCTGATGATGATGAAAATATGAGTAAGTACAAAAAATGAGCAGATTTGATTGCCATATTTAACGACACGAAATTTTATTATAATTTTACAAAAATTATATTAAGTTAAGGTTAAAGCACCTTTTCTATCGTGTCTAATGCAGTGGCCGAAAACTAAAATTCTTGTGGGCCGAAATTTAAAATTTGGGGCCGAAAACTAGCATTTTACATATTTTTCACATCAAAAATTATTATAAAAAAGAGATTTTCCTTGTAGCGTCAATGAGTTACAAAAATGAAAACTACATTATGTAAGCTATAAATTAACATTAACAGCACCAGGCCAGCATAATGGCAATTATTTTTTCTAGTACCTTAAAGTTAACAACTCCACTAAAAGGCCGAAAACCGGCGCAACGACCCTACTTCTTTGTTCAAAAATGTAGCGTAGTAAAATTCTAAGAAAAAGTTGTGGGGATTCTCTAAACAATAGCTGGTTGCCGGTTGCATGGTATTTCCAGGTAGCTCGCCTAATGAATAGAACTTTAATTTTAAAGCAAAACCGATTTAGTTATTAGGCAATCTAAAATTTATAAATACTGTGTTTAGCTCGCATTTTAAAAAAAACTAGGCTAGGTTTTTTCGTTCAAACCTCTTTGAAAACATGCTTGATTATCGCTCTTTGTTTTGAGGTATGTATCATTCATGCCGATATCATAAAGAATGTTGAAATTAGGACCCGTTAACCAATTTGTGGAAGAAAAATTTTTTCCTATGATATCTAATTAAAACAAAATTTGAACTGAAATTATTAATTTTTGATGTTTCAAATAACTGCCGTGATTATTGATTACAATCACAGACCCGGTTTTTGCTCTACAAATACTTCTTTGTTCAAAAATGTAGCGTAGTAAAATTCTAAGAAAAAGTTGTGCGGATTCTCTAAACAATAGCTGGTTGCCGGTTGCATGGTATTTCCAGGTAGCTCGCCTAATGAATAGAACTTTAATTTTAAAGCAAAACCGATTTAGTTATTAGGGAACAGAGTCATTTTTCTTTAGTTAGGGTCAGTTAGAATTAACAGAATGGAGCGGGAAGCTGCTAATAAACTGTTATTTATGGCTAAATTAAACAATAAGAGACATGTATTTTATTTTATTCTATTAAAGTCATGTGTACGCAATCCAATAAGACATGTTTTAAGGACATGTATTTTAAGATAATTTTCTTATTGATGTGATATTTAATCTTAAGAATTTTTTTTGAAAACGTTTAAATTTCACGAAAAAGTTCTAAAATTTATAAATACAGTTTTTAGCTCTCATTTAAAAAAAAACTAGGTTAGGTTTTTTCGTTCAAACCTTTTTGAAAACATTCTTGATTATCGCTCTTTGTTTTGAGCTATAATTCATGCAGATATCTTAAAAAATGTTAAATCTAAGTCTTACAAACCAATTTGAGGTAGTAAATTTAAATTTTTGGCTAACTTATTAAAACGAAATTTTATTTGAAATATTTTATTGTTCATGTTCAAACTGACGGCCGTTATGTCTAATGCAAGCACGGGCCCGGTTTCTCACTTCTGTGGTCGTGATTTTAAGTTTCATCTCCGCCTTCATGGTTTCAAATGCAGAATTTATTCGAGCTATTAGTTCTTCCTTTGTATTTATTTCTATGCTCGTATAAACTAGTTCTTTGGCCCGGCCCCACACGTAAAAGTCGATTGGAGTCAGATCAGGTGACCGTGCGGGCCAAGGGATGGGTGGGTCCATCTCGTCCAATCCAACTTTGAGGGAAACTGTTATTTAAAAATTCTCGAACGGTCAAAGTCCAATGCGCTGGGCAGCATCTTTTTGAAAAATGACCTCTCGATCTGTTTCAAATATCGGGGCGCCGGATTGCTCAACAAGCATCGGTAAATCCATTTCCAAAAATTGCAAGTAATTATCGCCATTTAAAGAGTCCGGCAAGAAGTGGGGCCCGATCAATGTTCCGCCTATTACTCCAGCCCACACATTCACTGAAAATTTTCTCCTGGAAGGATACTTGTTTTTTCCAATGTGGATTATTGTTCTTGTCCGCCCATTTGTGCAGGTTATGGAAATTGGTGATTCCCTCCCTAAAAAACTTACTTTCATCTGTCCACAAGATTGATTTTAAAAACCATGCATCCTCAATATCCCTGTTAAGTAGGAAACGGCAGAACTGCATTCTTCGTTGGAAATCTTGCACTTCCAGACCTTGCACACCTCTACCATGGAAAGGATATTTGTCGTTTTGGTGCATTGTATACCACACCTTCCATTGGGAAATGTTTAAATTTCGAGCTAATACTCTAGTACTACTTGTAGGATCCGCTTCAAACGCTGCCAAAATATCATCTTCGACGCCAGGTGCATGTATGCCTGGGTTCACCCCAGGTTCCACGTGGTGTATCCCATCTTGAGCCAGTCGTCGATGTGTTGTAAAATACTTGAACATTCGGCACTCTGCGATTCGGATAACGCTCTTGATACATCTGTCGTGCTAATGATCCATTGTCATCTGCTCTAACATACCTAAAGATGATATCCGCATATTGCAGATTCGAAAAAGTAGCCATAGCCACTTCTCAGTACATCAACACGTGCAGGAGCACAAGGCTACGCCTGGACACGGTGAACAAAGTTATAAACAACTAAGGAGATCAACACTTGCAGGAGCGCAGAGGGCTTCAACTGAACCAGGTTAAATATCAACGCGATAACGTCCACTCACAAGGGCAGTAGTTATTTGACTAATGTTATGGCTTCCCGCTCCATTCTGTTAATTCTAACTGACCCTAACTAAAGAAGACTCTGCGTCGCTCGGCATTCAGTACCGCGAATGTGAAAATATTGCAAATTTTTATTTTTTGTTGTTTCGATAGTATTCAATCAAATACGCGATTTTGTATTTAAAATATGACCAAAAACCTTTCAAAAATAGATTTAGAAATACTTAAAAAACTCTTTCCAACAAATAGTAAAGCGCACATTATAAATAAATCAGTTTTTTGTCTCTCCTGTAAAGTGACTCAATTACACATTCGCGGTACTGAATGCCGAACGACGCTCTGTTTCCCTAATAACTAAGTCGGTTTTGCTTTAAAATTAAAGTTCTATTCATTAGGCGAGCTACCTGGAAATACCATGCAACCGGCAACCAGCTATTGTTTAGAGAATCCCCACAACTTTTTCTTAGAATTTTACTACGCTACATTTTTGAACAAAGAAGTATTTGTAGTGCAAAAACCGGGGCTGTGATTGTAATCAATAATCACGGCAGTTATTTTAAACATCAAAAATTAATAATTTCAGTTCAAATTTTGTTTTAATTAGATATCAAAAGAAAAAATTTTTCTTCCACAAATTAGTTAACGGGTCCTAATTTCAACATTTTTTATGATATCGGCATGAATGATACCTCAAAACAAAGAGCGATAATCAAGCATGTTTTCAAAGAGGTTGGAACGAAAAAACCTAGCCTAGTTTTTTTTTAAATGCGAGCTAAACAGTATTTATAAATTTTAGATTTTTTTCATAAACTTCAAACGTCTGTAAAAAAATTATCTTAAAATACATGTGCTTAAAACATATCTTATTAGACTGCTTACACATGACTATAATAGAATAAATATATTGGTAAATCCAATTGGGCATACCTTAAGCGCATTAAAAAAATTACGTATAACATGATTATACGGAATTATTAAAGTAGTTTAAATACATTTCGACAGCACTATCGGCTGCAACACCCCCGAAAACCATGAAAATGACACCCATGATGAAAAAATTGATACCTATTGCAGCCGCCATCTTGGATTTACATTTGGACAGCACTATCGGCTTCAACACTTGAAAACCATGAAAATGACACCCGAGATGAAATAATTGGTACCAACTTCAGCCGCCATCTTGGATTTACATTTCGACAGCACTATCGGATTCAACACCCTCGAAAACCATGAAAATGACACCCAAGATGAAAAACTTGATATCCATTGCAGCCGCCACCTTGGATTTACATTTCGACAGCACTATCGGCATCAGCACCCCCGAAAACCATGAAAATGACACCAATGATGAAAAAAATTATATATTTTGCAGCCGCCATCTTGGATTTACATTTCGATAGCACTATCGGCTTCAACACCATCGAAAACCATGAAAATGACACCCATGATGAAAAAATTGGTACCTACTTCAGCCGCCATCTTGGATTTACATTTCGACAACCCTATCGGCTTCAACTCTCTCGAAAACCATGAAAAAGACACCCATGATGAAAAAATTGATACCTATTGCAGCCGCCATCTTGGATTTACATTTCGACAGCACTATCGGTTTCAACACCCTCGAAAACCAAGAAAATGACACCCAAGATGAAAAAAATTATATATTTTGCAGCCGCCATCTTGGATTTACATTTTGACAGCACTATCGGCTTCAGCACCCTCGAAAACCATGAAAATGACACCCATGATGAAAAAATTGATACCTATTGCAGCCTCCACCTTGGATTTACATTTCGACAGCACTATCGGCTTCAGCACCCTCGAAAACCATGAAAATTACACCCATGATGAAAAAGTTGATACCCATTGCAGTCACCACATTTACATTTCGACAACCCTATCGGCTTCAACTCTCTCGAAAACCATGAAAATGACACCCATGATGAAAAACTTGATACCTATTACAGCCGCCATCTTGGATTTACATTTTGACAGCACTATCGGCTTCAGCACCCTCGAAAACCATGAAAATGACACCCATGATGAAAAAATTGATACCTATTGCAGCCTCCACCTTGGATTTATATTTCGACAGCACTATCGGCTTCAGCACCCTCGAAAACCATGAAAATGACACCCATGATGAAAAAATTGATACCTATTGCGGCCGCCATCTTGGATTTACATTTCGACAACCCTATCGGTTTCGACACCCTCGAAAAGCACGAAAATGTCACCCATGACAAAAAAAATTATGCTACTTACTTTTAGTACGTACTACTATTATTTATTCTGTGCTTTTAAATATTGTAATAAAAAAATCTCTTATTATTATTATAATCAAGTATTTAAGAAATTTGCTTATTCGAATGTTGTGTATTTGTACAGCGATATTTTTGAGCCGCTGAAAACAACCGAAACAATGTCCACTCACGACGGCGACTACCCTATATAGTATATTATCTATGACGGCGACTGAAGCCGAACTAAACTTAATACAAAGGTACTCTGTGAACTAAACTACTCTGTGGCTGTAGATCCCCATTTACAGAAACAATTTATATACAAGGTAACAAATCAACGAAAATTTCGCCATTTTGGGGCCGAAAAATATTAATTATAGCTAAACAAAACAAAATTACACTGCCATTTACATTCAGTGGCTTCCCACATGATAGATGAAGAGATTAAAAAATAGATTGAGTTAAACAATTGATATTTTCAAAAGTTATAGTGTTTACAAGCCACAGGGACATGATAAATCCACACCTTAAGCCACTAAAACCCTTTTTTTTATTTAAAAATAGCAATTAATCGATTTTAAAAAATTATTAATAAGTTCAACAATCATTTATCTTTCTAACAATGTGCTTTTTATATCATTTATATGTATAATATGATTGCTAGATACGATTTTATTCGATAAAATGTTGGAATTTTAATTTTTAGGCGAAAGTAGAACATTACCTTGCGCTTTCGCTTAAGGTATGCAAAAAAACGTTTTTTATTATTTAATTTGGCTATAAATAATAGTTATTAAGAAAAAATTGGGCATTTTCGCTAAAAATAATAAAAACTTATTTAAAAAAAATGCTTAGACTTAATCTAAGACTAGCATGGCTTAAATGCTTCCAATCATTCTGTATAACTAATTTTGGCCAAAATGGCGCTTAAGTAGTATTGGCTTTCCGGTGACGATATTATTGTTATTTTTGTATTGCAGAAAAGTTTAGTTACATTTTCTTGTTTTAGTATTGATCTTGGACATATTATAAAATATATCATTTATCAATTTTTTCCAGGTTTCTTGAATGAAAAAATAAAAAACAATTGTGGCGTACATAGTTTATTATGTACTTGATTTTACATTTTTGTAAAGGACTCTTATGAACAACACCGCTTCACAGCAGCACTGAAACAAACAAACAAACACTATTAGATGCCTGCATGACGACAACTTAAATCTCTGGTGAAATGCAATGATCTATATCAGTCAATATTTTACGTCATGGCATTCAGCAGTAGCAAATAATTGTTTTTAGCATCATGTACATACAATGTTTAAATCTGTTATCAAGGATATATGCTCAGAATACCAGCATATACTGCCAACATAATTTTGCTATTTTTCACATGGAGGGTAACTCCTCTTACTGGTAATGTGGCACATCCTATTCTAGTCCTCAGGGATGACAACACATAATATGCACTGCTAAACAAAAAGACCCCCTTAAATATATGGGCCTCATAGGGGGGATGATACTTGCCTTAGTGGCCACACTTGGCAGACGGGTTGGCAATTATAGCTTTTTTAAATTATATTGAGTTTGTTATCTCCAATTTCATTTCGTTCTGTCGCCTCTTACACCTCATGATATATGGAATGCAGGATATTCTTACAATGAAACTACATGATTAAACATGTTATTTAGGCATTCCAATACATTTCTGATAACAAAATAATTTAAGAGGTTTAAAATACTGTTCAAAAATCATTGAATTAAATGAATACTCAAAAGATCTTAATCATTTAAAAAGATGTTTATTTAATGTTGTATATATTTTATAAGTTTTAAAAAAACAATTTTGTTAGTTTCTTTAAAATTCGAACAATATTTAATCACATACGAAATTTAAAGATTTATATCGTAATTACAAAATGTACCTTATCACAATGTAACATGGTCTAAGATCTTGGCCTCTCTTTTTTCTCTTTGTACAGGGCGAGGAGTGAGACGTTGGCTACCTTCACTACCTGAAAAGCGAAAATAGAATCTATAGTAAGTTCAGTTAAACATGGTCAAGGCATGAGTCAAATATATTGAATTTAGTCAGAAAAGCTGACCTCATCATGGCAATCAGAGTAGCAAATACTCCGGATTTCTATAGGCTGATCATCACTAGAGTATGTATATCCATATCACTAACATTTTTTGTTCTCATCTGTGTTGCTATGATTATAAAGTTTTTAAAATTATAATTATAGCTTGAACATTAACCGAAAACAATTGAATTGCAATCATTGAATATATGATTGCAATTCAATTGGAAATTATATGTTGGAAGCTTTTTTTGTTTTGTAAAGACATGACCACAATATTCACATATTGATTTTATTATTTTTAATTGCATTTATTATATTGACAATGAAGTACCAATACCTCCTCCTTTCTTCGTTTTTAGTGATTTTTAGATTTCAATGCAGATCAACATAACATAATTGCACATACTAAAATATTTGCACTTGCACTAACAAAATCTTAAAACATTATTTAATTGTTTACCCTTTAAAATACTAATAGAAAAAACTGCTTAGAAGTTTATTAAATTATTCTAAAATTTTGCTGGAAATAAATCCTAACTTTACAAAAGAAATACCTTCTTTATTAGCTTATGCATAAAATAAGAGCAAACACCTCTTAGCTTTAATAAAAATGTGTTGCCGTCTGTACTGTAGAGATGGGTAATTCAGGAGAGATAGATGCAAAAGATATGAATCAACCAGGTTTCCATCAATCACTATTATCTATCTGCATCCGAATCCGTGTACCTTTACAACTCATTCACTCACAGGTGTCTTTTAACTTTTTCTATCTGACATCTGTGTCGCAAGCCGCATTGCGCACGCTGCTTTTTATTACACCTCGACCGGCCAAAGCCAATTTAAGATTTCGGAAAGTCCATAGCAGAGAACAGTCTCTTTCGCACCTCACTATTTAGAATGTTCTGTCGCGCTTTCACAAGACGGAGAGAGTTGTTTGACCATTATAAACTGTCATACATCGGGACAAAAAGGTAAACTGATAACTCTATTACTGGTGCGTAGGGCTTAGTCGTTAAGCGGTACGTGAACATTTAAGTATTATACTGGTTTGAGCTATACCCACTTGTACTTTGCCTATAGAATATTTAGTAAACAATGCAAACAATTTTGGTCATGAATTTTTAAGATCGTTTTATGACCGAAATTGGTAGTAGTTAATATTTTTAGGATATAAAGTGGAAAAAAGATTTGCGATTTACAAAATTAAACAAAAATATCAGTTTGCTTCATTAGTTCAACCTTGACCTTGGTTCGGGAAGTGGAGTAATGTTTAATTGTAAGTAAATAAGACATTCCAGTGTAAATAATTTTGTAGTTTAATTACAATAAAAAAATGGGTTCACGAAAACGAAGTTCAGTGTAGAATCATTTTGAGGAAGTAGAACCAAAAAAAGCACAATGCCTTTTTTGTGCGAACATTCTGAATGTACCCGCTAAAAATTGTGGTAATCTGGGTAAAATTTAAAAAGTAAACACCCCACGTTGCTAAAAGGCAGCCAGCAGCCATGTTTTCAAGAAGCCCCACAGGGGACACTTGCGGCAACATCAACTGCGACAGAATCTGCCACATTCAATGCTCCTGCCCCTTCCTCCGTTGAGTTACTTCCTCATCAGCCGTCCAACAAGGAATATGCGCACAGCACAAAATCCATGCTGCCTCGGCGTGTGGAACACTTTTAGATGAGCAGCTTGTGCGCATCATTGCAAATGGCTATTATCCATACAGTATGGTGGAAAATGAAGAATTGAAAAAATTGTACATATGCAGTGCCCAGGGTGCACGCTGCTAACAAGTAAAACACTGTGACAGTCATTAATTTCCAAAATATGTAAGAAAAACAGGAAGAGAAAGTGTGGCACAAGATGGAAAATGCCAACGCAGTCTGCCTCACGATTGACGACTGGACATGGGGTAACAATGACAGCTATTTATTCGGCTCATTACATTGTCTCTACATCAGATAACACGAAATTGCACTCAAATTTACTGGGATGTGTGGAATAAAACGAGAGGCATACCAGCTAAAATCTCACCAAATTCCTGAAAAACATTATGCAAGAATGCAATTTTGATCATAAAATTACCGCGATCGCCAGCGATAACGCCGCCAACATTACAGCAGATCTATAAGGGAGGGTGATTGGCGGTAAATTTTATGCTTTGCCTACACATTAAACCTCTGCGTCCTGTCGGCGTTGCAGCAATTGGCCCCAGTTAAAGTAAAGTGAAAAGCTAGTGGTTCTTTAATCAGAGTTCCCAAGCGAATCAAAAATCAATGTAGAAACGACTATGTCTTCCAACCCTTAAACTGCAACAAGACGTCGCCACCAGGTGGAACTCTACCTACGACATGCTGCATCGGTTTAGCTCGACGAAAGATGCTATTATAGACACTATAGCCCTCATCAGACCTGACCTAGCACCGACTGATTACAACTGAATGGTAATTTTTATGACGTAACGGTCGAAGTGAACGGCGAAAAAAATATATCATTAGCTAAGGTCATTCCATTGTGCAGAATTATGCTGGGTCATATTAGGAGCAGGCTGCAAGTGAAAACACGGATGCTAATAATGATATACCAGAAATAAAAAATGTCATCAAGGATTTACACAAGAAACTGATTCAAATAATCAGTCACATCGAATCGAATATATTAAACGCGGAATCTACAGTTCTGGATACACATTTTAAGAATAAGGGATTCCAGGACTCAAGATTGTTTTTGTCAACCGCCATTTGAAGTTCATGTGGCGAACTACTCGTTGGGTCGTGTGAAAATTATTGTGATAGTGTTATTATCTGCAGACTTCCAAAAAGGAGACTGTACTCAAGACTGTATGTTTTTTATTACGTGTGTTACCTCATACATTTTTACTGGGGGAACCGATTTCGATGATTCTTTTTTTATTTGAAAGCTGTTACTTCTCGTGTAGTCCTATATGAATTTGATCAAGGTCAGACTAATAGTTTTTGAGTTATTCATAACTTATATTGAAGTTGGCTGTACAAAATTTTAAATTATTGTGTTTTATATTGGAATACATAATTACACAAGGTAAGTACTGCGTTGATAGTAATATCTATAATACAAAAAGATCTTTAACCTTTAAGTATGGACGTAGTCTCACAGACTCCGCATAGTTTTAGTTCTAGTTGTTTCACACACTCCCCCCGTTCCCCGCAACTGAGTGGCGCAGTAGCTATAGTTTTAGTTACGAAACGACTGTCGAAGGAGAATACCGCGTCTTTCCTTGCTTAGTACGTCAATAATATTCATCGAAATATTGACAGGAGCCTGTGAGGCTTACACGTCCATTGTTACCATACAATACATTTTATGAGAGTAATTTCGTTTATTTTAGGTTTTGTAGTTCAAAATGGCAGAAAATAGTGAAGCGCATTGTTCTTATAGACAAAAACATTCCAGAAATCTTCAACAGGCCCCTGCAAACAAAATATTGAAAGTAATGGACCCATCTTTTGAGGAAGAAGTAAAATTTGTTAGCTTCAGATCACTCTGACAATTAAGAAGCTATCGAAGATTTTTTTATGTCTGCGCCGGAGTTGATGCGTTACCATGATATTGATGAAGATCAGATGCAGTGCCAAGATATGATCCAGGACCAGGAAGTCGCCGAAGATGATCTGACAGTGATAGCTCAGACAACGCTCCTCTTTCGGATTTACTAAGATCTAACTATTTCTATGGAAAAATAAATACAAATGGACAAAGACATCACCTTCTGTTAGAGTATGTACACCACAACATAATATTATATCATCTTGTGTAGGTTATTCTAAGTTGACAGCAAACGATGAGAAAGACCACTACAGCATCTGGAATAAGATATTTGATGAAGAAATGCTCCAACAAATTTAGATTTGGACAAATGTTAAGATTTCTACATACAAAATGAAGTTTGCTCGTCAGGACAGACCTGAATTGAATAACTTGGACATAGTTGAACTGAAAGCTTTTATTGGACTGCTATTTTACTCAGCTGTTTTGAAATCAAACAAGGAAAACTCACGTTATTTGTTCGCTTCAGATGACACAGGTTGTGAAATATTTAGATGTGCAATGTCAGAAACAAAATTCCTAATCTTGCTCTTTATGACTTCGATTCGATAATCCTTATGATCGCAATAAAAGGATAAAGACTGACAAACTAGCTGCTATATCGCCGCCAATTTTCAACAAGTTCGTGAGTAATTCTCAACAACTATATGAATTGAGCGAATGTGTTACTGTGGATGAAATGCTCGTCAAATTTCGGGGAAGGAGTCATATGATATCATATATGCCGAAAAAGCCTGGTAAATATGACCTGATAATACGAGCTTTATGTGACGCCAAAAACTATTATTTCTACAACGGGTATGTTTATTCTGGAAAAGACTCCGACAGCATCGGATTGACCACAGAAATGAAAAAATTCTTGGTTCCAACTCAAGTGTGTGTTACGTCTCACAAAACCTATCCATGGAAGCAACTGAAACGTAACAGCTGACAATTGGTTTTCATCTATACAGCTTGTTGATGAATTATCAAAAAGAAAGCTAACATATGTGGGAACAGTAAAAAAGAAATACCCACACAATTTCAACCAAATAAGAATCGCGAAGTACAATCGACCTTATTTGGATTTACGAACAAAACAACATGATGTTCCTATGTACCAAAGAAGAACAGAGCTGTAATACTTGTATCTTCCATGCATCATAGCGTTCAGGTTGATATAAGCACTCAAAAACCTGAAATTATTTTGTTTTATAATTCCACCAAAGGGGGTGTCGATGAAGCGGACAAGAAATGTTCAATTTATTCATGTAGCCGTCGAACTAGAAGATGGTCTATGGTATTATTATATTGTGTCCTAGATTTGAGTGCCATGAATGCATACATTTTGTATAACCTACATCAATCAAAGGATATTGAAAGAGGAGATTTTCCTCAAAAGTTTAGCTCGTTCACTTGTAGTAACTCATATGCAAAGGCGTGTTATCAATAAGAAATTGCCAAGAGAGCTGAGGTTAACCATGACACGAGTTTAGGTAAGGATATGGTTACAGTAGATAACCAGGATCAAACAAACAGTGAACCCAGGAACGAGAAGAGCATGTAGAATTTGTCCTGCAAAACAACAGAATGACTACCTACATTTGTATTGAGTGCAGCAAACCTGTATGCCTCCAATGTTCCCGTCCTTTGTGCGTTAACTGCCAATAAATTCACACATAAGTATTGAATTTAAAAAGTTCTATCATTTTAAAAGTATTGTAAAACTTTAACAATTATTTTTATTACAAGGACTTCCGAGAGAACATAATACTGCCTGAATTCAAACTAAATAATGATGATTTGGCTACTGATTGCGAAAATAGTAAGTAAAGCTATATATTAAGCTTATGATTATTTTTTTTAGACAACACTATGTACCAACTTCGGTTATTTTTTTTCTTCATATTTTTATGTAACCATTTTAAAATGGTTCTGGCATCTATAGTCCCGACATTTAATCTCTCTGTAGTAGTAACTGTAATTTACTTTTAACAAAAAACTCAATTCAACCGCATCCAAGTCTCTTTTTCTGTCTTTTTTATATTCAAATGTAGAATTGCCAACAAGCCACAAAAGGAACAAATAACTACCCGCTATATTTAAATTCCAAACGGGAGGTGTCTTTTCTAGAAAAGGACCAAAACATACCAATGATTTGGGCAACGTAAAACTTACAGCTAATAAAATTCGGTCACTTTCATTATCTGATCTGACTACTGATATCATCATTTTCCTTGCTTGAAAAAAAGTTAATAGTTTCCTGCAATTAAAGACAATTTAAATTTTCTTCAAGTAGTAGTACATTTTCAGTATTCTATGCAAATCTTCTGGATGAAAATGAAAACTGTCCAAATAGATGTTAATTCAAATGATAATTCGATTGATTCTGCATCAAATACATCTCCTTCAGATTATGAGGACATGAATGAAGGGAGAAAGCGCCGACATACAGCTAATCCTGGTGCTTGAAAAAAAAAAATTACGCTAAACGACGTCGCATGCACGGTGAAGAATATCTAGGATATCGAAAACCTATAGAAGAAAAAATTAAACACCTAAGACCTCTAAGGCGAATAAGGCAAAGTATGCTAAGTAAGAGGGTGTTCTCATTTTACTGCAGAAAAAAGAAACCAAATTTATTATCTGTTTTGGTAAACCATGTCTTGGGCTCAGCATAAGATGTGTCAAAATTAGATTCCCTCACATATTTTTTACCATTCAGAAAATGCAATGTTCATTTTTGAACATACTATCCTCAGGATCTTTTACAGTTCAGTCTTGGGTAAAAAATGCCAAATACAGAGTTACTCTTCTACACAAGAAACAAGAAATGCATCTAGGGTAATAACATAGAGCTGAAGAAGAGAGAAATATATCAATAGTTGAACAACTTCTTGGAAATATTCCTAAGTTACCTTCTCATTATGTGAGGTTATTCATCGAACCTATCTTTAAGTCAAGAGTTATTTAATGCTTACAAAGTTTACTGCTCTGAAAGTGAAGAAGTATCAGTGTGCAGATTGAAATTTGATAAAAAAGTTTTATAGAAAGACTTATCACTACACTACTACACTACTATACATGTTAAAAAAAGACATGTGCGATACACTCTCTAGCTACAAAGTTGGTAATATTAATAAAATACGAGATTCATATCATCAATAAAGACAGAGCAAGAGTAGAAAAACTAGAGGATAAAGAAAAAGCAACCTCAGGAGAGTTCATTCTTCTAACTATGAATCTAGAAACTTTTGATGATCTGCCCCTACCTAACAGCTAAAGCTTTAATATTTCAAAACAAAGTTAATTACAGTATTTTATTTTATTTCCAAGCGTTGCAGCTGCTATTGGTTGGATGAGACCAACTGATTTGAGATCAAATACTTTCATTTCATTTCTAATCAATTTTTTTTTTTACAGAATAAGGGTGACAAATGAGCACACAGTCCACCTGATGGTAAGTGGTTGCTGCGGCCCATAGACATCTACATCTATCCTCGTTGGTGAATCAAAATGCACAGATGCGTTGTCACCCGTGAGGACTAAGATAGAATGCCTCATTTCCAGTAAAAAGGGCCTCCGGCCACCTGCACTCACCAAGCGAAACGCAGAGGTAAACCTCTACTTCACGCTGGTATTCTGTGAGGTCGTGGTACCATCCCGGTTCGAGCCGGCCCATCCGTGCGACAGCAAAAGCTGCCACGTGGCTCTACCACTGTTACTTTACATACAAAGACCTGCTGCTTACCTGAAAAAAAGGATATTATTATTTATTCAGCTTGCTGCACCTATCAAAACAGAATTGTGGTTCTCTCCAATGCACTACGGCAATAAAACATGGAATAACTATAACCCAAAAATGTTTAGAATCTAGGCACACTCAATTGGAGTGTGATTCCATTCACAGTTCTATTAGAAGAAAATTAAAAAATAGAGAAATCCACCTGCCAGGTGATTTATGTGGCCATTACAAAAGAGGCCCGACATGAACCATATTGTGAAGCTATCCAGGCAGAATGGTTTTCTCAAAAACTACAAATCCTCAAAAATGGTTTTATAAAAGCATCCATCCTGCACATAAATTGTCAACATTAGAGTGATTAGGATAAAGGCCAGACATGTGTATAAATATATTATATTTATACACATGTCTGGATTTTTTATACACATAGATTTTTATGGAGAATTCATGGGACCACTCACAGAGACCAAAACTTTTAGTTTAAGTAAATCATGAACAACTGCATTTTAATAAAATTTCAACCTTGTCTACTAATACAACCATCTGAGGTCAGTGAATTACCCAGTGACGTTTTAATGATAGTCTGCCTTACTCTACTTAAAAATTCAGAAATGTTAGAATTTAAGTTACAAATTATTTATTAATAATTTTATTGATCCCATTTTGCTATTAATAACTTTATATGTACCAGGTGGATGTTGTTTATTTTTTATTTAAAGGTGATAAGAACTTATATTCCATAAAAAGTGACGTTCATGAAAATGTCAGTTGTTAGAAATTCATTTTTGTTGTCGTAATGTTATACTTATTTAGGTTACTACCATTCATAAGATCCTTCTTCATCCTTATAATTTTTGTCTAGTTTTGTCCACATAATATACAAATGAGCAGTTTTAACACCAAGAAATTAAAAACATATAAAGTAGATATAATGAACATTTTATTTTTTTGTAAATCTTCTTGATTTTTTTAATAAAAAGCCGTTTTTATATTATTTTGTTTTTATCAATTGCTCCAATTGAAGTTTTTTTCACTTCATGTATAACTTTCATATTTAAGATAGGAGATACTGGCACTTCATCGTGGATATATATATATATATATTGGATACTTTATATGACATTTGGCAATTTTAAGATGTTGTTAAATCTCATAGTGTCGCTTTGACTTATGATAGAGACAGCATGAGACTGACTTAGAATATAATATTGTGCAATTCAATGTCAAATATACAAAGGCTAATTTCAAGAAAATAATTTATCAGAACAAATTATTACATGTATAATAGTTTTAAGTAACCTTTGAAGTTTAAGTCAACCTACCTTAAACCTGACTCCAGGAATGTCACCAACAGCATGACCCTTACGACCGAAACCTGCTACCAACACTTCATCGTTCTCTTCAATATGGTTCAAACAACCGTCACGGGGCACGAATGCTGTCACTTTCTTGCCATTCTTGATCAGTTGCACTCTGACACACTTGCGGATGGCAGAGTTAGGTTGTTTGGCCTCAACACCACTGCAGGATTTAATTTTACAGCAATTATTATAGTTCTAAATCACAAAAACACAACAAAGTAAATCATTCATATCAACACAAAGAGCTTTAAAGATTATAATCTACAAATAAGTTGAGAAGGGATTTCTCCTAGGAGTACATCTGTTTCAGTCTAAAGGATTTAGATAGTACAACATATACACAAGCTGCAAGACATTCCATCTTAGTCATCAGGGGTGACCTAAGGCATTTGTAGTCTTCTTTAAATGAAGTTAGCTGGACTAGTCCATGAATGACAGTAGGTAGCCATTTAACATCAAGTGGACATTTTATAAAACAACTTTTTTCCTGTAGATTTATTTATATTATTGATATTATTTACAAAACACCATGAACAATCTTGCAAGTAAATGAAGTAACATCAATATCTAATTATATTCTGCATACTGATAAAGTTAATTGATTTGTTTAATTTGTTTGAGTTGGTTTAATTTTACAAAACAACTTCTGTAAGACATTGTGTGATAAAATTAATTAATGTATTTAAGGTAAATAAGAAATGTACATCATTTTTTAAAGATTATTGTTTTTCTCACTCAAGTTCAAAATAAGTTAATTTTAGACAATATAAAAATTGTAGTTATAAATAAGTTGAAATCTACAATTTCACATTACAAACAGTTAAATACAAGCACGGTTTCCATAGAAATCAATATTGTTAAATAACGGTTTCTTATGTAAATAAAGTTGCAATGAGACTCCACACGTAAAGTTCAATGACCGGACGTAAGTTTACTGATGAATTCTTAATTAGTGTAACGCTACGCAGCCACTCGCAGTATTATCCTGTGATTGTAGAGGGAACACATTCACAGGAATAATACCGCGTATGGACGCGTCCTATTCAGACGCCAGTGTTTCAATCTTCAGCACACTTTCTTGCACTTCAACATCCATGTGTATGCAGTACTCGGGCGCTAAGCATTATTATAAACATTTTAATTTACACTTTTGGGTACGCACAATGACTAAGTATACTTACACTTTTTCTAGGACGATGCCCTTAGCGTGAGATGCACCACCGAAGGGATTGGCCTTCCATCTCGTGCCCATGTGAGCCTTTTTGTAATCTTTATCTGCCCATCGTTGTTCGCGGCGGTGGTTCACGTGCTTCCGCGCCGTTCGTATACCACGGGGTTTACCTGAAATATTAAGTCGCCGGTTATCACTAATATGCACGGCAAACACAAAAATCGATACACATCATGACGCAGTTCATATTGAAAATGGGGGATGTTTAAAACTACCTCGTAAGCTACAAAAAGTCTATAAGATGGAAATAGATTTTTAAAAACACCACGAGAAAAACATGTCTGCGCCATGGCCGACACCTATGCGCATAAGATTCTTTAAGTAAATACTCTATCAGCTAAGAATTTATTTCACTTTCACTATTCGAAAAAGAACTATACACTTAATTCCACATAATAAAACTTAAAGTAAAGAAAATTAAAAACTATCAGCACAAAACGTCTCCTTACCCATTTGGATAGCACGACAGCAATCGGCTACGGATGGGAAAAGAAATAATCGGCACTCTGACCAACCACGGCTTTCATTTTCACACTGCTACCAACATACAGAATGTAACTTGTTGTTGTTGCCATGTTTAATGCAGAAAGGAAAGACACATCCGTATTTTGGTATTGTCTATGGCTTTTATCGGTTTTAACGCAATCATGAATCCATTGTGCTCCGTTGCTATAACAATAGTATGAAAACGGTTAACCGAATACAACGTAAAATTTTGATTACGCCGCTTGATGAGACTAAGAAAATGGAATGATTTTCATAGCTACATGGTATGTAGTCACACCTACCTTGCCGGCCTATTCTCTAGCGTTTTTTATCTTCAGAATGATAGTCATTTTATAGTTAAATAATATATTAAGTAGTATATTTGGTAAGCCGTGGTAGTCTTTATAGAAAAGCTACTAACTGACAACTAAATAACATATGCACATGCTTCTAATAAAATAAAATAAAATACATTGTACAGCGTATAAAAAATATATCGATACATATATATATTGAATAGATATTTTTTAAACAGTAGCGATATACATCAACTCACGCTCCAATCGCAGTTGCGATCTGCAGCTTGCCGCCGTGTTTGGCACTATAAGTCAGCTGATTGGGACGGGATGCGGTCTTTTTTTGCATCCTACCCTTGGGGGCGGGTTTCTTCTCGCCGGAAGATTCCAGCGTTGTTGCCGATTCTGTTGCTGATGTGGTACTTCAGGGTATGGAACTTTTTATTCCATCCTCTGTGGTGCCCATCGGAGGCAGATCCCAGCCATGGTTTGGTCGCTCCTGTAAAATAGCATCACGCTATAAGCAGGAGTGCTACCGAGCCTGGGCTGACGCATCAATGTCTCGGGATGTAAACACCAGCGCACTTAAAATGAAGTATACCTTCTGTGTACTAAATATCGGGAATTTGTCAATAAAACAAAAAATACAAATTATTCATCTAAATTTATTTCATCGCCTTCAAAGTAGGCCCCATCGCTTGGAATACAACATCTCCAACGCTTCACCCAGTCTTCCATACATTTTTCATAGGCTATTTGCGGTATGGCCTTTAGCTCATTCAGCGAATTTTTTGTTATGGCTTCTATCGACTCAAAACATTTTCCTCGAAGTGGTAATTTTAACTTGGGAAATAAAAAAAGTCGGACGGAGCCATATCAGGTGAATACGGTGCTTGGTCGAGAACTTTTGTTGAATTTTTCGCTAAAAACTCTTTCACTATAATGGCTGTGTGTGATGGTGCATTATCATGGTGCAGCATCCATGATTGTGTTGCCACAAATCTGGACGTTTTCGGCGGATACTCTCACGCAAACGCTTCATGACGCCTAAATAATATTCTTTATTCACTGTTTCTCCCTTTGGAAGGAATTCGGAGTGAACCACACCACGGTAGTCAAAAAAAACTGTCAGCATCACCTTGATTTTGGAGCGACTTTGCCGCGGTTTTTTGGGTTTCGGCTCGTTTTCGAGACGCCATTCTGAAGACTGTTGGCTTGTTTGCATGTCGTACTTATAAACCCATGTCTCGTCGCCAGTTATTATACGTTTCATAAAGGTCGGATCCGTAGAAGCTCGGGAAACCATGTCTTCAGCGACATGCTTTCGCTGCGCTCTTTGAACAAAATTGAGCTCTTTTGGAACTAGTCGAGCGGCGACGCGTTTCATGCCTAAAATGTCAATGAGAATGTTGTGGACGGACTTAAAAGATAAGTTCACCTCACTAGCCAACTCTCTCAGACTCATACGTCGATTTTCGAGCACTAGCTTCTTGATTTTGTCGATGTTTTCTTTGGTCGTAGCGGTTGAAGGTCTACCAGAACGAGGCAAGTCTACTACTACTTCTCGGCCTTCTTTAAAAGCCTTTTACCATTCATAAGCCCTTGTTTTCGATATACACGATTCGCCGTAGGTATTTCGCAACATTTTTAGTGATTCACCACATGAAATATCATTCGAAACACAAAGTTTAAGGCACACTCTTTGTTCAACAATATTTTCCATTGTAAAAATCGCCGAGAACTCAAAACTATGACCAACAAAAAGTGTAGTTTAAAACAAATTAAATGACAGATCCCGCTCAAACTTTGCGCGCTAAACCAGTACAGTGCTACCAACATGCAGTAAAAAAATTAGAACGACCTCTTTTACGCGGGTCTTTTTGTTGACATATTCCCAATACTTTTTACACAGAGTAGTTATTCCGCCTCCAGGTCCTTCAAAAGCGTCATTGCCAAGGCAAGTTCTGAGTATATCGGCAGAATTGGCGAGAAGCTAGTTCGCCTTCCTTCGGGAACCTGTGCATTCTGGTTTCTCGCCAAGGCTGTCCAAGGGAACTTCTGTCAGCCATCTCTTCCATCTCTGCACAGAGAGGACGACTCACTGGCCCATGCCGCAAACGCCAATGTCGCAGGTGAGCCGCATGCTCGTTTACCCCCTTTTTATATATTTTTATTAATACGTACATTTATTGTTTTTTTTAATACGTACATTTATTTTGTGTTTTGCCGTGTAGTGGCGGTCAAGAATATCCACTACCCCATATCCTCCCGTGGGTGTCGTAAAAGGCGACAAAGGGAAACGAGCAGGAGATGGGCAGCAGCATCTTCCTGGTAACGGCATAAATATAATAAAAAAACTGCGGTTGCCAACCCGCTCGCCAAGCGTGGCAACTATGGCAATATACCCCCCATGAGTAATGACAATAATAAACGGCCCCCAGTCCCCGGCGGCCCCGCTATTCCTGGCTACGGTGGCGACCATGGTAACGGCGGGGCAGGGGGTGCTAAGAATCTCCGGTGGAGGTTCGGTTGCCACCTTAGACGACTCGACCTGGCAACGTACAACGCACGCACCCTGAGGACTGACGAGAAGATCGTGGAGCTGGAAGAAGAGATAGACAAGTTGCGCTGGCATATTATAGGATTATCCGAAGTCCGAAGAGAGGGGGAGGACACGGTAATCCTCGAATCCGGCAACTTGTTCTATCACCGGGAGGGCGACCATCTGTCCCAAGGAGGTGTCGGATTTATCGTCCACAAGTCTCTCGTTAACAACGTTGTAAAGATCGGGAGTGTGTCGACGAGGGTTGCGTACCTTATACTCAGAATCACCAAACGGTATTCGCTGAAGGTCATACAGGTTTACGCACCAACCTCGGCACACCCCGATGAGGAGGTGGAGGAAATGTATGAGGATATCTCTAGAGCCATGCATTCCTCCAAAACCCAATATACGGTGTTAATGGGAGACTTCAATGCAAAACTAGGCACAAGTTCTCACCGTTCTCTGGTGAGCTGAAAGTAGGGAAATTTGGAATAGGGCAACGGAACCCAAGGGGCCAGCAGCTGGCCGACTTCATGGAGAAAGAGGGACTCTTTATGATGAACTCTTTCTTCAAGAAGCGGCCCCACAGGAAGTGGACCTGGTCGAGCCCCGACGGTTCGACAAAAAATGAGATTGACTTCATTATGACGACCAGACGACAACTGTTCAGTGATGTCTCAGTGATCGCGAGGGTGAAAACCGGCAGCGATCACCGAATGGTTAGAGGCACACTGAACCTAAATGTTAAGTTGGAGAGGTCTCGTCTGATGAAGTCAACGCTCCGTCCCCCTCGTGCTCTAATCCAAAGTCCCGAAACCTTTCAGCTCGAGTTACAAAACCGTTTTCAGTGCCTAGAAGACTGCAATGAAGTGGACGATATGAATGACAAGCTCATGGAAACTGTCCATGCGGTCGGAGCTAAGTTCTGCAAGACCCACCGCAGAAGAACACAAAAACTCTCCGATCACACTCTTAATCTCATGGCTGTTAGACGGGAGATGAGGCTACATTCTTCAAAAGATTTGACAGCATATAGGCAACTGAACAGACAGATCTCCAAATTCATGCGGCGAGACTTACGCAACTTCAATACAGCTCGTATTGAAGAAGCGATCGAGCGGAACCAAGGCTCCAAAATCTTTGCCAGAGATCTGTCTGCCAGAAAGAGCCAACTGTCAAAGCTGAAGACCGAATGTGGCAGCATCGTTTCCGGGGCACCTGAGATTTTGAGTGAGATTGAGAGGTTCTATGGGCAGCTGTACACGTCATCGTTGGAGCCACACGCAAGTGTGAGTAACGATCCAAGAGCGAGTCTTATTCGACACTATTCCGAAGATATCCCGGACGTCAGTCTGAGCGAGATTAGAATGGCTCTCCAGCACCTTAAAAACGGCAAGGCCCCAGGCGAGGATGGAATTACAGCGGAGCTTCTGAAAGCGGGTGGAAGACCGGTACTTGAAGTCCTTCAGAAGCTCTTTAATTCCGTCCTCCATGGTGGCATTACACCGGAGGCGTGGAGCAGAAGTGCGGTGGTCTTGTTCTTCAAGAAAGGTGACAACGCTCTCTTGAAGAACTACAGACCGATTTCCCTTCTGAGCCGCGTCTACGTGCTGTTTTCGAGAGTCATTACGAATCGTCTCGCGCGCAGACTTGACGACTTCCAGCCTCCCGAACAAGCCGGTTTCCGAAAGGGCTTTAGCACCATAGACCACATACATACCCTTCGGCAAATTGTACAGAAGTCCGAAGAGTACAATTTGCCACTATGTCTGGCGTATGTGGACTATGAGAAAGCCTTTGATTCCGTCGAAATTTGGGCGGTGCTGCAGTCCCTTCAGCGGTGCCAAGTTGACTGTCGGTATATCGAAGTGCTGAAGTGTTTGTACAGTAGAGCTACGATGGCTATCCGAGTACAGAACCAGAGTACGAAACCTATCCAATTGCAGAGAGGTGTAAGACAGGGTGACGTTATATCCCCGAAACTCTTCACCGCTGCATTGGAAGACGTTTTCAAGCTTCTGGACTGGAAAGGATACGGAATTAACATCAATGGCGAGTACATCACTCACCTTCGATTTGCCGACGATATAGTCCTCATGGCAGAATCGCTGGAGGAGCTAAGCACTATGCTCAATGACCTCAATAGTGTCTCCCAACGGATAGGTCTTAAGATGAACATGGACAAAACAAAGATTATGTTTAATGTCCATGTCACACCTATGCCGGTAGTTGTTGGGAGCACTAAGCTCGAAGTTGTTGACGAGTATGTTTACCTGGGACAAATAGTCCGACTAGGTAAGTCCAACTTCGACCGAGAGGTCAACCGACGGATTCAACTCGGCTGGGCAGCGTTCGGGAAGCTACGACACATCTTCTCATCAGAAATACCTCAAAACCTTAAAACAAAATTGTACAACCAGTGCGTGTTGCCAGTGATGACTTACGGAACTGAGACGTGGTCCTTCACTGCTGGCCGTATGAGGAAGCTCAAGGTCGCTCAGCGAGCTATGGAGAGGGCTATGCTCGGAGTTTCTCTGCGTGATAAACTTAGGAATAAGGATATCCGCAGTAGAACCAGAGTAACCGACATAGCCCAACGGATTAGTAAGCTGAAGTGGCAGTGGGCCGGCCATATAGCTCGAAGAACCGACAACCGATGGGGAAGAAAGGTTCTCGAGTGGCAGCCTCGTACCGGTAGGCGAAGTGTAGGGCGTCCCCCCACAAGATGGAGTGACGACCTGGTAAGACATGCAGGAAGTCGATGGATGCAGGTGGCTCAGGACCGTGCTTTGTGGCATTCCTTGGGGGAGGCCTATGTTCAGCAGTGGACTTGTGAAGGGCTGTAATGATGATGACATTTATTGTTTATAGAAACATCTAAGTGTATGGCAGATAAGGGCATGTCTAGCTCGCCAAAGGCTTACCACACGTTGTAAGAAAATTTCCGTAAGAAAAGTCCGACAGTCTGTCAGACAGTAGCTTTCAGATGTAAATTATGTAAAAATTAAAGTATGAAACTAAAATTTAAATTAATTAATTTATATTTCATATAGAAAAAGTCGATGAAGCCATGGAGAACCTAGAAGCTTGCCAAAAAAAAATAATGAACTGAAAAGAAAAACATCGAACTTACGAATAATAATAATAATTTGGAAATTAGTTTCAATTAAAATCACAAATTAGCCAAAATAAATGATTGGAAACCTACAAACAAATAACCAAAAAAATCCATGTCCCTGCTGCTAAAGGAATCATAACAGAGCAAGCTAAAAGAGACGTCGAAACAACTTCACTAGGATTTAATTCATTAATAATCAGAGAAGCCTTGACAGCCTACAACAAGCACTTACTAAGGTACGCGAAGCAAAAACTGAAAAGTACCTGTAAATATATATGGATGAAGAAGGGAGTTCTTCGTGTATGCAAAGAAGGGCAGTATGGAAAACCTATCATTATCCACTTTGTAAATGATATTAACCAGCTGCGAGAATAAAGAGGTATTTATATATTATAAGCTAATAATGCGTTCAAACTGTGTTTGAGTAATTTCTCCTTAATTTACTTACATTCCAATATAACAGAGGTTAAAAACTGAATCGATGTCCAAAACTTTATAAATAGTTTACCTAATAATATTAAACTATCTTGTTTACACATTAACATACGTACATTAATAAAAACACTTTTCTGCGCTGGAGTCGCTGGATTCAGTAATAATTGTTACTGAAGTAAATATATCATCATCACTCAGCTCTATGTAAGTCTAGATGGAAGGTTATACTATGTGCACAGAGTTGCGAAATAATCGGAAAGAAGGGGGTACATGTTATTATGTACATTCATAAAAAACATAAATTTAGAGTTCACAATAAAAAAAACGTTACTTTGAATGCATCTTAGGCCAAATAACCACCCCAAATAAATATTCGGCAAACTCTATTAGCCATATACCGCCCGCCTTCTTTTAGAAAACCCTTGTTTATAAATGAATTACACTGCACACATAAGACTGTAAATAAGAATCACGACTTATTTCTGTTAGGTGATGTAAACATAGTTCTTAGATAAGTAGTCCTATAAAACATAAATATAATACATTGCATATTATACAATGCATTGTACAACTATGGTCTAATGTGCGGAATCTCACAATATACAAGAATTGAAATCGCTAACAGCAAATTAAGCAAGACTTGTTCGATCCTATTTATGCGACATCCCACACACAAGGCGTGTATACAGCGGCTCTCGGTACTCAATTGATTGACCACCGTCCCATAGTTTTAGCATGTGTCGGAACTGGCAGACGCAGAATGTTCAAACTTTTAAGATAAAATATAATAATAAAGTACTTGTTTCGCAATTACGGGATATCGACTGGCAAATTACTAAACATATCTTTTGTCCTTTGAAATTGTATTCTTTAATATTAAAAAAAAACATTAAGACATGTTATGATAAATCGCAAATACAAATTAAAATTAAAAATGATTACAAACGACATAACAATAATGGATGAATAAAAAAATCCTTACGGCATGCAACTATAGAGACAAATTATTTATAAAATGGCTTAAAGATACAAATAATAAAATATTAAAATTGTAATACAATAAAGCTAGAAATCACGCTAGTAAAATTATACAAGAATACAAAAACAATAATATAAAATCTGAAATTATTAACAACTAAAAAGATATAAGAAATTTATGGGACATTCTAAACATAATTATAGGCACTGTTCTGTTCTGTTTCTGCTCCTGGTTTTCATGTAATAAGAATTATTGATCTTAAAAATATAAGTGATAAAATTGCACTCATTATAGCTAATCTTATAAATATATCTGTGCAAAATGATACATAACCAGCAAACATAAAAACAGGTATAGTACGTCCAATCTATAAAAAAGGTAGTCCAAAAGATTATGATAACTATCGTCCCATCACGATACTGCCAATAATTGATAAAATTATTGAAAAATTTATCACTCGACAAATACTAAACTTCTATTCAGACAACAGTATCATAACAGAAAAACAATTTGGCTTCCAACCAAAAAAAAAAACACTACTTATACCTACATAAACACTATTAAGTAAATTTTCAGATTCCATTTATACAGATCTTAATAATAAAAAACATGTCCTAGTTGTGTTAATTGATTACAGCAAAGCATTTGATACCCTGTGGCATAGTACGCTTATTGAAAAACTTATGAACTGTGGAGTAATAGGTCCTCTATGGAGTGTAGAGAACAAGGAAAACCATCTTATAAGGGGCGAAAGTTGAAAAAGTGTCCTACTATTTACTGAAAATAGAGGTTCCAAAACCACAAAACAATAGCGCTAGCGTCTTAAAAACTACGATATGAAGATAGCTGTTGTGAACGGAGTGAAGTCAGCTGAATTAAAATATTTAAAAAATTTCATGACTAAGAGTAGTTAGTAATATGCCAGTATATAAAATCTCAACTATTTACGTAGTACAAAACCAAGCGGATTGGTCGGTCCTTGTTTATTTCTCCATTCTAATTACTTTTGACGCTTTTCTTAAAATTTATCCTATGCTACTGCAGCGCCAACCTTATTGGACACGTTTTTAGGGACACTTTTTTTCATATATAGAGATGGTCCTCCTTCTATCTACACTCCATAAGGTCCTCTCAACAAATGGTGTCAGAATAGGGTATTACACTCATTTTCAAAAAGTGTTTTAAATGAATCCCAGAGTGATAATGAACCACTATAATTTTTATATAAATTTATTAAAACCGAATAGTGACATAAAAATTACTTTTAATCTATCGTTTTAAATTTTAGCGTGAAAACGCTAGCCGCCATACTGTTCAAGTCGTGACGTCACTGTCCTAGAATTTTGACAATTTTGCAAAGGAATAAGACACTTTTGAATGTTTAATAATGAGTTATCATCTACATCATTGTTGTGTTGTACCTGATTGCAAAAAGACGAGCATAAGGACGCCGGAGAAGTTATGGATTAAAGTGCCAACTGATTTAAATATGAGAAATACTTGGTTAAAACTGGCAAGAAGAGACCCGAAGGCATTGTCTACAAAATCTAAACTATACTTCTGTGAAGATCACTCTGATGTAAATATGACTTATATTTAACTATCGATTAAACAAAACAAAACATCATGACATGATAGGTACCTATTGCAAGTCAAATTTTGTAATAGATTAGGTTCATCGCTCGTCTGACCCGCCCTTTGTGGGCCATTTTGATAGCCGTTGCAAGTGCAGTGCAGTGTTTTACTTAATTCCTGTTTTCTTCTATTATATGGGAATAAAGACATGGTTTGTACTCAGACCAAATAAAAAAGTGACTTTTTATTTCGTCTGAGGATTTGTACAAAAAAATATAACAAAAAGTTTTTCTCACCTAAGCTTATATTATAATATCTATAACATTAGTGCTAAAAGCGAAGTAATAAACTCGCTTTTACGAATCCGTCTTCCATGATGCCTTTTCAATAAAATTTGGAATGAAAGTCAACAATCGTAATGATAACTTGAAAAATTTCGAAATTAACTAGTTAGTACACAGCACATAACCTATTTCTTTGACCTAGTGACGTCACGACGCTATCTAATATGGCGGACATCGTTTTGCAGATTTGAGGCACAGGTAAAAAAAAAATTATTCTTTAAATTGAAATATAAAATTTATAATGCATTTTTATAAATAGAAATCAATATCTCTTGTTTACTTTTTACAAAATCTATCATAAATATATATTCTTTGACTTATTTTTACATAGTGTAAAATACCCTATTATATGCAAGACAGAACACTATATGTCAAGGTTGGAGAGGAACTCAGCTCTATGGTGAGAGTATCAGAGGGCACAGCACATGGCTCTGTTTTGAGACTAGTGTTATTTTTATTTCATTAGATTTGTAAACCGAATTCTCGTTTAGTTTTACCTTCCGTCCCGATATTATTTTCATTTATATTCATTGGGCCTGGCAACACTAATACACATATAGTGAAAGGCGGAGAGTTTTGGCGGGAACTTGACCGGCGGCGGTTTGCTGCTCCTGTATTATAGTTTAAATAATAGTTTGAAGTGGATTTTGATATGTAAAAGTGGTGCGATCTTATGTATTAACTGTCTACGCATGTGAACTATTAGTGGAAACGGTGAAACAAGCACTCTGATGGTGATGGATTCTCAATATAAGCTGTTTGTCTACATAGGCACCTTTAGATACCATCGCCAACAGTCAGCTGTGTGCTGGCTCAAGTTGCCGTCAAATTCTCCCAAGGGCTGCATAATGTGACGCATCAACATATTGTGAAGCAGTGAACTATGAAGGATAATTATGCATTTGGGGAAATTACAATAAACCGAATAAAAATACTCAAAACTTGGTCTAAAGGTCTAGTTACCAGCCCATAAAAAAAATTGTGAAAGGCGGAGAGTTTTGGCGAGAACTTGACAGGCGGTGGTTTGCTGCTCCTGTATTATAGTTTAAATAATAATTTGAAGTGGATTTTGATCTGTAAAAGCGGTGCGATTTTGTGTATTAACTGTCTACGCATGTGAACTATTAGTGGAAACGGTGAAATAAGTGCTCTGATAGTGATGGATTCTCAAGATAAGCTGTTTGTCTGCATAGGCGCTTTAGATACCATCGCCAACTGTCAGCTGCCTGCTGGCTCAAGTTGTCGTCAAAATTTCCCAAGGGCTGCACAATGTGACGCATCAACATATTGTGAAGCAGTGAATTATGGAGGATAATTATACATTTGAGGAAATCATAATAAACCGAATAAAAATATTCAAGACTTGGCCTAAAGGTCTAGCTACCAGGCCATAAACTCCAAAAAAAAAGTGAAAAGCGCTAGTGGTTTGGTTTATTTATTTTTACTGTTATTAATATAAAATAAAGCTAATAGTACAAAAATAAACAATAACTTTTATATTTTCCAAACAAATTGACTTCCTCACTATGAAATCTGTCAAATATTATACTTCACTATATAGTGGTGCCGCTCTGGTGGCAGAAAAAGTTGTGGATGCCCTTATTGAGAAATTAGTTTTTTTATCATTATCTAGAGTATTGTATAAATATAAAAGACAATGCGTCAGTGGTTTGATTGTTAATATGTTGCACTTTATAGCTCGTTTTTTTTTAATTTCTACTTTTAGTTATATTTATAGTTTGGATTATTCATTTCTAATCTACTTAATATAAAATATAGCTAATGATACGGAGAGAAACCTTAAAGTTTACATTTTCCTAAGAAATCATCATCCCCAATTTACCTCACTGTAAAGTGGCGCCGCCCTGGTGACAGAAAAAGTTGTGGATGCCCTCATTCGATTAAGCGTAGCATATGGTCGATATATGAATATTATTGCACTCAGCAGTCGAACAAAATAGTGTAAAGCAACCCTCATGAATGCTAATTTTAATCTTTGCATTCTACTTTTATTATTGTGCTATTAACGTAAAACTTTTTTTTTACGTTATTTACCTTAGATTATAAAGAAAATTGTGTAATTTTATTTTATTACTTTGTTTGTGTGTCGTGCAATTTGTATTAAACTATGTGAGTGACATTGTGAACATTTCTCATGTAAGTGAATTATAATTCTTTTGAGAAATAAACATCTTAAGCCATATTAATGTAAGCTTACAAATATTGAAAATGAATTGAAATTGTTTTATTATTTTTTAATTAATAATTATATTGCTTGGACTTTAATTTGATCAATAGCTGAAGAACAACCTTATAAGATAATAGTTATTTTGTAACGGAAATTGTTTTATCGGCTTACCGCAGTTCGTATTTCGTTACAGTCACTTTTCTGAAATATTGATTTCGACGGTTGAACGGTAATTCGCCTGTTTGTATTTCGGCGTAGTATAGTTTCGTAGATGTATTCGGAAAAGGCGATAATACTAAAGGTAACATGTGTAACTACCATAAAGAATTAACGCACCACAACATAAGACATAAAAAGATAAAACTAACGCAGAAACAGAATCTGGGGGCACGGCAGTGCCCCCGCCAAGTCGAGCAAAAAAGCGGCACGGCCGTACCATCCTTTTCTCGAAGCAGTTCAGGCTATATCTGAAACCCTATAACTTCATTATGGATAAAACTAGAAGCCTGAATTTTTACTAACCAAGTAAGCATTGTATAGACTCAGTATATTTCAAATTTCATTAAATTTGAACCAGTAGTTTAAGAATTATAACTAGTCAAAATTTCTTAATTTTGTCACTCACTGACTGACCGATCATCAAAACTCTGAGGCACTTCTAGCAGACATAGAAACTTCAAATTTGGAATACTATTATTGTTTAATATATAAATCAAGGAAAAATTAAAATATTTTACAATTTAGGTCTAGTTTTCGAGATACATCAACTGCATAAATAACTTTGTAATCCCATATAAACATATAGTATTACAAAGTTACATTTGCAGTGAATGAATCAGTGTACCTATATATGTATAATGGAATAATAGGTGTAAGTAGCTACCTAGATATAACTATCTACAAATAGAAATGAGATGCCATGAAAAACATAACTTGTAAAAAAAGCCAAGCCTCGCAACTCAGTTCTTCTACCGTAAAAAGCTGTGAGATCCATGTAATACCAAGTCGGTTAATTTATTCAGTCCATAGATTGATACATAGATTGATTTGGAAATCGCACTAAACATTCTAATTTGATAGTAATATGTATTACTTGTGAGATATATTGTGTTTTTATGCGATTGCCGAGTCAACCAATGTATCAATCTATGGACTGAATAAATTAACCGACTTGGTATTACATGGATCTCACAGCTTTTTACGGTAGAAGAACTGAGTTGCGAGACTTGGCTTTTTTTACAAGTTATGTTTTTCATGGCATTTCATATGTTCATGACATCACCTGTCACTCCTATAAAGGGAGAGGAGACATTGTGACGGCGCATTATTATTATTATTATTAATAATAATTACAGCCACTATAAACTTATTTAAACATATCATAGATTTATTATTTTGACCAGCTAAAATACTTTTATAAGCATTAAGTTAATACATACATAATACATAAACACTCACGCCTGTCATCCAGAGGGATAGGCAGAGACTATGGACTTCCATTTGGCACGATCCTGACAGACCTCTCTCGCTTCCTCCACATCCATATACCTACGCATACACGCTCGTCGGTTAAAGGTACTCGCATTAAGTTAAAATACATTAATTTCGAATATTAAATATTACAGTATAGCAAGGGCTTAATATTGTCTTTAAATTTATTAAGACTGCTTAAAATATTCAGTATGTATTAAATAACAGAAATACAAGTCGATTACATTACAATAATAAAGATAAATAACATTTATAATATAATTGAAAAATTGGTCTTTTTTTTGGTATTTTTCTAATCTTTATATATAAAAATTACGTGTCACGTCGTTTGTTCGCGATGAACTACTAAACTACTGAACTGATTTCAATGAAATTTGCACACTCTGTGCAGTTTGGTCCAACTTGAGAGATAGAATAGTTTTTATCCTGATAAGTGACACTCCATATTTTTTTATTACGAATTAAAGGATATTTTATATAAAGGGTCGTCGAAAAGGGTAGAACAACGTCTGCTTGGTCAGCTAGTGTATTTTATAATTTAATAGACAAAACAATAGGCAAAAAAGATATTTTAATCAGTATCCATAAATATCGCGTAATTTATATCGTTATATCGTCATGTCATGTATGGTATGAATTAATAGTTTTTGATGAACTCTTTATTTTTATCATTTGCAAATAAGCAAAATTATGCTTAGTTTTTGATGATTGTACAAATTTTATTACCAGAAGTTTTGTACGACTTACTGCATAAATTACAAGATGCTGGTTCATTTTTATCTTATTTTTGACGGTTTTTACATGCAACATATGATTGATACTTGATACCTTCATTAAAAAAAAATGTACACATATACATAAGAAACATATTGTGAAGCAGTGTACTATGAAGGATAATAATTATATATTGTAATTTGTAACTTCAGGCTCAGAAGGGCTAGAACTCAGAGCCGTAAAGCCAGGTATAAAAAAATGGGACGACTTGCTTTTGCTGACTTTTGCTTTTGGTTTTGTTTTTTAGGGTTTTGTTTATTGCATATATTTCAAATTTAAAATTAAATTCAATAAAGATATTATAGTCTACATACTGCGTTTATTCTTTGATTATGACTTTGAATTTGGGAAGAAAAGACGGCGGCCCGGGATATGTCGGCATTCAATTTTGTCAAGAATGTAACAATATGCTTTACCCGCGCGAAGATAAAAACAACAAAGTACTGCTGTACGCATGCAGAAATTGTGACTATAAACAGTTAGCAGATTCTAATTGCGTCTATGTTAACAAAATTATGCACGAAGTCGATGAATTGACCCATATAAATCCAGACGTGGTTAGTGACCCTACTTTACCTCGAACTAAGGATCATATGTGTCCGAAATGCAATCACAGAGAAGCCGTATTCTTCCAAGGACAGACAAGGCGTGCCGAAGAGGAAATGCGGCTATATTATGTGTGTACAAGTTGCAAACATAGGTGGACTGAGTAAATTTGTATATTTAAGTTTATTAAAAGTAAAAATATAACATCAGAAAGATCCAGATGTTGTTTTCTTGGTGTTGTAAGGACACTCAGAAATTTGTTTGAAAATTACTCATAGAAGTTAAGAATTGTGTAAAGATATTCAAAAATCATGTTAATTTTACAACCATAGTTTTAATATTTATTCATATTGTGGGAACACTAACTGTAGACTGAATTTACATATCCATAAATTTTGAGATAAGATATTTTTAAAATACTTTCTAATGCTCTTGTTTAATAAATTATATTGCTAAGTGAACTGTAGCATTTCTAGATGATGTTATACTGGAGCAGCATCATATACTTTTGATCTTATTTTGATCATAAGTCGGTCAATTTTCAGGCTAGAGACATTTTTTTTGTTTGAAAGCTCTAATTAAATACTTCAAAAAAGATTCTGTGAGCTTTCTTCGAATAATGCAAATTTTTCGCGTTATTTCACTTTAAATCTTCCAATTGATGCATTGGACGAAAAAAGCTATGTTTTAATTTGTATTGTATCTTAGTTTGTATTTGTTGTAGAAAAATTATAAAAGAGCATTGTTTTTGTTTTTTTAAAAGCTACAATTTAGCTCTATGCTTTTTTTTTGATAAAATACATATTTTTAGAGTTATTCGCAAAAAACCATTTAAAAAAGTCGATATTTTCGTCAAAAAACTGTTACTTTCATTTGAATAACTCAAAAATATATCATTTTTTTCTTAGAATTACTTTTTCTGTCGATTCCTAGTTAAAATGTAATAAAAAATTTCCACTCCCGAGATGGGGTGGCAACCACCCCCAAAGCTCTAGCGTACAGCGGCATGATATAGACAATGATCCTTGAGCTATTCCCTACCTGCTGTGAAAATTTCAAGTAAATCCATGGTGGACGAAAAAATTGCGAGCCAAAATGCTTCATTTCCTGGCCTATTCTAACTTAAGCTGAACGCACATTTGTCCGCGCCGTACACGCAGAAATTTTGAATTTGTTGTATGAAATCATATGAAACCTCGCACAATACACCCGCACCGTACGCACCGAATTTTATAAAATGCGGTAGGTATATAATATCGAAGGACGAATGCTGATGACGTCATATTGTCCATACAATTGCCTTTTCTGCCGACTTCCAAAAAGGAGACGGTACTCAATTCGAGTGTATGTTTTTTTTTTATTTGTGTTACCTCATAACTTTTTACTGGGCAAACCGATTTCCATGATTCTTTTTTTATATGAAAGCTAATAGTTCTCGTGTGGTCCCATATGAATTTGATCAAGGTCGGACCAATGGTTATTGAGTTATTCTTAAATAACCTATATTGAAGTCGGCTGTACAAAATTTTTAATTATTTAAATTAATATTATGAATCATCATCATATTATGGATTAAAAGAGTGACTTTCAATAAGTATTATTTATAATATTTATTGAATAATAATTAAAATTAAAAATTTTGTACAGCCGACTTCAATATAAGCGACTTCAATATAGGTTATTTAAGAATAACTCAATAACCATTGGTCTGACCTTGATGAAATTCATATGGGACCACACGAGAACTATCAGCTTTCATATAAAAAAAGAATCATCGAAATGGGTTCGCCCAGTACAAAGTTATGAGGTAACACACATAAAAAAACAACACACTCGAATTGAGTACCGTCTCCTTTTTGGAAGTCGGCAGAAAAGTTTCTGTTTCTGATGACATAGATGGAATGCCTCAACGCTTGTAATTATACTGGCTTTTTACCCTTCAGACTGAAGTACAGTAGTGCACTGCTGTTTGCCGGCAGAAATAACTAAGAGCCTCTTAGTGTATGTACCACCATATTAGTAAGAGGGTGGTACGTAAACAGACTAAACTCCTAAGCAATGAGTTATATGTACTACGTACTAGAGAAGCTATTCCAAACAAAAATTGTGCGCTAGGTACTCTGTCTTTGCGTATGCGCGGGAGATACGAAGACTAATATACAATAAGATATTAATACAAGAATTTAATATAAAATACTCTTATTTTAATCTAAACAAACATATTTCTAAATAAAATGTAATAATAATTATCTTGTGGAATTCACAAACCTTCAATTTACACAATAGTTAGTGTACAGATTGCTGTACACTTCAGTTGAACATAGTGTTCGGAATGCGAAATCTAGTGCATAGTACATATATATCAATGCTCCTAATCATAAAAAGAGTACTACCACCATGTTTGAAGCCCTACTAGCGTGGACCTGATATCTCTTGTGGGATTTTTTCTCTTGTGTGAGTTTGGAGTTTCTCCTTTCCAATTCAAAACTGATTTCTAGAAGGTGTTATAATATATTGTATTCCGCATAAGCACATATGCACATTGCCATTATAGGTAGTATAGCTAATAAAGTTTATTGTGGAACCTAGCCTTCTCCCAAACATTGCCACGTAGGGAGTGTTTTGCCATAGTTGCCACGCTTGGAAGGCATCCGCCTTCTAGCAACCTCAGTTCTTGAAATTTTGTGTTTATGTGAAGAAGATGCTGATTTCTATGTTCCGTTTCAGTTGCCTCTGTTGCCTTTTAATCAGAGAATACGTTTACTTCTAGCGGAGACTTTTAATACACTCACAGGGCGATATGCGATATTGAAAATTCTTACACCACCACTATATGATTAAATACAATACACGTCAAACAATTACGTATTATCTTTTTCGAATATCATTCCTTATTCATAAATTACAAATAAGTGAAAGAAAGCCAGTCAAATTTGCTTTGATAACAAATTAAAAAAGACAACAAATTATTTATAATAAAACAAATGTATTTTTTGGATTTTTTTATTTAATTAAAATGTAAGCAAGCCACTGTTCTAATATAACAGTTAACATTTCACAGCCATGAATTAATCAGTAATAATAAAGTGCATATTTGCTGCTGTATACAACAACACATGACACTCCAAATGGAGGGTTCTAATTTTTACAAATATATGATTATGCTACACTAATAAATTATATTATCTATTCAGTTTTGAAACCTCTGAACCTCTGAAAGCGTATACTAGTCAGCTCTAAGGTAGAGACAGGGGCTATACAATTGAGAATATATATGATATCATAACAAAAACGTAAGTATAAATAATATGGTGGCGTTGATAGATTTGCAATAAATGATAAGATGAATACGATATACCGTCCCCTGATGTTAACATAAAAACAAATATTACATTTAACATATTGGCTGTCAGTGGATTGATTTTATTGTTGCAGAGATGATGTAGATGCATCGCTTGATTTTAGGCAAAAGTCGATAGGATCTATGTCTAAATAATGATGCTGAGGTACGAAAACGACGTAGCCACAAAACAAATAGCCTACTGACTTTTATATTATTTCTATCATAATCACCATCATTACAGCCTGTCAAAAGTCCACTGCTGAACATAGGCCTTCATATAGAATTACTATGCTTTCGATCGGAGACGCCATCGTTCTTCTTAATTATAAGCAATGTTCTGCAGACCGAATTTCTGAGACTAGTCATTACAGGACAGGATTAGTGCCCAAGTGTATGCACAAACACAGGTGCACTTTATTCCCCTAACTCATAGCCCCGATGGGACGGTTATCCGACACGACCGGAGAGAGATCAGGCGCAGGATCAACGGCTTTACGTGCTTCGTGGCACGGTGGGGAAGAAACTTCCTGACTCCGGGCTACTACTGAGAATCTCTTGATAGCAAAATCCAATAACTCATTTTGGAGCAACCGGGATTCGAACCCGGGATCTCGTTATTAGTAACCACGTTTATGACCACTAGACCAAAGATCTTTGCTCTTGTCAATCTCTCTGGTCGATCGCTTTTTTTTTATACAGATCTTGTGGAGGCGTAAGAGAACTCATCACCTCATTTCGGTCCGTGAGTGTTATACAAAGCGATTGTGAAAATTGCTGGTCTCTCATAGCTTCAGATGGCGGTGTAACCATCTGTTTTACGCTATAATAAATACTCAGGATGGTAAGGGACAGCCGCTCAAGGGTGCTGAATCGTGTTACTGCGGTCTTGGATAATGATGGCATCTTTACGTGGTAGAGCCATGCTGCAGCTATATTAGTTGTAGCACGAATGGGTCGGCTCGACCGGGGAAGGACCACGCTCTCACAGAATACTAGCGTAAAATGGCAGCTTGACACTGCTGTTTCGTATGGTGAGTGTAGAGCACCGGAGACCCATTTTAATGGAAAAGAGGAATTTCATCTTAGTCCTCACGGGTGTCGACGCATCTGCATTTTAATTCTTTATTGAGGACAAATATAGATGTCTATGAGTCACAGCAACCACTTACAAACAGGTGGGACTGTGTGCACGTTTGTCATCCTTTCCTATAAAAAAATCCACTTTTTCTGCCACCAGGGCGGCGCCACTTAAAAGTGAGACATTATTATAGCGGGGAAGTTAATTTGTTCGGAAAATGTAAAGGTTAATGTTTCTATCTGTGGTATTAGTTATATTTCATATTAATAAGATTAAAAATAAATAAACTAAACCATAGATATTGATAAAAGTAGAAAAATTAAAAAGAAGTTAAAAATGTGCAAACAATTAAAGAACACACCACTTAGGCATTGTTTTGTGTATTAATATAATACTTTTGAAACTGATAAACTTCTATTAAAAGCTAACTTCTCAAATGACATCGTGTAACAAAAAAAAAACTTTACCTCAGTGTCAACTAGCGACATCTGGTGAGCAGAAAATTATTAGCACTCATTATGGCAAATCATCGATCAGACGATAATCCGATAAATCTCCTCCTTTTTGAAGTCGGTTGAAAATGCAATAAACATTATTTTTAACCTATTCTTAAATAGAAGTGATGAAAGCTGAAAAATAAATTTTATATTTCGTTGTACAAGTTATGCGTCAGTTTAGAAAGCGAGGGATACCATACCCTGTAGAACCCTTGTAGGTAGTTATAATACCATAGTGGGGTTTTCATTTATTCGTTGCCTAGCCTCCATGTACTTTATGGCTTAAAAAACTTTAAACCCTTAAAATCAGAGGGTGAAAATTCATTCGATTATTATTCTTGCTCTTTCTTAGCTTACTCTACTCTCTTAAATCTCTACTTAAATCTCTCTGGCCACAAAATAGAGCGGCAGCGGCGTTTTGTTTTATGTACCTACATACCATAACGTAAAACAATGTTTTACGCAAATGTATATCAATTACACCAGAACATGAAAAATTGTGCCGGTTTAAACAAATAATGGATGCTATACGATGTAGTAGACGATGAACATACAGAAAAAAGCCTAATTAATGCTTCAAAAGTTGCGATTTAAAATAAAATGTTCGATAGTAATTGTATTGTTTTTAAATATTATACTAAGTATAAAAGAAAAATCGATTAATTTGGCACTAAGTATAGCGAGAGAGATATTTTCTTTAAAAACATGTAGATTATTTAAAAAAAAATGTGTTTATGAGTAAACGAATGTTTTAAGTAATCGAAATTAGATGAAAATGTATTTAAAGTACCTACCTATAGAAAAATAACACCTCACACTTAAAAATCTTTCTACCCGTTTTCTATTGAATTGAGAAGAATCAATAATCTGTTATGCCCGGGCTACACTAACGAGAAATGCCGTTAATTATCGCGTTGATGGGGGTGTGGCCACCACTTAACGCGATAATTCTACAACGGCAAGAACAACGCCGTTTCCCGTTGGGCGATAACTCGAGTGGCGGTACATCAAAGAGATTAACGCAAGAATTAACGCGTTGAAGCGGCCACACTACGTGTCTCATTGTGCACGGTGAGCGCAACGGAGTCGCACGTATGGCTACGATAGAGTGGAATAATGAAAAAGTTATTACGTTTCTTGAGATTCTGCAAACAGAGCCATGCTTAGGCAATGCTAAAATATATTCATATAATAAAAATTTACACTCATCAAATATAAAGTAGCAGCATCAACGTTCATCTTGCTTGAAATTCAAGGAATATTAACGTAAAGTGACCATACGTCCCGTTTTGAACGGGACTGTCCCTTTTCTCGGTCACCTGTCCCGTTGTTCCCAAACAAAGCTCCGGGACGCAAAATAGTCCCGTTATCCTAAACCGCGCGAAAATTTAAAACTATGAAGTTCGTCAGACACGAACGGTGCGAGAGCGGGACCGACCCAAAAATTTCTCATTTCACAAAACAAAACATTTCTCACCAACATCCTCAACATAAATTCTCTTCCATTTTAATCGAATATATTTTATGTATACCTGATACAAATGCTCCAGTAGAAAAAGAATTTTTCTATTATGAATAAATTGTGGACGTCTGAAAAAAAATCACTTACAGGTTTCAGTTCTAAAGGCGATGTTGATAACAAAAATCAACGTAAAAAAAAACTTGCCCTTATTTAAAATCATCCAACTTTATTAAAGCAAATTTGTTCCACTGACAAATATAAATATAATTAAAAAAATTGTTGCATTTAATAATTACTGTCTGAGGAGCTTTGCTTTAATGAAGCTGGTGAACTGGTGATTAATTTTTATTTTTCACAATTTGTTGAAATATAAATAATTATAATTAATGTGATTATAATTATAGTGAACACTAATTGTATAAAGTTACAGTTTTTTAAATAAATAATAATTTCTTTTTATTGTTAACCTGCTAACTGGGGAGTATCTATAAATAAACCCATGTCCCGTTTTGAGTTAATAAATAAATGGTCAGTTTACTTTAACGCCGTTGAACGGCAAATGACGTCGACCGTTCCAAGTGTGGCCACTCAGTTTATCGCGTTAAAATTAAGGCAATAATTGTTGCGTTTTTGGGCATTGACGTTTCTCGTTACTGTGGCCCGAGCATTAGACCTTAAGGCCCTGATCAACGGGCGAGCTTCACTTCACAAATTAAAGAATAACCGATTGGCTCGCGAGGTTGTTAGGTGCGACGTGCCGCGAGTTTATTTTTATAGAATAGGGGCGAGAAAACGAGCATGCGGCTTACCCAATAAGTGGCAACCGCCGCCTATGAACAACTGCAATACAAAGGGAATTGCTGTTGGTTTGCTATCTAAGCTCGTTTCTTGGAGGACCTCAACGGTCGCAACGGTCCGGAAAATCCGGTGGTAGCCAATTACGTTTCGTGCGGAGAAGAACATCCCTAGTAAATCGCAACGTGGTGGATCGCTACGAATCCAGATGCTGTCGATGGAATGGTAAGTATTGTAGCAATGCGCAATGGTGGAATTTGGTGGCTAGAATTAATCCGAACAAAATCTCTGAGCAATCCCCGTGGTAAGTGCGATAGAAAATGCAAAGGCATGCAACATCTCTGCAGCACCAGTGAGTCGAGCCGTTTAGAAATAACTTTTCCATCCAAAATTCGAGCCGCTCTTCGCTGTAGGCGGTCAAGTGGTAGAAGATGGCACTGGGGTGGTGAGTGCCCAGCCGCAGATTTGAGAACAGTATTCCATGTGAGGCCGAATTTACGCCCGGTAAAGTTGCAAGCGGTGTGACCGCATGAAATATAGTCTCGCTCTACTGAGCATACTTAAGCTTTGTAGAGAGTAATTTAGTCTTCCATTCAAAGTGACCGTGTAATTGAATGGCATTCGATATGTCGATGCCGAGGATTCCCCGAGGAGAGAGAGACTTCACCGCAATGAGGCTCGCCCGTCGACGTGTCTTTTGCATAACAACCACGCGCGACCCAGAGCGCGTTGCTAAGGTTAAGAAACGATTCGGTGTTTTTGTGTAAAGAACTTTCTCATGCATGACATTGCTAAATTTTTAATGTTATAGTTATAATTTTTGTAAATTTTTTGTAGAGTAATCAAATTAACCTGTCGATCACAATATAATTGATTACATTGGACTTAGCAAGCATTTATACTTTAGTCAACAATTTTCAAATCATAGCAACCTTATGGTTAAGCTATCTTTATTCGACTATAGCCGTAAAGCCGTAAACCGCTCCTAGCACAAGCAATATTATCAGCTAAGTTGTAGTGGTTAACAGGAATACTAGAATTGCTACTATGTACATATTACATGCTTAATTATTAACTAGGTACATATCAAATCTTAATAAATTTTCTCTCGTCTTATTCAGGCTCATACGTGTCATAAATTCTCTATATACTAAGACTATTGCTAACTTGTTAGCAAATGATTGGAAAGAACTCTGATTAAGTATAACAAATGTTTAGTACCATTCCTTGTAATGTGATATCAATTAAAACAAAACGTGTCATACAAAACGTGCTGCTTTAAAATGAATTTTGTTTGAATAATTGATTTTGCTTAAAATTATAACAAACCATTATTTATAAATCGAGATAACATTTAAAAGGACTTCACATATTTTAAATGGTGATATCGTTAAGCCTCTATCAGCGTGTCTTTTCGAATTTTGTATTTTTTCCCCATGAACGTAGCAATATTTCCCACGACTTATCGCGAAGTAGGTAATCTAGACTGGATTATTACTGGCATTTAAAAAAATTAAATCTTTTCCTAATTATTTCCAAAGAATTAAATGAAATGTCATCAAAAATTTAAAAACCTTTGGCAGAATTATTACATATTGTTATCCTTTATAAATTCTTTAATATCACAAAAGTGTACAGCGGATTCGCAAATACAAAAGAAACTCTGATTAATCAGGGAATAAAATATGTCAATACTTAAAACAGAACGTTTTCAAATTTAATGTAACATCCGAAAAGCTTGATCATTTTTGTATAACCTTCACGAATTTTTTTTATGGTTAGGTACCTCGGGTCCAACAAAAGATTATAACACCAGTGACTTATTTCGAACAAATGACAAAAATTCTTCGATATTTTTACAACTCCTACAGTTTTCGGCGTGTAGAGTCAATTTCATATTATTTTTATAAATAATATAACAAACTTTATAAATACACATTTTGTATTCGTAATGTGTAAGCCACCTTGGGTCAGCTTACACCAAGACATAAAATGACGCGACGCGGCGTGCAGATAAGATACTTGAAGAGGCTGCATCATGTGGCACCACTGCAGCTAGTTTACCAAAGCGAATATAATGACTCTGTTAGTCATTATATTCTCTTTTTTCACCCAATTAAAGTGTTAGGGATGTTCACCGATGAGTACCTTCTATGCGTACCTTTTCAATAAGCTCTACGAAAAAGCTTTGTGTTTACATATAGGATATAGGTATAAATACAAAGGTTTTGTTGCTCCGTCGCGTCTCGTCTCTTTGTGTGTTACACTCTAAACCTAAATCTAATATTATGCTAATGTGACATATTAGGTATCAATTAACTTTAACAATTTCATTTAAAATAAAATAATAATGTTATTTTGTCTGATTCTTCTGTCATTGCATTTCAACACAAGTATACACTTATAATAGATATAGATATAACAAATATATCTATAATTATGAAATACGAGCTCTATCTATAATTATGAATACCGCTTCGTTTACTGTTTTTCACAACCTTTACGTTTTATAACCTTGTGTGTTTGTTATTAAAATTGAACGTAGCTATATGGAAACAGGTAAAGGTAAGTAGAAATTTGAAATATTTATATACCTAAATTTTAACTAGATTCTATATTACATCAACTAAGCTGAAGCTCACAAATTGAAAGCAAACGCTATTTAGTATTGGTTTGAGAGTAGTAATTAATTTAGGTGATGTTTATCGATAAATATAATTAATAAGCACGATCAATTTTTTCTTGAGGTTCCTAAGTGACGCAGACGCTGCATATTCAATACAAATATAATTTAAATATAGGTACAAGCTCTTAGTTTTGTTGCATAATCCTTCCACCATGGTGCCAAATTACTGGTTTGACATAACATCGGCATGCTAACATAACTATGTAAGATTATATAAATTATAACTAGGTACTCTACTCTATATATATTCAAAGATGAAGTAGTGACTGTTTTTTTTTTGTAAACAGAAAGCAACACAGATAACATTATCATAGGAAATTGTATGAAAAATTTAACAAACAGATATCTAGCTTATACAACATTATTGTACATACTGACTTCTTAATACACTAAGAAACAGCATAGAAAAAGTGTTATAATAACATTGTAAAAAATAAAATTTGATATTAAGGTGGGTATAACAATTATACAAAATTACTAAAGCTTTGGGATACATTTAACAACATGATAGGTATAATCAACCATATAGGAAGACAGGTTTTTAATTTTAGCGGAAGAGCAAAATGTTCTGGCCTATACTTATATGTTCTATAAATTTATAACATAATATTTCCTCTACATTAGATTAGTATTAATATCCCTATGAAGTATACTTGTGATTGTGTTTTTATCCTATTGAGTTTGGACAATGCATCATAATGTATTTTTTAGTTTTACTTTTAACAACCTAGTGAATTTAATCTTAATAAAAAACATTGAGTTATAAACTCAATGTTGAAAAAGCATTTTTTTAAATTGCTATATAATAGATGGACGTATAAATACATTTCGTAAGTGATTTTAATTCTATAATAAAAAAAGCTACTATAATAACTGTGCGTACAACAATATTGCTTTAACAAGTGTGATTAAATTCAGTAAAATTTAAGCTCAGGCAAAACAACCGACATTGCTACACATTATCTACTAAGCTAGTGGACATATATAATGTAAAAAGTGGACATGGAATTTTCTCTCTTTAGATTTTTTTTTTCACGTAGGCCTCATGAAATCTAAAGCTTTATTTAATTGAAATTATGTAAATATTAAAATGATTTAAGTCGATTTAATAATGGTTGATTGTTCAATTGATAGATAGATCAATTCGAAAGGACTTTTCCTTGTGCAAATAAGGGTGTTAAAGAAGCACGCAGTCCACCTGATAGTAAGTAAGTGAATGGAGCGGGCCCTATATTTCTACTCGATTAAGAACGGAAATGAAGAGGTGTGAACTCATGGTAACTGAAATGGAAAGTCTCTTTACCAGTATAAAATGGCCAGTTCTTTCATCCACCATACGAATATGAAGCACAGCAGAATTCTACTGGTATAAGTTATTTTTATGAGAGTGCGTGGCCCTTAATCCGTTCGAGCCGAGCCATTCTATCCATAGCCAATCGTAGTGCAGCCACAATAAGTTGCAGCCTGGCTCTTTCACGTAAACGCCAGGGATTTATTAAAATGTTTAAGATAATTGTGAACTTGTAAAATTAATGGAAATATTACGAGTACTTGCGATTTAAATTTCTTTTTATTTATAAAAGCAATACAAAATATGAAAGTTATAAAATGGGCTTAGAAAGTATCTCTCTGACAATATGAAAGTATGAAACCGCATATTATCTCAAGTTTTGTTATAATTACAGCATATTATGACTGCAGCTAAAATTTCGATCAAAGTGTAATTTATAACGTAATTAGCACTTTGATCGATTATTTCGATCGATCATTATTTTGGGGGATTTTGGCGGGAATTTGACCGCGGTCGGTTTGTTGCTCCGGTTTTATCGTTTAAATATGTTTGAAGTCGATTCTAACACGTAAAAGTGATGCGATTTTATGTTTAGCTGTGAACTATTAGTGGAAACAACAAGTGCCCTGATGTTGATGTAAGTACCTTAAGTTATTTTGTCTTAGGCGCCTTAAGAACTTGAGATACTGTCATCATCAACTATCTGATGATTTAGGTTATCGTCAAAATTTACCAAAAACTTCATAATGAGGCGCATCAACATATTGTGGGGAAGTTTTTGAACAAATTATTAAAAATACTAGTTTCTTATTTTTGACACTGACAAAAGTATGACTGTACGAGTCCATTACCAAAAAAATATGTTATTTTTTCATCTTTTGTGGATAGCTACAAGGTTTTCACCTAAAAAGAGTTATGCAAATGATTTAAATACACTACATATTTCATTACAATGTGTTACTTTTTACGTCACGGTTTTAATACTTCACGGCATCAGCAAATCAGGAGAGTCAATAACCGATAATCTAAGTGACCGAAAGGGACAAAATATCTTATGCTTTTATTATCATCCGAATAATTTTTCATTGTCAACGTCCATTGTATATGCCAATGTCTGCCATTTAATATCCAAACATTGTACCACTTTTACGTATCAAAGTCCATTTTAAACCATTTAAAAACTATACATGAGCAGTCCGGTAAAGTTGTAGTCAAAACCTCCTAACGATGTCTTAAATCGTAACGGGGCCCGTCAAGTTTAATTATTAAACGTGCCATCGATTCTGAATCGTCGGCCACGTATGGAAAATTTACGTCACTGAACCGTAGGTGGAGCGAGCTCGGGGAGATTTTCGGGCACTGGGGGGAGCACGTTGGTCTCAAACTGCCCCGATATATTGCCAGGCGGAGAATAGTTCGCGACCACAATCACCTTGCCGGCTCGAGAACGAGCCTTGCCGACCCCGAAGAAACGCGTCGCAACCCAAACCATTTGTGTGAAGTGACCTGAGAAAATAAAAAACAGGTTAAAATTACTTAGTGCAAAAGTAAAGTAAAGTTGCTGCCTATTTACGTCCCACTGCTGAGCACAGGCCTCCTTTAGTTTCTGAAAGGGTTTTAGGGCAAGGAAATGTCCGCCGCGCTACCCCAATGCGTCTTGGCGAACTTCACATGTCTTCGAAATATTTTTTTCTTATTTGTCAGACATGCAGGTTTCCTCACGATGTTTTCCTTCACCGCCGAGCACGTGATAAATCAGCACTTAAAATTGCAATTAACAATTTCATTGGTGCCGGCTGGGAAAATTACTTAGTGCGATTATTATTAAAAGAAATGCATATTAACTGATATAATTAATCAATAGATATAATTTAACAAAATCTAAAAGTGGAAATAGACGATCGAATTTGGTACGGACCGGAGAAAGAATTTTCCCAATCCGCTAGTGTCAATATATGACCAGATCTAGCATCGTGAGTCGTGGCAGTCACCATAGTGTGCACAATTAAGTACGGACATTATGGCTCCGATGTACGATTTTCTTTTTTTTCTTAATCAGTCTGTTATATTCCACTGTTGGTCAAGTGCCAGTTATAATTGCCACGGTTGGTAGGCGGTGTAGTGTAGCCCCCACGACAGTATATATTAGTGTTAAGCTAGAATTTAAAGCAGTATAATAATGAAAGACAGTATCAACAACACGTCTCTTTCATTAACACCTGCCGACATTACAGCAGATTGAGGGTCGCGATGCTAGACATCTCGCACCTTTACCGCTGCTGCCTGGAGCCAGTTGGATATTTTCCTTCCAGTTCCCGTGGGTGTCATAAGAAGCGATTATATATACACACGGTATTATATATATACATGGGTCACATATTCTCAATTTTCTTTCCGCGTTCTTCTTGCTTTTTCTGGGGGCACGGCAGTGCCCCCGCCAAGTCGAGCAAAAAAGTGGCACGGCCGTACCATCCTTTTCTCGAAGCAGTTCAGGCCATTTCCGAAACCCTATAACTTCGTTATGGATAAAATTAGAAGCCTGATTTTTTACTAATTATGTAGGTTTTGTATAAACTCGGTATATTTCAAATTTCATTAAATTTTAACTAGTAGTTTAAGAATTATAACTAGTCAAAGTTTCTTAATTTTGTCACTCACTGACTGACCGATCATCAAAACTCTAAGGCACTTCTAGCAGACATAGAAACTTCAAATTTGGAATACAATTATTGTTTAATATATAAATCAAGGAAAAATTAAATTAAAATATTTTACAATTTCGGTCCAGTTTTCGAGATACACCAACTGCATAAATAACTTTGTAATCCCATATAAACATATAGTATTACAAAGTTACATTTGCAGCGAATGAATCAGTGTACCTATATATGTATAATGGAATAACAGGTGTAAATGGCTACCTAGATATAACCATCTACAAAAAGAAATGAAATGACATCAAAAACACAACTTGTAAAAAAAGCCAAGTCTCGCAACTCAGTTCTCCTACCGTAAAAAGTTGTGAGATCCATGTAATACCAAGTCGGTAAGTTTATTCAGTCCATAGATTGATACATAGATTGACTTGGCAATCGCACTAAACAATCTAATTTAATATAATATGTATTACTTGTGAGATATATTGTGTTTTCATGCGATTGCCAAGTCAATCTATGTATCAATCTTTGGACTGAATAAACTAACCGACTTGGTATTACATGGATCTCAAAACTTTTTACGGTAGGAGAACTGAGTTGCGAGACTTGGCTTTTTTTACAAGTTGTGTTTTTGATGTCATTCATATTTCGAATAACAATTCTGAAGAATTTCGAGGTATCTGTTATTCTTTTGTTCTCTGTTGGAATATAAGTTATGTGATGTATATAGTAAGATCTATTTTTTAGAATTTTGTAATTGTTACAGGCATTATTTAAAATGTTAAGGGTAACTGATTTTTCTTCTGAAATTGCCGCTCTCTAAATTCTGCCGTATTCCCCAAGGCTGATGAATAAAGTTAGAAACTAGAATTTAAAAAGCAAAAGTGCTACTAAAATGATTTCGTACAAAAATGCACCTAGCATATCAATATTTTTATTGTCGGTTACTTTTTTCATACCTGCATTGACATTAGCATGGAGAACGTCATGCTCCTTGAAGAAATTATATTGGCGAACTGCTGCGTACCAGTACGAAGACACTTCTTGACCTAAAAATAAGAATAAAATTATGTTGTTATTATATAAGAGCCGTGGTAACTCTTGGGCTAAGCGCTCGAGCTAGCAGTAGCTAGCAGCTGGAGTACGCGAGCAATGGTAATTTGAATGTAGTTAGCATTATATTGCAATTGCAATTTAGGCGCTGCGCAAACATACACACTTTTTTATTATGTGGAATATAAACTACCAATGAATATTTTATTTTTATATAATCAATATGAAATCAGCCATTCCTTGTGCAAACGCAGACATTTTTTGTGTCCAGTTGCTTTCACTTGACACATACCAACCGCCAATCAAAGTGTTCGGCGTAGGTAACTGGAAACTTTAAGTCGTCAGTTGAAGACACAAGCAACACAAAACAACTTTCCTTACAATTGTACGGCGCTGACATTGACGTGGTGGATTTGCCTGTAAATATTATCTACGTCAACGTGTAATCAACACAACAAGCAAAGGTAATGTTTCTCCATCGACATCCAAGGTGAAACTGACGGATACAAGTAAAGAATTGTTAACAGTGTGTTGTTAACCGGCGACGGTGTTCGATTGCCGCTACCGGACAGCAACAACCATAATATACCATAATATACAGCAACTACAGTTTCCTGTGATGGTCGATAACAAAAAGTGTCAAAGTATGTGCAGCGCCTTAGTGTGGGAGAACATCGTGAGAAAACTGCATTACCTGCAGAGTAAAATATTTTAATTAATATAAACTCCACTAACTCGTCCAAACCCCATTTTTCTATAACTAACTGCTTTATGAACCGAAGGGAGAGAATTATAAACGGAAGTGATGGCCCTGAATAAAAATACGTAGACTTTAGAAGCTAATATGTGGAAGTTACTTAATTCTTCTTCTTCTAACTCTTCTTCTTTTTAAAAGTATTAAAAGTCTGTTTTACTGTAGTAAAAAATATTTTTACTGACAAAGATGTATTCCATCTTAGTATGGAGTGTAGGAGGACCATTTCTATATATGAAAAGTGTCCCTAAAAACGTGTCCAATAAGGGTGACGCTGCAGTAGCATAGGATAAATTTTAAAAAGGGAGAAAAATTAATTAGAATTAGATGGAGAAATAAACAAGGATCGACCAATCCGCTTGGTTTTGTACTACGTAAATAGTTGCGAATTTGTATACTGGCATTTTACTAACTACTCTAATCATGAAATTTTTTAAATATTTGAATTCAGCTGACTTCACTCCGTCTACAACAGCTATATTCATATCGTAGTTTTTCAGACGCCAGCGCTATTGTGGTAGGTTTTGGAACCTCTATTTTCAGTAAATAGTAGGACACTTTTTCAACTTTCGCCCCTTATAAGATGGTTCTCCTTGTACTCTATACTCCACACATCTTAGCCCTTTGAGCAACGCATCTGCATTTTGATTCTTAGATGTCTATGGTCCCCTCACCCACTTACCATCTAGTGGACTATATGCTCGTTTAAAGAAGGGTGTACCTACTTCTATAAAAAAAAAAACATTTGTAAAAAATACGCTACCGGTGACGTCAGGTTGCAACGCGCTGACTGGTCGCTGATAGAGGTTTTGGCCAACGTCGCGATCGTTCCTGTAGTGAAACTTGTTGGTGTGTGCCAAGTGGTTGGCCCACGCCTGCGCGTAGTCGCAAAGCTGAAATTAAATTATTGAAAAATATTTTAAAATCCGAACGGTTTGTTTTTTTTTTGGTTATGGACTGCGTACGAATGGCATTATTGCCAGTGTCATCATCATTATCAGCCCGTAAAAGTCCATTGCTTGTCATGGGTCTCTCCCATTATAAGGGGGATTTACTTTAATCGTCACACTTGATAGGTAGATTAATGATCTCAGTACCAGACGCCAGGACTTTTATGTAGTAGAGCCATGCTGCAGCTATATATTAGTAATATAGTTGTAGCACAGATGGGTCGGTTCGACCGGGGAAGGACCACGCTCTCACAGAATACCAGCGTAAAATAGCAGCTTAACACTGCTGTGTTTCGTATGGTGGGTGTAGAGAACCGGAGACACTTTTTACTGGAAAGGAGGCATTCCATCTAAGTCCTCACGGGTGACAACGCATCTGCATTTTGATTCGCAAACGAGGATAGATGTAGATGTCTATGGGACACAGCAACCACTTACCATCAGGCGGACTGTGTGCTCGTTTGTCACCTATGTGCTACAATTATACTACTAATATAGCTACAGCATGCTCTACCACGTATAAAAAATAAACAAAAAAAATCAAATATGAGTCTCTGAGAGACGACTTCATATTTGTGCCATTTGCTGTAGATATTATAGATCCGTGGGGTCCACGTGCGGTGAAGTTCCTAAAGGAACTGTATCCGCGACTAGTCATAGCTGCTCGTGATAAGAGGGCTCGTCTTTTTCTTGCTCAAAGGCTAATTACAACCATTCAGCGAGGAAACAACCAGCGTTCTTGGCGCGATACAACGGTGGGTGTGTATGATAATTAAGTTTTTAGTTTTAGTTATTTTACTATAGTTTTTTTTAATGTTGTATGTGTTATGTAAATATTCTTTTTTAGTAAATGTAGGTACATATATATATACCCTGTATTTTCTCCCAATAGGCTAAACAGAGATTGGCATATAATTTCGATTCGTAACAATGTCCGCCGACATCATAAGGAGAGTTTTCTCAATTCGGTGGTTATTGTACGAATTTAATGATTCTTTATTTATTAAATATTGAACTTTAAACAACGAAGTTTGTTATTATTTATTATGGATACGTCGTATTAGAACAAATTAGAGAAGACATTTCTTCTTTCCGTATAGTGCAATAGATTTTAATAAAAATTCACTCGTATTAGAGATTGACCTATTTCCTACTGACTGTTATTCTGTAAGAAAACTAATGGAAAATGAGTTTTTCATCCCCAATCGCCACTTGCATAATTCAAACTACATTCCTTTGTTTTAGGGCAGGATAACGTTTTGGGTTTTCTATTGTTTTTTGCTAGTTGTTTATTAATGTAGTATTTTATATAATAGAATAGAATGATTTTAATTCAAATGTAATGCTTATTAAAAGTCATTTAAGCTTTACCACTGGTTCGGAAAAAAACTCTGTTGTGGGAAGAACTAGTAAGGAAACCAGCGGGCATTTTTTAAAAGCATGATTTTCAATAAAATATTTCATACAATTAGTATGGTAAAAAATTTAGAAGCAGCATGGTAGCGATCAGCTCATTCCCAGGGGCTATTATCGATCATGCTCTCTTTAGTAGTAATATTATATTAACCCTTACTAAACAATTTTTGCTTGATCATTTTTTTAAACTTATTGATTTTTTATAGGCCTATATATTTTATGCCGTGGTCCATAGACATATCTACATCCATCCTCGACTACGAATCAAAAGGTATTCTCTATATGAGAGCGTGGTTCTTCCCCAGTCGAGCCGACCCATTTGTGCTACAACTATACTACTAATATAGCTACAGAATGGCTCTACCACGTAGGGATTTGGATAGATAAGGCCTGCATATTTTCTGAAACTCTGTTGTAAAAGCGTATACATTGCCCCATGAAGGAATTGCTGACTCTTTGGAGTCGAGTAACCGGAAGTCTGTAATTAGTAATTCTTCTTGCCATTTTGATACTTGATGAAGATTTGTTCTTAAGTTTATAATCTATAACAAATGAGAGTAAGATAGATGACAGAATGATAGATGAAGGAAGACGAGATGGAAGGATGAGAACAAGATGGGATATATGGTTAATATAGAAGACGGGGAGATAATAGGAAAACGACGAGACTAACGCGATGTATGGAAGGGTAACGCTAACGTAACGAAACATTAAAAGGCATTGGGGAGTGAAAAGTCTTTTAGTTTATCATACACCACTTTATACGTGTTAGAGCCATGCTGCAGATATATTAGTAGTATAGTTGTAGCACGAATGGGCTGGCTCGAACCGGGGTGGTACCACGACCTCACAGAATACCAGCGTGAAGTAGAGGTTTACCTCTGCGTTTCGCTTGGTGAGTGCAGGTGGCCGGAGGCCCTTTTTACTGGAAATGAGGCATTCCATCTTAGTCCTCACGGGTGACAACGCATCTGCATTTTGATTCGCAAACGAGGATAGATGTAGATGTCTATGGGCCGCAGCATCTACTTATCATCAGGTGGACTGTGTGCTCGTTAGTCACCCTTATCCTAAAAAAAAAGAATACCAGCGTAAATTAGCATTTTAACACTCCTGTGTTTCATATGGTGAGTGTAGAGAACCGGAGACCCTTTTTACTGGAAAAGAGGCATTCCATCTTAGTCCTCACGGGTAACAACGCATCTGCATTTTAATTCGCAAACGAGGATAAATGTAGATGTCTATGGGCCACTGCATCCACTTACCATCAGGTAGACTGTGTGCTCGTTTGTCACCCTGTCCTATAAAAAAAGTAACAGATATTGTTAATAAGGAGTGTGTAACGATAAACTGTTGCGTTGTTAAAATTTAAAATGTAAATAATGTACACTCTTTTTATGAATAAATAAAAAAATATATATTTAAAAGTATTTATGTATCACAGCCAGATAAGAAAACAATAGAAATGCCCTATAATAATAAAACCGCGTTGTAGACTATATAATGCTAATATTGTTTACAACGCATCTAGAGTGAGGAACAGTTCCAATACCATCCTAAAGACATTAACGGATCGATTCACATCACCGCTTTGGAGGTGCTTTGAGTGACGATCACCTACCCTCTCTCCTGATGGTCACTCTTAGTACATGAAAATGTACCTTATATTTTTCATGGCTTATATGTTGTAATGTTTATATCTTATTTAATTTACTGCTAACATAGTTTTAAGTTACTTTATTATATGGATGTGCAAATTGTCCGAAATAAACAATTATTATTATATTTAAGCACCTAGCGCTTAATTTGGCGACGTTGTGTTGCCGCAGGGAAGCTGCGTTGAGACGACGTCACGACACGACACTACACCGGCAATGCGGCGAATTGCGGTGCAGCTCCCCCTGAGGCCAATCAAGCCATTTCCCTATTGTTCGGTCTCTACATTTTATTGAAAGTTTTTTTTTTAAATATTATCGTCCAATGAAGATGAGACTGAATTTTATCTACATATGCAATTACCAGTGCCTGTAAATAATACATTTGACTGCCTCTTTGTTCTAGTGGTTCTAAATGTAACTTATGATCTTGAGATACCGGGTTCGAATTCCGGGTCATTGAATATGAGAGTTTTTTTTTTATAGGATAAGGGTGACAAACGAGCATACAGTCCACCTGATGGTAAGTGGTTGCTGCGGCCCATAGACATCTACATCTATCCTCGTTTGCGAATCAAAATGCAGATGCGTTGTCACCCGTGAGGACTAAGATGGATTGCCTCATTTCCAGTAAAAAGGGCCTCCGGCCACCTGCACTCACCAAGCGAAACGCAGAGGTAAACCTCTACTTCACGCTGGTATTCTGTGAGGTCGTGGTACCACCCCGGTTCGAGCCGGCCCATCCGTGCGACAGCAAAAGCTGCCGCGTGGCTCTACCTTTATAAAAAAGAGAGAGTGGGCATAGAGATGCTCTTGCGCACACACTGTGGCACTATAATCCTGTCCTGCGCAGATGGCTAGTCGCCGTTGAGACTGGGTGCCGTAATGGAAATTCGGTCTCGAGGACGTTAATAAACAAAACAAATCATTTTTGTTCTTCTTCATGAGTCAGTAAATATATATACCCAGCTGTAAACGTGTAAAGGGTATAATGATACAAAACAAATACAAATAAATAAAATTGAAGTGTCTGTTTGTAATGTCAAAATTACAGTTTTTACTAAATGCATATGAAAGTAAATACGGTACTTATAACTAAAATACAATTTTTAAAATTTTTGTCTGTCTATCTGTTTGTTCCGGCTAATCTCCGAAATGGCTGGACCGATTGTGACGGGACTTTCACTGGCAGATAGCTGATTTCATTTTTGTCTGTCTATCTGTTTGTTCCGGCTAATCTCCGAAATGGCTGGACCCATTGTGACGGGATTTTCACTGGCAGATAGCTGATTTCATAAGGGGTAACTTATGCTACTTTTATTTTAAAAAAAGAATTAGGGTTCCGCACAAAAATATAAAAACAGCTAGTTATGATAATAAATTACTCCTGGGAACGTTCGCGGCCCGCAGTTTCTGAAATAATTTTTATAAACAATTGTATAACTTATATAATTGTTGTAAAATGTTACATTGAAAAACAAGACCCTTATGGTTTTTTATGGTTCTTTTCTACTGACTTCAAAAAGGACTGTTCTTCTAACTTTTTTCTATGATTCTTTTTTATTTTAGATGATTCTTTTTCTATTTGAAAGCTGGTGCCTCTCATGTGGTCCCATATATATAAATTTTATCAAGGTTTGACCAATAATTTTTAAGTTATTATTAATAATTTATATTGAAATCGGTTGTACAAAGTTTTTAATTTTAAATTATTATTCATCATCATCATTACAGCCCTTCACAAGTCCACTGCTGAACATAGGCCTCCCCCAAAGAATGCCACAAAGCACGGTCCTGAGCCACCTGCATCCATCGACTTCCTGCATGTCTTACCAGGTCGTCACTCCGTGTAGTGGGGGAACGCCCTACACTTCGTCCACCGGTACGAGGCTGCCACTCGAGAACCTTTTTCCCCATCGGTTGTCAGTTCTTCGAGCTATATGGCCGGCTCATTGCCTATTCAGCTTACTAATCCGTTGGGCTATGTCGATTACTCTGGTTCTACGGCGGATATCCTCATTTCTAAGTTTATCACGCAGAGAAACTCCGAGCATAGCCCTCTCCATAGCTCGCTGAGCGACCTAGAGCTTCCTCAACCGGCCAGCAGTGAAGGACCATGTCTAAGTTCCATAGGTCATCACTGGCAACACGCACTGGTTGTACAGTCTCGTTTTCAAGTTTTGAGGTATATCTGGCGAGAAGATGTGCCGTAATTTCCCGAACGCTGCCCAGCCGAGTTAAATCCGTCGATTGACCTCTCGGTCGAAGTTGGACTTACCTAGTCGGACTATTTGTCCCGGGCTAAACATACTCGTCAACAACTTCGAGCTTAGTGTTCCCAACAACTACCGGCATAGACCTATCCGTTGGGAGGCACTATTGAGGTCTTTGAGCATAGTGCTTAGGTCCTCCAGCGATTTTGCCGTAAAGACTTATCGACAAATCTAAGGTGAGTGATGTACAAATCCTTGATGTTAATCATGGGGGGTATATTGCCATAGTTGCCACGCTTGGCGATCGGGTTGACAACCGCAGTTTTTTTATTGTAATCTGCTGTTATCAGACAGATGCTGCTGCCCATCTTCTCTCTCAGTTTCCCTCTGTCGCCTCTTACGACACCCACGGGAAGATATAGGGTAGTGGGTATTCTGTATATTTTCTACCGACTTCAAAAAGGAGACGATACTCAATTCGACTATGTTTTTTTTTAATGTGTTTTATCTCATAACTTTTTAGTGGGTGAAACGATTTCAATGATTCTTTTTTTATTTGAAAGCTAGGTCCTCACATGTGGTCCCATGTAAATTTAATCAAGGTCTGCCCAAAATAGTTTTTTAGTTATTCTTAATAACTTATATTGAAGTCGGTTGTACAAAATGTTTTATTTTAAATTATCATAAATTGACGATGTTGGTGAATACTTCGTTTTATTATTTATCTTTTTGCCTATTACTCTACCTTTTATATTTTGTTCTGTATGCTTAAACTGGAATAAACACGTTTCTTTTTACCAGACTGCAGAGGGTAATTTGTTTATCAGCCTATTTACATAATATGTATGTTTGTTCCTTTGTGGCGTTATAGGGAGCAAACGCGTGGCCCGATTTTGATGATTTTTACGTCAAAAGATGTCTCTTAACCTTGTGAGTGTCACTTAAGACATGACAGTTATCAAAATTCAATATAGCGGCAACCACAGGCCAAGGACTCTCTCCCTTATCTATTTCTGCGGTCAAATAGCAGTGTTTATACTGCTGTGTTCCGGTTTTGAGGGTATAGACATCCAGCAGTATTACAGGTTGTAAGGTGTTCTACGTTAGGCCTCGGATGTGACGCATCTGTAATATTCGTTTAAAGTTGCTGCAGGTGTACATGGACTGCAGGTGGACATGGACTACAGTAGCCCCTTACCAGCAGGTGGACTCGTTTGTCACTTCAATTATATAAAATTGTTATTAAATATACAATCAACAATTTGACTTATTTTTCATTATTGTCAATCCCAGGAAGTTGGTTATAATCTTGTTCTCGTTACAGTGTGAAGCTTCGTGCGGAAGTTCGCAGAATGGATATCAAACTATTAATATTAATAACAAATTAAAATTAAAGCTTTATTAACTTTGCATATTGGGTGATTATTACGTTTATAGTAAGTATAACATCATCTAAAAAATAATTTGTCTTTCTCCTTAAAAATACGTAGAAAATGCGCCATTGATCTCATCGTCCCTCGCATTTTATTTAACACAAACATGTCACGAAATTCCGAAAAATTATATAAATCTCTCAATCTCTCTAAAATCTTGCAACGATCATTACGCTATGAGATTGTAAAATATTATATACATGCTTGCCAAGCGTGGCAACTATGGTAAATTTTCAGCAGTGGACTTAGGCTGTAACGGTAACAGAATATACAATGCTGCTTTATAATAAATAAAAAAAAAATATGACTCAAACAACAAGAAGCCATGAGTGTTAGTAAATTAAAAAACTTAATAAATAATTAGTACCTAATAACTGAGAGTGATTTAGTGAGTCTGCATAGGTGCTGGACAAGTGGACAGTCCCCACTCTCGGCGATAGCCTACAGAACATTATTGCGGCTGCCGCAAAATCGCCGTAAAAGTTAGCCGGCTTTCTTTTGTAGTATGACCGGGAAACTGTTGACCCCTGCGTGTGCGAACATGCTAGAGGCACTGCAGTATCGTGGCAGCTCCAACAATGCCCTGAATGCATTATTGTATTGTATACGCAAGGCGTTATACGACTTTTGAGTATAGTTGAAGCACAAACTGATCGAGTAAAATGAAGTAAAGTATAGGCTTTAAAAAGCTTAACCTTGATAATAAGCAAACGAGCACATCTGGGAGCCAACATGTTCGCTCTGCCCGAAAACGCCCTGCGCTCTCTTTTTATGTCAGCGTCATCCTTTTGGTCTTCTGTGACAATGTGACCTAGGTGCCTAAATTGGCGTACATAATCAGGTAGCCTATTGTCTGTTTTTAAGACTAGGTATTCACTATTCTTGTTACTGTACACCAACGCATGAGCATCAGCATATGCCTCACAAAAATCCAGCATCCTCTTGATGGCACTGACAGAGGAGGCCAGCAAAACTGAGAGTTCACTTACATGGTAGAGCCATGTTGCAGCCATATTAGTAGTATAGTTGTAGCACGAATGGGTCGGCTCGACCGGGGAAGGACCACGCTCTCACAGAATACCAGCGTAAAATGGCAGCTTAACACTGCTGTGTTTCGTATGGTGAGTGTAGAGAACCGGATACCTTTTTTACTGGAGAAGAGGCATTTCATCTTAGTTCTCACGGGTGACAACGCATCGGCATTTTGATGTAGATGTCTATGGGTCACAGCAACCACTTACCATCAGGTGGACTGTGTGCTCTTTTGTCACCCTATCCTATAAAAAATAAAAAATGCGCGAGTGTCGTGGAACACTCGGTTGGAACGAAGTTCCTCGCGTAGTATATTATTATTGATAAACGTAGGTATTACATTATTGATTAACAAATACAAATAAATGAATTAGTAGCGTCTATTAAAATGAAGCGTCATTTGAAAAAAAAAATTTCTTTCATGACAAGATAAAAAAGTGCGAGGGAGATGGATATTATTCCATCTCACTTCCTTATTTCGCCGCCAAGGCCGTCTACACTATGACACAAGGGGTCGTGACGAAAAAATCTTACACTTTTTGTCGCCTAGCCCCCATCCGCCAAACCCGTACCGTCCGATAAAGAACTTCGTTCCAAAAGTTCAGTACACCGTCAAACACCTTGGTAATGTTTGTTGCCAATGTGATTGGTCTATAGTTCGCTATATTCGTCACATCACCTGTTTTGTTCTTAATAATCGGCACCACAACAGTTCTTATCAGATCTAGCGGTAGATAAGAATGTACTAAACACAAATTAAAAAGCAACGCAAGCACTCTAAAGAGGTGAGGTCTCGCATTCTATAGACGCTCGATGTTGAGATTCATGGCCTGGTTTGCATTTAGTCATAGACTATATAATTAAAATAATAGGCATCTGCAAAGCGTCTTTTCCCTACCTCGGGGGCCATGTAAAGCTGCGGGGCGCCATGCCTCTGCCTGTACACGTTATGCCAGCACAGGCATTCTGTTATGAAGTCACTGTCCTGCCATGCGGTGCGCACCTCACTCCACTGCACCACCATGCTCACTGGTTTCGTTTGCAGCATCTGTAAAATTTTACAAATAGTAGCATTTACATTGGAGTGCAATGGAGTAGCTGATAAATAAATTTGGCAGCCTGTCCGTTGCGCTTTCTCATATTATTTAATGAGGATCTGTTATAATCGCCATGCATGGTAGATGGATTGACAAAATTAACAGATGTGTTAGATAGGTACAGTATTTTAATTTAACTGGAAGTCATTAGAACGTGTATGTTCTTCGAGTTTTCAGAAATGGCTGAATCGATTTAAATTATTCTTTTTTTCATAGATAAGTTTAAGTCCCATATAAATTTAAAAAAATTCCATCCGCAACGTTGGGAAAATAGGGGATAAATTTAGATTAGACGGCTTATGATTGCTACCTTGAAATTGTGGTATTCTAGCACTGGAAAGGGTAAAATTATTAAACATTTAATAAAAAGTACAAAGAAGCGATTTTCCCGGGCCGATAAGATTTAGAGACTATCAAGAAAAGAGCATACCTACTCGTTTTTTAAATGGCCGGCAACGCAACATCTGTATTTCCCTTTTTTTTTTGCAGTCGTACATGGGCTGTGGTAGTCACTTACAATCAGGTGAGGCGCAAGCTCGTTTGCCCCTTCTTATATAAAAAAGTAAATTTCTAAACTAAAATATTCAAAGACGTTGACAGTAGTATCAAATCATTTCCACACATTAGCTTCTGAAGTCGGGGCTTTAATTAATCGATACACCATGCCTTGGCACCGACTTCAGAAGTTATTATGTAAAAATCATTGTTTTTTTAGTTTTGAAGTCGGTTAGTGCCTTTTATTAAAAGTTTAATTTTCTTATTGATCATATCTTGACGCCGTCTCGGGCAAGACGAGATAATGTATTTTCGACGAGTTTATCGCCACTCAAATTATCGTAGTTCAAAAATGCCTTTATAAATAGACTGGATGACGACGGATATTTATTTTCTTCTTCTCCATCGTCAGTATTTAGAATTCCGCTACTATATGGGTCCTGTTGTAGGGAGGATAAGCCGATTAACGACGCAGTGTCTTAACTGCTACTGTTTAGACATTTATTTTTATATATACATATAAATAAAATTGGAATGTCTGTTGGTAATATCTAAATAACAACATTTTACTAAATGCATGTGAAAGTATATACGGTACTTTTATAAGCACCGTATATCGATTGTCCCAGAACTCAACGTCAAGCCGAAACGGTGTGACACAATGATATTATAAATATTATATATAATATCATTGGTGTGACAGGATTGATTGTAACCATCATGAGAAAAATGGAAATTAAAGTGCCATTAAAAGCTCGCGCATTTAATCAGGACTGTATAATGGTACAATACTTGTTAGTTTCATACTAAAAAAATCTATTAAAAAAATAAAAACCTCGATTAACCCGATTTTTGCTAACCCATTTTACTCAGTTCAAATGTTTTTTATTCGCACAAGCTCTTGGTAGGTTCTTTTAATTTTACGGCAAAATGATGAGAGAGATGGATAGTGGACATGTTTGCCATGAGCGACCGAGACAGATAGTGACGCCACGCAGTGATACGGAGATGCGTCTGACACCAGTTAGTATGTTACGCTCATTCGTCTACTGCGCACTTTTCCGTTTTCGCTTGTGTTGATTGAGTACTGACAACTTTGGCTTGTCTTTTTGGAATTGGACTTTTGTGTTGACATCTTTGTTATCTACATGCCTACGCGCTACACTTCACAAGAATATGCGAACAAGCACCTCATTTATGGGGAATGCAGATCCAAGATGCAAGATTTATCGTGAAAGATATCCAAATATAGAGCGCTATCCTGATCACCGCGTGTTTGTTAATATGCACCGTTCACTCACGGAGGGCGGCCATTTCCCGAATCAAATACGGGCTGGAGGTAGAGCTCGCTTTCCTTACAAGGAAGAAGTGTTGCAAGAGTTCGCAGATGACCCAAGTATTTTCGTTCGTGGAATTGAAGAAAGAACTGGAATACCCAAAAGCACATCACATCGTATTTTACAAAGAGCCGAAATGCATCCGTTTCACGTACAACGAGTTCAAGATCTTTTTTCTCGAGATTATCCTGAAAGGATTTCATTTTGCAGAACAATGCTACAGAGGCATAATGAAAATTCCCAATTCATCCAAAAAATTATCTGGTTAGATGAATCTACATTTAAAAAAAGATGGTTACATAAACTTACACATTTTTCACGAGTGGCATGTGGCGAGTCCACATTTAATGCGAGAAGACAAATCCCAGTATCACTTTAAAGTAAACCTGTGGACCGGAATTTTAAACGGCAAAATTGTTGGGCCTTTTTAGCTGCCTGAGAACTTGAATGCCACGAATTACCTACATTTTTTTATGAGAAAATTTACCAACTTTGTTAGAGGACGTATCACTAAGAAATTGCCACATATGATATCAACAAGATGGCTGCCCAGCGCATTACGCAGTGCAAGTAAGAGATTTCCTTGACCAGAAATATCCGAGAAGGTGGATTGGACGTTCAGGCACTATCTCGTGGCCAGCCCGTTCCCTAGATTTAAATCCCCTGCATTTTTTTTTATTGGGGCGTTCTCAAAGAAAAAAATTTTCAAAGCCCATTGACAGCGTAGCCGAGCTGCGTGAACGAATTTCTCAAGCTGCTGAGGATATCAACTCTCGACGATATGCCCGACTAATAAGTAGATCTTTTTTAATAAGATGTAGGGCGTGTATTGAGGCTGATGGTAAGCAATTTGAACATTTATTGTAATAAAAAATGTTATCTCCCTATCTTATCTATCTTTAACAGTGGTAGAGCCAGGCGGCAGCTTTTGCTGTCGCATGGATGAGCCGGCTCGAACCGGGGTGGTACCACGACCTCACAGAATACCAGCGTGAAGTAGAGGTTTACCTCAGCGTTTCACTTGGTGAGTGCAGGTGGCCGGAGGCCCTTTTTACTGGAAATGAGGCATTCCATCCTAGTCCTCACGGGTGAAAATGCATCTGCATTTTGATTTGTAACAGAGGATAGATGTAGATGTCTATGGGCCGCAGCAGCCACTTACCATCAGGTGGACTGTGTGCTCGTTTTTCACCCTTATCCTATAAAAAAATCTGACTTTTATTCCAATAAACCTAAACTAAACTAGGTCAAGATTTTTCATTATTTTATTAATTTTACTTACTTTTGTTGACTTTGGTAAAAATGGCGTCACTATCTGTCTCGGTGGCTCATGGCAAACATGTCCACTATCCATCTCTCACATCAATAAAAACATTTGAATAAAAATCATTTAAACTGAGTAAAATGGGTTAGCAAAAATCGGGTTACTCGAGGATTTTATTTTTTTACTAGTTTTTTTTTAGTATGAAACTAACAAATATTGTACCATTATACAATTTTGATTAAATGCGTGAACTTTTAATGGCACTTGCCAAGGCACTTAAGTACACTTTTTTTAAAGGAGGGCCTTTCAAAGTCGACAAATATTTAAAATTTTAAATTCATAGTTTAACAAATAGTCTTAATTCTAGAAAACTTGGGGCAGTTGTGTCATTATTTTTGACTGTGGTTCTAGAAATGTTATTTAGAGTTACGGTTCCAAAGTTTAAATGAACAAAAATAATAAAAATTAACCACAATAACCGAAAAATGGTTACAGTTTGACCAAATTTTTAGGTTTTTCTTAAATGCCCATAACTTCCAAACTGCATGGGATAGATTTTTATTCTGATTTTTCTCATGATGGTTACAATCAATCCTGTCACACCGTTTCGGCTTGACGTTGAGTTCTGGGACAACCTGTATACTTTCATATGCATAAAAAGAAACAATTTTTAAATTTTTCGTCTGTCTGTCCGTCTGTTTGTTCCGACTAATCTAAACGCCTGGAACGATTTTGACGGGACTTTTACTGGCAGATAGCTGATGTTATAATGATGTACTTTAATATTAGAAAAAGAATTAGGGTTCCGCGCAAAAAATTAAAATCCATAGAATTATTAACAAAATCTTTTTAAATATATAGTAATATAATAATAAATTACTAAAACTTTTTCTACGAGAACGAATTATAATATTATATATATATATATAAATATATATAAACGGTATTATTAGAAACGGTGGTAGAAAAAACTACGCAGAAGTGAGGGTAGGATTCTATTCTTTCACTCATTCTAGTATATGGAGTGTAGAGTAGAAGGAGAACCATCTCCTTATATGAAAAGTGTCCCTAAAAACGCGTCCAATAAGGGTGGCGCTGCAGTAGCATAGGATAAATTAAAAAAAAGCGCCGAAATTAATTAGAATAAGATGGAGAAATAAACAAGGACCGACCAATCCGCTTGGTTTTGTACTACGTAAATAGTTGAGGTTTTGTATACTGGCATTTTACTAACTACTCTAGTCATGAAATTTTTTAAATATTTGAATTCAGCTGACTTCACTCCGTCTACAACAGCTATATTCATATCGTAGTTTTTCAGACGCCAGCGCTATTGTGGTAGGTTTTGGAACCTCTATTTTCAGTATATAGTGGGACACTTTTTCAACTTTCGCCCCTTATAAGATGGTTCTCCTTGTACTCTACACTCCATATTCTAGTAGTATAAAGTACGGCGTAGACAAAAGAGAAAGAGCTGTCATTCAGGAATCGGCCATTCTATGAATCTTGCTGTCTGCCCTGCTGTCACATCGTGATAAACAGTATTGCTGTTGGTTGGCATACTTCATCTAATTTAATGGTATCTTGTATATACTTATAACTGTATATTGTGTTGTATATGTATGTGACTTTATAACATAAAGTTGTTACCGAGTAATATTTTTTTACTTAAATAGTTTTGAGAGTAATTTGTAATATCAGAACTGGGATAATTTCAGTCAATATATTATGACTTATATTCATCTTATTAGAAACAAACTGGCAATGTAAAAGATATTTTTAAAATAGCGGAGAAACCGCTTTTTTTTTAATTGAATTCCATTTCCTTGTTAACCCCGAACTTAATGAGGTTATGGTATTCAAAGTAATAAAAACGCAAAGGAAGGGTCCTTTCCTGGGCCATCAAGTCGTTTTTATGAGGGGATTTTTTTCGATAGAGCAAACACTTTGAAATTTAATAGACTCCGTCTGTTTTACGATAGCGAAAAATTAACGACTTCAATTATTATCATCCGATCTTGTTGGAATTTATAGATTTACATTTAAAATCATTTTTTCAGTAAATAAAAAAAACAGCATTTTTGAAACTCACAAGCATTTGAATACAATTAATTACTCCTAAACATTAGTGTGATAAATAAGCTTTAGCATAATCGCCACACTTGGCAGGCCGAATGTCGATCAGACCTATCGAACCAACGCCTCCCCAATATGACATTATTAATCCCCTTTTGATCAAAAGATTTTTTTTTAATATAGAATATGGGCGACAAACTAGAACACTATCAACCTGTAGGTAAGTGGTTATCAAGAAACGTGAAAACGTGTAAAGTAACTTATTAGACTGGAACGAACGGATACATGTCTTTTTGTGGACTACGACGATATTTTTGATTTATTGGTACCATTTTAATACTGGTAGTGGTTGCACGTATGGGCCAATTGGAGCTGGGGTGGTACCAGGCCCAAGCTCCCCCCCCCCCCACCCCCATCAACATGGTACCGGAATTAAATGTAAGACTACCCCAGGAGGGTACCAGCACCCCTGGAGAATCCCTCGCGGAGTATCCACGACCAAGATATTCTACTCCTGAGCGTGGGTGCTCAGGATGCCCCGCGTATTCTGAGGGAGGAGGGGGGGGGGGGGGCAAAATTTCGCTCAAGACAATAACTGCTCGGGGAAAGCTGAGAAACAAGACCAAGGCGACCCCTGTCACGCATCAGGGGACTTCGCTCGAACCTAAACGCCGTCCACTACTATCTCGAGACAGCGGAGCTGGCCTTGCTCTTTCTAACCGAGATGCAGGTGTGACTCCGGCTGATACTTCGTATCTCTCCTACTCGGGGTACAAATTGGAACTCTTCATTGTGCTGGGCTGAAGTTTGCGTATACGTCAGAGAGGACATTTATTCTCGATGCCTCGGTAGTTTTGAAGGTTCGGCCTTGTCCATGTATTCTTTGGCTACGCGTAGTCAGCGACGACCATTCGCGCGTCTACGGGTGCCTCTATAGGTCCCATAACGGTAATGCCGAAACAGACTGACTCTTCGACCACGTCCAAATGGCTACAGATTCCTTGCTACGGCAGATCTCATTAGCAGAGATCGTGATCCTCGGTAATTCTAACGCCCACCATGCCGAATGGCTCGGTTCACGTTTAACCGATCATGCGGGGCGATTTGTTCATGATTTTGCCTTAGCATATGGCTTGATATGACACAACTGGTTACTATATATCTCAGACATGGTTTAGTCGTTCCTGTAAAATAGGATCACGCCGTAAGCAGGAGCGCTACCGGGCCTGAGTTGATGCATCAACGTGCCGGGATGTAAACACCAGCGCCCTTAAAAAGAAGTATAATTCTGCCTCCAAGTCCTTTAAAAGAGTCATTGCCAAAGCAAAGTCAGAGCACATAGGCAGAATTGGCGAGAAACTAGTTCGCCTTCCTTCGGTAACCGGTGCATTCTGGTCTATCACCAAGGCTGTCCAAGAGAACTTCTGTCAGCCATCTCTTCCATCTCTGCACAGAGAGGGAGACTCACTGGCCCATGCCGCAAAGGAGAAAGCTGATCTGTGAGGCTCTCTCTTTGCGTCCAACTTGACTCTCGATGACGTGGGGAACACACCGCCGATCATCCTACGGTGTGAGTGCTCCATGCCGGATATACGATTTACACAGCACTCGGTTCGCAAAGCATTCCTCTCCCGGGACGTCAGCAAGTCGAGTGGGCCCGATGGAGTCCCATCTTCCATTGTGCTGAAGACGTGTGCTCCGAGGTTGGCACCGGTTTTAACGCGTCTTTTCCGGTACTCCTACTCTCAAGGCGTAGTCCCGAATTCATGGCAGACAGCTTTGCTCTACCGGATCCCTAAAAAAGGCAACCGCGCTGATCCGTCCAACTACAGGCCTATCGCTATCACCTACTTGTTCTCCAAAATAATGGAGTCCATTGTAAACTGCGAGCTCATGAGGTACCTTGAGGATCACCAGCTAATTAGTGACCGCCAATACGGTTTTCGTCGGGGTCGATCAGCTGGCGATCTTCTGGTCTACCTGACTCATAGATGGGCGGAGGCAGTAGAGTCCAAGGGGGAGGCATTGGCCGTTAGTTTGGACATAGTGAAGGCCTTCTATCGGGTCTGGCACAAAGCGCTTCTTTCGAAGCTCCCTTCCTATGAATTTCCCGAGAAATTGTGCAATTGGATCACCAGTTTCCTTGCTGATCGGAGCATCAAGGTCGTAAAAGACGATGCATGCTCTGATTACAAGCCTACTAACGCTAGTGTTTCACAAGACTGCGTGCTGTCATCACCGCTGTTTCTTTTGCATATCAAAGATATGTTGCAAGCTGGTAACATTCATTGCTATGCAGACGACAGCACTGGTGATACACCGGCCGTGCCAATATTTCTTGGGAAAACGTCGCCAAGTACCGGGATGAACTTGTATCTGAAGTCGAGTCTTTGCTGAATGAAGTCTTGGATTAAGGGCGACTAAATCTAGTCCAGTTCAATCCCCAGAAGACACAAGTTTGAGCATTTACCGCTAAAAAGAACCCCTTTGTCGTATCCAATCAGTTTCAAGGCACTCCCCTTGTTGCCTCAGCCAGTATCGGAATCCTCGGCGTCGACATATCGAGTGACGTGCAGTTTCGTGGTCACTTGGAAGAGAAGGCCAAATTGGCCTCTAAAAAGCTTGGCGTGCTCAGCAGAGCGGGATAGTATTTCCTGCCGGCACACCGCCTGCAACTTTACAAGGCGCAGATTCGGCCTCATATGAAATACTGTTCCCATCTCTGGGTTGGGGCTCCCCAGTGCCAGCTTCTTCCACTTGACCGCATCCAGCGCAGAGCGGATCGAATCGTCGACGAATGAATCATTTCCGATCGGCTCGATTCACTGGCGCTGCAAAGGGATGTTGCATCCGTTTGCATTTTCTTTCGCATTTTCCACGGGGAATGCTCTGAGGAATGGTTCGGATTAATACCAGCCGCCAGATTTCACGAACGCAAATCACATCATTTGAGCCGTATGCTCGTTTGCCTCCACTCCTATAAAAAAAAAAAACCAAAATAGAAACACTACCTCACTGGTCTCATTCTAGAAGCTTTCCTAATGGAATATACGAACTAGGAATATATTCAAACATTTAAAACTATCCCATTCATTCATTTGTTGCAGCCTATCAAAGTTCACTAGTGAACTTGGACCTCCCCATAGATTGACTCATAATGATTTTTCCCATAGTTGCCACTCTTAGCAAATGCGTTGATAACGGCCCTATTTTATTTCCCCCCCCCCCCTCTTTCCCTCGCCGTCTCTTACGAAAGCCACGAGACGATATGGGGTAGTGGATATTCTTACACTTACACAATCACTATACGGGCATGTGCAAATATGATTCGAAATATCTTACAAAAACGTTCCCCTAAAACCCTTGCAAATTTTTCAAGAAATAAAATCCAAACATCATTTACAGTCACCAATAAGCTCACAACAAACAATGCAGCACACTACTGTAAGATCTCCAGTACTCAACACTAGCAACGCCAACGGCGTTTTTATTATCTCTGAGAGCTGAAAGCACTTGGAAACGAGGTGACGTCATTAGTATGTCTGTTAACGAAGAGGCTACGTGTTATTAAGTAGGACTGCGATGCAAAACTTCTAAAAGATAAAGCAAGTTATCAGTTTAAAGTTTTTATTTATTTAAGGCATTCCTAAAAATTCTACGAGGAAAATGTATACATAGAATAAACACTGAAGTAACAATATTTACCTTATATTAAGTACAGTAGCAGATTTTTAAGACACGGTAATATTGGACTATTGGACAGTGGTAGAGCCAGGCGGCAGCTTTTGCTGTCGCACGGATGGGCCGGCTCGAACCGGGGTGGTACCACGACCTCACAGAATACCAGCGTGAAGTAGAGGTTTACCTCTGCGTTTCGCTTGGTGAGTGCAGGTGGCCGGAGGCCCTTCTTACTGGCAATGAGGCATTCCATCTTAGTCCTCACGGGTGACAACGCATCTGCATTTTGATTCGCAAACGAGGATAGATGTAGATGTCTATGGGCCGCAGCAACCACTTACCATCAGGTGGACTGTGTGCTCGTTTGTCACCCTTATCCTATAAAAAAAAAATTCATCATATTGAAGATTCAAAGATTGATGTAAATTACTGGGCGTTCAGAAATATAAAGCAATTATTGCTTTATATTTATCAAACATTGTTGCTTCTTGTTTGTCTTTTTTAATTTCAATAATTCTGTTTATTTTTTTTAATGTTTTTCCTTTCTTTATTTTTCGATACTTAAATTTAATTTTGCGGCGATTTGAGCTTTTAATTATTAAAGTTATTTTAAAATTAGCACTTGTTTTGCACACTTTAAAATTTAAATTATATAAAAAAATTTAACGTAAAGTTTACTTTTTTGCTACTAATTAAAGGCTGGTTTATATTACAAGGCAAATAAACAAAAAGCGAACAGAGCATTGCCGGCGCTTTCAGGCGCCATTTTCTTACAAGAGCTAGCACTAATGACTACGGCAATTAGTGCAATTTTGAACGAAATGGCAACTAATACTAACTTAGCCCAGTGTACTTTGGACTAATTTTAACATCTATTTTCCTATTTTTTCTATGTGATGTTTTCGAATATATGTATGCACGCCCCACTGGTGGGCACGGAAGCAGCAAGGAAATATCCGCCGCGATGCCCCAATGCGTGATGGCTAACTTCACATGTCTTCGAAGTATTTTTGGAACGAAGTTCCTTATCGCACGGTACGAATTTGACGGATGGGGGCTGTATAATAATAATAATAATAATATAATTTATTTAGTTCTAAACATAAACACAAATTAACATAGCAAAATGTATAGCGGTATGTAATATATATGCAATGTTTAGCTGTGGGGCTGATGGGGGGAATATTTCTTCTACCTCTGAGTTGGAGTTGTCTTTATTTGTATGACTTATATTGATCGTAGAATCTTATACTGTGAACTGAGACCAAATTTAAAGTTTAAAAGCGTCGCGTTCATGTCGTGAAAACTACGTGGTTCTGACAACTTTTCACTTTAAAGAAGTTGATGAAAACTGCAGTCTAAAGAACTTTTATAAGTTAAGTAAAAGAGTACATTAACAGTACAGTTTTAGTTGACTTTAGATTTTCATTCAAAGTTCTTAATGCGGTTCTATTTTAAATGTACCTAATTACAGGCTTTGAGGCATTCGTACTCTTTAGAACCGATAACGCATTATGCTACTATCACCCCCTTTCTGTCTTCCTTATTCTCCTTTTCAACCTATGGGTTCATCCGAGTTAGTATCACCATTTTACCTATGTTCAGCCAACAATCAGCTGTACTAACTGATAATCAAATAGTTGAACGATTATTATAATGAAAAGTATGGTATATGTATGTGCTATATTGGACCCTTACCTTTGGTTTTTGCTTCTGCTGATATTTTTATCAAAAGGGTGGCACAGATGCGTTAGTATGCATTATTTTAGCTATACAATTACGATTATAAACATGTTAAGGGCGACAAACGAGCACACAGTCCACCTGATGGTAAGTGCTTGCTGCGGCCCATAGACATCTACTTCTATCCTCTATTAGAAATCAAAATGTAGATGCGTTGTCACCCGTGAGGACTACTGGTACGTGGTACCATTTCCATTCGTTCAAAATTGCGCTAATTGCCGTAGTCATTAGTGCTAGCTCTTGTAAGAAAATGGCGCCTGAAAGCGCCGGCAATGCTCTGTTCGCTTTTTGTTTATTTGCCTTGTAATATAAACCAGCCTTTAATTAGTAGCAAAAAAGTAAACTTTACGTTAAATTTTTTTATATAATTTAAATTTTAAAGTGTGCAAAACAAGTGCTAATTTTAAAATAACTTTAATAATTAAAAGCTCAAATCGCCACAAAATTAAATTTAAGTATCGAAAAATAAAGAAAGGAAAAACATTAAAAAAAATAAACAGAATTATTGAAATTAAAAAAGACAAACAAGAAGCAACAATGTTTGATAAATATAAAGCAATAATTGCTTTATATTTCTGAACGCCCAGTAATTTACATCAATCTTTGAATCTTCAATATGATGAATTTTTTTTTATAGGATAAGGGTGACAAACGAGCACACAGTCCACCTGATGGTAAGTGGTTGCTGCGGCCCATAGACATCTACATCTATCCTCGTTTGCGAATCAAAATGCAGATGCGTTGTCACCCGTGAGGACTAAGATGGAATGCCTCATTTCCAGTAAGAAGGGCCTCCGGCCACCTGCACTCACCAAGCGAAACGCAGAGGTAAACCTCTACTTCACGCTGGTATTCTGTGAGGTCGTGGTACCACCCCGGTTCGAGCCGACCCATCCGTGCGACAGCAAAAGCTGCTGCCTGGCTCTACCACTGTTAAAAGCTGTTAAGAGCTGATAAGACATACAGGAAATCGATGGATGCAGGCGGTTCAAGACTGTATTTTAGATCATTTCTTGGAGGAGGCCTATGTTCAGTAACAGACTTGTGAAGGATTGTAACGATGATGATGATGATGATCTAACTACTGTTAAATTTGCAATCTGGGATAAATTTACATTCAATAATGATATCCGCTAGAGCAATGATATATTCTGCACTATATCGTCGTCTCTTATTTTTTTTATAGGATTAGGGTGGACAAACGAGCACACAGCCCACCTGATGGTAAGTGGTTGCTGCGGCCCATAGACATCTACATCTATCCTCGTTTGCGAATCAAAATGCAGATGCGTTGTCACCCGTGAGGACTAAGATGGAATGCCTCATTTCCAGTAAAATGGGCCTCCGGCCACCTACACTCACCAAGCGAAACGCAGATGTAAACCTCTACTTCACGCTGGTTTTCTGTGAGGTCGTGGTACCACCCCGGTTCGAGCCGGCCCATCCGTGCGACAGCAAAAGCTGCCGCGTGGCTCTACCACTGTTAAATAATGAAATTAAATATGTAAATAAAGTGTTGAACTTAAATAATACCTGTTTAAAGATTGCGTGCGAAACCACTAATGAAAATATAAAAATGATTACGAGCTCTTATATAGGATTTAAATACAGCACGCAGCGACAGGTATAAGACAAACACGTACAAACTCGTTTATCTCTTTAAACGTTCCATCGTACTGAGCATGTTAATATATAATACATACATACATACATAAACACTCACGCCTGTCACCCAGAGGGGTAGGCAGAGACTATGGACTTCCATTTGGCACGATCCTGACAGACCTCTCTCGCTTCCTCCACATTCATGTTAATACAAGTATCTATGAACCAGCCGATTGCTACCGGATTGCACCAATAGCGTTATTTAACAAAAACTTGTTACAACTTAATTGCGTACGGCGTACGGACTGTCCTACGAAATCTATGTTAAGTATTTCTAGTTTATATACCATCATACGGGGCAGAAATATAAACGAATTATTCGATATTGAGAAGTAGGTAGCTTTTATTTTAAGTAAATTTTAAAATATAAAGTATCTAAATGAAATTACAAATTCACCACCGCTCCTCTAAGCCACGTCCACGACCCCCATTTTTTTCTAGGCCCCTTGACGCCCCCCTCTAGATATCCAACGCCCGCAAGGGGGCATTATCGCCCATTTTGAGACAGACTGTGATATACTATACATTTGAAAATGGCAAATTTCCATGAAAATACTAATGGGCGTCTGTTAAAATAACTTTTAATTGGAAATTTTACCTCGTAATACCTTACGCAGTGCTAGCGACCCCAACTAGGTAGTGACGACTAGACGAAACAAACAAGTAGTCGATGGATGTAGGTGACTCAGGGCTGTACTTTGTGGCAATCGATAGGGGAGGCCTATGTTCAGCAGTAGACTATACTGATGATGAGCTGTAGTAATAGTGAATAGTTTACTACAGCTCATCATCAGATTGTACAATAAGATTTTTAAAAAGGAGTACTAATTTTATGTCTTAAAATTGATAAGAAGTTATATTTAAGCTTTTAATTATCATAACTTTATTTATCTGCTTTAGTTGGGGGTTGTGGTACACTCGCTCGGGTTTTTTACATTCATATAAATGAGAATACGTCCAACCGAACCACGAATTGACAAATGTTAAACAATTTGTGTGCCTGTTAAATAGATTAACTTTTATTTTGTACAAATCGTAAAAATGTATCATCTACAAATGTAATAAAATTGACCCAAATAGCATAGATTTTATTATTTAGATTTAAAAAAGCAGACTCCACACTGCGAATTAATCTTTATATATAAAAAGTACGTGTCACGTTGTTTGTCCGCGATGGACTCCTAAACTACTGAACTGATTTCAATGAAATTTTTGGTCAATGTGCAGTTTGGTCCAACTTAAAAGATAGGATAGCTTACATCTCAATTTATAGTCGCAATACAATATTATTTTATTGAAAATTATTTGTCTATTATTTGACAGGCACAATTATCTGTTAGCTCTAAACGATTCTGTCAGATGACGATATCTGTTGACTGGATTGAGTAAATATTTAATAGATGGCGCTATGTTAAAAATGCAAACGTTTAATATAAGCTACAATTTGGTAGTATAACCACCATGTGTTGCTGTAAGTATTCAACAAATAGAACCGATTTCAAAAAAAAATTTGCAGACTGTGTGCAGTTTGGTCCAACTTGAAAGATAGGATAGTTTTTATCCCGATAAGTGACCCTCAATTTTTTTATTGCTAATTTCAGGAGTTTTTTTTGGGAAAGCAAATGGTCGTTCGGAAAGGGCAGAACAACGTCTGTCTGGTCAGCTAGTCCTATATAAAGAAGGCGACCACACAGACTAAAAAAATATTTGTAGATCACATTTATTGTTTGTTACGTGCGGGAATGGAACCTTATTTCGCAACAACAATACAATAGAAACTGCATAAGACCAAATCACATAATTTTCCTTTAAATAATGTCATAACCAATTCTTTTTCTTTTGCGAGTAGCTACAGAAAAAAAATCAATTTTAGGTATAAGACATGATGCTTATCCTTCAGATGAATAAGTAGATGTTTGAAACATATAATTAGTTAAACCATGTTCAATCAGTTGACGGTATCTTCAAATCTTTTTTATAACGAAAGATATATTAAATAATTTATTTTTAACAAAATCCTGATATGGTGATACACTCACTGCGCTCATTTACCCCGAATGACTCTACGCGCTTTACGCTTAAGGCATGCAAAAGGAGGGGAAGGTATTCTTTAACACAGTAAGATTTTTAAAATTACTGTTATAACCATATTGCTTGTAATATGTAATATCAGCGACAGTAGGTAAAGATGCGGCTGAGATGACCCAAGGACAGACGTTCATATATAAATTATAGTTGCAAAATCGATTACAACTAAGTTTAACCAACCGCAATCGGCTGCATCTAGTAACCAGCTTAACATAGGTTTGTACGCCTTTGACTTTTAGCCGTAACTATATTTTAAGTTTTCGATAAACGCATTTCGAAAAAGTTATTAATCTCGATTTGTGTTCACCGTCATCGTTGCTGCCTTTTACAAATCTACTGCAAAACATTTGTTTGTTTGTGTTGTCTTCAATTTGTTTTCAATTTGCTATTGCTATTAAGCGTGGTAACTATGGCAAATATGCCCGCTATGAGACAATCTATGGGGTAAACACGGCTGTAATGGTAGCGGTAACGGTATTTATTCAAATAAAGAAGGTAATAAATAGAAGGCCTTGTGTTATAGAGATTACCATATAATCCTACGGAACAAAGCAAATATGAAAGGGGAATTAATTACAGATTCAATTTCATGTTGTGTACAGTCCACTAAAATTAAAGCGCTTAACAAACGATGCAATTTGTATTATGACCTCGTTCGCGTGCTGCGTCCGACGAGTGCGGCACAACACGCCAGGCCACTTGAGTTAGATTGTCACTTTTATAATTTATTTCAACTGCACTTTTTAGCTAAAAATATTGGCATTTTTTTGTTTAACAATTGTAAAAACTAAAAACATATTATCCAATCCTATTTGATATAAGCATTCTGTATTTACTACCGACTTCAAAAAGGAAGAGGTATTCAATTCGACTGTATTTTTTGTGTATTACCTCTTTACCTTAGATATAATAACCGTGGCATTTGTGTTAATTATTACAGGTTTTTCAAATAATTACTAAATACAACTAGGAATAAGATCATAATCTAAATAAATAAACACCTAATTTTACTTCACCCTACGCACTTTACTGACGTACCTATCAAGCAAAAATTAATACTTTAGTCAAATGAAAGAGAGAGAGTAAGTCTTATCTATGAGTAAGACAATTTTAAACTGATAAATTCAAAAGTAGTAATAATGAAACCTTATCTAATCACAGACATCATTTCAAATCTATAATTTTAAAAAGAACACACGCTGCTATATACACAACTAAACGTAACTGTTAACTATTCCCATTAAAAATGCGTGTGATAGGAGTGAGTGACCGACCACCAATCGAATTTACGAGTACTGGAAGGGGCAGTTTGTTGACGTTTTTTAAATGTCCCGCAGTCATTGTTGACTGATGGACGGGGCACTGGTGGATGACTGAAGGCAGAAAATTCGTCCTAAAACGAATGGAAACTTGAAGTATATAAAATCTCTTAAAAAGCAATTTTTGGAGCAAAATGAAAGTCTAATACCGTTATAATTTAGTAGCTGTGCTGAGCCGCGCGACATGACATTACATCTCGCTCATTTAGTTCAATCATTTTAGCTAAAAAATTGACAAAATTAATAAAATAACTTTTATATTATATACGTGGTAGAGCCATGCTGCAGCTATATTAGTAGTATAGTTGTAGCACAAATGGGTCGGCTCGACCGAGGACGGACCAGCTCTCGCAGAATACCAGTGTAAAATAGCCGCTTAACACTGCTGTTTTTCGTATGGTGAGTATATAGAACCGGAGACCTTTTTACTGGAGAAGAGGCATTCCATCTTAGTCCTCACGGGTGACAACGCATCCATTTTGATTCGCAGACGAGGATAAATATAGATGTCTGTGGGCCACAGCACCCACTTACCATCAGGTGGAGTGTGAGCTCGTTTGTCACCCTATCCTATAAAAAAAATCTATCGGCATATGTACGTTATTTAGCAAAGTTAAATTATATCCACACTCCCTTCCCCTCCCGGATTAGCGTCACCATAATATGCTCATAAAAAGACGTATAAATTATTTTCTAACTCTTTCATTATGATAAAATTATTTAATTGAATAAGAATTTAATACTACGATACGAATGTAACCAACTTTTCTTTCTACCGGCGATCTAATTAAATTTTAGAACACAAATGCTACTATTGTGACTTAACTATGATAGTTAGATATATTCCCTCGCGGACTTCTTTGTAGGTTTCTTTATAGTTTCCTCAGTAGACGATTGATTTATTGCAATTTTCTTAAGGATCTCTATTTTTTTTTGAAAATAAATTATAGCATAGCTCGCTGATGATTTAAATTACTATTGGTGAAAATTGTTAAAATCGGTCCAGTAGTTTTGGAGCTTATTCGGTACAAACAAACAAACAAATTTTGTATTAATTATGTATGCAATATGTTATGCATATGTATTCATTAAGTATGAATTATTTAATGTATTTTGTGTTCATTACGTACGCATTATGTTATGCATTGCGTACAGCATCATTGCTGCGTTGCTATTTTACGCTGGTATTCTATGCGAGCATAATTCCCCTATTATTTCCCTATTCCTAAATTAAAGTTATGGCTGCAGTATAAAGATATTGAATATTTACGCTGCAGCCGTAACACGCCGTAGTGTGGCTTAAATTACTTAAAATTGATCTTTATGTTCATGTTGACAATTATGATAACAGTAAATTATTATTATCTATTTCTCCACTGTCTCGTACGGGATACGGGTCTTACGTGCCTCCCAGTTCGGCAGGGTTCGATCCGAAATAAGGAGGTTACGTTGACGTAACCAATTATGTAGTGTAACAGACTGTCGCGCCTTAGATACTTTCCCCGTTTATCTGGAATTTCCCTTACTAACCTTTACGGCACGGCATATAATTTAAGACCATAGACTTCGAATATACTGGCGTATATATTCTAAGTCTATGTTTGAGACAGTTACAAATGTTTTTAATCTATGTATGTATTAACATGTGAAGGGAAAAATAGTCCCCTTTTTTAGGTATGTAGTGCGCACGGAGGAGTGTGAGATTTGGCATAGTTAAGTATAGTGCGCACGGAGGAGTGTGAGATTTGGCATAGTTAAAGTTTACATGGAGAATGGAGTGCAAAACGCTTAAATTTTCATATAATATGTGTTACAAATACATTAAATTAAATAAAAAGTTAATTGCTTGCTTCCGTTCATACTGTTAATATCAAAATATTGACTACCCTCTACGTATCAAGCACATAATAGTCTGTGGTCAAACAGTCGCACAGAGCAAAAAGTATACATATAATCACTACGTTTTAACACACAGAGTAGAGATTATCGGCAAAGAATTTTAAAATGTTGCTAACAAATAATTACTAGCAGATAGACTGAATGAGCTATGTATGAGTTTTGTGTGATTTTAAATGTTCCTTTTTAATAGTATATGGAGTGTATTTAAGGCAAAAAAGTGTTTCTTTTATATTTTGTGTATTAAATATTAATATGAAAGTGAAATACAGCTTACATAATATACAAACTTGGTATTACTTAACTTTGGTATATACGTATATATATATATATATATATATATATATATATATATATATATATATATATATATATATGTGTGTGTATATATATATATATAACTTTGGTATATATTAACAGGTAATATTTGAATTTTACGTTAACCAGCATTTGAAACTCTATTATGATTATCGAAAACGATACACAATTTACTCATAATTCAATCTGGAAAACGTTTCTTTTCATTACATACAGCTTTTGAAAAGTCAGGTAACGGCCGAGCCTTTTATAAACATCGGCTTTTATGTTAAAAAAACTTGTGAAATACGGATTCAAAGCGAATACTTTTCCAAGCTTCGGCTTTGAAAGACTTATATTACACAAGACCATATGAATTGTTAGCGACAATGTATTTGCCATGTGATTCATATGTGTAAAAAGGATCTTTTTACCTCCATGTAAGTATTTTTTATAATTATTTTTTATAAGTGTAAATTTCTTTAAGCGCGGTTTTTAATGGCTAAAATCTTATGAGTGCGCATGCTGTAATAGCATATATCTTAATTCTTACTTATTTTAATGTGAACCAAACTGCACATTGAACTTAAGAGATAGGATAGTTTTTATCTCGATAAGTGACCCTCAATACTTTTTATTGCGAATTTAAGGATTTTTTATTGGACAAAGGGTCGTCGTAAAGGGCAGAACTAGTAATAATATATAGTAAATGTGAATTGATTATGATGTCAATTAAGTTGTTATTATATTTTGTACAGGGCTTGCGCAGACCATGATATGTTTTGATTAATTAATATTGTTGTTCAGTGTTTTATTTTTAGAATAAGGGTGACAAACGAGTACACAGTCCACCTGATGGTAAGTGGATGCTGTGGCCCATAGACAATTATAAATAATATTATATATAAATAAATAATTAAAAAAAATCTTAATTAAAAATTAAAATGAAAATCCAGATGCGTTGTCACCCTTGAGGACTGAGATGGAATGCCTCGTTTCCACTAAAATAGGGCATCCGGTTCTCTACACTCATCATACGAAACACAGCAGCATTAAGCTGCTATTTTACGCTAGTACTTGCAGTGCGCCTTTTAATGTGAAAATCATCAACCAGATCAAACAAATTATGAAATTTGAATTTTTGACACTACAATTGACTGAAAATCCAAAAAATGTCACTGTTATTTCATAGTTTTAATTTTTCACTTATATCTGTTTTCTCCATCAATAAACTCCAAATTATTTTGAATTTCTTATTTTTTTTTAAACCTTCCAAAACTTTAAAATAAACATCCGTTTGCAACGAAACTTACTCAATACCGGCTGCGTTCATTATTCTGGCAGTCGTCCAATTGCTAGATCTATTTTATTAACTTTAACTCGATACTCCATTTTCTAGTGAAACTCCGACTTAAATTCTGATTTGTACATTCAACAGTGTTAACTTAGTACGGCAAAATGAATAGCTTACATGTAGCTGTTACAATAAACCTTTTTATATATATCAGATTTGCAACGGATTAGTAAACTGAAGTGGCAAAAGACAGGCAATATCGATTGAAGAATCGACAACCGATAGGGAATAAAGGTTCTTGAGTGGCAGTCGGTAAGCGAAATTTAGGGAGTGACGGCCTGGTAACATATTATACAGAAAGTCGATGGATGCAGGTTGCACAGGTTTTTATACGTGGTAGAGCTATGCTGTAGCTATATATTAGTAATATAGTTGTAGCACAGATGGGTCGGCTCGACCGGGGAAGGATCATGCTCTCACAGAATACCAGCGTAAAATAGCAGCTTAACACTGCTGTGTTTCGTATGGTGAGTGTAGAGAACCGGAGACTCTTTTTACTGGAAAAGAGGCATTCCATCTTCGTCCTCACGGGCGACGACGCATTTGATTGTGATTCGTAGTTGAGGATATATGTAGATATCTATGGGTCACAGCAACCACTTCCCATCAGGGGGACTGTGTGCTCGTTTGTCACCCTATCCTATAAAAAAACATGTTTTGTGGCATTCCCCGGGGTAGGGCTATGTTCTACGTTGCCTGTGAACAGGAGTGGGATAGTATATACTGTTATGGATACATGAACGGATGGATAAACTTCCACCGCATTCCATGCGGTATTCGGCACCGCAGCGCCGCAGTGAAACACTACGTTTATGCCGTTAATATAGATCCTCAAAAGTATAATGATGAAAAGATCTAATTTAACACATATTTGTAATAACCCTTAAATGATTTTAATCACTAAGTCATCTTCTGAATACTGGCGGAAGATTTCAACAGCGTAACAGAATGACATAATATTCAAATGATGATGAAAAATGGAATGCTGGTAACAAACCAGCAAAATTTAAACTTTTAATAAATAAATATTAATAATAATTTTTGTCTTCAAAGAATTAAAAAAAATAATTTCACGTTTTGAAATCGGTGCTAGGACATAATTATTGAATGGACTAAGGAATTATCACAAGCTCAAGGTAACGTCGTTTCGTCTACATAGTTAGATTAAAACGTTAATCCCCTAATTCCCATCCTTAGGCGTGGAATTATCTCTCCAAATTTATATGGAACCATTCAGGTACAACAATGAAAACATAATCATTAAAATCGATTCACAATTGACGAACACAACACACAATAAATAATAGATTTAAAACTACTAAATAAACACGCTTTTGTAGATAACCAAATTAAAAAGTTAAAATAAGGAAATTTTGTTGTAAAAAAGCGTGGGGTATTTTTTCAGATATTTTCATGATGACGTTAATTTTACTAATATACACAAAAATATTTACAACAAAAAAAAAATATATATATATATATAATAATAATATAATACAAAAAATAGGGGTGCTTGATGTCAAGCACCCCTATTTTCTTATTTTAAACTTATTGAAAATTATTTTCTACTTTTTAGTTAGTTTATCTACAAAAGCGAGTTTCTTTAGTTTTGTTAAACTATTAGGTATTTATTTTCTATTTTTTAGATGTGGCTAACTACAAAAGTGTGTTTTTTTTTTGGAAAGAAATTACGCGGCTTACAGTAAATGGAACTCGCAGAAATCGTAGCTGTTTTATGAACTGTTCGTAAATTCTGAGGATCCTGGCAAGGATAGTGAGACAAACTATTTAAATTCATCGGTTTTTGATAAGTATGCGAAGTTTCAAATCAATCCGAAGTATTGAAGGGGGTGATAATCACACTCAAAAATTCCGCTACATAGATACATACCAAGCTAATAAAGCGTGTTAAAAAAAGAACATTATTGGACTAAAAATTGTCTCCTTCTCGTCACGAATACGAAACGCTGTATTACGATACCGTGCGAGCGTGGTCCGTCCTTTGTCGAGGTCGAGCCGACTCTTCCATGCTGCAGCGTGTCTCTACCACGCATATACAAATAAAGCCAGAATTGAAAACCAACAATTTTCGTGGTCATCATCGTCTTATACTGGTATAGGAACGCGGTAGTATAGATAAGTAATAAATAGAAGTAATAGGATATTTATTCTAGGCCTTTTTTTCTTTCTAAGAATGAGGAGTGTACCCCGCGTTATCCCAGTACGAATAGATTATTATGTTGTTCTTGAATTCTAAGGCTCAATTTACATTGCGGCGGAATGGAATGGAATGGACACGTCAATTTAGTTTCGTCGAGCAAGAAGGCGCGCGAATTCGCCGGAATGTTCGAGCATTCCCGCGACTGCGCCTTGCAGCTACATTCACCGTTCAGTTATTTAATCTAGATCTTTTATTTGACAAGAATGGTTGATGGGCTGTTATTTTCATATTAGTTAATTGTGAAGCAAATGAAAAAAATTATGAGAAAAGGAAAAGAAATATTTGGGTTCATGATTTATGGAAGAAATGAAAACATCACCCTTCCCGCCACTTCCCGCGGATTTCAGAGACTGCACCGACAGTAGCTACGGGAAGTCTCGAGAATACGCGAGAATTCCCCGGAAGACGCGTGACTTCTTTTTTGGCTCATATCTAGTTTGCACGTTACACAATTAAGATAAAATTAATTTTACAATGTACAATTTCGTTACATAAATTCGCTCCAATCCGTTCCGCGGCAATGTAAATTGAGCCTAAGACATGTTGAATAATGTATGTACGAGTTACGTCTATTTATTATTTATCTATACGACTGCGTTGGTCAAAGGGCCAAGTACATGTACGTGGCGGAAGGCATAGGCGTGATAACCAATAATTTATACTGGGATAACGCGGGCGACACTTCGCTCTTGGAAATAACTAACACTGGGAACTTTAGAATGGAATGTTTTGTATTACAAAACATTACGAATAATATACACTTTTCCGTCCGCTTACACGTAAATACAATTACAACTTTCCGTGAGGATTGGGGTAGCTTGCAACGTTCTCACAAATCTTAGTTACTACCCCATATCATCCCGTGGGTGTCGTAAGAAGCGGCAGAGGGAAGCAAATCAGATGGGTAACAGCGTCTTCCTAATAACGACTAAAAATCAAAAACTGCGGTTGCCTCCCCGATCGCAAAGCGTCACAACTATGGCAAATCCCCCCCCCCCCCCCTATGCGACAATCTATGGGGGAGGCCTGCATTCAGCATTGGACTGCAATAGGCTGTAATGGTAACGGTAAGAATTTATAAATAGTCATAATCGTACATAGCGCTTACATATTAGCGTATAATATTATCTTAAAAATACAACTCACATTTATTACTTCGTTCAGTAATTCTCCACCTTGTGCAGAGTAACATTTTTTTATAGTATAAAGGTGACAAGCGAGCACACACAGTCCAGCTGATGGTAAGTGGTTGCTGTGGCCCATAGATATCTACATCTACCCTCGTTTGCGAATCAAATGCAGGTGCGTTGTCAGCCGTGAAGACTAAGATGGAATGCCTCTTTTCCAGTTAAAAGTATCTCCGGTTCTCCACACTCACCATACGAAACACAGCAGCATTAAACTGCGTTTTTACGCTGGTATTGTGAGAGCGTGGTCCTTCCCTGGTCAAGCCGACCCATTCGTGTTACAACCATACAATTAATATAACTGCAGCATGGCTCTACCACGTATAAATATTATTTATTTAATCTGTGCCTTGTGTAAACCCAACTAATAGCAGTTTTCAATAGTAAGTAGAGAATGCTTAGTTATTCAAATTTATAACGTGTCAGTATCATGATTGATTACATTTACATTATATTCGATGTTTTTATTACCAAGTGATCCATCTATTGCTTCGGGGTGGCAGCGAAGGATAATTATTTTCCCTAACCCTACTATGGGTGTCGTAAGGACCGGTTAAATGAAAGTACAGGAAAATCGTATGGCCCCCCTATATGTGGCAATATAAGTATCTCACATATTATATTTACAACGTAGTAGAGCCATGCTGCGCCTATATTATGGTCGTACTACAAATGGGTCAGTTCAACCGGGTAAGGATCACGCTCTAACAGAATACATGCGTAAAATAGCAGCTCAATGCTGCTGTGTTTCGTGTGATGAGTGTAGAGAACCGGAGATCCTTTTTACTGAAAACGAGGTATTCATCTTAGTCCTCAAGAATGGCAACGTATCTGCGTTTTGATTCTTAATCGATGATAAATGTAGATATCTATGGGCCACAGCATCTACTTACCATCCGGTGGATTGGGTCCCAGTTTGTCACCCTTATTCTATAAAAACAACGACGGGTTGCACTCCGGGAGTGCTGGCAGAAGTGAAAACTTGAATATTAACGTTGTGCATTTTTGATATTTTGGAATGGCGGAGATTATTTATTACTATCTTATTTCATTTATTTTCATTCGAAATTATTTGTTTGGTAAGCCTACACCGCACATGTGCTTATTGTGATGTTATGAAAATATAGGTAATGCTATAAAGTATAAACATATTACAAATATTACATATATAATGTGTAAGTACATATGTATCTATATTAATAATTTCGTCAATCAGTACAGTAGACTCGATCGAAACCTAATCTTAATAATAAAATTATATTAATTAATAAATGAAAATTAATTAAACCAAACCTAAAATGAATAATAAAATGAAATTATATTAATTATGAAATGAAAATTAATTAAATTTTCATCTAGTATATTTATAAAGTACTCACTCATTTTCTTTTACTATTTCTTCGTCACTTTTTTCATTAATAGATGCACTTTGTTCAATTTCCATATTACAAACACTTTATATACACGAGTTTTACGAATACACAGCAGTGTGACAACTACATAAACGAAACCGCAGGCGCAGGCATACATTTTAGCCGCGCCGTAGAAAGAGAGGGAGATACTTCCTCTCCTACGCCGCGCCGGCTGTCTACTCTCCGTCCGTCTTACGAATTTTCGATCAGGACACGTGACCTGACACGAGTTTAACATTTTTTACCCATTACAAAAAAAGTGCACAACGCCGCTAAAGAAGTTTTCACTTCAAAAATATTATGTAAGATATACTGTCAAATGTGTGTACCGTGTAGTAACTGTGTAAGAATATCTACTACACCATATCGACCCGTGGATGTCGTAAGAGGCGACAGAGGGAAACAAATAACAGGAGATCGGCTGCAGTATTTCTGTTATAACAGCTTAAAATTATGAAAAAACTGCCATTGAAAACCCGCTTGCCAAACGTAGCAACTATAGCAATATGTTCAGCAGTGAACTTTTAAGGCTGTAATGGATGGATAATGGATACTGTCATTACAGCTTTTTACATATCCACATTTGAACAAAGGCCTGCCACAAGGAATACCACAAAATGTCCATCGACTTTCTACATATTATCCAGGACATCACTCCGAACTTAAATTCCCCCCGTCGCCTCTTACAACACCCACGAGATGATTACGCCGCCACTGCGCGGCCTTTTCTAATACATTATGTCCTCCAGACCGAATTTCGGTTGTACATGGTAGAGCCATGCTGCAGCTATATTAGTAATATAGTTGTAGCACGAATGGTTCGGCTCGACCGGGGAAGGACCACGCTCTCACAGAACACCAACGTAAAATAGCAGTTTAACACTGCTGTGTTTCGTATGGTGAGTTTAGAGAACCGGAGACCCTTTTTACTGGAAAAGAGGCATTCCATCTTAGTCCTCACGGGTGACAACGCATCTGCATTTTGTCGCAAACGAGGATAGATGTAGATGTCTATGGGCCACAGCAACCACTTACCATCAGGTGGACGGTGTGCTCGTTTGTCACCCTATTTTATAAAAAAAACGCTCAGTCTCAACGGAGACTGGCCATTTGCGCAGTAGAGTGCGTGACAGAGTGAGGCAATAGAGAGTGCAGGATAGTGCACTCTCTATTGCCTCACACTCATAGTTTAATGGGATAGAATTCTGACATGATCGAAGAAAGAATGGGTGCAGTACCAACGATTTTTGCTTTCTGAAGCAAGGGGGCGAAACCCCTCCAACTTCCAGACCCCGGGCTGCTACTGAGAAATAACGAGAAATAAACCCAATAACTGAATTTGGCCCGACCCGGGTTTCAAGCCTCGGGCTTTACTATCAGCTGTGGCACTTACGACCCCTACTCCATAGGCAGTCAATTTCTAATAAAAATATACCTACATATTATGGTTAAGAGCGGTCATATAATATGGGTTAACCATAGTAAAGTATAAGTAATGGAATTTATTAAAGTTCTTTCAATCAGAACAATTTTTTTTATAAATTTCGTTCCCAAAACAAAGGGAAAATATTTAAAAATATAAGAAAATGTATGTTCCATTGAAGCGGTACGGATTTAATTTCCAACTTTGCTAATTAGAAGCGCGTATCATGTTTCCCATTATCTTCAAAACCTCTATTCTCCTTGTTTATAATTATTATTATAACCTAGGTCCAAAGGAGTCCCTTACAGAAAAATTTTAAGAAATAAATATATTAAATATATTAACTACGTAATCTAAAGACAATAGGGACTTTTAAAATACACTTAAAGAAATTTTTATTAAACGAACAGAAGGGAAGTATAAATGTTTGAATATGTTTTATTTAATAATTACCTATGTAGTATTTCTAATCATAAATTTAAATTATACCTTTAATGATAATTTACTGCTTACTAAGTATTTATTTAATATATACCTAATATATACCTGTTACTCTGTATTTATTAACCTCTATATATATTTATAATACTTTTCTATATTATTATATTATATTATTGTACATAATCATATATTTATCATTAACATTTTAGTAAAACGTAGGGACTCTGCATACTACCGTCTACGGCACATCTCGCATGAGGTATAGAATAAGACTAAAAAAAAAAAAATACTCGCTCGCAATAATTGACCGTCGGAACTTGCTCGGGGCCGGCTGAAAATCAGCGCCGCAAGCTCGCGGCATATGCTGAGACGGTCCTTTCCACCACTTCATCATAGCACACCATATTTTTTTTTTGGACGCACTTTTCTTTATTCTAATTTTTGTTTGTTTGTTTGTTTTTAAGTCATTTGTTTTATTGTTAATTGTTATTTGTCATGTGTGTAGAAGATGTAAGTGTTGGAATAAATAAATGTCTTTAAATGTATTTAACTTTGGCCTCTCAATATATTTACGAGAATTTAATGTATGTACACAAAAACAAAAACAGTTTTATTAAAAATAGTGATGTACATTCTATAAATACTTGGAACAAGCACCAGTTACTCGACTCCAAAGAGTCAGTAATTCCTTCATGGGGCAATGTTTTACAACAAAGTCCCAGAAAATATGCAGACCTTTTCTATCAAAAGGTTTAAATTATTTATTAAGCAAAAATTGTTTAGTAAGGATTATTATACTACTAAAGAGTACATGACTGATAATAACCTCCGGGAATGAGGTGATCGCTACCATGCTGTTTCTAAATATTTTCATAACAATTGTATAAAATATTATATTATAAATTGAGTTTTTTAAAAAAAAGAAAGTCTCGCTGGGTTTCTCGCTGGTTCTTCCCACGACAGAGGTTTTTTTGCGAACCAGTGGTAGAAGTAAAAAATGACTTTCAATTAGTATTATGTACTGTAATCCATATTGAATAAAATTATTCTATTCTATTTACTTATTTATACTCTTTATTGCACACATATTACAATAACGCATACCAAACTTAAATTTATATATACACAAGCTCCCCAGGCAGACGTTGTTCTGCCCTTTCCAACGACCCTTCCTATAAAAATCCTTAAATTCGCAATAGAAAATTTTGAGGGTCATTTATCGGGATAAAAACTATCCCATCTCTCAAGTTGGACCAAAATGCACATAGTGTGCAAAATTTCATTGAAATCAGTTCAGTAGTTTAGGAGTCCATCGCGGACAAACAACGTGACACATTATTTTTATATATAAAGATATAATAGCTGACCAGCCAGACGTTCTGCCCTGTCTGACGACATCGTCCTAAAAAATGTGTCCTAAAAAAATCATTAAATTCACAATAAAAAAATTGAGGGTCACTTATCGGGATAAAAACTATCCTATCTCTCAAGGTGGACCAAACTGCACACTTTGTGAAACATTTCATTGAAATCAGTTCAGTAGTTTAGGAGTACATCACGGACAAACAATGTGACATGTAATTTATATATATATATATATATATATATATATATATATATATATATTCGTGTGTATATATATATATACGAGAACAAGTTACTAGTTTACAGAGTTGGTGCCGCAAATATTGAATTTAACCTTATTCAGAGTACTTACCTATATGTTAACCCTTTCATTGGTGTAGGCAAAATAATTTTTAGGCAATAATTCGTATTGATGTCAAAAAATAAACCATAATTATCATCAATAAAGCTCTACGGTCCTCTCTCCATCTAGCGTCAATGTAATAAAATTATTTCTACGACTCCCAGTTCATACGCTATTTTGCAAAACTATCATTTGAAAAAATATAGCGTAAGCGGGGTGATTTTTTGGGACGCTCTGGTAAAATCTATTTAATTTTCAAAATTGGCCGTGTAAAAAGTAAGTAAATATATTTTACTATATTGGTGAATGATTATTCTACCGTATTTCCTTATAATTTCGATAATTTATTATAATGATATCAAATTATGAAAGTGAATCTTCCAGCTTGCCAATGCCCGTCAACTAAATATTCTCGGATACATATATGCCTATGCCATACTCACGGGAGAGAGGGACTGAGGTGTTTGACGTCCCGATGTTAAGTTAGCCCGGCTACCTTCAGTTTTTGAATATTAATTTTTAGTCCGATCTACACAGAACGAGCAGTATCTTGATGTCTTGTAGTGGTATACTTGGGTTTGCATTTAATTTTATTAATTATAGGATTCCAAGCAGATGGTAGCACCCACACCGTTGAAATTAGGATGTTTTTGCCTTGTTTGCTATGCCCGTTAAAGGGGTAAGTATTACGTAGGTCACTCAATAAGTTTTGAGATACTCGAAATTTAAAAATGGAATGCACCCATGTCATATGTTTCTAAAACGCAAATTTATTTAAAAATAGAACTCCATAAGCCAATTGCTCTATAGTAAAAAAAAACAAAGTTCTATTAATTTTCCTGCAACGCTTCCCGCGCTTTTCATTTAAAACGATGGATCTTAACCGTGAACATTTGCGCGCTATGGTATATTATGATTTTAAATGCGGTTTAACCGAACAATTAAGTTTGCAACGGTTATAATCAGCATTAGGGGAATCAGCTCCATCACGCGCAACAATTTTGGGTGGTTTGCTGAATTCAAAAGGGGTAAAATTAATCTTAAAAATGACCATAGAACCGGGCCCCGCAAACAGCAGAAACGGCAGAAAATGTATGGACTACTGAAATGTTGGTGCGATAAGACCCACGAATCACATATACAAACGTCGAAAAGATTGTAAGCATTAGTTCGGGGAGCATTCATAGCACCCTACATCAACATCTTGGAGTGAGGAAACTTTGTTGTCAATGGATCCCTCGTTTGCTCTCCGAAAGCGAAAAACAGACTCGTGTGGATTGCTGCCATGAAATGCGTTTAAGTGCGTTTTGAAAACGGTGCATCTCGGCGTGTTTCAGAAACCGTTAGAGGTGACGAGACATGGATCTATCAATATCATCCGGAAAATAAAAGGCAATCATCAGTATAAGTCTACTCAGAAGGATAGTTACCGACAAAACTGCAAAGACCTCGCAACGTCGGCAAAAAAGTAGTTTTTTTCGCGGAGCGGACATTTGTCGACGTCAATGCTGAAAAATTGTAGGTCAGTCAACTCTGAATGGTATACTACAGTTGCATTACCCAAAGCTTTTCAAGCTGTGCGGTAGAGAAGACCAAAGACCTGGCTTCGGGGAATCATGCTGCATCACAACAACGCCTCTGCACATACCTCCCTTAAAACAAAAGCATTTATTGAGGAATTTGGTGTTGAAACTCTAAGTCACCCATCCTACAGCCCTAACTTAGCTGCTTGTGATTTCTTTTTGTTCCCAAGAGTCAAAGAAAAATAAAAGGCAAGTTTTTTTCAAGCGCCGAAGAAGCCGTGGCTGCCTACGAAGAAGCGATTTCCGACCTGCCAGATAAATACTGGCAAAAGTGTTTTCAGAGTTGGTTTAGGCGAATGGAACTTTGTATAGAGCATGATGGAGAATATTTTGAAAAGATGTATAATAAATATTAATGGTATCTAGTATACTTTTTGTATATCTCAAAACTTATTGAGTGACCTACGTATAACGTTGAAAGTTAGTCAATCTAGATTTATGTATGTACTTAAAACATCTAGAATCTGTAGGGTATTCGAAGAAAAATATGAGTAATTAACAAAGCCCGACGGATCAGTAAGCTGAAGTGGCAATGGGCTTGCCATATATAGTTCGATGAATTGACAACAGAAGTTATACTTCGGTTGTCGATTCCTCGAACTATACAATACTAATGAGTTATACGTTAATGCCGGCGACACACTGTACACTACTGCGTCCGTTATTTTGGCAGCCGTCCAATTCCTAGATCTATTCCATTAACTTCAACACGTTAGGTACTCCATTTTCTAGCGTAACTCCGACATAAATTCAATTCTGTACAGAGCAACAGTGCTAAATTAGTTACGGTGAAGTGAACATTGAAAATAGCTTACATGTAGCTGATGCAATGGATATGGGAAAAAGACATTCATATTCGATACATACGTAAGCGGGAAATTACGACACTATATTTGCCGTATTATATAACTTTCTTTTTCTTATCAACCTGTAACAGCCCTCTGTTGGACCTGGACATAAGCCCCATGAGGGAGGAATATGACGTAATCGCCATGTTTGTAAGGTGAATAGGTGTTCGTGGTACACTCATCGCACGTTTGACGCTAAGAGTGGGATACCTATGGAAACCTAGTTATTTTACGTCTGGTGTATAACACTAGGTGGTATACCACCTCTAGCGGAGGTCATGTATTCCTAGGAATTTATTTCTTATACGTCTTACATCATCCATTCGAAAAATGGGCTAAAGAAAACTAAGCTGGGCCCCGTCAAGTCCCATCATTATAATATGATTAGATGTACATATTTGGATCAAGAATTAAAAAAAAATAGCATTAACCTAAAAATATGAAGAATTTTCAATATTGTATCGTTTACCATTCGTGAAATTCGTCTTTCACAATTCGGTCTATACATTACATTCCGTTTAAATAAAATTATATATAGCTTGCTCACGACTGATCCTTTGAGATATGCTTGGGTTTGTATGTTTAGTTTTGAAACCAGAAGTATAGTAGTATTGTATATTAATACAGCATTCCTATTTTTACAAGATTTTATTTAACTTGCAATGTAACTATGTTTGTTCGGGTGGAATCTTGCAAATCAATTTTGAAGCAGATAACTTCAACCGATTGAGCTGAAATTTTGTATACACGTTAAATTTGGATGACAATGCATAATTAGCTGTGTAACGTCATTCTAAATTCAACATGGCGGAACACCCAAGATGGCGGACTAGTTATTTTTAATGCACACCTGCAATATGGGTATCAAATGAAAGGGCTTGCTAAGTATAACTGGAAAAATAAAGTGACCTCAGTCTAAATCCAATATGGCGAACTTCTAAAGATGGCGGACTAAGTTTTTTATGCTTTCCTACAATATGGGTATCAAATGAAAGGACTTGCTGAGAATAACTCGAAAAATAAAGTGACTACACTCAAATTCCAATATGGCGGACTTGTAAAGATGGTGGACTAAATTTTCTGTTTTCCTACAATATGGGTATCAAACGAAAGGACTTGGTCAGAATACGAATGCGAGTTAAAAAAAAATAAGATGGTGATCATAAACTCCGTTGCTCCAGTCCGTTTGAAATTTTGGTGTACTGGGGTTTTTGGAGTCCTCGATTATGATATTGAGGTCGAATTTTTCGAGTCTGTAGCATCCGTTGGTAAACTGACTGCCCAAATGTCTGGTGAATGATGCCATTGGACATGTTACATAAATCATATGGCCCTGCTTCCGGAGATCACAAATACATGATAATGGCATACCATCCGTCCGTATAGACTTCGATAAAGACGGTGTTCATCTTCTTTAACCCAAGACTGCAATTTCCAGTAAAATATAGTCATAGCCTTCTGAACGAAGAAAGCTGCCAATTATATTCTGTTAGCATGCACAGTACACAAATTGCAGGGTAGTACTGTCAACCATGCTGTTGTATACTTAGGCTCGAAGCTCTTCGCTGCTTGTCAAGCATACGTGGACTTAAGTAGGGAAAAGTCATTAGAAGGTCTCCTTATTGACGAGATAGACTGCGCGAAATTAACCGACAAATGACCTTGCAACAATGATGCGTTGAATGAGATGAACAGACTGAGAAACCTATCCAGCGATAACTAAAAATTAATAAATAAATTATAAGTAAGAAAAACTTTTTTAAAAGCATTTACCTGTGTAGATAAACAGGATCTGATTTACTTATGTTAATTTTTAAAATTTTCAAACTAAGTAAATACGGGTACTTAAATCTCGCGACAAGCTTTTATATCATATAAACAGTGTAATGACGTTATAAGTTGATAGTAAAAGTTTTAAAGGAAAAGTTTATTCTTTTTAGCGCATTTAAATAAAAGCTTGTTTAAAAAAGTTTTTATACTTTTAATTTATTTTATTTTATTCTGCCATTACATAAGAAGGTATTTTAAGAAGTTATGCGCTGTTACAAATAGGGACAGCATACATAATAAATACATAAATGAAAAATAAATACATAAATGAAATTTTAAGGTTTCCTTGTATGACCTAAAACTAACTAATTTTCCTCCCTGAAAACGCTAAAAAATAAATAAAAAAGAATCCTTTTAACAATAATATAATAAATATGACTACAACTTATCAATCGAATAAAAATATTATCGACACTATGGACTATTGATGCTTCAGTATTCTGGCCACTGCATTCCAATTAGTTTTTAATTGTTCCCTCGCCCGAAGTTGAATTAATTTAAATTTATCTTCCAGTTAAATGACAGTGAACACAGTTAACATTTTTAGATGCAAACTGCAATTATTTTTAAGTATAGTTTATTGAGTATTTTAGGAAAAATGAAAGTAATAAAAAAATAAATTGAGGATTATTTATTCATCATTTTAATGGAGTGTTTTAAAGGTATAATAATGAAAAAAAATTAAGCACGTAATCACTTTTTACGTATTATAATATTACCTACTTATTTTATTTAGTTTTGCTTCTATCGATAACCGAATAAACCCGATGATAAGAGGTGCATTGTATTAAGTGATATAGTTGATTTTTACAGAAATAGGGATGACAAACCACCACACAGTGTACCCGATGTTAAGAAAAAGCTGTAGCCAATAGACTATCGACTTCCTGCATGCCTTACCAGGTCGTCACTCCATCTCGTGGGGGGTCGCCCTACACTTCGCCTACCGGTACGAGGCTGCCACTCGAGAACCTTTCTTCCCCATCGGTTGTACGGTTCTTCGAACTATATGGCCGGCCCACTGCCACTTCAGCTTACTAATCCGTTGGGCTATGTCGGTTACTCTCGTTCTACTGCGGATATCCTTATTCCTAAGTTTATCACGCAGAGAAACTCCGAGCATAGCCCTCTCCATAGCTCGCTGAGCGACCTTGAGCTTCCTCAACGGCCAGCAGTGAAGGACCACGTCTCAGTTCCGTAAGTCATCACTGGCAACACGCACTGGTTGTACAATTTCGTTTTAAGTTTTTTTTTTTTTTTTTTTTTTTATAGGATAAGGGTGACAAACGAGCACACAGTCCACCTGATGGTAAGTGGTTGCTGCGGCCCATAGACATCTACATCTATCCTCGTTTGCGAATCAAAATGCAGATGCGTTGTCACCCGTGAGGACTAAGATGGAATGCCTCATTTCCAGTAAGAAGGGCCTCCGGCCACCTGCACTCACCAAGCGAAACGCAGAGGTAAACGTCTACTTCACGCTGGTATTCTGTGAGGTCGTGGTACCACCCCGGGTCGAGCCGGCCCATCCGTGCGACAGCAAAAGCCGCCGCGTGGCTCTACCACTGTTATGGTTTTGAGGTATGTCTGACGAGAAGATGTGTCGTAGCTTCCCGAAGTAGTATAAGTAGTCCCGAAGTAGGTAGAGCCATGCTGCAGCTATATTAGTAATATAGTTGTAGCACGAATGGGTCGGCTCGACCGGGGAACACCAACGTAAAATAGCAGCTTAACACTGCTGTGTTTCGTATGGTGAGTTTAAAGAACCGGAGACCCTTTTTACTGGAAAAGAGGCATTCCATCCTCGTCCTCACGGGTGATAACGCATCTGCATTTTTTCGCAAACAAGGATAGATGTAGATGTCTATGGGCCACAGCAACCACTTACCATCAGGTGGACGTTGTGCTCGTTTGTCACCCTATCTTATAAAAAAACGGCAGTCAGTCTCAACGGAGACTGGTCATTTGCGCAGTATAGTGCGTGGCAGAGTGAGGCAATAGAGAGTGCAGTATAATGCACTCTCTATAGACTCACACTCATAGTTTAATGGGATAGAATTCTGACATGATCGAAGAAAGAACGGGCGCAGTACCAACGATTTTTGCTTTCTGAAGCAAGGGGGCGAAACCCCTCCAACTTCCAGACCCCGGGCTGCTACTGAGAAATAACGACAAATAAATGAAGGGCACAGGAAAAGAAGGAGCTCATCAACATTCTCATTGTTTCGAGTAATTAAAGAATTAAACCTAAAATTTCAATTTCTACACTTACAACTCTACTAGAATATTATTTGTACCCATATAAAAAAGGAACAGTGTATTTTTAACATAATAAATTGTTATTTTAAAATATTGGGTTGGTAAATAAACAATAGTTTGTAATTTAATTACCTAACTCCCAAATGTAAAAGGCAAGAAGGTGCTCATTGTCATAGTGATCTCCTTTTTACATTTTACAAATTAATTGGTGATCATAAACAATGTTTAATTACATAAACACACTATCGAAATAAAATACATGTTAATTAGCATGAAATTTATTTGTGGGGTAAGTTAATATATTCGGGTAAAATTAATTTTAAAGATTAAAAAAGAACCGGAGCCTTACAAACAGCAGTAACGGCAGAAAATGTATGAACTACTGAAATGTTGGTGCGAGAAGACCCACGAATCACATATATGGACATCGAAAAGATTGTAGGCATTAGTTTGGGTAGCATTTATACCATCCTACATCAACATCTTGAAGTGAGGAAGCTTTGTTGTCGATGGATCCCTCGTTTGCTCTCCGAAAGCGAAAAACAGACTCCTGTCGATTGGTGCCATGAAATGCGTCTACGTTTTGAAAACGGGGCATCTAGGCGTGTTTCAGAAATCGTTACTGGTGACGAGACATGGATTTATCAATATGATCCGGAAAATAAAAGGCAATCATCGGTATAGGTCTACTCAGAAGGACAGTTACTGACAATACTGCAAAGACCTCGCAACGTCGGCAAAAAAATGGTGGCTAGTTTTTTTTCGCGGAGCGGACATTTGTTTACGTCAATGCTGGAAAATTGTAGGTCAGTCAACTCTGAATTGTATACTAGAGTTGCATTACCCAAAGCTTTTCAAGCTGTGCGGGAGAGAAGACCAAAGACCGGGCTTCGGAGAATCATGCTGCATCACGATAATGTGATGCAGCGTGATTCACATACCTCTTCGCATACCTCCCTTGGAACAAAAGCATTTATTGAGGAATCTGGTGCTGAAGCCGTGGCTGCCAACGAAGAAGCGATTTCCGACTTGTCAGATCAAGACTGACAAAAGCGTTTTCAGAGTTGACTTAGGCGAATGGAACTTCGTATAGAGCATGATGGAGAATATTTTGAAAAGATGTAAAATAAATATTAATAATATCTAGAATACTTTTCGTATATCTTAAAACTTATTGTGTGTCCTACGTATTATTGTCCATTTTGAGATAAATAAGCAAAAACGTTTAAAAACCTAACGTACACTAAAGAAGTCGTAAAATTTATGCAAGGAAGCTTATCTGGCAGCTGTCATTTGTATGACAAAATAATACAGATGACCGACTATGAGCGCGTTTTCTGTTACAATCGCTGCGATCAGCCCGTTCTAGCGTTGTTTCATAGACAATGGGCACCTTTTTACGCGGTTTAGAATGCAATGAGCGCGTTTTATCCTAAAGTACAATTTTTTTCAATTCAATTTACATAAAATCAGCGCCTTTTATCGTGTTTAAAATAACGTGCTCTGATTGGCCATAGAAAACGAAGTAAAATGGTATAGTTCATTCCAAAAACGTAAAATTGTCAATGAGCTCCTTTTTTCCCTGTGCCCTTCAAATCCAATAACTGAATTTGGCCCGACCCGGGTTTCAAGCCTCGGGCTTTACGATCAGCTGTGGCGCTTACGACCCCTACTCCTTAGGCGGTCAATTTCTAATAAAACTATACCTACATATTATGGTTAAGAGCGAACATATAATATGGGTTAACCCATAGTAAAGTACAAGTAAGGGAATATGTAAAAGTTCTTTCAATTAGAACAATTTTTTTTATAAATTTCGTTCACAAAACAAAGGGAAAATATTTAAAAATATAAGAAAATGTATGTTCCATTGAAGCGGTATGGATTTAATTTCCATCTTTGCTAATTAGACGCGCGTATCATGTTTCCCATTATCTTCAAAACCTCTATTTCTCCTTTTTTATAATTATTATTATAACCTAGGTCCAAAGGAGTCCCTTACAGAAAAATTTAAAGAAATAAATATATTAACTTTGGCCTCTCAATATATTTACGAGAATTTAATGTATGTACACAAAAACAGTTTTATTAAAAATAGTGATGTACATTCTATAAATACTTGGAACAAGCACCAGTTACTCCAAAGAGTCAGTAATTCCTTCATGGGGCAATGTTTTACAACAAAGTCCCAGAAAATATGCAGACCTTTTCTATCAAAAGGCTTAAATTATTTATTAAGCAAAAATTGTTTAGTAAGGGTTATTATACTACTAAAGAGTACATGACTGATAATAACCCCCGGGAATGAGGTGATCGCTACCATGCTGTTTCTAAATATTTTCATAACAACTGTATAAAATATTATATTATAAATTGAGTTTTTTTTTTAAAGGAAAGTCCCGCTGGGTTTCTTGCTGGTTCTTCCCACGACAGAGGTTTTATTGCGAACCAGTGGTAGAATTAAAAAATGAGTTTCAATTAGTATTATGTACTGTAATCCATATTGAATAAAAATTATTCTATTCTATTTACTTATTTATACTCTTTATTGCACATGACGGCACCTGCACCGTTGCAGCTGCGGTGGCGTCAGTCTAGCTAGACAGAATTCTTGTAAAAGACACGTGCACCGCACACCTGCGGCATTGCACCTGCGGTGCCGCCCGTCCTGCTTGTATAAAACGGACGGAGCGGCCACCGTTATGGCAGTCTTGGCTCTGACGTGAAACGGTACGCTTGTCGTATTCCGTTACTAGTTTATCCTCGACTCGTTGGATAATTAATTCGTATAAACGAATTAATTATTATTCCTAACTACAAAATTAGTCTCTGTACTATACTCAATTCTCCTTTCTACATCAGATGTGGGATAAAGTCCCCATTTTTGCCCACATTTAATCTTCGAATAGTATGAGGATTATTACATTTGTGGAAGACTGTAATGCATTCCGCATTGATGAATCTGTTTTTATGTTAAAGTGTAGAGAAAAGATAAAGTGAAATTATTTAAGCCAATTTTTTTTAATTTGTTCGATTTGTATTAAAAGTACCCCGCAAGTATTTTCATTATTTCTTGATGTACCTAAATATGTTAACAAATGTCGAAAGAAGTCGGAGGCTTTCTAATTAACTTATTCAAGTTATGTTGTAATTTGATAGTTCACGCGAAACATGATTATCATTTGCTATATTTTGAAGTTCAAAACGTTTAAGGGATGTACCAAAATAAAGGATTAACTTTAACACGCTATGAATTGAAAATAATAAGTGACATTTTTGTGTTCTAATGTGTTGATCAGTGTTGCAGTTTGCTCCGAGTTTGTGTCGTCAACAAGATTGGGGTTTGATGTCGAGGGATTCGTAGAAGTCTATACAACAATGATCAATGAGGAAGATGTTGTGACGGCTAATCGAACATGGTCAGGTACGGCCGAGTGCTGGTAAGATTGAGCCTACTTCGCTACAGACGGTAACTTATCTGCTGATCTTACGGCAGGGCAATTTAAGCGGCCGCCGAACAAATGGTGCTTTGGCGCTGTAAATGGACGTCTGAGGTCGGCTTTCGTAGATTTTGCGCAGTTACCTCCTTCCCTTTGAGATGTTGTGGTATTTGCCTCTACACATAGTTTCTGTTATTTTTTGCAATGTTTTCAAATTTCATACTATTGCCGTTTCTTAAGAGAATATGTGATGAATTTTGGAAGCTCGGAAATCCATGGTTCGCAATACATTTATCTCAATTTCTTTTAATTTTACAAAGCAGTGCAAGGATTCGCTAGAGCTAGTACGGCTACGGCGCGACGGCTCGCTGGCGCGATTGTGGCACGAACTCAGCAGAACGAAAAGCTGGAGTGCGTTTGCCTGAAGGTAGCCATATCGGCGCGTTCATGACTTAAATGAAGTCTGGGATGGTCGACCGTTGTAATATTTAACAAGAGTTAATATCTGTTAGCAGGTGGTGATAACTGATAGACCGTATGCTGTTCACTGTCAACCGCACGAGGACGTGGGACAGTCAGAGGTAGCCGTGTCTAGTACATCTAGAAAATACTAGAGACGTTGCAACACTCTAGCGAAGTAATTATTCTAGTGCAGGAAAGGAACATGGAGTTGCAGGGAGGCTGGTTTGTGCTACATTGGGATGTGTTGTGATGCTGTTGGTTTGCGTACTTAGGTATTATCATGTCACTACGTCCCTCACGATACACATTTGTGTGATTGTGACAGGGACATGTTTGCGGTGTGGTTGGTCTGTAGCTGGTCTATACTGAATTGAAAAAAAAGAGAGTAAGAAAAAAAGTGGTTCTTACTATCATTGTAGGGCGTTTGCCGGTCCAATGATATAGCTACAGGGAATAGTGATTCCGGACTAGCAAATAGTACTTGAAAAAAAAAGAGAGTAATATCATTGCAGGGCTTTCAGCCAGTCAAATGATATGGCTATAGGGAATAGTGATTCCGGACTAGCAAAAACAGTACTTAAAAAAAAGAGAGAAAATAGAAAAGCTACAGACTAATCATTCCGATCTAGCATAAGGATGATTAAAGTTTTGTAGGGCTTACTGCCGGAACAAAACTGATTGTCGCCCAAATCTGAAGGGTCATTATGGACCGGACCAGACACTCTTTTATCAGGATGATCGAACGATGTTTTCCTTTCTACAGATTAGTAAGATTGTGATGGAGCGCGTGCGAGGACGCACGCATGTCAGCATGGCCGTGACGGCACCTGCACCGTTGCAGCTGCGGTGGCGTCAGTCTAGCTAGACAGAATTCTTGTAAAAGACACGTGTACCGCACACCTGCGGCATTGCACCTGCGGTGCCGCCCGTCCTGCTTGTATAAAACGGACGGAGCGGCCACCGTTAAGGCAGTCTTGGCTCTAACGTGAAACGGTTCGCTTGTCGTATTCCGTTACTAGTTTAGCCTCGACTCGTTGGATAATTAATTCGTGTAAACGAATTAATTATGACTCCTAACTACAAAATTAGTCTCTGTACTATACTCAATTACCCTTTCTACACACACATATTACAATAAGCATACCAAACTTAAATTTATATATGTATATACAAGCTCGCCAGGCAGACGTTGTTCTGCCCTTTCCATCGACCCTACCTATAAAAATCCTTAAATTCGCAATAAAACATTTTGAGGGTCATTTAGCAGGATAAAAACTATCCTATCTCTCAAGTTGGACCAAAATGCACATAGTGTGTAAAATTTCATTGAAATCAGTTCAGTAGTTTAGGAGTCCATCGCGGACAACGTGACACATAATTTTTATATATAAAGATAATATATATATACGAGAACAAGTTACTAGTTTACAGAGTTGGTGCCGCAAATATTGAATTTAACCTTATTCAGAGTACTAACCTCTATGTTAACCCTTTCATTGGTGTAGGCAAGATAATTTTCAAGCAAGAATTCGTATTGCTGTCAAAAAATACTCTACGGTCCTCTCTCCATCAAGAGTCAATGTAAGAAAATTATTTCTACGACTCCCAGTTCTTTCGCTATTTTGCAAAACTGTCATTTGAAAAAATATAGCGTAAGCGGGGTGATTTTTTGGGACGCTCTGGTAAAATCTATTCAATTTTCAAAATAGGCCGTGTAAAAAATAGATAAATCTATTTTACTCTATTGGTGAATGACTATTCTACCGTATTTCCTTATAATTTCGACAATTTATTATAATTATATGAAATTATGAAAGTGAATCTTCCAGCTTGCCAATGCCCGTCAATTAAATATTCTCGGATACATATCTGCCTATACCATGCTCACGGGAGAGAGGGACTGAGGTGTTTGACGTCCCAATGTTAAGTTAGCCCGGCTACCTTCAGTTTTTGAATATTAATTTTTAGTCCGATCTACACAGAACGAGCAGTATCTTGATGTCTTGTAGTGGTATACTTGGGTTTGCATTTAATTTTATTAAATAAAGGATTCCAAGTAAATGCACCAAACCGTTGAAATTAGGATGTTTTTGCCTTGTTTGCAATGCCCGTTAAAGGGTTAAGTATTACGTAGGTCACTCAATAAGTTTTGAGATACTCTATATTTAAAAATGGAATGCACCCATGTTATATGTTTCTAAAACGCAAATTTATTTAAAAATAGAACTCCATAAGCCAACTGCTCTATAGTAAAAAAAAAACCAATGTTCTATTAATTTTCCTGCAACGCTTCCCGCGCTTTTCATTTAAAACGATGGATCTTAACCGTGAACATTCCGAGCTATGGTATATTATGATTTTAAATTCGGTTTAACCGAACAATTAAGTTTGTAACGGTTATAATCAGCATTAGGGGAATCAGCACCATCACACGTAACAATTTTTAGGTGGTTTGCTGAATTTAAAAGGGGTAAAATTAATCTTAAAAATGACCATAGAACCGGGCCCCGCAAACAGCAGAAACGGCAAAAAATGTATGGACTACTGAAATGTCTGTGCGAGAAGACCCACGAATTACATATACAAACATTGAAAAGATTGTAAGCATTAGTTCGGGGAGCATTCATAGCACCCTACTTCAACATCTTGGAGTGAGGAAGCTTTGTTGTCAATGGATCCCTCGTTTGCTCTCCGAAAGCGAAAAACAGACTCGTGTGGATTGGTGCCATGAAATGCGTCTAAGTGCATTTTGAAAACAGTGCATCTCGGCGTGTTTCAGAAACCGTTAGTGGTGACGAGACATGGATCTATCAATATGATCCGGAAAAGAAAAGGCAATCATCGGTATAAGTCTACTCAGAAGGATAGTTACCGACAAAACTGCAAAGACCTCTCAATGTCGGCAAAAAAGTAGTTTTTTTCTCGGAGCGGACATTTGTCGACGTCAATGCTGAAAAATTGTAGGTCAGTCAACTCTGAATGGTATACTACAGTTGCATTACCCAAAGCTTTTCAAGCTGTGCGGTAGAGAAGACCAAAGATCTGGCTTCGGGGAATCATGCTGCATCACGATAACGCCTCTGCACATACCTCCCTTAGAACAAAAGCATTTATTGAGGAATCTGGTGTTGAAACTCTAAGTCACCCACCCTACAGCCCTGACTTAGCTCCTTGTGATTTCTTTTTGTTTCCAAGAGTCAAAGAAAAAATAAAAGGCAAGTTTTTTTCAAGCGCCGAAGATACCGTGGCTGCCTACGAAGAAGCGATTTCCGACCTGCCAGATCAAGACTGGCAAAAGTATTTTGAGAGTTGGCTTAGGCGAATGGAACTTTGTATAGAGCATGATGGAGAATATTTTAAAAAGATGTAAAATAAATATTAATAGTATCTAGTATACTTTATGTATATCTCAAAACTTATTGAGTGACCTACGTATAATGTTGAAAGTTAGTCAATCTAGATTTATGTATGTACTTAAAAACATCTACCATCCCTTTCTCAGAGCGCAGATGCTAAGGACAAATGGCGAAGGCGGGCAACTGGCGCCTTAAAACTGGTTTCAACTCGGAAGGGGCGATACCTGAAAATAAACGGAGCTAGGTCTTGAGCTCAAAAGTGGCAGCCCCACTAAAGGCCTAGGACGCAGGAGGTTAATCACCTACTCGTCTGAACACAAACGATTGTGAAAGGAAAAGCAAAACCTATGGACCGGATTTTAAACCAACGATCTGGCTACTCAATAATGGCTAACGAATTTACCTTATGTACATGGAACTTAAGAACACTGTACAGACCAGCGGGCCTTCAACTTTTATGTCAACAACTTGCAAATCACAGAGCTGATATAACAGCGGTTCAGGAACTTAGATGGTTGGGACATGGCGTTATTGATAAACCAGATTTCGCCATATATTATAGTTGTAATGAAAAGCATCATACCTTTGGAACAGGTTTCGTCGTTAGCAAACGCCTAAAACATCTTGTAATTGATTTCCAACCAATTAATGAACGTATGTGTAAAATCAGACTTAAAAGTAAATTTCAAAATTACACAATCATTAATGTACACGCTCCGACGGAAGATACTGACCTAGAAGAGAAGGAAAGATGGTATTCCGATGTGGAAAGCGTGTATTCTAAATCTCCTAAAGGTGACATCAAAATTATAATTGGGGATATGAATGCAAAGGTGGGAAGAGAAAGTATATACCGACCAACGATAGGCTGCCACAGCCTACACGAAACATCTAACGACAATGGCACACGTCTCATTGATTTGGAATTTTCACAGTTTTAGTTATCTGTAGACAAAAAAACATCGTTCGACTATCCTGACATAACAGCGTCTGGTCCGGTCTATATTGACCCTTCAGACTTGGGTGACAATCAGTTTTGTTCCGGCAGTAAGCCCTACAAAACTTTAAGCGAGATCGGAATGATTAGTCTATAGCTTTTCTATTTTCTCTTTTTTTTTCAAGTACTGTTTCGCTAGTCCGGAATCACTATTCCCTATAGCCATATCATTGGACCGGCACAAAGCCCTGCAATGATAGTAAGAACTATTTTTTTTCTTACCCTCTTTTTTTTCAAGTACTATTTGCTAGTTCGGAATCACTATTCCCTGTAGCCATATCATTGGACCGGCAAACGCCCTGCAATGATAGTAAGAACCACTTTTTTTTTCTTACTCTCTTTTTTTTTCAATTCAATATAGAACAGGTACAGACCAACCATACCGCAAACATGTACCTGTCACAATCACACAAAAGTGTATCGTGAGGGACGTAGTGACATGATAACACCTAAGTATGTAAACCAACAGCAACGCGACACATCCCAGTGCAGCACAGACCAGCCTTCTTGCAACTCCATGTTCCTTTCCTGCACAAGAATAATTACTTCGCTAGAGTGTTGCAACGTCTCTAGTATTTTCTAGATGCACAGAGACTGCTACCTCTGACTGTCGCACGTCCTCGTGCGGTTGACAGTGAACAGCTTACGGTCCATCAGTTATCACCGCCTGCTAACAGATATTAACTCTTGTTAAATGTTACAACGGTCGACCGTCCCAGACTTCATTTAAGTCATGAACGCGCCGATATGGCTACCGCCAGGCAAACGCACTCCAGCTTTCCGTTCTGCTGCGTTCGTGCCACATTCGCGCCAGTGAGCCGTCGTGCTGTACTAGCGCTAGCGAATCGTCTTACTGCTTTGCAAAATTAAAAGAAATCGAGATAAATGTATTGCGAACCATGGAATTCCGAGCTTCCAAAATTCATCACATATTCTCTTATGAAACGGCAACTGTATGATATTTTAAAACATTGCAAAAAGCGGAAACTATGTGTAGAGACAAATACCACAACATATTTCAAAATCAAAGTAGAAGGAGGCAACTGCGCAAAATCTACGAAAGCCGACCAAGCCTCAGACGTCCATTTACAGCGCCAAAGCACAATTTGTTCGACGGCCGCTTGAATTGCCTTGCCGTAAGATCAGCCGATAAGTTACCGGCTATAGCGGTGTAGGCTCAATCTTACCAGCGCTCGGCCGTACCTGACCATGTTCGATTAGCTGTCACAACGTCTTCCTCATTGATCATTGTTGTAGAGACTTCTACGAATCCCTCGACATCAAACCCCAATCTTGTCGACGACACAATATTCGGAGCAAACTGCAACACTGATCAACACATTAGAACACAAAAATGTCACTTATTATTTTCAATTCATAGCGTGTTAAAGTTAATCCTTTATTTTAGTACATCTATTAAACGTTTTGAACTTCAAAATATAGCAAATGATAATCATGTTTCGCGTGAACTATCAAATTACAACATAACTTGAATAAGTTAATTAGAAAGCCTTCAACTTCTTTCGACATTTGTTAACATATTTAGGTACATCAAGAAATAATGAAAATACTTGCGGGGTACTTTTAATACAAATCGAACAAATTAAAAAAAATTGGCTTAAATAATTTCACTTTATCTTTTCTCTACACTTTAACATAAAAACAGATTCATCAATGCGGAATGCATTACAGTCTTCCACAAATGTAATAATCCTCATACTATTCGAAGATTAAATGTGGGCAAAAATGGGGACTTTATCCCACTTCTGATGTAGAAAGGTATAATTGAGTATAGTACAGAGACCAATTTTGTAGTTAGGAATAATAATTAATTCGTTTACACGAATTAATTATCCAACGAGTCGAGGATAAACTAGTAACGGAATACGACAAGCGCACCGTTCCACGTCAGAGCCAAGACTGCCCTAACGGCGGCCGCGCCGTCCGTTTTATACAAGCAAAACGAGCGCCACTGCAGGTGCAATGGTGCAGGTGTGCGGAACACGTGTTATTTACAAGAATTCTGTCTAACTGCACCGACGGCTACCGCACCGCACGTGCAATGGTGCTGGTCCCGTCATATATATATATATATATATATATATATATATATATATATATATATATATATATATCATTCAATTTGATCATAAATGTATTATCAATCCTAATTAACAAACATAAATCTTGAAATTTAAAACGATACTTTCACAATTATTTCTTCTGCGGTAGATATGCGACGGGTACCAGCTACAACTAAAAATAAAAATACAAATAAATATACTCTTGGTTGTAACAAAAATATTTTATATATTGTATATATATTGTAAATCTTACAATAACATCTTTTCACAAGTTGATGTATTTTTTCTGTCATATGGACAGTTTAAAAAGAAAATTGAAACTGTAATAGGTAATAGTTAAAATTCCCTTTAACTTTACTGTAGTTCTACACACTAAACTTAAGTGTGTAGAACAAGCAACAACAGCAAGCGAACATCATGACATACTTTAGTGACTAAAGTATGTCATGATGTTCGCTTGCTGTTGATGAGTTATTTAACTGTGGAAACATTATTGTTAAATATAAGATTAATATGGGTTATGTATTAGACTAAAATTATGTATGTGTTTCCCTCGAAAATAAAATAAATGAATATTTACTAGGTGGTAGGACTACTTGTGGCGGCGCTGCTGTATCCGCCACAAACGAAATACATCGAAGCCTAAATCGCACTATTAAAGTTCCGAAGTAAAAGCAGTATATATAGAATAGCTCCGAACTACCACTAGACTGCGCCCCCTTTCCCCTAAAGGGGGTCGCTTCCGATTCGGCAGAAAGGCCACACAAGCCAATGCCAGTTAGGTTTCGCAGTATGCTATGCTTAGAGCAGTCACCACCTTTCGTCCTCGCTTCCCGGAGGGTAGCCTTTTCCATTGCATCTGGGCGCAAAAAAAAACTACCACTCAAAGCGTTGGCCGCAGTTGGCCGCTCCCCGGGCAGATCACCTTGCCCGGCGGGAGATCTCTATTGTGCATAAGGGTCCGTTAGAGTAAATACCACCCTCTTACGTATTCCTGCCACCAAATAGCACTGCTGTTTTCCGGTCTGTGGGCTATAGAGAGCCAATATAAAATTAGTCTGTAAGGCACAGCGATCACTAATAAAAAACTAGATACACAATCCCATGCAAAAGTTGAAAAAAATATACATTAATGTAAATTCAACCTTCAATGCATTGCCTAAAGTTGTATTCCCAAAGCTACGTACAAATTAAAAGCGCACACAAATGTTCGAGTGGGCGCTCATTCGGCAAGGACAATTTTTCACTGATTGTGTATCTAGTTTTTTATTAGTGATCGATGGTAAGGTATTCCATCCTAGCCCTCCGAGGTGACAACGTATCTACAGTCTTTTTGTTTGTCACTTGACTGTAGGTGTACATGAACTGCAGTACCATTTACCATCAGATGAACTAAGTTCGTTTGTCTCTTCACATGTTTAAAAAAGCGATCACGATGAAGTGAAGAGTATGGAATTTGCGAGCACAGTCTGCGTTAATTAGTGTAGGAATATTACACGTTGTTCAGATATTACAAGCAACTTCGTGCTTATAGCAAATGAATGATAAAAGTTTTAATAATAGTAATAATAGTAATAATTAAGCACAAGCTTGAAGCCATTAAGGCTTCAAGCTTGTGCTTAATTGCTGTAACTTGTAACTTGTCTTACATAAACTTTAAGACTGAGTACATATTTTCCGAAACTATGTCTTAAATACGTTTCATTTCATTTTGGTTTATTTCAATTTCGAAAAAGACTAATTAAATAATTTTAAAATATTTATTGACAAATTATCATCAAACTAGGTAGAAATTTATATTCTTTAAATAAATAAAACTAACTCATAAAAAAATTCCGAATAAAGAACCTTTTTAAATTACTTAAAAAACGGGTAAGTACAAATCCGACTCGTGCATGAAAGATTCCGTACCATCGTAAAACAAGTTTCTAGTAGGGGAGGCCCCTATAATTTTTGATTTATTTTTATGTTTATTTGTTTTATAGCGGCAAGAGAAATACACATTCTGTGAAAATTTCAACTGTCAAACTATTACGCATCATGAGATACAGACCGCTGACAAACAGACGGACGGACAACGGAGGCTTAGTAACAGGGTTCCGTTGGTTACCCCTCGGATACGGAACCATAATAAGGAGAGGTATGCATATTTGATTTTAATTAGTGAATATCCCTGAAGTTACAGCATGACCATATAGTTTTAGGTTTTATATAAGTCGGAAAAGGCTATAAAAATTAAACGCTAAATACAGCAGGAATTCGGTATTCGGTTACTGCGAGAATAATGAAACGGGAAGAGGGCACCGCGCAGGTTCGATGGGTGTATATAGTTTTATGAACGATAGGGATATGCACGGGCTTTCTCCACGTGATAGACTTATAGGATCTAGGATATCTGCAGTAGAACCAGATTAACCTACATAGCCCAACGAATTAGTAAGCTGAAGTGGCAATGCGGGCCATATCTATCGAAAGATCAACAATTTAATGGGGAAAAAAGGTTCTCGAGTTTCAGCCTCGTACAGGTAGACGAAGTGTGCGGCGGCCCTCCGTTAGATGGAGTGACAACCTGGTAAGACATGCAAGAAGTCGATGGATGCAGGTGGCTCAGAACCGTGATTTGTGGCATTCTTTGGAGGAGACCTATGCCCAGCAGTGGACTGCCGCAGGCTGATGCTGATGATGATATATCATCCGCATCATAAATAAATCCCCTCGCCAATAAAGCAAAGTATACCAAAATAAATAACAAAGTTTTTTAATTCACACATGCAGAAATTTCCTTAGTGTCATTCATCGTCATCTCGTCATCATTACAGCTTATCAAAGGAGATATTCGTCATAGTTACCACGCACAGTAGGTTGTTTAGTAACTGAAGGTTTCTTGTTGAGTTGTTATCAGGAACATGCTACTGCCCATATCCTGTTTCAGTTTCATCTTGCCGCCTTTTACAAAACCCATAAGCTGATAGACTACGTAAGACGTAAGAGGCGACTGGCATATACCAGACGGTTCTTCTAACGTGCCGTGAACGACAGTATAACCATTTGGATTACATTACACGACATGTAAAATACAGACAGACTGGCAATGAGCAATAGCGTCAGAACCACGAGACATCTGGTACTGTAATCGTCAATGCTCCTGTGAAGCGTGACGGTCATGGCAACCTCACAAATGAAAAGGCCCATGTCAACCAGTGTGAACTTTACACTTTGGTGAAGAAAAAGAAGAAGAATTGTTATTAATATTGAATGTTGTATAAAACAGTTTTTAACAGTGGTAGAGTCACGCGGCAGCTTTTGCTGTCGCACGGATGGGCCGGCTCGAACCGGGGTGGTACCACGACCTCACAGAAAACCAGCGTGAAGTAGAGGTTTACCTCTGCGTTTCACTTGGTGAGTGCAGGTGGTCGGAGGCCCTTTTTACTGGAAATAAGGCTTTCCATCTTAGTCCTCACGGGTGACAACGCATCTACATTTTGATTTGTAATAGAGGATAGATGTAGATGTCTATAGGCCGCAGCAACCACTTACCATCAGGTGGACTGTGTGCTCGTTTGTCACCCTTATCCTATAAAAAAAATAAGTAATTCTATTCCTATTTCACACAAGTTCAAGCACATGTGAGTGGTTCAAAGGAGTGTGTGCTGTAGACGTTACGCACAGTTGTAGCATCGAAATGTAATATGCAGTTAATGCATATCATAAATACTATTTTAATACGTGCAGCAAAGCAATGGAATAATTTTCCATCCGATTACAATGCAAGGTAGTAGGAAATAGACTTGTGTTGCGCTAAGACAGTGCGATTTACTAACTAAAAAGTTAGCCAAGAGAATATAATAATTTCAAAATCTACTTCATCGACATTTTATATCGGTCATAAAAATATACGACGCCTGTAAAAAATATCGTTTAGAAAACTACGCATAGACTGAAATACTGGCTTCTTTCCAAATGAATTAACTTTATGTAAGAGATGGTCTTCAAGTAAAATATTTATGCATCTTAAAACAATAAATAAGATCGATATTCAATTGTCTACTCACACACACTGAGGCTTTTTATGGGTGATATGTTTTATAAGATTAACAGAGTTTAAGACATTTTAAAAAAGATATGAGAATTTATATACAATAAACCACCTTATATTATGTAAGTAGTTTCACTTTGTATAAATTTAATTTAAATATTTTTAGGGTTCCGTACCTCAAAAGGAAAAAACGGAACCCTTATAGGATCACTTTGTTGTCCGTCTGTCTGTCTGTCTGTCTGTCAAGACCCTTTTTCTCAGGAACGCGTGGAGGTATCAAGCTGAAATTCATATGAAATACTCAAATCTACTGTCCCTTGGAGATGTGAAAAAATCAAACTTCTTAGCCAACGCAATCAAAAGATACAGCCGTTTATGCCGCAAATTTTGGACATTCGAAGGGAATCAGAGAATCAAAACCTACAGGGTACTTCCCGTGAACTCAGAATCTTAAAATTTGGTACGAAGCAACGTATTGTAGCACAGATAAAGGAAAAATTGTGAAAAGCATAAATTTTTAGTTACATCATCATAGAATAACTGAAAATCTGGCAAGATATGTCAATCTAGGAGCTGAGTTATTGTAGAATAAGTAAAAGTGAGATTATCTATTACCTACTCTGTAACTGGTGATTTTTCACTGTTATTACACTATAACAGACTATTTTTTACTATAAATACTTAGTGATATAAAAGCAGAATCGGTATAAAATCACCAAAAAAGCTGTGGTTACTAATGAAACGAAATGGTGAAACGATTAACGAAAGTTAATGCAACAACAACTAAGTGAAGTTAATATTAGGGATATCGATCTAAGTTCGATTACTAGAATTGTTATTGTGACTGTTACTTGTTTGAATTTTGATATTTGGTATTTTTTAGTATTATTTTGTACATATGTACGCAATTTTATTTTATCTCCCTAGTTAACATAGAAAAATAATCGAAACTATATATATTAAAATGCTCAATTTAATCGAGAATCGATTATTTTGCGCCCGTTTCAAATCGAATCGATAAATCAGTCTTTTTCTTTTAAGTAAATAGTCTGAAATTTGAACTGTCAAGTTTCAAAATGGGAAGTCCTTTATTGGAAGATAACGATCAGAAACGAGAATTTAACTAGTGTATTCTTTATGGTAATTGATTTATTGTCATAAATAATACACTACAATCGATTTTCTAACTTATTTCTTATTTGATTGTTTTTTTAGAAATCTAGATTATAAAAAGAGCTACTTTTTTGTATTTTACTTAAGAAAAATATGGCCAATTTTTTAAAATATAAACCAATTCAGGCCCAAAAATCCCATTCTCCTTTAACGAACATAAAAATAAAAGATTTTTCTTTCCCTTCATTTATTAAGTAGTTGTTATCCCTAACGAATTATGTCAGCACCGTTACACCCTAATTTTAATGACACACAGTTGAAAAAGTCTTATCGAGGAGAACTACAATTATTGGTGTTTCATAACCATTATTTTACGCGGTAGAGCCATGCTGCAACTATATTGTGGTTGCAGCACGAATGGGTCAGCTCAGCCGGGGTAGGACCATGCTCTCACAGAACACCAGCGTCAAATAGCAGCTTAACACTGTTGTGTTTCGTGTGGTGAGTGTAGAAAACCGGAGACCCTTTTTACTGGAAACGAGGCATTCCATCTTAGTCCTCACGGGTGGCAATACATCTACATTCTGATTCGTAATCGAGGATAGATGTAGATGTCTATGGGCCACAGCAACCACTTACCATCAGGTGGACTGTGCTCGTTTGTCACATTTATTCTATAAAAAAAAACTTTGCAGTATCTGGTACAATTGTTTTGCACAGCACAGCATCAATAATTGTCTTTCTATCTTAAACTTAACACATTCCATTAATAAATGCTGAATATTATCAATATATCTACATACTTAAAAGAAAAAAAACATATAAATACGCCGCAATCTTTCCTATATTGCCATTGAAAATAAATTATAATCGCTTCAAATAGGAAACAGAAGAATACGGACTGATTATTTCATCAAATTTTCATCCATGTAATCAGTCGGAGCTGCAGCTGTCTCTCACGATTGCTTAGCTCTCTTTTGGGCACAGCGCGACAGCAATAGATCAATAAAAATATACTTCTTCAAATTTTCTTACAGCTCTCATGTCCTCTTAAAGTTTTAATGTACTTCGCAAGTCAAATTCACTATACACTATTTACTTTACTTCAGTGTGTAATTTGTAACCTTAAAAAGTTGAAAATTTGACACGTAACTTTTACAGTAATAAGTACATTTAATCTTAGTGTTGTGTACAATTTGGTGGTAATCCAAAAAGAAAAAAATATAAACATGACCCTAATAAGATATTGACATTATTATTGCAATAAACATAAAAAGTAAATAAATACTACAATACATTGATGATATATTGTAAAATGATTGAAGTCAAAATATGCTCTTATAAAGATTAGCTTCCAAAATTGGGAGAATTAAAATAAAATATTGCGATTATTTATTAAGCATTTTTCCAAATGTACCGTTCTTGGTGCATTAAAAAAATCCATAAAACTTTAAATGTGAGGCACAATATGTTCCCAAAACAAAACTTTTCAACATTCTTTAGACCATTAATTTTATTTTAATTTAACAACCTTAATAAATTCATGGTTTTCAATTGGCCTTTCTAAGGATGCACCATCTGGTTTAGGTAATTTGAAAAGTTTTCCCATTAACTTTGTCTAGTAGATTTTACTTTTGGAACTCTTGGTAGTTGTCACATTCTTAAGAATTTTAAATAAGCCTAAAATAATTAAGTTATCTGTAAAATTAACGATGTCCATATGTTTTATATAAAAACCGTCATTTTTGGGTTTTATTCTGGGTTAATACTAAATGACTAATGTTTTTACTTCATTTTTATTATTGTAGCATTATCGAGAAAGTTTTATCAGCTAAAAATAAAAATTGACGATCACATTACCTAAAACTTTTATGATTTTTTCCGGTACGTAGTTTATTATAAACGTTACGTGCATAATAATCGCTACAGCCATTACAGTGTGCTACGAGTGCTACGAGTGCTACGAATGTAGCTCGTAGGCCGTAACCAACTACGTGAGTGCTACATTATGCAGTAGAACTTGTAAATTATTGTTTTCACCTAATTTTTTACAGGATGTGGTAAAAAGACTTTCAGTAAATGTTTAGAACTCATCAGGTCTTTTTCGTCAATTTATTTGTTTGTCTTCAGTAAATCAAAAATAGAATAGTATGAAATAGAATAGAATTTTTTTATGCAATGTATATAATAAAATAATTTTTAAAAGACAATTTAATTAACTCGTTCTGAAAAAGCCTCTATCTTGGGAAGAATCCGCAAGAAGCCCTGTAGGACTTTGTTTTCAAAATAATATAATAACATAATATGAATGGGGAAAAATGGTTCTCGAGTGGCAGCCTCATACAGGTAGTCGAAGTGTAGGACGATCTCCCACTAGATGAAGTGACGACCTGGTAAGACATGCAGGAAGTCGATGGAAGCAGGTGACTCAGGACCGCGCTTTGTGGCATTCCTTGGGGGAGGCCTATGTTCAGCAGTGGACCTGTGAAGGGCTGTAACGATGATGATGATGGTAATACTATAAAAAGTAAGTAATTAGTTATTATAAGCATAAATAAATAGTACGCTTCTATTAATATAAAACAGTCACTTTGACTTCAAGTGATAGAGACAGCACTAAACTTAGCGGCATCTTAAAATTGAGAACAGTGGTAGAGCCACGCGGCAGCTTTTGCTGTCGCACAGATGGGCCGGCTCGAACCGGGGTGGTACCACGACCTCACAGAATACCAGCGTGAAGTAGAAGTTTACCTCTGCGTTTCGCTTGGTGAGTGCAGGTGGCCGGAGGCCCTTTTTACTGGAAATGAGGCATTCCACCTTAGTCCTCACGGGTGACAACGCATCTACATTTTGATTCGCAAACGAGGATAGATGTAGATGTCTATGGGCCGCAGTAACCACTTTCCATCAGGTGGACAGTGTGCTCGTTTGTCACCCTTATCCTATAAAAAAAAAGTTATAATTTCATTAATTCCCGCAACTCATACCTCAACACTCACAAAAAACTATTTTGAGCATTTTCTCCTAATATAATAATATAGAAGTATTACAAACAGATAAAATGTGCTCATGTACCGTTGATATAAATCTGCGTAAATTATTGCTACTCTTCTCTCTTAAGCGAAATATCGTAATATGTTTACAATAAAAACACTTATATAACATAGTTACTGTACTTATTTACTTTTATTTATAATTAAAAGGAAAACGAGTTAAAAAGGTGTGTGTACGTGGTAGAGCCATGCTGCAGCTATATTAGTAGTATAGTTGTAGCACGAATGGGTCGGCTCGACCGGGGAAGGACCACGCTCTCACAGAATACCAGCGTAAAATAGCAGCTTAACACTGCTGTGTTTCGTATGGTGAGTGTAGAGAACCGGAGACCCTTTTTACTGGAAACGAGGCATTCCATCTTAGTCCTCACGGGTGGCAACGCATCTGCATTTTGATTCGCAAACGAGGATAAATGTAGATGTCTATGGGCCACAGCAGCCACTTACCATCAGGTGCACTGTGTACTCGTTTGTCACCCTATACTATAAAAAAAATGTAAAGATAAGATTTGCTTAACAATTTTAAATCATGTTAGCATTTATTTTATTATTACCCTATATTTTCATTCATCGTGCGTGTTCGCATGTAAAAGGCAAATTGATTCACTAGTCATTCACTATGGCATTTCACTTAGTAATTAGTTTACATATGCACTCTGTAAGATGGCACATGCAACACACTCAATCTATTCTAATTTCTAATTAAAAAAAATAAAGAAGTATATCGACAGTCTTCTACTAAATTAAGTACAAATCCCTTCTCATGACTGAGAAAAATAGTCCGCCATGTTGTTTACTGTGAGTGAATTTTACATAATCTGGAAAAATAGTCCTGACCTTAAGCTTCCAAGGTTTTGCGATATATTACATGTTATATTCTGCGATAAATTACTTAATCATCAAGTTCTTTCAAACTCCCCTAAATAAATCCACAGTAAGAAAATCTCTTACGTAAATAACCGAACTACGTAATCACATAATAGTAAACAACAAAGTTGCAAATAACAGTTAAGTTATTTGCTACTAATATAATTACGTTTCTCCATCTATACGTGGTAGAGCCATGCTGCGGTTATAGGTATTATGGTTGAACCACAAATAGGTCGGCTCGACCGGGGAAGGCCCATGCTCTCACAGTATTCCAGCTTGAAATAGGAGCTAAGTGTTGCTGTGTTTCGTATGGTGAGTGTAGATAACTGAAGACCCTTTTTTAGTAGGAACGAGGCATTCCATCTTAGTTTCCAGGGGTAACAACGCAACTGCAATTTGATAATTAATGAATTATATATGTAGATTTCTATGGGCCACAGCATCTACATACCATCAGGTGATCTGTGTGCTCGTTAGTTGCCCTTATGCTATAAAAACTTTTGCTTCTAAAATAAAACAATTTCGATTTGCTGAACAAATATCGTATTTTTTATTTTTACATTTCATGCGATTATGACAAAGTTTTGCAATTTTTAAAAATATTTGAACATTTAATTTAAACTAACATTTAGAAAAATAAAATTTCATAGCATAAAATTTGACAGACATGCATATTTAAACTACATAAAAGTAATGTGTTTTAATAGGAATAAGTGGACGACTCTGTCAAATGTAATAAAGTTTATCCTAAAAAGTAAATTACTTAAAGCAATATGCTATTTGAATCATTACCGGTTCGGCTCGATTCCAACATTGCATATGCATATACGAATACAAACTAAATAAGTTAACGAAAGATAAACCCTAATTTTAAGATAATCTTATAATAAAGCTCTAAAAGTAAAATATAAAAATATAACATATTAACCTCTGCCGGTTTGGCTGGAGTACTACAAAACTAAACATTACTGGGCATACAATACATACTACAATTTCAAGAAGCGTTCTTATCCAATCACTCAAGAACATTAATATGTGGAGCGCTACTTTATTATAAATATGTAAGTTTCTCTGCAATAGTTTTTATTATGTGCAGACAGCTATTATGGTCTTAAAATTGCTTAGCAATAATAAAACGAACAAATGATTTTTAAATTAATAGTAGACACTGTAAACAAAATTTTTGTCATTTTCAATTGTCCTTTTTGTCAACTCATGTCATTCAGTGAGTGTCGTTTTTTTTTATAGGATAAGGGTGACAAACGAGCACACAGTCCACCTGATGGTAAGTGGTTGCTGCGGCCCATAGACATCTACATCTATCCTCGTTTGCGAATCAAAATGCAGATGCGTTGTCACCCGTGAGAACTAAGATGGAATGCCTCATTTCCAGTAAGAAGGGCCTCCGGCCACCTGCACTCACTAAGCGAAACGCAGAGGTAAACCTCTACTTCACGCTGGTTTTCTGTGAGGTCGTGGTACCACCCCGGTTCGAGCCGGCCCATCCGTGCGACAGCAAAAGCTGTCGCGTGGCTCTACTACTGTTAAAAAGTCGTAAGAGGCGACAAAGGCAAACTGAGACAATAAATGAGCAGCAGCGTCTTCCTGAGAACAAAACAATAATAAAAAACTGTGGTGGCCAAACCGTCTTCCAATCGTGGTGACTATGGCAAATATCTAAATATGGGGCAATCTATGAATTTAATTATACAGACCCAGCTTATTAACAATCCATCAATAAATAACAATAACAAATATTTAAATAGAAAACCAAACCACATGTTCAAATTGTTGATAGGCAGCAGCATCTAAGATTGTACAAATTATTCAAAGAAATTCTCGTGTTAAAATTCAAACTTCACAATGACAAATTTTGAATCAAGAAGATATTATGTTACACAGACATTGTAAAGTTAGTTTAAAGGTTCGAAGTTGTAAATACTAGTCTAGAGTCGGTATTCAGAGATATTCTCGAGTTTAAATTCAAATTCTACAATGTTGAAATTTGTGTAACATAGTATGGTATAGACTCGAATTGTGACACTGTGAAGTTTTAGTTTAAACTGAAGATTGTCTCTTAACACCAGCCTATGATTTAAGTTGCGATATGCGTTTTATAGTTGAATGCCACAAGAATCTCTTTAAATCTTTTATTTCATATTTTGTTGAGATTGTTTGGGAGGCCTCAATTAAATCTTTCTTACGACGTACCCACACCTAAAATTATTTTTTCTTAAAAAAAATGTTACAACCACACTAGGATTTCTTCCCGTATCGTGGAGGCAGTTTACAAACATAAATTGCATGAGGACAAACATCCAGACCCGGAAAAATTATTTGTAGGCCATACAAATACTTGTTCCGTGCGGGATTCAAACCCGCGACCCCCAGCGCATCAACTAATTGTTAAGCCACTGCGCCACGGAACCGTCAAATTCAACCTGGGTCGGTTATAGTAACAAAGGTAAACAGTGTATTTGAAAAAATATGCGAATAAAATCCATTACAGCTTATATAAGTCCACTGGTGAACATGGGCCTCCAACATAGTTTGCCTCATAGGGAGGACTTGGCCGTCGATGCCATGCTTGACAGGTGGGTTTATACAACCGCAGTATTTTTTAGCATTTTGAATTGTTATTAGGAAGACGCTGCTAGTTAGTTACTCTTTGTAGTCTTATACGACACCTGCGGCTCGATATAGGGTAGTGGGTATTCTTACACCGCCATTACACGGTAGTAAAATTTAACCAACGGAAAACTCTTTGTGTTTTTTCATACAAGGCTTCAGTTTAATATATAAAATAAATATTTATTTGAAAAAATGTTGACTTTAACATATCAACGTTTTAGCATAAACACTTTTCTGTATTAGCCTCGAACTCCAAACTACAGTGTGTTAGGTGTTTGCAAGTCACGTAACAATAAGTTATGTTTTCACTTTTCACATACTCAATTTTACCTTGTATTTTTACTATGTTTGTCGCAAAATATATATTTATAAATATTCGGATTGTGTATCAACAAAATCAGTAGCTACTAATAACCTAAATAAAGACATTGGTAAAATATCGTAAGGCAGACTCGTTTATTCTTATTGTCCTGTAAGCAGACCAATGCTAGATCTACCTGCCATTACCGTTAATGTTATAGCCTATTCAAATCCACTGGTGAACACAGGTCTCCCCTATAGATTGCTTCACAGGGGGGATATGTGCTAAACTGGCTACGCTTGGCTGGCGTGTTAATAACTTCAGTATTTTTTAGTTTATGGTATTCTATGTATGGTGAGTGTAGAGAACCACAGACCCTTTTTACTGGAAAAGAGGCATTCTATCGTAGTCCTCACGGCTAACAACGCATTTGTATTTTAATACGCAAAGGAAGATATATGTAGATGTCTATGGGCCACAGCAACCACTTACCATCAGGTGGACTATGTGCTCGTTTGTTACCCTTATTCTATAAAAAAAGCATATAATTTATAAGTTTAATATATGCGTACTGCAACGTTAAGGATATAAGTTTACGTGTAGCCGTAATCTACTAGCAGATGATGGTGATGATGAAAATGATGAAAGTATTTTATACATAAAATATTGCAGTACAAAAATCAAAATATATTGTTACCAACTGTTCCGTATTTGATATCTTTTTCTCTTTTTTTCATTAATGTTTCGGTATAATTTTATAACTAGAAATAGTGCAATTTGAAAGGAAAACATTTCGTCTTACGTATAAAATTTCGAATAAATATTTTTTCTTATTGGCAAGCACTCTTTAACTTTGAAGCGAGCAACCCTTTTTTCAACTACACCCGCAACGACCGCTAGTAACGGCCAACTTCCTCGTCAACGCAAGCACTAACGCTTTTGACGGTACACATTACGTGCGCGTTTCGTTACCAACAGTAGATAAGATCTCATTCCCCTGCTCCATCGCATACTAAGGCAGTTTTCCATACCTGACCTGTGGATAAAAGAACAATAGTGGACACATTTGGCCAGAAGATACATCACACCGGGCCCGGTAAACGTCGGGCAGCTCAGAAATTACCCAGGTGCGTCTTTGCCAGGACTTATGTGTACATAACATAATTATTTTTTGATCCTTGCGAGCCAAATCTTTCCTTTCAAATCGTGCTGTCTTAGTAAGAGTGTTATCTTTAGTTTCACACACAGTTTAAATTTTTAAATTTAACGTACATACGTACTTTCACCGACGTGTCGTATAGGCCATCTTTGCAACGCAAAATGCCGGATCCAGCACGAGTTGAAGAATTTATGTGTGATGTTTCATGCGAGGAGAACATGTTCAAACGCGATATTATTTTAGATGATTTAAAAAGAACATTACAGTTCGCAACGACCGATGAACAAAAAAAAGTTCCGTTCGTGAACTAAAGATCTTACTGCACAACAAAGAAAGTTTAGTAAATTACAAACTAAAATTGGAAAATGTCTAATAAAGCCAAAAATGTTCAACAAATATGAACAATTTAAAATTCGTAACGATTTTGATGACGCATACTACGCTATTGTCACGCATCTGAGCAAATTAAAACAAGATGACGAACAAGTAAGGCGTATGAGTAGGTCCTTTAACTCCGAATCGTTTGCACAATCCCACAATCCAAAATTGCCTAAAATTCCCTTGCCCAGCTTCTCGGGTAATAGTACTGACTGGAATTCATTTTATGACTTATATATTTCACTCGTACATAACAATAATGCCAACACGGATGCGGAGAAATTCAGATATTTACTCCTTACTTTAAAAAATGAACCTTATAATTTAATTATATCAATTCCCATTACCGACGCGAACTATTCTGTAGTCTTACAGGTATTCATTTCGCGTTATGAGAACAAAAGAATTATAGCTTCCACTCATCTCGACAAAATTCTCGATGTTGAACCTTGTTCAGAAAAATCAACAATCAGCTTAGGTAACTTACTAAACATTTACCAAGAAAACATTAAAGTCATGAAATTTCCTACAAACGAATAGAATTTTATCTTATTAACGATTTTACTGCGAAAAATTCCCTCATCTATCCGCAAACGTTTTGAGTTATCATTAAAATCACCATCAGAAATTCCTGATATCAACACACTAATATCCTTTTTGGAGCGGAAATTGTCCGCAAGCGAAATTTCTCACCCTAATTTCGGTCAGATTACTAAACACGAGGGTCAATCAAAATCAAACGCACCATCAGGCAGCGGCGGTAGCCGCACAACGGCATCTCCGGGCGCACGCCGTATATTTATAGGAAACAACACATCACAGCCTGTCTCAGAGTCTGCATATAATATTCCAAACAAATTTCCGTGACATACACTAACTAAATGTCCGACGTTTCTAAACTTATCACCCAAGGAGCGTTATACATTTGTTAGTGGTAAAAACGTTTGCTTTAATTGTTTACACGTTGGACACGACGTTAAGCAATACAGATCAAAAGTGCCGGACGTGCAACGAACATCATCATACGCTAATTCATTTCGATAATCAATCTTATGTAGGTGCTACCGAGACAGATAATCCGCATGACAGCTCCGCTTCACTCCCTCCTACAGCGTACGATCCCGCCACTTCGAGCGATTCTCAGCTGGTTATAACGTTGATAAATCACACGACTCGCGACGCTAGATCACAATCTAGTTCTGCTCCGTCAGTACGAACGAGTACAGTGTTACTGTCAACAGCGCTCATCGATGTTTACGTAAATAATCATAAGCGATCGACCGTGCGTTGTCTCATAGATTCGGGAAGCCAGGTTTCTTTTATTAGTGAGGCGTGCGTACAACGTTTGGGCTTAGCGAAAAAGCATGTCAATATTCCTCCTGTTTACGGAATTAATGAAAACAAACCGGTTTATCCAAAGGGTTTAGTTTCGTGCTATATTACACCAAAAAATAAAACACAACCTTCGGTACAAATCGATGCCTTAATTTTACCGAAGCTTATTACTACACAAATGCCCTCTTGTCAATTACCTTATAAGGAATGGTCACACATTAAAAATTTGATGTTGGCTGATCCCGATTTCTTCACACCACAACCCGTAGAAATGTTACTTGGAGCGGACATACTTCCCCAAATTCTATTAAACAATACGGTGACTGGAGCGCCTGGTACTCCCATAGCAATAAATAGTATTTTTGGATATTTACTGCTAGTCAAGCTAGATTTTAATATTCATTCACCCGTTTCATTCCCAGTTCAAGTGTTTCACAGCTCGGTTAACGATGAATTTGATCTCCAACGCTTTTGGGAAATAGAATGAATTACAGAAAAAGGTCTCTCACTCCCGACGAAGTTTTGTGTGAGACAATTTTCGAAAACACGCATACGCGTAATGATACAGGACGATATGTAGTCGCTCTGCCTTTCAAGCCTGACGCCTTGCCCCTTGGTGAGTCACGTGACATTGCTATCGCTCGATTTCGCAGATTGGAATACAAGCTTGAACGCAATCCGCCACTGAAATATAGCTATCATTCATACTTCTAGAAGTACTTGGACCTTAATCACATGGAACCTTGTGATGGCTTTTCACCTAAATCTGGTGGCTCCTATTATATTCCGCACCACTGCGTGGTGAAGGAATCTAGCGAAACAACCAAAATGCGAGTGGTCTACGATGCAAGTTGTAAGACTACCCATGGGAACTCCCTGAACGATGTTTTGTTTACAGGACCCAAACTTCATCTGGATATAGTCGACGTTCTACTGAAGTTTCGAATTCATTCTATTGCCTTCACAGCTGATATTAAACAGATGTACCGCAACATTTTAGTCCGTGACACAGATAGGGATTTTCAGCGTATCGTATGGCGCACTTCTCTTGACGAACCTATACGTGACAATCGCCTTCGTACTGTAACTTTCGGAGTTAGTTCCTCGTCTTACCTCGCACTTCGTACAATGCGATAGCTTGCGCTTGATGAAGCCACTCGTTTTCCACGTGCTTCTCAAGTCATAAAAGGTGACATATTCGTAGATGATATAGTGTCAGGCGACAATACGGAGGCAGAAGCTCTTGCTCTACAACAGGAGTTAATAAGCATATGTCAGGCTGCCGGCTTCACTCTTCACAAGTGGCACAGTAACTCGCCTACGTTACTCGCTGCGGTTCGGCCTACAAGTTCTCATGGTGAGCGGCACCATAACGTACCTTTTACGGAGATGGAAAGTGACATGAAAACTAAAGTCCTTGGTCTTTAGTGGAACCCAAATTCAGATACATTTACTTTCAGTGTCCAAATTACTTCTAACAAATGTACTAAGCGTTCGATTCTTTCAGAAATTGCTAGAAATTATGACCCACTTGGCCTTTTATCGCCAGTCACCAATTTTGCTAAACATTTAATCCAGTTGTTGTGGATAGCACGTGTAGATTGGGACGAACACCCACCCCAAGATATAATAAATTCATGGGCCAGTTTTACTAACGAGCTTCCACTCTTATCAAAAGTTACTTTTCCGCGACATGTATTTACCCACACTCATTCTGTACAACTTCATGGCTTCTCAGATGCACCCGAGAAAGCATATGCCGCATGCGTCTATCTTCGCGTACGGGGAGACATGGGTGCAGTGGACACTTACCTTCTTCTAGCTAAAACACGCGTGGCGCCTACTAAACGTATGTCCATACCGTGTCTAGAGCTCATGGCGGCCCTATTATTATCTAGATTAATGAAAGTTACCTTAAATATTTATGGGAATCGCATACCTCGCGATCAGATATACGCGTGGTCGGATTCATCTGTGGTACTGGCGTGGTTGCGTTCTTCGCCACATGAGTGGAAAACCTTTGTTTGCAATCGCATAACAGAAATTATAAGTAATATTCCGTACTGCCGTTGGCGGCATGTCCCGTCTGCAGACAATCCGGCAGAAGCGGCTTCACGCGGTATGCTTCCCGCCAATTTTTTACATCACATCATATGGTTCCGCGGTCCTCACTTTTTACAAAAGGATGAGGCTACTTGGCCTGTTTTCAAAGCTACTCAGACACAAGAAGAAAAACGTACTATTGCAATTGTTTCCAATCCATGTACTTCTTCTTCCACCAACGAAGACGTAGAAATTATATCACGTTATTCATCCCTAGGTAAACTGGTTCGTGTCACTGCTTTATTATTCCGTTTCTATAAAAAATGTAAGAAGGTTCAAATCTCTCTTTCTAAACATATTTCCGTAACCGAGTTTAATTTTACTTTGAATCGACTCGTATTTCTTGTACAACAATCCAGTTTTTGTGATGACATTTACAACCTTTCTAAGGGAACAACCTTCCACCTTTACAATGGCGACTTGCGCGTGTACACCGTCTGCATCCAGGCTCTGATGGGATTACGCGTGTTGTAACTCTCCAAATTGGGAAAACATATTTTAAGCGACCAGTTAATAAAATTTGTCCACTTCCTATAGAATAATAAACGTAACTAATGATTCATATACCTTATTTTACTTTCTTTAGAAATAACTTTAAATATTTATCAGTAATCTTAAGATATAGTTTGATATTTACTACATTTAACTTTGTTTATACTCCTTACATATTATTTTTTTATCATGGGCTAGTTTGTATTACAGACTTGTTTAGATTTAATTGAAAAATACTGCGTACTTTTAAGGTAAGCGGCATGTTCCGTATTTGATATCTTTTTCTTCTTTTTTTTCATTAATGTTTCGGTATAATTTTATAACTAGAAATAGTGCAATTTGAAAGGAAAACATTTCGTCTTACGTATAACATTTCGAATAAATATTTTTTCTTACTGGCAAGCACTCTTTAACTTTGAAGCGAGCAACCCTTTTTTCAACTACACCCGCAACGACCGCTAGTAACGGCCAACTTCCTCGTCAACGCAAGCACTAACGCTTTTGACGGTACACATTACGTGCGCGTTTCGTTACCAACAGTAGATACGATCTCATTCCCCTGCTCCATCGAATACTAAGGCAGTTTTCCATACCTGACCTGGGGATAAAAGAACAATAGTGGACACATTTGACCAGAAGATACATCACACCGGGCCCGGTATACGTCGGGCAGCTCAGAAATTACCCAGGTGAGTGTTTGCCAGGTCTTATGTGTACATAACACCAACAAATATTAATTCGACAGGAATAAATACAAAAGAACAAAGTGTAGGACGCCCCCCCTCCCTCCCCACTAGATGGAGTAACTACCTAGTACTACATGCAGGAAGTCAATGGATACAGCTGCTTGATATAGGACTATGTTTAGCAATGACCGTGAAGGACTATAATAATTAAATATAAAAGATTTTTTCGAAGCGAATAAATAAATGGATATCTAGAAATAAACGCGTCGTCCTATCGCTACTGCTAAATGAAGTTAATATGTAATTTAAATACGACGTGCAGAATTTATACAACTCTTAGCAAACAATCTTACATCAAAATCAAATCGATAAATTTTCAGCTTCACTGATTATGGCGTTTGGTACATTTCGTAGCGATGATCGCTCCGGTGCTACACGATTGCTACGCCAATCGTAGACATCGTAGGCGCTAGATAAGCTTGAATACTGTGAACTTAATTATTCCAGCCCACTACGTCTAAATTACATTATAAATTACTATCAATTTATTAGCAAATTCAGAGACACATAGCTTAATACAAACATATAAAATATTAATCAGAATCTACAACGCATATGGATCTAAAAACTAGATACGATAACTTCTATATCAGAATCATTTAATCTTTACATATTACAATAAAATTTAATTGATAAGTGTATAGAGTTAGCACATCAAATTGCTTAATTCCCTTAATTTGCAAGATACCGCTACGTTTCTTCCAGACACATTTTGAAGTAACCTGAGTATAGATAGGAACATACGCATATCCTAGTGATCATGTAAATTTTAATTGCGTTTTAACCGCAAAGTCACGTGTGGGTGTATGAAAACCGCAACTCTATCGTGTAGGGATAATTGGAGCTACGTAGGTTCACGAATATAGCTTTATGTAAAACAACGAGATATTTGCATAACCGGTATTAAGTAAGAAAATTTAAGGCAAGTGTTCGTGCAAAGTCAGAGCATGCAATATTGTTTTTCCAGAATTAATTAGTGTTTCGTGCATCATAGGTAGGCGTTGAACGGCGCTTTGAGCAACAAATTTTTCATATTGAACACGGAAAGGACCTCTTATGATTCCTGCAGTGGTAATGAAGCTAAGGATTATTTTTTTGCTGTTAACCAAAACAGAGATTTTTCAGCTTCATCAGACACGGTGTTAATCTCCTGTGCAAGTTTACGGATGTCATGTCATGTTTCTGAAATATATTATTATACCATTTTTAATTAGTGCTTAAACCGGCTCTTAATAATTTTAAAAGCCTTTAATATTACAAATTTTTGACGTTCGCAACCTGAAAAAAATGACCTGAACTACTTGTAAAAATTGTGATCAAGCCTTTATAACAAATGCTACAACCAACTAGCATAAAAATCCAATCGCATAATATAAGAGATACATAATTAATAATTCTTGCTGTAAGAATGTATATCTCCATAGCAAATTTGATACAAAAAAACCTTGTTGTTGTGTACGTCATTGTATACATCGGAATGTATAACGTGACGTCGTTGGTACAGGTACAGTTTGGCTTTATATAAATTGCCAAGAAGGGCCGCGAGACAGTTTTAAATTGCTTACATTTATCTAGTTCCTTGGCAAGAGCTTCTAAAGTAAATACAGCTAGCTCTAGACAAAGTGCCTACTATGCTCGGTACTGTAAGTATATCACTAAATGTAGATAATTTATGGACTAAGTTGCAACCGTATGTTTACCTTAATCGTCACTCTGATTTACGATCGCAGTACCATACGTCTTGCACTTTTCAAGCTGCTACCCGTCACTGGTCTGGATATTGTACATTGTTCACGTATAGCTTTTAATAGCTATCTATATTTAATATTTCGTAATAAGTGAAATTGCCGTGTAGTGGCGGTCAAGAATATTCACTACCCCATATCTTCCCGTGAGTGTCGTAAAAGGCGACAAAGGGAAACAAGCAGGAGATGGACAGCAGCATCTTCCTGATAATAGCCAAAATTACAATAAAAAAACTGCGGTTGCCAACCCGCTCGCCAAGCGTGGCAACTATGGCAAATATCCCCCTATGAAGAGAGTAACAAGGAGACGCCCCCAGTCACCGGCGGCCCCGCTTTTCCTGGCTACGGTGGCGACCATGGTAACGGCGGGGCAGGGGGTGCTAAGAATCTCCGGTGGAGGTTCGGTTGCCACCTTAGACGAGTCGAACTGGCAACGTACAACGCACGCACCCTGAGGACTGACGAGAAGATCGTGGAAATGGAAGAAGAGATAGACAAGTTACGCTGGCATATTATAGGATTATCCGAAGTCCGAAGAGAGGGGAGGACACGATAATCCTCGAATCCGGCAACTTGCTCTATCACCGTGAGGGCTACTATCTGTCTCAAGGAGGTGTCGGATTTATCGTCCACAAGTCTCTCGTTAACAACGTTGTAAAGATCGGGAGTGTGTCGACGAGGGTTGCGTACCTTATACTCAGAATCACCAAACGGTATTCGCTGAAGGTCATACAGGTTTACGCACCAACCTCGGCACAGGAAGGAAGTAAATGTATAAATATATAAGTGGAGGAAATGTATGAGCATATCTCTAGAGCCATGCTTTCCTCCAAAACCCAATATACGGTGTTAATGGGAGACTTCAATGCAAAACTAGGCACAAGAGAGAACGGTGAGCTGAAAGTAGGGAAATTTGGAATAGGGCAACGAAACCCAAGGGGCCAGCAGCTGGCCGACTTCATGGCGAAAGAGGGACTCTTTATGATGAACTCTTTCTTCCAGAAGCGGCCCCACATGAAGTGGACCTGGTCGAGCCCCGACGGTTTGACAAAAAATGAGATTAACTTCATTATGACGACCAGACGACAACTGTTCAGTGATGTCTCCGTGATCGCGAGGGTGAAAACTGGTAGCGATTACCGAATGGTTAGAGGCACACTGAACCTAAACGTTAAGTTGGAGAGGTCTCGTCTAATGAAGTCAACGCTCCATCCCCCTCGTGCTCTGTTCCAAAGTCCTGAAACCTTTCAGCTCGAGTTACAAAACCGTTTTTAGTGCCTAGAAGACTGCAAAGAAGTGGACGATATGAATGACAAGCTCGTGGAAACTGTCCATGCGGTCGGAGCTAAGTACTGCAAGACCCGCCGCAGAAGTGTAGTTCTTAACAGTGGTACAGCCACGCGGCAGCTTTTGCTGTCGCATGGATGGGCCGGCTCAAACCGGGGTGGTACCACGACCTCACAGAAAACCAGCGTGAAGTAGAGGTTTACCTCTGCGTTTCGCTTGGTGAGTGCAGGTGGCCGGAGGCCCTTTCTACTAGAAAAGAGGCATTCCATCTTAGTCCTCACGGGTGACAACGCATCTACATTTTGATTTGTAATAGAGGATAGATGTAGATGTCTATGGGCCGCAGCAACCACTTACCATCAGGTGGTCTGTGTGCTCGTTTGTCACCCTTATCATATAAAAAAAGAAGAACACAAATATTCTCCGATCACACCCTTAATCTCATGGCTGTTAGACGGGAGATGAAGCTACATTTTTCAACAGATTTGACAGCATACAGGCAACTGCACAGACAGATCTCCAAATGCATACGGCGGGACTTACGCAACTTCAATACAGCTTGTATTGAAGAAGCGATCGAGCGGAACCAAGGCTCCAAAGTCTTTGCCAGAGATCTGTCTGCCAGAAAGAGCCAACTGTCAAAGCTGAAGACCGAATGTGGCAGCATCGTTTCCGGGGCACCTGAGATTTTGAGTGAGATTGAGAGGTTCTATGGGCAGCTGTACACGTCATCGTTGGAGCCACACGCAAGTGTAAGTAACGATCCAAGAGCGAGTCTTATCCGACACTATTCCGAAGATATCCCAAAAGTCAGTCTGAGCGAGATTAGAATGGCTCTCCAGCATCTTAAAACCGGCAAGGCCCCAGGCGAGGATGGAATTACAGCAGAGCTTTTGAAAGCGAGTGGAAAACCGGTACTGGAAGTCCTTCAGAGGCTCTTTAATTCCGTCCTCGATGGTGGCATTACACCGGAGGCGTAGAGCAGAAGTGTGGTGGTCTTGTTCTTCAAAGAAGGTGACAATGCTTTCTTGAAGAACTACAGACCGATTTCCCTTCTGAGCCGCGTCTACGTGCCGTTTTCGAGAGTCATTACGAATCGTCACGCACGCAGACTTGACAACTTCCAGCCTCCCAAACAAGCCGGTTTCCGAAAGGGCTTTAGCACCATAGACCACATACATACCTTTCGGCACGTTGTATAGAAGTCCGAGGAGTACAATTTGCCACTATGCCTGGCGTATGTGGACTATGAAAAAGCCTTTGATTCCGTCAAAATTTGGGCGGTGCTTCAGTCCCTTCAGCGGTGCCAAGTTGACTGTCGGTATATCGAAGTACTGAAGTGCTTGTACAGTACGGCTACGATGGCTATCCGAGTACAGAACCAGAGTATGAAACCTATCCAATTGCAGAGAGGTGTAAGACAGGGTGACTTTATATCCCCGAAACTCTTCACCACTGCATTGGAAGACGTTTTCAAGCTTCTGGACTGGAAAGGATACGGTATTAACATCAATGGCGAGCACATCACTCACCTTCGATTTGCCGACGATATAATCCTTATGGCAGACTCGCTGGAGGACCTAAGCACTATGCTCAATGACCTCAATAGTGTCTCCCAACGGATAGGTCTTAAGATGAACATGGACAAAACAAAGATTATGTTTAATGTCCATGTCACACCTATGCCGGTAGTTGTTGGGAGCACTAAGCTCAAAGTTGTTGACGAGTATGTTTACCTGGGACAAATAGTCCGACTAGCTAAGTCCAACTTCGACCGAGGGGTCAATCGACGGATTCAACTCGGCTGGGCAGCATTCGGGAAGCTACGACACATCTTCTCGTCAGACGTACCTCAAAACCTTAAAGCGAAATTGTACAACCAGTGCGTGTTGCCAGTGATGACTTACGGATCTGAGACGTGGTCCTTCACTGCTGGCCGTATGAGGAAGCTCAAGGTCGCTCAGCGAGCTATGGAGAGGTCTATGCTCGGAGTTTCTCTGCGTGATAAACTTAGAAATGAGGATATCCGCAGTAGAGACAGAGTAACCGACATAGCCAAACGGATTAGTAAGCTGAAGTGGCAGTGGGCCGGCCATATAGCTCGAAGAACCGACAAGCGATGAGGAAGAAAAGTTCTTGAGTGGCAGCCTCGTACCGGTAGGCGAAGTGTAGGGCGACCCCCCACGAGATGGAGTGACGACCTGGTAAAACCTGCAGGAAGTCGATGGATGCAGGTGGCTCAGGACCGTGCTTTGTGACATTCCTTGGGGGAGGCCTATGTTCAGCACTGGACTTATGAAAGGCTGTAATGATGATGATGATGAATAAGTGAAATGTATAAAAGCTGTTCATGTTCATGAAAAAGATGTTTATACCGCTATTTATTACCGCTAAGTTATAACATCTTTCCAACACCGACGAGACGAAATGAGACGTTAAATTCCTTTGTGCCATCACCACACAACGTACAGTAATGTAATTTAACATACTAGGAATAATAACCGAATAATCGACATAGCCCTACCAATGGCTGGCAATGGACCGGCCATATACTCGTAGCTCGAAAATAACCGATGTGGAAGAAAGATACTCGAATATAGCCAGCCTCTCTTTTTATTTTAGGATAAGGGTGACAAACGAGCACACAGTCCACCCGATGGCAAGTGGCTGCTGCGGCCCATAGACATCTACATCTATCCTCGTTTGCGAATCAAAATGCAGATGCGTTGTCACCCGTGAGGACTAAGATGGAATGCCTCATTTCCAGTAAAAAGGGCCTCCGGCCACCTGCACTCACCAAGCGAAACGCAGAGGTAAACCTCCACTTCACGCTGGTATTCTGTGAGAACGTGGTACCACCCCGGTTCGAGCCGGCCCATCCGTGCGACAGCAAAAGCTGCCGCGTGGCTCTACCACTGTTAAAAATATATCATATCTCTCTCTCTCTCTCTCTTGGAAGTCGATGCATGCTGGGGGGCGGGACCGTTTCTCGTGGCATCTCTTGGACCTATGTTCAACTGTGAGTGAGCGGCTGTCATAATGATCGTACTCGTAAGAAAGTATTTATTATAATATGTGCACTTACGTGATTATTGAATAGTAAATGCGATTCAGGGTTGTTGTTCTCATCGGAATAAATCTAAAAAATGTTTCTCTAGTTTCTTAATGAATCTATACATATAATAAATCTGTAGAAATGTCGTGTCTGTAATTCTAATATATTCTTGAAAAAACAAGTGCAGGAGACTAAATAAAGGGTTCTGAAGCCAAATTATTGGTTTTTAGAATTTTTGTTTGTCTGTCTGTCTGTCTGTGTATTCCGGATTCACGCAAAAACTACTGAACCGATTTACATGAAATTTTGTTTGTAGGTAGTGAGTAACTCGGGGCAACTTATAGGCTACTTTTTATCCGATTACGGAACTTCAAAAAAGTAAGGTTAAGTATTTTATTTCCTTTAGATGTTATTTCTCTATTATATCTTGGTTATAGGCGGGATGACTGGTGTTTTTCAAATAACTACCATATTTGTAAATAAAGTTTAAAATGTAGTTATAATCTTGGTAAAATAATTTGTAACTACACCGATTTGGTATTCAAAACAGCGCCATCTATCATCAAATGGAAAAAGTAGTATATTTTGGCTTCAGTTACTAATACATAAATGAAATAATATAAATAACTTATATTTATATGATTAAATGATTAGATTTTAAAAATTATTAAAAAAATCTAACGCTTACTTTTTTAGTATTTTTGTTATTTTATTTTAAAAGTGTAATAATTTCAATAGATAATAGTGACGTCTATCAAAAATATGAAAATTGATAAGGCATTTATCTCAATTACTAATATATGTATATATGTAAAGTGATTGAAACTGGTCTGGCTGCAATTGTTGCAAAATTTTCATTATCATTATAGTTTTATTAAAGAGATTTTTATGTATGTCGCGGTCGGATCGTAGAATTGATCATCTATACATATAATAAAAATGTAAATAGCAGACGTCTGTACATTTTATATTTTTGTAATAAAAGTGATTGAGAGATACTAAAAATAAGTAATTAAATACATTTCTACCGTTTTTAGAATTGTCTGTCTGTCTGTCTGTCTGTTTGTTTGTTTGTTAACGTATCACATATAAAGTACTAATTTATATCATGAGAGTCGTTAAGGAAATTATAAAGCGTATCTTCAGGTTACATTTAGTCTTTATTTCATTAAAATCAGTTCATTCCATCAAAAGTTATGACAAATATTCTGAAGTATGGTTAGGGAAGTATAGGTACGAATTTGCTCAACGGTGGCTTTGTTTGAGTCATCAAATGCATTTTAAACTAATATCATACCATAAATCATGGTTAAATTATGTAAAATAATGATATAATTATGTATATCTAAAACGCAGTAAACAAAAGTATTAAAGAAAAAGAACATAATACTTTGTTAAATACGTAATAATGTGTATGTACAATAGATAACCAATTTCATCGATAGATGGCGTTGTTCTTATGTAGATGAATTTTCATATTTGCTGCTAATCTACTGCGTGTTGACAAACTCAATTATTCTTTACCGCCGCGCCGAGTAATCTAATCTAATTGGTAAATAAAATTTTAAAAGAGCTATTAACAATTTCGTTGGTTTCGGCTAGGATCAAACTTTCTTTTTTGCTTACTATGCACGCACTGATTTATAAGTGTTTTTATGTTTTATATAGGTAATGTATCAATTGCGTCAATTAATCTCTTATATTTTTAGAATTGATATTAACAGCGCTATCTCTCTTTAAATCTATACATATAATAAACATGGTGATAACATCATGTTGCGTCTGTTTATATACATTCTATAGTAGGTATGTTTGTGACTAAAATCATTATGAGGACTGAAAATCATTAAATAAGTACATTTTTATATCTTTTAGAATTGTCTCTCTGTCGGTCTGTCTGTTTGATTATGAACGCATAACGTTTTGAGTAAACATCTTTATGCAAAGAAGTCATTAAGAAAATCATAAAGCGTATATTCGAGTTCATTTTTAACCTTTGTTTTATTAAAATTGGTTAATTCTATCGAAAGTTATGATTCTTATTTTGAAATCTAGGTTCGAATCTGTTGAAAGGCGCCATAAAACTCAGAAATAGTAATAGAAAGATTCGTGTGTAAAAAAAAAACGTTCTATTATAATATACTTAAAACACAGTAAACAAAAAATATGTTTCCTTAAATTAAAAAAGGATGTTTTCTCACAAAGAACGTAATAGATCGCGTTGTATAAATTACAACTTTTTCTGAATTACGGTGGCGCCCCTTTTTCGTAAAGGGGGTCACTTTGGATTCGGCAGGACAGCCATAACGGCCAACGCCAATCCCACAGGTGGTGTTTAGTGGGTAGGCACTTCTTCAAAGTGAGTCCCACATAACCACGCAGCCGGCTGCCGTGCTATGAGCATTCATCACCTCTCTCCCCCGCTTCCAAAGGGTAGCCTCGCTTTGGGCGCAAAAGAAAAAAATAATATTGCGGTGTTAAGATTTTCTGCTTTTTTTTTAATCGTATTTAGACTCACTGAAGAAATTTGTACCCATGAGTACGATGAAGTTGAAAGAGCTGTGTAGGCTAACAGCATAAACATCACCAGAAACCAGAAAAGAAACACGCCTACCCACGCTGTGCAACAAAACTCGATTAAAAACTAACAAAATTGCAACAAAATGTCCTGATATTGTTTTTATACCCAGAATCCCTCTAATCCCCTTAGAATAATAACACCTAGAAGCCGAGTCCGCATCGGTAATGTGAGGCAACTCAAACTAAGCCAGTATGGCTTAGTTCAATACTCGGCCCGTTAGTGCTCAAAGTCGTGTCGTGTTGATAACAGCTCCCGAAATTTTAATTAAAAATGACGTTTTATGCAATGAACGGATGTCAGTACATCAGAGAAACACAAGAAACATAGTAACATTACATTTCACGAGTAACTAATGCTTTTGAAGTTATATTTTTACGTAAAACATTCATAAAATATAAATATGAATTTTTAAAAACTGACATATAACATTATATGGAAATGTTGCCAAAGTGAAGGAAAAATTCTCCCACCTTTTTTAAATAAAACTAAAACACGTCAATAGGACGAATAGGATCTTAACAGTGGTAGAGCCACGCGGCAGCTTTTGCTGTCGCACGGATGGGCCGGCTCGAACCGGGGTGGTACCACGACCTCACAGAATACCAGCGTGAAGTAGAGGTTTACCTCTGCGTTTCGCTTGGTGAGTGCAGGTGGCCGGAGGCCCTTTTTACTGGAAATGAGGCATTCCATCTTAGTCCTCACGGGTGACAACGCATCTGCATTTTGATCCGCAAACGAGGATAGATGTAGATGTTTATGGGTCGCAGCAACCACTTACCATCAGGTGGACTGTGTGCTCGTTTGTCACCCTTATCCTATAAAAAAAAAGGAATGAGGGCATCCACGACTTTTTCTGCTACCAGGACGGTGCCACTTTACAGTGTGGTAAAATATTTGACAGATTTCATAGCGGGGATAATAATTTCTTAAGAAAATGTAATATTTAAGGTTACTTTCTGTATTATTAGTTATATTTTATATTAATTGCATTAGAAATGAATAAACCAAACTATAAAATGTAACTAAAAGTCGATTTTTTAAAAAGAGTTATAAAGTGCAAAAAATTAAATAATCAAACCTCTGACGCATTGTGTTGTGTAATAATATAATATTTTAGATAATGATAAACTATTATTTAAAACTAATTTCTCAATTAACCGACACTATGTTACAAAAAACTTTACCTCAGTCACAACTAGCGACATCTGGTGAGTGGAAGTTAATTAGCCCTCATTAAATAGAGTGCGTAACGCAACTTGACAATTTATTACTTCGAGGGCTGCCAACATTGAAAAAATGCAACGCATTGTTTTTATTTATCGACTGCTCCGTGGCGCAGTGGCTTAGCAATGAGTTGTTGCGCTGGGTGCCGCGGGTTCGAATCCCGCACGTAACAAGTATTTGTATGCCTTACAAATCATTGTTCCGGGTCTGGATGTTTGTCCTCGTGCAATTTATGTTTGTAAGCTGCCTCCACGATACAGGAGAAAATCCTCGTGTGGGGTAACGTTTAAAAAAAATTAAAAAATATGGATGATAAATTTTAAGGTAACTTTTTATATGGTCTGATAATAAATGCATGTTTGGTTTTCGTTTTATGTTTCTTTCTGATCCGATCATTGCGGCTTGTGAGACAGAAAACATCAGACACAATCGAAATAAAAGCAGTTGGAAGCCCACTAAAATACAAAAATTTGTTCTTTACATTTTTTTATAGGATACGGTGACATACGAACACACGGTCCACCTGATGGTAAGTGGATGCTGTGACCCATATATATCTACAATTATCCTCAATAAAGAGATGCATTGTCATCCGTGAGGACTGTGTAAAACCTACCAAAATTAAAATTATCTTGTGTTTTTCGTATTGTAGCTTACATTATGCATGCAGTAAGGTGCTTACAAACTGAATAATAGATACTGAATACGGTCAATGGTTCGTCGAACAGTCGTGTGTCAGGCATCGGGCGGGTGTTTATCGAACTTGCATTAGTCATATAATTATAACGTCTCTATACAGTTACAACGAAAAATATGATGCAATCACATTTATATGGTTCATAAAAGTTTCTCACTTGGCTAGATCCTATCCAAAAATTTTTTGAATTTAGCGGGCTACACTTCGATAATAGAATTCAAACAAACTTATTTTCATATTTGTGTGAGTCATACGTTACGTTGTAACTATTAGTCCAATATAGTTTCAACTTCCCTACTTTTCGGGAAAATTTAATGTATTGGCCACATTATTTTTTCATTTATGTGTGTTTCGTTTAGCGTAAACACAAGTTGATAACGCAAACATAGATTTTTTCTTGCCCCACTTTTGAACGTCCGCTTTGTAGGGAACTATCGTTCTAGGTGTTATTATTCTAAGCTAATCCCAAATAACTTTCCTTTCAGTTTTAAGCGTCTAAGCAAAGTCCTGAAACCTTTCAGCTCGAGTTACAAAACCGTTTTCAGTGCCTAGACGATTGCAATGCAGTGGACGATATTAATGACAAGTTCGTGGAAACTGTCTATGCGATCGGAGCAAAGGTTTGCAAGATCCGCCGCAGAAGAACACAAAAACTCTCCGAGTGTGATCGGAGAGTGTTTGTGTTTTTCTTAATAATAATAGTTCTTCTTAATCTTATGGCTGTTAGACGGGATATGAAATGATGCTGCAGTCTTCAGTACATTTGACAGAATACAGGCAACGAAACAGACAGATCTCCAAACGCATGCGGTAGGACTTACGCAACTTTAATACTGCTCGTATTGAAGAAGCGATCGAGCTGACCCAGGGCCCCAAGGTCCACGCCAGAGATCTGGCTGCCAGAAAGAGCCAACTGTCGAAGCTGAAGACCGAACGTGGCAGCATTGTTTCCGGAACACCTGAGATATTGAGTGAGATTTAGAGGTTCTATGAGCACCTGTACACGTTATCGTTGGAACCACACGTAAGTGTGAGTAACGATCCAAGAGCAAGTCTTATCCGACACTATTCCAATGATATCCCGGACGTCAGTCTAAGCGAGAGTATAATGGCTTTCCAGTACCTTAAAAACGGCAAGGCCCCAGGCGAGGATGGAATTACAGCAGAGATTCTGAAAGCGGGTGGAAAACCGGTACTTAAAAGTCCTTCAGAAGCTCTTTAATTCCGTCCTCCATGGTGGCACTGCTCCGGAGCCGTGGACCAGAAGTGCGGTGGCCTTGTTCTTCAAGAAAGGCGACAACGCTCTCTTGAAGAACTACAGACCGATTTCTCTTCTGAGCCGTGTCTACGTGCTGTATTTGAGAGTCATTACTTGACTTAACTTCCAGCCTCCTGAACAAGCCGGTTTCTGAAAAGGCTTTATCACCATAGACCACATACATACCCTTCGGCAAATTGTTCAGAAGGCGGATGAAGTAATGTGTAAAGGTATACGCACTATTGACACAAATTTATATCGCACGTACATACGATTATTTTTGTACGTAATAGTTGGCTTTGGTACGTATTCAGACTACTTAAATTCGTACGAAAGTCATAGTATATACGTCTTTGTGAACTGTCACCACACCCCTACTGCCACACGCAAACCTCAGAAACCAATTCGGTCAAGCGATAGATAAATCTATTTGTAGGCCAACCAGAAAGTTTTGCGACAAAATGTAGTTGTGTATTTAAGTTTTTACTATTAAACAATTTTCAAGAACTCCTCCAGTATCTATAAAAAGTTTCATGCGTCTGAACTAATTTATAAAACACTTTTTCCAGTCCGCCTCAGACTCCTTTTTACGAACTTTTTTTTAAAGAAATATGGTGATAAACGATCACACAGTCCACCTGATGGTAAGTGGTCACTGAGGCCCATAGACATCTACATCTATCCTTGTTTGGGAATTAAAATGCAGATGCGTTGTCAGTCGTGAGGACTAAGATGGAATGCCACTTTTCCAGTAAAAAGGCTCTCCGGTTCTCTTCATTCACCATACCAAACACAGCAATATTAAGCTGCCATTTTATGCTGGTATTCTGTGAGAGCGTCGTCCTTCCCCGGTAAAGCCGACCCATTCGCGCTACAACTATGCTATAAATATAGCTGCAGCTTGGCTCTACCACGTAAAAAACTACTGATTTTTCATTTTCAGCAGACTTCAAAAAGGAGCAGGTTCTCAATTCATCGGAATATTTCTTTATGTATGTTCACCGACTACTCGAAGACGCCTGATCCGATATTTTTTTATTGGATAGGGTGAGAAACGAGCACACAGTCCACCTGATGGTAAGTGATTGCTGTGACCCATAGATATCCACATCTACCCTCAATTAAGAATCAAAATGCAGATGCGTTGTCACCCGTGAGGACTAAAATGGAATGCCTCTTTTCCAGTAAAAAGGGTCTATGGTTCTCTACATTCACCATACGAATAAACAAGGCAGTGTTAAACTGCTATTTTACACTGGTATTCTGTGAGAGCGTGGTCTTTCCCCGGTCGAGCCGACACATTCGTGCTACAACGATATTACTAATATAATTGCAGCATGGCTCTACCACGTAAAAAAATTTCAATGATACTTTTTTAACTTGAAAGCTATAATTAAAAATGAATGAATAATTTATTTTAATATTAAAACTATAATAAAGAAAAAAGTTCAGAGAATGCGTTCCTGACACCTATCAGTTAGTCACGACTAGTGATGGGCACAACATAACACTGAGTTCGTTACGGTTCCTCCAAAATGAACCGCCGCGTTGTTTTTAAGATTATTTTCGTTTTAAATTGGCGGAATCATTTAAAATTTATATTTTAGTAATTTAAGTGGAAACCAAAAAAGGTAATATTAATATAATAAAATTGTTTTATTTATTCTTTGTTACAAAGTTACAATCTGTATGTCTATGCAATAAAGTACATTGAATTGAATGTGCGTACAGAATATTAATCAGACTCCGATTCGCTTGAGGAGGTGGTGTCTTCATCATCATCTTCGCCTAAATGTATAATTATATTATTATCAATAACAGAATCAATCCTGATATCTCGGTCGAAATGTTCCACAATCAGGTTTTTAGTCTTCTCAACAACCTTTGCCCAGTCATCTCTTGTGACTTCCCCGCAGGCTTCTTTTAATAGGGTCATCATCTTTTTCGTGATGAATGGCGGGGAAGTATTGTGGCGGGCGGCGTAACCTTTTATTTGAGCCCAGATTAGCTCAATCGCGTTATATTGGCAATGATACGGTGGAATTCTTAGAACGCGATGACCGTACTCCGGAGCCAGTTCATCGATTTCGTATCGCACATTTGCCGCTTTATTTTCTTTAACTAATTTAATTAACTCTGGTTTTAGCATCTGCATATTTGCGTCAATGCCTTTTGCTTGTAACCAAGCCACCATTTCTTCTTTTTTATTAGTTTGGGTAGGTGGTTTCTGTATTTGAACCGAGTGATAGGAGGCATTATCCATGAATATTACAGAAGGCTCTGGTAGGCTGGGCAAAAGCACGTTCTGGAACCACTCTTTAAATGTAGTGGCATTCATTTCCTCGTGGTAGTCATTTGTGGTTTTTGATTGAAATGCCAGTAACGCGTTCTCCACAAAGCCGCATTTTGCAGAACCTGCGTGGCATATTATCAGACGGGCCCCCTTACCCATTGGTACTTTCGACGTCGACGCTTGTGTATCATCTGCCCAAGAACGGGAAACCGTGTGATTGGCGTTTAGCCATGTCTCGTCAATGAACACGACATTATCCCAGTTATCAATATTTTTTGCTTCTCTCAAAAAACTTATCCGTTTTAAAATTATGTCGTATCGTTCTAATAAAATTTTTCTTTTGTCTGATTTTTTATACGAAAAACCAATACCTTTTAAGATTTTGGTTAAAGCAGTTTTACCCCCGCTAAACAGTCCAGCTTCTCTTAACGATGCCAAAAGCTTCTTCCTGTTGAGATGTTCATTTCTGGAATAGTAACCATATATAAGATTTCTGATTGCATCGGCGTCAAAGGTGTCAATGTCTGTCACGGGTTTAGTTCTACGTTTCTTCTTCGGAGTACGTAAAATATTATCTTCCGTGCCAGTAGAGCCGAACTTTTCTTTATTAATATTTGTCATCGTTCGTTTGCTAACTCCAAGCGCCTGAGAGACGCGTTCTTGTACTTGTTCGACAGGTAACAGGGGTCCGCCATTTTGCCGCTCCCGCTCAAAGTAATCTTGCAGCTTGATGATTAACTCACGGGCTCCACTTTTCAATGTTTGTCCACGTTTAGGCATTATTATGCACCAAAAGTAAAAAGAACGCAATACAAAACACAATCGAAGTCCGATTTAGCGCCGATGTCAGTTTGAAAAGCAGAAACAGTCCATTAAACGAAAGCCGGGTAATCAAATAAAAACAGATCGAAAACACTTGAAGAACGTGGTCTATGCGCACGAAACGACAACAGACGACTGTTTTAGCGTAACAAAATGGCGGCCCATAACGCCATTTGGGGTTACCATTTTCAACCTAAATATAAAAATGCTGCTTTCTTTCGCGCGTTCGGTTTGGGCGTAGTTTTATTTATATATTTAATAAAAGTTATCGTATAGTCCATTATTTTCAAATTCTTAAAAAGAAAAACAAAACGTATTATTTTATAAAGTATAACTGTATAAGAACAGATTACGATACTGTTATTGCCTGTTATTAGAATAGAATAGAATATTTTTTTATGCAATATTGATTATTACATAATTCTTATTGAAAGTCATTTTTTATTTACCACTATTGTTAGCACAGCACTATAAATATAAAGCGCTGACATAACCTTGTAATAGCGCAGTATAGATTTAGAAAAATATTGTTTACCAAGTTATTTGACACTCAGTTTGGCACAAAATTACAACATTCATTGATTATTGATATAATAATGTTGTTTTAATGCTCATCAATTGTTAAAACGGTAAACAACCAGCAAAAATATTTTTAACGTAACTGCAACGCAATTACAAAGTTACGTCGTGAGTTCAATCGCGACGTGTCAGGAACGCATTCTCTGAACGGCCGAACTATAGTAACTTAATTATCATACAATCCTACTCCCCGCGGTATCGTGCCAAGAACGCTGGCTGCGTTTCCCCGCTGAATGCCTATACTTAGCCTTTGAGCGAGAAAACAACCAGCCCTCTTAGCACCAGCAGCAACGAACAACCGCGAATGGAGTTTTTGCTAATGCTTTTCATTTATTTTTGATTACTTTTGTAGGTTTTGAGTTATCCCTAATAATTTACATTGAAGTCGGTTGTACAAAATTTAATTTACGATGTAATTTTAATTTTACGACTTGGTTGGAATCAAAAGAGGTCACACGTTACCATATCAGGGCTGTACAGACGGTGACTAAAAGCTTAACCGGTGTGCTGTCCAGGTAGGCCCTTACTTTCAGCGCTGAGTGAGCGGACGTGTTCTCATACTGGGGCAATAGCTCGCAGAGCCCCATGGTTGTTTTTTTATTTCTTTTTTTAAATACTAGTAATGCTATTAAACATTAATAATAGATGTCTATGGGCCACAGCATCCACTTCCCAACAAATGGATTGTGTACTCGTTTGTTACCCTTATTCTGTAAAAAATATGTTATGCCTACTCCGATTTTGTAAAGGAATTGTGACAGTAAACACCCTGACAATTTTAAAATTAAAAAAAAAAGGAATCAAAGCTTCCCTGCGCTTTTCGATCGTTTCACGTTGAAAGGCGTCGGATCATTTTTAAACTGATTATTACAGGAATGTTTCATTACAGCTGCAGAATTATGATAAAAGTCCAAAGTTTATCACATGTAATAATATCGTAGATACGGCGACACTTTCTTTTTTCATCTCTCAAAGATAATCGACTATACTGAAATTTGTTACCGTTACCGTACACACTTGCCGTAGGGCATAAATTCCATTTGAAGTCTATCAAACGATCCGTCTGGTTTTAGGCAACATTTGAAATCGTAAAAACTCATCGCGCGAAACGATTCAGATCCATTTTTCATTGAAATACGATATTTCGATCTCGCTCGTAAAAAATGTGGAGGAATATTTGAAATTGGAACATTCATACTTTTACTTGTAATTCATTAATCTTTTTTTTTCTTTGATAGTGGAATGTACTTGTGCGTTGGTTGTACTTCTATCAGTGTCAAAGTAATATAATAGTTTGTTTAAAAACTTCTTCGCAATTTTGAGAGATTTTGACGGCAAATTGAACCAGCAGACAGTCGATGATGATAAACCTATCTTAAGGCAGCTAAGAACACAACAATAACTTTCAAAGTCCTATTTTAAAACAATTTAGACACCCATACACTAAGATTTTCTCCTGTATCGCGGAGGCAGTTTACATAGATAAATTTCACAAGAAGAAACATCCAGACCCGAAACAATTATTTATAGGTCATACAAATTCTTGTTCCGTGCGGAATCCGAACCCGCGGCCCTCGGTGCTGCACCTCATTACTTAGCAACTGCGCCATCAGAACACCGGTTACCAGTACACTGACTAGGTACGTAAAATCGCACCAATTTTACGTAACAAATACCTGTTTAAAATATTATTTATACAATAATACAGGAAGAACAATCCATCGGCGGTAAAGTTCCAGCCAAAATATTTCGTATTTAATTTTATTTTCAAAATTAAATATGTATAACTGCTCAATCTCACATACTATAATACTTTATTTCGCAACACTTTTGGCGCGGAGCGCGGTCTGACGTATATTATTCGTCCTGTTACTGAATCATTAGTCACAAAAATTAAAACGAATTCTAAGTTCGTCTGCTAGATTTCGTAGTTAAATTACACACCAATCATCTCAAAGAGTATCAGTGTAAAATTGCACTGTGAAATGTTGCTGTGTACTTTATATGCTAGGTGACGAAAACAATTAATTATTACTTGTATTGAGTTATTCCACAGTGATCACTACGCATCTACATTTTGAATCTTAATTGTGGATAAATAGAGGTGTCTACGAGCCACAGTATCCACTCACAATCAGGTGAACTTCTTTATCTATGATTTGGATTGTATGCTCGTTTGTCTATCCTACTTGTATAACAAACCATTGCCCCCACATGTTAATAGTTAATAATTAATAACCAATAAGTTAACATTATAATAACAAATAATTAACCGTGTAGTGGCGGTGTAAGAATATAATCTAATATCTAATACCCCACATCGTCCCGTGGGTGTCAAAGAGGCGACGGAGGAAAACTGAAACCGGAAATGGGTAGCAGAGTCATCCTTAGGCTAAGCGTCCACTAGGCTCGCCGAGCCGTCTCGAATCGAATCGCAGAAAGTCGCCTCCTATATATTTACTATGAAACTGTGTCCATTAGCGACGAGCCGTTGCGTGCCGAATTGAATCGACCGCGCGAATTGCTTGACAGGCGAATTTCATCGACGATACGATTCGATTCAACTCGGCTCGCCTCAGTCGACGCGGAGAAGTGGATGCGCGCCAGCGTATTTTAATTAATTTCTATTTCATTTTCGTACAAATCTTTTTGTTTAAATAAAAATGAATGAAGAACTATTGATATTACTGGTCCAACAATATCCAGAATTGTTTAATCATGAAGATCCACATTATCACGATGAAATAAAAACATCTCTTCATCCTAGCTGTCCATGACGCAAGAACGACCTATTTTGATGAAGAATTTGCGATGAATGAAAAATTCGATTCGATTCGTTAAAGATGGACGCACTAGGAATAAATGCGACTCGCTTCGATTCGACGCATTTCTGCTGTAGTCGACGCCAGGCTTTACAATTATAACAACTCAAAATTATAAAAACTGGCCAAATCGCCTGTCTAGCGTGGCAACTATGGTAAAATCTTCCCTTAGGGGAAAATCTTTGAGGAAGGCTTATGTTCAGCCATGGACTTTTATAGGCTATAAAATATAATATAAAGATTTTGCAACGAAGTTCCTCATCGGACGGTACGGGTTTGGCGTATGGGAGCTAAGCGACAAAAAGTGTAAGATTTTTTCGTCACTACCCCTTGTGTCATAGTGTATTTTATTTTAAACTAGCTCGCCAGGCAGACGTTGTTCTGCACTTTCCAATGACCCTTCCTATAAAAATCCTTAAATTCGCAATAAAAAATTTTGGTGATGGTTTATCAGGATAAAAACTATCCTATCTCTCAGTTGGACCAAAATGCACACAGTGTGCAAAATTTCATTGAAATCAGTTCAGTAGTTTAGGAGTCCATCGCGGACAAACAACGTGACACGTAATTTTTATATATAAAGATGACGCTTCATTTTAATAGACGCTAATAATACATTTATTTGTATTTGTTATTCAACAATATAATACGTTTATCAATAATAAGGAACTTCTTTCCAACCGAGTGTTCCACGACACTCACGCATGTTTTTATATTTAATAAGGTGATTTTAAAATTACCTTTTGATCTTATATTATATTGCGTGTTTGTATGGTAAGCTTTATTTGAAAGATCTTTATTTTTAACCCAAAAACATTTCTGAAAACGGGCGAATGTTTTGTTACCATTGCTTCTAGTATATTCAAAAGACAAAAGAAGTCTTTAGCTGTCAGCGAATATGTTTTTTGTATTTTTGTTTTACTGTAAGTACACTAAAAATAAAAAGGTTAATGCTGTACTCTTTACGCGTGACCTTCTCATTACCTACCTTTTTAGTGCTACTGTTATATTATTAAGTGGCGAAGCTTGCGAAGACACTTATTGATTTCACGATGTCTGTCCGTCTGTCCGTCTGTCCGTCTGTCTGTCCCAAGATTATCTCGAGAACGGTTTCGAATTTTCAAATTCTGTTCTCAGCAATCGATTACTGATCACCCAGGCATCTGAACCTTCTATTTTGAAACTGATTGCTCAAAAAAAAGCTGATTGCTTCGCCACTTTGCTATGCTGTTAGCTTGCTAGGTTTATTAACTTTAAAAATAGAACATTTTTATAATGATCTATCTTAAAAATAAATGGATGCTACCAATTTCAGTTAATAACTTAAATTGAAAATTTTAAAAACCCCCGAAAAGAACCCTACCGCAGCTAACAAAACAGCTGATGACCTTGATACGACTGAACCGATGTTGATTAAACATGTCTAAGAACCACCGCTAGAAAACCTGCTTTTAAATAAAAAAAAAACGCACCCAAATCGTTCCACCCCTTTCAGAGCTACGAGACAGACACATACAGACACACAGTGGTCAAACTTATACACCCCTCTTTTTGCTTCAGGGGTTAAAAGTAGATGTTATTTTGTTACCAAAATGTTATGTATTTCGGTTTCTTTACTCATGTGGGTATACTCGGTAAAAATTCAATCATCTTTCAAAATACCATAAAAACTAATTGTAGGTAGCTTAATTGCACTTAGCATATTACCGACATCACTAAATTTTGACGTATAGGTAGATGTTTATTTATTGATTAATGCTCTCAAATCAAAACTATAACACTTAAAAATATCTTAAGTAGGTATCATATACCAAAACTTTGTACAAAAATATTAAGTATTATATAATTAAAGTAGTATATAATTAATATAAATTATTTTTAGCCAAAATGTTTACAGAACGCGCTGATAGAATCTATTTCCGAAAGAACCCTTTCAAGGCCACAAAAACCGAACGAAAGAAAATGTCATTCAACAATTATTCCGTAGTTCTCCTTGAATAACTGTTTTATATTGTCGAAAACACGTTCTACGCATAAAAGAACCCGAAAAAGTGAATAATGGACAAGGTCGCAAAATTTTAGTTCTAGCGTGTCAAGGACACTGAGCTCTGCTTCCGATTTACGGAATTCGCCTTGAGAATCAGTATATAAAGAAATCATTAATACTCTATATATACTTTGTATTTAAGGGTAACATCGAAAGTTTTCTAAAGAGAATTCATTAGCATACATTTTGACAAACCAAATTCCTTCAAAACCGCGTCGATATTATAAAATTTATTGCTTTCTAGCTGTTCCTCGCGACTTCGCCCGCGTGGAATTGTTACGATTGATTTTATGGGTTTTCATTTTTTTGTGCGGATCCCTAATTTCTTTTCAAAAATAAAAGTAGCCTAAGTTACTCCTTATAACATTAGCTATCTGCCAGTGAAAATTCTGTCAAAATCGGTTCAGCCGTTTTGGAGATTAGCTTTAGATGGATGACTGTAGAGAACCGGAGCCCCTTTTTACTGGAAAAGAGGCATTCCATCTTAGTCCTCGCCGGTGACAACGCATCTGCATTTTGATTCGCAAACGATGATAGATGTAGCTGTCTATGGGCCACAGCAACCACTTACCTTCAGGTGGACTGTGTGCTCGTTTGTTACCCTATCCTATAAAAAAAAGCCGGAACAAACAGACAGAGACAAAAATTTTAAAAATTGTATTTTTGTTATAAGTACCGTATATACTTTCATATGCATTTAGTAAAAGGCTGTTATTTTGACGTTACAAACAGACACTTCAATTTTGTTTATTTCTATAGATTAAGAACTACGAGTATTTACCTAGGTACGTTTACCTAGTTACGATACGTCATCGTTCAGATTTTGCTACAAAAAGCGATACAAGTTTATTTACAAAAATATTTTTAATTGATTAAAAATTAATTTGATTGTCACGAAACCAAGGTAGGTAGGTACTTAAACTATTTACATATATATGCTTATTTTATTAAATTTTACTCGAAATTAATAGTCGTTTTCCTAGCACTATCCATTTTCAATGTGCTCGTCCTAATATTAACGACCTCAGCTAGCGACTTACTTCTGATTTTCTTTATTATTTCTCGAACCGGGGAAGTACCACATTACCACGACCTCGCGAATATCAGTGTGAAGTATATTTTTTTCCTGTGTTTCGGTTGTTAAAAAAAACCGCTCCCCATACCATGGTAGTGTTCCCTCCTCAGCTCAGCTCAGCTCAGCTCCCCATAAATTGCCATAGTTGCCACGTTTGGCAAGCGGATTGACAAAACGAACGATTGAAATAACTCTAAACTCAAGTCGTTTGGTATTACATATTTTTGAAACTTTCATTTAATTTTCAATGTCAATTATATACATGCATCCAGCGATAATTATTACTTATGTAATATACATTTAAATTATTAATATTTTTTTTATAGGATAAGGGCGACAAACGAGCACACAGTCCACCTGATGGTAAGTGGTTGCTGCGGCCCATAGACATCTACATCTATCCTCTATTACAAATCAAAATGCAGATGCGTTGTCACCCGTGAGGACTAAGATGGAATGCCTCATTTCCAGTAAAAAGGGCCTCCGGCCACTTGCGTTCACCAAGCGAAACGCAGAGGTAAACCCCTACTTCACGCTGGTATTCTGTGAGGTCGTGGTACCACCCCGGTTTGAGCCGGCCCATCCGTGCGACAGCAAAAGCTGCCGCGTGGCTCTACCACTGTTAATATAATCATTAAATTAGAGAACTACTGCTTTTTTTAAATAATTGGAGATCCAATAAATCTACTGAGGATATAATATGTGAATACAGAACAACAAAATAACTATCGCAAATATAAACAAACACAACTGACTTACCCTTTGCAGGAGCCTCGGTCTGTTGTCGAGTTGTTCTGGCTTATCTTCGTTTTTAGCATGGTCGTCGTGTCTTGAGTGCCTGCAAAAGAATAATCGTTTTAATAACATCTTTCTCCAGAATTTTTTGACATCTGATCGAGACCGGTGACGGATAGCAACAGTCAAAGATGTGAGACGTCTGGTACTGCATCCGCCTGACAAACGTTACGATTAAGGCAAACTTAATACAATTATTTGGAAGACATGTGAAGTTCGCCAACACGCATTGGGGCAGCGCGGCGGACATTTCCTTGCCCTAAAACCCTCTCAGAAATGAGAGGAGGCCTGTGGCCAGCAGTGGGACGTAAATAACCTGCAACTTTAATACACTGGAAGATACCAGCAGTGGACTTTTACGGGCTGATGATGATAAAGAAGTTCTATGCGAATCTGGTGTAACACCCGTGGAGGCAGCCTTGAAAATTCAGAATATTTTTGAAAGTTAATTTAAGGTATTTGTTCATAAAAGAAACAAACTCCAAACTTCTGTTTTATAATTCGAAAACTACAGCCTTGTTTGTATAGATGGCTCTTTGATATGACAGTTCTTTATTAATCAATCAAATAATAAAGAGTCAAAATGGCGTAGATAAAGCAACACCATTTTGACAGTTGAGGTTTTAAACAGTGGTAGAGCCACGCGGCAGCTTTTGCTGTCGCACGGATGGGCCGGCTCGAACCGGAGTGGTACCACGACCTCACAGAATACCAGCGTGAAGTAGAGGTTTACCTCTGCGTTTCGCTTGGTGAGTGCAGGTGTCTGGAGGCCCTTTTTACTGGAAATGAGGCATTCCATCTTAGTCCTCACGGGTGATAACGCATCTGCATTTTGATTTTTAATAGAGGATAGATGTAGATGTCTATGGGCCGCACCGTCCACTTACCATCAGGTGGACTGTGTGCTCGTTTGTCACCTTTATCCTATAAAAAAAAACTAAAAAGTATATCTTGTGAAGTCGGGGGTTTAACTATTTTCTTCCGTCTTCAAACAGGAGGAGGTACTCAATTCGACTTTTTTATGTGTGTTACCTCATAACTTCTTTCTGGATGAACCGATTTCGATTATTTTTTTTATTTGAAAACGGATGCTTCACATGTGATCCCATATAAATTTGATCAAGGTCTGACCAATAGTTTTTGAGTTATTCTTAATAATTTATATTGAAGTCTGTTATACAAAACTATTAATTTTAAATTATTAGTTATTTGAAGTAAGCTTATACTTTTTATTTTATTTGTTTTTACGTTTTGCTGCAAATCACTCTAAACGTCGGTAGTTCAAAACAAGTAAAATTAAACGCGTTAAAATCCGTAAAACTAGTTTTATTCAATGTATCGTGTTCGCGTAAATATAAGAAATCTATTCTACTACAAAAGTAGTTGCGTGCTCCACGTTAATAGACGACGTGATTACCTACAAGGTCGAGATATAGTCGTAGTACAATTATTTATTATGTGATACAGTCAAACAAAGCTCTAACGAAACAATATTTTTGCTATAATTTCATTGTTGCGCTTAATATTTTTGTTACGCAATATTAAAAACATTACGCCCATAAACGTCGTATTTGCATCAAATATTACACTGGGCTGTGATTTATACGAGTGTTTTTGTGTTAGGTGTTAAAAAGTCGTAAAAATAATAATTTAGACGTTTACATTTGGAAAACAAAATATATTGTATGGGCACTTTTGAATTTAAGTTATATTTTTTGTAGACAAATCTACTACCATTTCGTAAGTGTGACAAGCGAGCTCACAGTCCACTTGATGACAAGTGAATTTTGTGACCTAACCTAAAATCTAATAATAATAATAAATTAAAAAATCTATCCTCAATTAAAACTAAAAATATAGATGCGTTGTCAACCCTGAGGACCATAATGATGAAAGAAGATGAAATGATGAATTAAAAATATGCAGCACCTATACAGGGTTATTTTGTAATATATGCCCAAATTTACAGAGAAGATGCAGAATAAGTAATATAGGCGAATGGAGAAGAAAAATTTGTTAAATAAATCTCAAACATTCTATCCTTTTTATATTTTAAAGTTTAATACATTATTTTAACTGATTTTCATTCATAAATATCAAACGCCTACTATTTGACTACGCACGCACACATTCGTAAGGGTGACTCCGTCGGCGAAAACGTTGGGAATTGAATCGCACACAGACGAGCGCGCATACACGTAGTTGTTGCCCATAAATCACATTCAATTTGGGACATATACAAATAACAGTCCTTATTTACTCCTATTTTGAAAAACTCCAATATCAGTATATCATTATTTAAATATTTGAACTTAAATATAAAATATGGATACTCTTTAACAAATAATAGTGTATGTCAAAAAGTTTAAAATTTTTATTAAGCAAAAACTGTTTAATAAGAATTATAATTCCAAATAGTACATGATTCATTTATTTATTTATTTATTCTCTCTTACATCTATCTTTACAGTTTCCTAATGCGATAGAGTAACTTATCCTAAGATTTAACAAAAATTATTACCTAAAATCAACAATAAGAATATAATAGAAGTAAATATATAATAAAAGTAAAAGCATTTCCTACCTAAATAAAATACTAACAAAAATTATTACCTACTAACAACAGATTATAAAAATTTAACTATAACTTATTACATATAATGTGACCTTCGTGAATTCACTCAGAGTACAACAAAATATGTCAATTTTATCTTGGACTCTGTTTAGTGTTCTGAGTGCGCGCGTGAGCGGCGCGTGCTGCAGCAAGTTAGTCCTCGCGCGCGGTACCGCCAGCAGCTGCGGCCGGCGTCTGCGATATACGTACCGGTCAGGGACTCGGAGTGCCAACTGATCCAGCACGTCTGTGTTATGTACTCTGCCTATCAGAACTGTGTACAAATAGCGTGCAAGAGTAAATTCCCTTCTAACCCTGATTTCATTGTAACCTACCATACCTAAAATGAACAATGTTGGATACATTAATGGATAGAGTGGATACACTCCATACAGTCGCATGTACAGGTATCTTAAAAATTTATTTTGTACTCGCTCCAGCATAAGAGTGTACTTGTTTTCGTGCGGCGACCAAATCATCGCATTGTATTCCAGTTGGCTCCTAACCAGTGTATTATATAATGCAGTAATTGCGTAAATATTTGTGAAATTATTAACTGTACGTAGTATGAAACCCAAACTTTTGTAAGCTTTTTTACAACATTTAATGATGTGTTCACGAAAAGTTAATCCTGTATTCATACCCACTCCTAAATCACGAACTTCCTTGACCCTAGTCATGGGTACACAGTCTTCTATCATATAATTATGTACAATAGGGTTGTGGCTACGAGAGAATGTAATTGTGACACATTTTGAGGTGTTAAACTGCAAGTTGTTTTCCTTGCTCCACCTAGTCACCCTATCTATATCACTTTGTAGCCTCGTGCAATCCTCCTTACATACTATAGGTAGGTATAATTTAAAATCATCTGCAAATAATAGGCATTTTGCTTCTTGGACCATTTTGGGGAGATCATTGATCATTATTATGAACTCCAAAGGACCTAAATTACTACCCTGGCTTACTCCAGACCTCGTGAAATATGTGTCTGATCGGTATCCTGCATATTCTACATATTGCTGTCTGTCTGTCATGTAGCTAGCAAAGAAGTTGAGTAAGTGTGGTGTAAAACCAATGCCTGCTAGCTTTCTGAGTAGGATATCATTATCTACAAGGTCAAACGCTTTTTTGAAGTCGAAATAGACTGCGTCGACCTGCCCGCCCGCGTCCACCGTCGGTAACACGTCCGCCATATACGCAAGAAGATTACTGCTTGTACTTCTATTCGGCCGAAACCCGTGTTGTGAATCCGATAATTGTATACCCATTTGATGATATACGCTCTTCTGTATAGCTGACTCAAATATTTTTGCTGGAGTCGACAGGACTGCGATAGGTCTATTACCATCCAGGTTTCCTTTGGCACCAGCTTTCGGTACTGGTACTACCCTAGTCGTCTTCCATCTTTCCGGAAATACTGCTGCTCTCAGGGATTGGTTATATATATGAAGCAAAGGCTTAGCTAGAACAGATCGGCAGTCTCTAAATATATACGGTGGTATACCATCTGGTCCTGTCGATTTCTTTGGCTTAAGTTGTTTAAGGGCGTGCTGTACCTCACTGAGCTGTAACGCGCTAAGGTGTACGCGTGCTGCCGCGTTCTCACTGCCAGCCACCTGTATCGCTGAATTTACATCTAATTTAGCCTTACACGGACTGTACACCGAATAGAAGTAATTGGCTAACTCATGTACTGACTGTTCATTCGTCAGAAGTTCACCGTCTTTATACATTTTCCGAGGACTTCTATTGCTTTTTTTGGAGTTTATATACCTCCAGAAAGATATAGGGTTTTCCTGTAAATTACTTTGAACGATATGCTGATGGTGTGTATACGCTTCTCTTATGCTTTGTTTGACCTTAGCCCTAAATTGTGAAAAGACCTCGTAATCTAAACCTGATCTACTTTTCTTGTATACTTTATGAAGAGTAGCTTTTTGTTGTATTAATCGGATAACATCGGCGGTATACCACTCAGGATACACGTATTTAGACCTACTGTAACATTGAATTTTTTTTGGAACACATTGTTCTAATATTTTATTAATAGACTCGTAGAAGTAATCTAAACTCATTTCTAAATTTAATGGTACAACAAAGGAAAGTTAGCTTTTTTAAAATGCCATTGCGGAGGTATTTTGGTGATGTTTGAAAATGTGTTTGACCTTGAATGCGCGATAGTGTCAGTGTGAGTAAGCGATCGCAAGCAAACAGTTACATCGAGCGGTGGATGTTGTACGTCGACCGGCACCAACGGCTGGGTCGCCCCGCTCACGCGCACACCATCTCCCCGCTCCTCAACCGTGCTCAATACTAGATCTAGACATCTATCATTACAATTGTAAATATTGTTACTCTGAGTGAACCCACAATAAGTCATAAAATATTCAAAATATTGATTTACACTAAGTGGACAAGAGTACATATTGAAATCTCCTAACACTAAAACCTTGTCGTAACTGTTACATAGCTGCTCAATTATTCTAAACATTACCATATATTCACATTCACTACTATTAGGCGGTATATAAACAGCGCACAACAAAAACAAAAACCGGTTTCGAAGGTAGACAGTAGCGCAAACTATTTCGAATATATGATTGTCAATGTTTACATTGTCAGGTATCGTAATTCGTCTCAGTTCGAAACGCGGTGTGGCCACTAAAAACGCGCCGCCTTGTTTGCGTCCATCTGTTCGGTCACACCGTATAATACTATGACCTGGTGGGACCAGCTCACCGTCGTAAATCGACTCATTACAACCTGTTTCCGTAATGATGAATAAATCAGAATCAGATGAAGCAATAGCCAAATAGAAATCGCTTGTCTTCGTTCTAAGTCCTCTCACGTTCTGATAGTAAATTTGTATATTCTTACTATTTTTTGTCACTTTGTTGCTCACGGGTGTTTCGACGAAACCACACCCACTCGCAAAATTCAATATTTATAGGCCAGTGTTCTGGTTGGCATAATACGTTATATTTACTTTCAGGGAGTGCTATAATAAATGAAGAATAGTCTCTTTGAGTCTTATGTTTTATTTGGTCAATCTTTATGGGCACTTCATTTCCACAAATATTTTTAACATACTTTTGTAGGCTTTCAATTGTGGTTTCTATGTCTAACCGCCAAACATGCAGGTACCTTTTTCTCTCTGATCCCTTAATTTCAGTTGAATTCGTACTTTCTCCTTTTTTTACCTCATCGTTGGGATATCTCTTTTTCTTGTTTACCACCGTCCAATTTCTAGTTTCCATTTTATTTTCTTTTTGAATAGTAATATCCGTTAGATCATTTTGTGAATCTATCACAATACATTGTTTGTGCACAATCGGCTCCGTGGGTTTCATGGCCACACTTTTATTATCCGCTGCCTTCTTTTGAGTTTGTTTCTTTGCAACATTTGCAAACGTTAAAACTGACTTTTCCGGCTGCTGGACTGCTGACTGCTGACTTTTCTCCACATTACAAATTGATTCTAGTTCTTCCTTTTTCTTTTCTAATATTTTAATATTAGCCTCTAAAAGATCTATTTTATTTACTTTTTCTTGAACTACCTCCAAAATCTTTTGTACTTTTTGTAATTCATTTTCCGTAACAATAAATCTCTTTTGAAGTAGGTCGTACTCCTTTGCTTGTCTATCTAGTCGACAATTAAAATCATATCGCAACGCTCTTAACTCTTTCAGTATCTCATTTTCTACTACTATAGAATCAACGGTAGTCGGACCGCCGCCGCCACCTCGCTTGATATTGACGTAGCTAGGTGTAACTGGTTCCTTATTCGCTTGCTTGGGTCCTCGTACTGGCGTGTTCAAATTACCACCTTTAGGGATAATGCTCGTGCACTCTGGGCATAGCCATTTACTTCCACTTTCCCCTGTGGTAGCCTCCAGCTTTTCCTTCCCCAATCCAAGACACGCAAGATGGTAAGATTTACCACAATTTTTCTCCGAACACTGCATCCTGAGATCATCACATATTACGGCATGGCAGCCGTCACATTTAGTGCCCATTTTTGGGCTCAAAACACTCAGAGTCACACACTTATTATTTATTTTTAATTCGATTGACTTGCAACACGTCCGTTCCGTACCGCGTAAGTAGGTTTATATCATCATAATAATAAATAATTAAAAAATTACTGTCGGTATATGGATGTGCTGAAATAAACGAATAGTTAGTTATAGAGTCGTAACCGCGTATAGAGTACAAAATCTAAGGCACTATATCACCGAAACACTTCACCGCTGCACTGAAAGACACGCATTCTTGAATTCAGTAGTATCTCTCAATGGTTAGGTCTTGGGAGCTACATAGATAAGACGAAGACCATATCTAACGCTCATATCACACACAAATACACAACAAGATAGTCGTTCAAAGTTTTTGACGAATTCGTACGAGTTTGTTGAATCAGTAATGGTCAGCCAATCCTAATTAGTCGTATAGGTGTAATATAATAGCATATATTTATAGTAATATGTAAATATGTAAAATTAATTAATGAACTTTTAAAAAATCGATCATGTGCATGTTATGCACACTTACAGCCTTATTTATGATAATTGATTATATATATATATATATATATATATATATATATATATATATATATATATATATTTTATAGTATAGGGTGACGAACAAGCACACAGTCCACCTGATGGTAAGTGGCTGCTGTGGCCCATAGACATCTACATTTATCCTCGTTTGCGAATCAAAATGCAGATGTGTTGCCATCCGTGAGGTGGCACTAAGACGAGGCAATTCAAAAAATTAACGAGGAATTCCACTAAGGTGGAATGCCTCGTTTCCAGTAAAAAGGGTCTCCGGTTCTTTACACTCACCATACGAAACACAGCAGTGTTAAGCTGCTATTTGACGCTGGTATTCTGTGAGAGCGTGGTCCTTCCCCGGTCGAGCCGACCCATTCGTGCTACAACTATACTATTAATATAGCTTCAGCATGACTCTACCACGTACAAAAATATGTATGTTTATCTTTTTAAATCAAGGATGTTAATACTTTTAGTTATCTCTAATATCTCTGTCTCTTTCTATACCGTCATTTAGTGAAAAGAGAGAGAAAAAGAGTAACTTTAAGCATTTCTTAAGCTGACATCGAATTTTATGAGTTCGGTTCCGTTTCAAATTCAACTTCACTTAGTTTAACTATTATAAAAACTGTTATAAAAATATATAAAGATACATAAAGCCTGTTCATACTCTATCCTTTTCCCAGAAATGTATGTTGAATATTTCTGTAACGCCCTGCACCTAACAATGGTCGTTTACTTTTCAACTTTCATACAACTTTTTAATTAACACATAAAATTGAATGAATATTATTCAACTGCGGCTTATTTTATTTTCAAAGAGCTCTCGCGCTGCCTTTCAAGAATATGGATTCTAAAGAACCCTTGAAAAGAAAGTTTTATATATCCGCAAAGCCTGTCGCGTATCAAAGTTTCAAGAGCTGGCAACTCTAATAGTTGAATAGGCCTGAACTTTTTCCTCTCGCAATTTATCAGTGATTTATTCCAATCTTAACCTTTAGACTTTTAAATGTCAGGTTATGATTATGTATAAATAGAGGTCAGTGGTTATACTGAAGCAATTTTATTTTTTGGAGTTTATGGCCTGGTATCTAAACCTTTAGGCCAAATACGGAAGCAAACCACGCGTCTTGATTGCCAGTATTGTGCAAGAGGATTTTGTCTATGGGCCACAACATCCAATTATCATTAGGTAGGATTGTATGGCCGTTTGTCACCCTTATTCCATAAAAACTGCTATAGAGGTCGGCGGCCGGTCAGATTCAAATCTTTTATCGGCGTAGCCGACAACCTTGAAAGTCGTTTGCACCAAACTTGGGCCCGGTTTTCACATCTATGTTTTAGTAGGATATCATTAACTTTTGAAAACTAAAATAATGACTACAAATTTCATTTTAGTAATCGAAATATGTAATTTTTTATATATTGCATTTACTCTTCAGTGTTTTCTGTTTGTAATTAAAACTATAAATTTTTTATGTCGACAGTGTTATTGGTGTGGCTAGTGTTAAGTTCTGTACTTGAAACCCCACCAATAACTTTGGCAATCGATAAAATGATGAAAATGGCACTTTTCAGACCCTAATGTTCAAGATCAATAATAGGGGCCTATTCATGATATTTGGGTTCTAGGTATCCCTTATTATCCTTGTTAGACTTGTAAAATTACAAATGTTTTGGTGTTATAATTTTTCAGTTAAATGTGATTGAACTGGTTTGTGTAAATATACACATAGCTGGTGCGTCACCCTTTTCTTTTCCGAACTTAGTTGATACACTGACGTATGTATAGATTTTTCTCAAGAAAGTAAAATTTCTTATGTCATTTTTTAAAATCTACTACCGTTTTGAAATGAGATTTTTCTGACTGGAGAAGAAACGGCGAAAGGGACTCCCTAAGTACCTATCCTCTTTTTGTAATTTTTGTAAGTTAATATTACAATAACAGAAAATATATACAGATTAAAAAACAATAATTATCCCTTCGGCAAAATGTCTTAAGACATTTTATTATTGATTCATGAATAACTTTCTTATCTTAATTTCTAATTATCAATTTATTTTCTTATAAAACGGTCTTTTTTATTTTCTTATAATGTTTTATACGAAAAGAAAAAAGAACGATATGTTAAATTTGTTCTATGATGTCCGTCATAATATTTAGGACATAATACTTTATATTTTCACGATACTGGTTTGTTAAAGTAAGAATAGTAATTTCTTGTGAAAGTTCCAAAACACTAGCAATAAAATTGTAAGTTGCACGTGCTGGCTATTATTACAAAATGAAAACAGTCTTTACGTCACAATAAATTACGGTATAACATTAAATGTTTCTACATTATACTGTGAAAGTAACTAAATTAGTTAGCAGTAGCAAGCACCTGAGCTGAGTTTGTTAGCCAAAGTTTCCATAAGTGAATTCCGTTACAAACTACAATCCAGATTCCAGAATCCAGACTATAGCATCACCTATCAAAACTATAGCTGTGAACCATAGTCTCGGTTAAAGAAATATATTGTGTGAAGTTACACGATGAATATAAAAAAAATATGAAGAGGCTATTTTTTATTAATTAATAAGGTTCATCAACATTTGCATTGTTTTACAAAACATTATTTACGATGGTCATATCTTCTATAGGTATAATATGCTCTAGAGTCTAGAAGGTACAACTACGTGAGTAAAGAAACATATCTTTACTCTGTGGTTGTATTACAGAGTAAAGAAACATACCTTTACTCTGTGGTTGTATCACAGAGTAAAGGTCGAACACAGGTTGCATATTTTTAAATAGAATAGAATACAATAAGAATATAATAAAATGGATTTTATTCAACATAGATTACTACATAATACTTATTGAAAGTCATTTTTTTATTTATTACTGGTTTGGAAAATATCTCTGTCCTGGAAACAACCAGCAAGAAACCCAACGGGACATTTTCTTAAACATGTTTCACTTTACAATAATGAAATTTAATAGAACCAGTAATTACACAATTACAGGTACCATTTAGGTGTCAATATAAATATTAGGTTTCTATAATGCTACTCGAAACTCGGAATTTTTGTAGACAATCGTGAAAAATGTCTGTTGCATCACTAACTTCATTAAATAAATTGTACAGTCTGACGACAGATGAATTACGACCCATAGCAGTTCTTTTGGGTTAGTTTTAGGGAGCAAAAACCGTGAATTAAAAAGTGTTAAACAAAAGATCTATGTTTTGGGGCGTAAAAAATGTAACTTAAAAAGTGTGAATATAAAAAGATTTATGTTTTGGGGCATATAAAATGTGAATTAAATAGTGTGAATATAAAAATATTTATGTAGCTCTATTTCAAAAGTACCTTATTTATTCCATAGGATCCTTATATGCACGAGGATATGTATCCTCGATTAAGAAACAAAATGCACGCTTGAGGACTATGATGAAACGCCTCATTACTAGTAAAAAGGGTCCCCGGTTCTCTACACTCATCACACGAAACACAGCAAAATTAAGATGCAATTTCACGCAGGTATTCTGAGGGCGGGGTCCTACTTCTACTCCGATCGGGCCTATCCATCCGTTTCTAACCATAAAATAGCTGCAGCATGGCTCTAACTATTTAATAAACTGTTCAGCGAAGTCAGGCGTATTGGCGACCACAGTCGAACCTTAGACGTTGCTACCCTTCGCCGGTCTGGATATTTTACGTCTAGCGTTTACGTAATGGTTATACCACCAACTACCGAACGTCATAACATCTTTCTGGCATTTTCTAGTCGGCTTTTACGTCACCCACGGGGCAAAATGGGGCTTAGCTTTCCATTGACTCCCGTCGAGTTGGGGGTTGATACGTATTTTTACAGAAAAGTTACACTATTATAAGCACACACACAAAGTTACAATATGCGGAAACGCGTAATTTTTGAGAAAAAAGTTATTGAAAATCAATAATTTTTTTTATAGGATAAGGGTGACAAACGAGCACACAGTTCACCTGATGGTAAGTGGTTGCTGCGGCCCATAGACATCTACATCCATCCTCTATTACAAATCAAAATGCAGATGCGTTGTCACCCGTGAGGACTAAGATGGAATGCCTCATTTCCACTAAAAAGGGCCTCCGGCCACCTGCACTCACCATGTTAAAATTTTTTATTAAAAATTGTTATTCTTGCATTGTTTATATCTAATCCTACCATAAAACTGACGCCATTTTGTAATGTCATTATCGTCAGTAAGGATGTCGATTCACAAAAAATCGATTTCTAAAATATCTATATTTTTTTATGTTTGCATTTATAATGTAAATATAATTCCATTTTATGAAAAACAAGTAATAATAATAATAATAAATGATCTCTTATTGAAATTTGTTTTATTTTAACAGTACCAATTAGGGCAGATAACAAATAAATAGGTTAGGTTCAACTTATGTCAAAGAACCGAATTGATTGACCCCGACTCCACCTGGTACGAGTCTGTCCTACCCCTAGAGTGGTTTTAAAGAGCCGGAGGCGCATAGGGGGAGCAGCCTCCGCCTGCTGTAACAAATCGTAGGCATCGGACGAGGAGGGATGCCTGCGTAGAGGCTGCTCTTCCCGCAGCGCCGGAGACGTAGCAGTCTCAAAATAGATACAGAAATCCTTCTGAATCAGTCCCTCTATATTTTTTGATGAAGAGGATTTTTTCAATTCAAACATGAAAAAAATATAGATATTTTAGAAATCGATTTTTTGGGAATCGATACATCAGCTTACAATTCGAATCTATTTAAAAAATCAATCTTTTTCGGAAAGAATTGACATACCTACTGACAATAACAATACAAAATGGCGTCAGTTTTATTGTAGGATTAGACATAAACAATGCAAGAATAATTGATTTTCAATAACTTTTTTCTCAAAAATTACGCGTTTCCGCATGTTGGAACTTTGTGTGTGTGCTTATAATAGTGTAACTTTTCTGTAAAAATACGTATCAATCCCCAACTCGACGGGAGTCAATGGAAAGTCGTACCCAAAATGGCGTGATGGATTCCCTCACGTCGCCATACTGAAAACTCACGGCACTATCACTACTGTTGAAAAATAGACCTAGTCTATTTACGCAGATACATTTTATTTATTTATCGGAGCGTCTATAAAATACCGGTTGGATCAAGGTGGAATTGAGGGTATATTGAGAAACCCCCACTCGTTTTTGCAGTATAAAGTTCACTGTAGGCGCCGTGCGCGAGAGATTCCGTTTGAGTTATTCTGCGAGTGATGCCATTCTGGAGTGCTAAGATGGTGTTGTGGTTCTGTTCGTTGTTGTGATTCTTCTAGTGCAGGCCAGGAGGATTGTTGCTGAGAGGCTGCTCTGTGTTACACTGAGATGGGTGTTGTTGGTGTTGATTTGCATACTTTGGTATTATCATGTAGTTACGTACCTCACGTTACACTGGTGTGTGATCGTGGCGGGGACGTATTACGGTGTGGTCGAACTGTAATTGCTCTATACTCAATGTATAGTGCGTTAGCTGTCTTGTTACTGATAATGATTAATTGCGTAAACAAGAGAGCAAGTTGAACATCCGCTCTCACACTTTTATTATATTTAACAATTAATGTTATCCTGATGTATTTCCGAGATCAGAAGTGGGATCTCCCGCTGAATTTCCGATATATTTATTTATTTAAACTTTGTTGCGCAAAATTGTACAAAGGCGGACTTACGCCTTAAGGCGTTATCTGTTAGTCAAGCTATAGATAGGTGGCTCTGACACTACTTTAGAGATGCAATATGTTTTGAAAGAATTGAGGACCAACAAAATAACTATTAGAAAATCAACAAAATATCAATTTTCATGTAAGAAAAGTGCTGGTAAGTTTTCACGGCACGGGTCTTTGAACGATGTCATCCGAAGAGCTCATGTCTCTTAGTTTTGCCTCGATTTTAGAGCCTTGTGGAATATTTAGAGACGATGGCAGGAGACCCGACGGTATGACTTTAGTCCCTTGGGAGAGAGGTAAAGCCCTAGCGTGGGATGCTACTTGCATACACTTTGGCGGCCTCTCATCACAGGGGTGCCACGTTTAGAGCCGGGACGTCATTAGAGCTGGCTGAACTGAATAAGTGGCACAAATATGAGTCTCGGAGAAATGACTACATATTTGTGCCATTTGCTGTAGGGGTCCGTGGGGTCCACGTGCGGTGAAGTTCCTAAATAAACTCTACCCGCGGCTGGTCGTTGCTGCTGGTGATAAGAGGGCCAGTTCCTTTCTCTTCTGAATGACTATACTTGCAGCAGTATCTGCGGTAGCATATGCTGAGACGGAATCCTTTTTGGCATCACATCACTCACTCGTGTTGCGATTTGTTTTTATTTACGTTTTCCACCTTGTACCTTGTATGTTTTTATATTTTAATTTACTTCTAAATGTATATTTTGTGAGATTATTGATGCTAATAACGTGATAGAGCCATGCTGCAGCTATATTATGGTTGTAGCACGAATGGGTCAGCTCGACCGGGGAAGGACCACGCTCTCACAGAATACCAGCGTAAAATAGCAGCTTAACGCTGCTGTGTTTCGTATGGTGAGTGTAGAGAACCGGAGACCCTTTTTACTGGAAACGAGGCATTCCATCTTAGTCCTAACGGGTGACAACGCATCTGCATTTTGATTCGTAATCGAAGATAGATGTAGATGTCTATGGGCCACAGCAACCACTTACCATCAGGTGGACTGTGTGCTCGATTGTCACCCTTATCCTATAAAAAAATATGTATGTGTATATATATATATTTAAATACAATTTATCCCCTCCACCTTTAGTATATCATATTTATCCTATAAAATATATTTCATTTCCAAGCTAATTACAATTTATTTACATAAATTTCCACGTGTATATTTCGCAAACTTAATATCTGCGAAGTGTGTATTATTAAAGAAATTTGTTAAACCTGAAGCACAAATACCCTGAAATTACGTTACAAAACTCTATAACTTTGGTGCTTCAAAGCTTAGCAGGGTAGCGAGACTTGCGTTCTTCCCTCGCTTAGTATATGATTTATGCTCAAGAAAATTGCGAAGTCAGAGCTCTTCGACCTTGAAACGGCGTTACTAGCGCTCGCGTGAAGTGCAGAAACTCCGTGGAATATTAATAATCACTAGTGACGACCCAAGGAAATGAATGGTTGAAAAAAATATTTTCTTCTTATTTTACATATATATTTTTTATATATAATAAGGGTGACAAACGAGCACACAGTCCACCTGATGGTAAGTGGTTGCTGTGGCCCATAGACATCTACATCGATCTTCGTTTGCGAATTAAAATGCAGATGCGTTGTCACCCGTGAGGACTAAGATGGAATGCCGCTTTTCCAGTAAAACGGGTCTCCGGTTCTCTACACTCACCATACGAAACACAGCAGCATTAAGCTGCTATTTTACGCTGGTATTCTGTGAGAGCGTGGTCCTTCCCCGGTCGAGCCGACCCATTCGTGCTACAACTATGCCTACTATTAATATAGCTGCAACATGGCTCTACCACGTATAAGAATATAAAAATATAAAATTCAAGATTTTTGAATAAAACTGTTTTTTACGGATTTTATCGCGTTTATTTTATTATTTTTATTCCCGACGTTTCGAGTGCTTTTCAGCAACCCATGGTCACGGGGGGACTGAGATGTTTGACGTCCCAATGTCACAGTTAGCCCGGCTACCTTCAGTTTTTTATTATTAATTTTTGGTTCGATTTACGCAGAATGAACTTACAGTATCCGGAAGTCTTGCAGTGTTATGCTTGGGTTTGGATTTAATTTTGTTAATTATAGGATCCCAAGCAGATGGCAGCACCCATCCATCTTCTCTATTGAAATTAGGATGTTTTTTAATTTCAATAGCCTCGCGTATCATCCTTGGTAGGAATCGGTGTTCTTTTGCAAGGATTTGTGGTCTATCAAATCTGATGTAATGGTGGGGACGATCTTGAACATGTTCACAGACTGCAGACTTCCCAGAGCGTCGGTGCTTCACGTCAGCTATATGTTCTTTCACGCGGGTTTTAATGGATCTTTTTGTTTGTCCTATGTAAGAGAGACCACATTCGCAATCAAGCTTGTACACTCCTGCATCTTGTAGAGGGATATTACACTTGACGGATGGTAAAAATTGACTAATCTTCTTCGGCGGCTTGAAGTATGTTTTAATAGAAGCTCGCTTCAAGATGTAGCCAACCTTGTCTGTGACTCCTCTGACATAGGGTAGTACAGCAGGCACACGCTCGACTGTGGTCGGCTTCACTCGGTCACTGTGACGTAGGCGCGGGACCCGAAGCTTGTTGTCTTGCAATACTTGCTCGACGTACTGCAGCTCTGTGGCCAGATGTTTTCTGTCACAGATCCCTCGTGCTCTCTGAAACAAAGATTTTCCCACGGTAGCTAACTGTGATGGATGATGGTGCGATTCACCATTTAAATATCGGTTAGTATGGGTCTTTTTTCTATACACAGTATGACCAATAGTGTTATCAGGATTTCGGATGACTAAAACATCTAGGAAAGCTAAAGAATTGTTTGCCTCTAACTCCATTGTGAATTGTATTTTAGAGTTTATGGAATTAAGGTGGTCTAAAAATGCAGTTACTTTGTCAGATGGTAAAATTGTGAAAGTGTCGTCTACATACCGCTTGTAGAATCTTGGATTTACAGGAGCAGTAAGAAGGGCTTTCTCCTCAAAGTCCTCCATGAATATGTCGGCGACTATGGGAGATACAGGTGAGCCCATCGCCACTCCATCTACTTGCTTGTAAAACTCCTCCTTCCACAATAGATAGCCAGATGTAAGGCAGTGTTTGAGTAATACTGCATATTCTGTAGGCATGTTGTATTCTTCTAGCTTCCTGGTTACAATTGAGATGCAGTCTTCAATAGGTAAGCATGTAAATAGTGACTGAACATCAAAACTGACCATAGTTTCATTGTCAGCAAGATGTAGGTCTTTTATCTCACTAACAAAATGGTACGAATCCTTTGTGTGTGCTCTAGTTTGTCCTCTCAGTGGTGACAGAATTTTTGCCAGGTGTTGAGCCAACTTATAAGTTGGTGAATCGATTTGGCTCACTATGGGACGTAGTGGAGCGTTTGGTTTGTGTATTTTCGGTAACCCATATAACCTCGGTGCTTTAGTACATGGTGGTATTATCGAGTTTACGTCGAGATTTAATTTTTCGGAGTAATTCTATTTACATGCTTACCTATTGAAGACTGCATCTCAATTGTAACCAGGAAGCTAGAAGAATACAACATGCCTACAGAATATGCAGTATTACTCAAACACTGCCTTACATCTGGCTATCTATTGTGGAAGGAGGAGTTTTACAAGCAAGTAGATGGAGTGGCGATGGGCTCACCTGTATCTCCCATAGTCGCCGACATATTCATGGAGGACTTTGAGGAGAAAGCCCTTCTTACTGCTCCTGTAAATCCAAGATTCTACAAGCGATATGTAGACGACACTTTCACAATTTTACCATCTGACAAAGTAACTGCATTTTTAGACCACCTTAATTCCATAAACTCTAAAATACAATTCACAATGGAGTTAGAGGCCAACAATTCTTTAGCTTTCCTAGATGTTTTAGTCATCCGAAATCCTGATAACACTATTGGTCATACTGTGTATAGAAAAAAGACCCATACTAACCGATATTTAAATGGTGAATCGCACCATCATCCATCACAGTTAGCTACCGTGGGAAAATCTTTGTTTCAGAGAGCACGAGGGATCTGTGACAGAAAACATCTGGCCACCGAGCTGCAGTACGTCGAGCAAGTATTGCAAGACAACAAGCTTCGGGTCCCGCGCCTACGTCACAGTGACCGAGTGAAGCCGACCACAGTCGAGCGTGTGCCTGCTGTACTACCCTATGTCAGAGGAGTCACAGACAAGGTTGGCTACATCTTGAAGCGAGCTTCTATTAAAACATACTTCAAGCCGCCGAAGAAGATTAGTCAATTTTTACCATCCGTCAAGTGTAATATCCCTCTACAAGATGCAGGAGTGTACAAGCTTGATTGCGAATGTGGTCTCTCTTACATAGGACAAACAAAAAGATCCATTAAAACCCGCGTGAAAGAACATATAGCTGACGTGAAGCACCGACGCTCTGGGAAGTCTGCAGTCTGTGAACATGTTCAAGATCGTCCCCGCCATTACATCAGATTTGATAGACCACAAATCCTTGCAAAAGAACACCGATTCCTACCAAGGATGATACGCGAGGCTATTGAAATTAAAAAACATCCTAATTTCAATAGAGAAGATGGATGGGTGCTGCCATCTGCTTGGGATCCTATAATTAACAAAATTAAATCCAAACCCAAGCATAACACTGCAAGACTTCCGGATACTGTAAGTTCATTCTGCGTAAATCGAACCAAAAATTAATAATAAAAAACTGAAGGTAGCCGGGCTAACTGTGACATTGGGACGTCAAACATCTCAGTCCCCCCCGTGACCATGGGTTGCTGAAAAGCACTCGAAACGTCGGGAATAAAAATAATAAAATAAACGCGATAAAATCCGTAAAAAACAGTTTTATTCAATGTGTAGTGTTCGCGTAAATATAAGAAATCTTCAAGATTTTTATTAAAATAATATAGAATATATATAACATTAATAAAACAATCTTCACGATTTAGTGCCGTAAACGTTGATTCGAATGAATTACATAGCCTTAATGGAAGATTTTTCATTTTCTTTGTTAATATTAATAATTTAACCCTTTCGCTGTCCCGTGCACTACATATAGGGCACTGCTATTGTGTCTGGAAACCGGACAGTGAAAGTGTTAAAATTAAAAATTTTGTACAGCCGACTTTAATATAAGCGACTTCAATATAAGTTATTTAAGAATAACTCAATAACCATTGCTCTGACCTTGATCAAATTTATATGGGACCACACGAGAACTATCAGCTTTCATATGAAAAAAGAATCATCGAAATCGGTTCCCCCAGTACAAAGTTATGAGGTAACACTCATAAAAAAAACATACACTCGAATTGAGTACCATCTCCTTTTTGGAAGTCGGCAGAAAAAAAGTTAAATAGAGTTTGTTTGGATGTTTGTCCTTCAATCACGCTTGAACGTCTGCAGAAATCGATTGGACATTTCTATAACAATTGTATACTTTGAGTAGCAGCCTCGTACCTGTATGCGAAGTGTAGGGTGACCTTCCAATATATGAAGAGACGACCTGATAATATATGCAGGAAGTCGATGGATACAGGTGGCTCAGGACCGTGCTTTGCAATCCTTGGGGGAGGCCTATGATCAGCAGTTAACTTGTGGAGAGCTATAATGATGATGATGTATTCATAGGTAATATGATATTTTACCTGCAGAACTCGTTTAAAAAAACATAACAAATAAATGCCACAGAAAGATTTGGCAGGCCCCCTTAATGTCAACATTAAAATCTTATAGACCACTTGGAGGGAAAAATCTGAGGACACACTTTTTAAATATACTACTGCTATACATATTACTAAATATAATATCATGATAATTAAGGTTCCGTACTGTTAATAATTAGACTACTTGCGCTTAAAAAAGTTAGATCTGTATGTATGTATGATATATATGTATATGTATGTATGATAGATGTATCACTGCTCCCCCCCAAAGCTCTCATTTTTTTAAGACTAAAGGTGTCTGTGGTGTCGCCCTATTTTGATGAAACACTACACTATTTTCTACCGACTTCAAAAAGGAGACGGTACTCAATTCGACTGTATGTTTTTTTATGTATGTTACCTCATAACCTTTTACTAGGTGAACCGATTTCAATGAATTTTTTTTATAAAGCTGGTGCTTCACATGTGATCCCATATAAATTTGATCAAGGTCTAACCAATAGTTTTTGAGTTATTCTTATTAATTTATTTTGAAGTCGGTTGTACAAAATTTTTAATATTAAATTATTGTTCTCATCAACTGGGTCGCTCTGGCCGGGCTTTAGTAATAAGGTCGTTATCGGGACCCTATTACTAAGCCTTCGGTTTCCGTACGTACGTGCATCCATCTATCCGTCAGCGAGCTGTATCTCATGATCCGTAAAAGGTAGACAGTTGAAATTTTACGATGGCACGGAAACCTTCATGCGCGAGTTCGACTCGCACTTGGCCGGTTATATTTATTACACAATTGCTTGCCTTAAAAACATCAGTTGTAGGCAACAGAGATTTAAATTGATGGTAAAAGCTCATAAGGAAGAACTCCTTTTAAATTAAATCACCAAGTTTCGCAGTATATCCATGATTTGACAACTGTCGTCTTTACTACAAGTTCATTGAAGTGGACCACTCTTTTTTAACATCCGTGATTAATATTTTCGTTACGGCTCAGCTTCGTAAAAATGAAAGAGTGCTATAGTAGTGTTATCTCTATATATAAAAATCAATTGCTATTTATTTTCTGTGATGTAAGTGCTGTTAGCCTGTATGGCTCTTCCAACTTCATGTGTGCTTAGAGGACTCGCGGCCTTTCAGATCGCGAACTTAGAAAAGAGCTTAGCTAAAGAAAAGGTAAAGATGATGACGATGATGATGGTTTATGATTTGGTAATGATACCAATCATCATTTCCCCTCTTTTGAAGATTTTTGAGCTATCTAACCGTTGCCCGAGTGGGGACGTGCAGACCCCTGCCACTGAACAATTAGACCCGGTAGGTGGCGCTGTTATCGAGATACATAAATCCGTGCGAAGCCGGCGCGGATCGCCAGTATACTTGGAAATTATTTTATAAAATAATTGAATCCATCTAATGACTGCACGAACTAATTATAACAAAATACGCTATTATTTGAGGGAGCACAGTTGTTCAATTGATAACTATATGATATAAAAAAAAATCTTTTAATAGTAAACTTTCGAAATACGTACGTACAGTGTAATCTCTTTTTTTTTATATACGAGTATATATAAATAATCTATGTGTTTGTTGAAATAATGTGTTCACCTTTAATTGTATTACTCCTAAAGTAAGTAAAGTTAAGTTACAGCCTATATATGTCAAACAGCTGGGCACTGGCCTCCTCTCAATTCTGAGAGGGTTTTAGGGCAAGGATATGAACGCTGCCCCAATGCGTATTGGCGACCTTCACATGACTGAAATATTTTTTTTCTTATTTCTCAGACATGCAAGTTTCCTCACGATATTTTCCTTCATTGCCGAGTAAATCAGCTCTTAAAATTGCAATTAGTTTTAAGAGGTCCCGGCGGGGATCGTACCAGTTTGCTGGCGTACTGTGAAATCTACAGCGAGCGCTCAGCTCCTGAGCTATCAGGGCTCTGTTCTAATCCTAAACTTAGAATTAAAGAGAATTGATGTATACATGTAACTTGGTGGTTTACCAAATAAATAAATAAAATATATAACGTACTAATATTCTTATTAACTATACTTGTACTTTTATTCGTTATTTTATTATACACAATATTAAAAATATACTTTATAACTAGTAACTTAATTATCATACAGTCCTACTCCCCACGGTAACGTGCCAAGAACGCTGGCTGCGATTCCCCGCTGAATGGCTATATTTAGCCTTTGAGCGAGAAAAGAACCAGCCCACTTATCACCAGCAGCAACGATCAGCCGCGTATGTAGTTCCTTTAGGAACTTCACCGCACGTGGACCCCACGGACCGATAGTCTCTACAGCATATGGCACAAATATGTAGTCATCTCTCAGAGACTCATGCTTGCGCCACTTACTCAGTTCAGCTGCCTCTGATGCCACCCCGGCTCTAAACGAGGTACCCCTGAGATTAAAGGCCGCCAGAGTGTCTACGCAAGTAGCATCCCACACCAGGGCTTTACCTCTCTCCCAAGGGACCAATGTCATACCGTCGGGTCTCCTGACATTGTCTTTAAATATTCCACAAGGCTCTCACCGTGCCGTGAAAACCTACCAGCACTTTTCTTACATGAAAGTCCGTGGAGCCCAAAATTGTAGACGCTGCTACCACAGGGGTCCTGATGGGTTGAGAAATTAACGCTCCTAGTCGGATTGCTGCGACGATGCGCAAGCTTTCCCCATCAAGTAATGTGCCGCGATTACTTGATGGTCAAGCGTGTAACCAATGACTAGATTCCTTAGTCGAAACAGCAGAAGACGTGCCTTATCTTGATCACTATGGAAATTTAGAATCAAATCTTTCTGCACGCTCTGTACCAAAGGAATATCCCACTGTTTTTGTTGGTTAACATCCAGTGGAATATTTTCACCAGGACAGAGCGTTTGCCATGTCTGCCCTGCCTCTGTAGCAAAGCATAGGTCTACTTTATTATTAAGTGGCGAAGCTTGCGAAGTCACTTATTGATTTCACGATGTCTGTCCGTCTGTCGGTCCGTCTGTCCCACGATTATCTCGAGAACGGTTTCGAATTTTCAAATTCTGTTTTCAGCAATCGATTACTGATCACCCAGGCATCTGAACCTCCTATTTTGAATTTTTTTTCCGTTAGAAACCGCTACAAAGCTGATTGCTTCGCCACTTTGCTATGCTGTTAGCTTGCTAGGTTTATTTAAAATTATGTTACATAAGTCACTGACACTATGCACGGAAGCAAAGAAAGCAGGCAATGCAACGCTAGAAAGATTTCTCACACCAATACCACCAAATTTTATAGGTAAAGTAGCTAAGTACTAAGGGACATAAGAGTAATATGGTTACCTTAAGCTTTGCCGACCTATAAAATCAAAACTAGGAGGAGGACAGAAACAAAAACACAATGTCGTATACTGTAACCAATATATTAAGAAATAATAGCAAACAAGTCTTGGCAATAATTAGGAACACTTCGAAAAATCAACTTAAAGAAAACTAGTTATACTACCCAATACTAAAATGGACAAAAATATTTACTATAAAACTGTCAAAATGGCGTCGATAAAGCGGCGCCTTTTTGTCTCTTTATTATTTGAAGGACTGATTAAGAGCTATCGTATCACAGAGCCATCTATGCAAATAAGGCTGTAGTTTTTTCTAAGAAAGTGGCCATATTAACGGGATGACCATATTGCCCTCACGTACTATATATAAAATCTATTCTGTGCTAGCTCTAACGTTCATAAGCTACGCTAAATCTTGAGTCCATCTCTACAGAAAATACAATAAAACTACTACTACGTAGTGAGGCGTGCGTGTACATTAAATGCAGTAATCCACAAGGTCGATAGCCGTAGAACCACGTCAGCACGAGACGAATCGTAGCTATTTCAATAGCATGTTAATTTTTACGCTGTTTGTAATATTTTGTGGGCTGTTAATCAAATATAATGACCCGTTAATACTTTATCTGTTGTAAAAATCTATTTATTTTTGATAAATTACTTTTGTACAAAGTGTTGGATGTCGTTTGTGGAATTGAAGACCTAGAACTGAATATTTTTTATTCAATATTTTAAATAGATTATAAATAATACGTACTATGACACTTTTTTTTATTTTTACTGCTTTGGACACTAGTGCAGAAAAATCTATAATCTAGGAAGAAATAGCTAAAAACCCATCGGGCATTTTTTTTAAATAACGTTTGACCTGGAGTTCCCAACCCTTCCGGATAGCCTCCCGGGAGACTCCGGTAATAAGGGTTAATCTCCCGACCTGCCGGGGTGCAATAATTTCTCCGGTTTTTTTAACCTTATACGCATCCTTCGCTCACACGTGTCTCTACTCATTCACGTTGCGATCACATACACATAGTGCGCAGCTGCCGGTGTAAATCTGTTCGTCTCGCCGTCTACGTTATCGACAGTGATTCGGCGGTGTCTGTCCGGTCCGGTGAAGATCCGGAATACCAAGCAATAAATAATTTATCTCTAAAAGAACCAATCGTATGGACAGCCATTACAGGATTTATTAAATATTGACTTAGTGACAAACTGTACGATGAGGTTGGACTTTTGCGTGAGATTCAACCACAGCTCGTTGAAGAAAATCGAGTGAATTGGTTTGACTTCTTTACGAAATCGAAAGACAGAAATCCCTGTCCTGAATTGAAAAAAACGGCCACATTTGTTATTTCCATACCTGTCTCTAATGCTTCTTGCAAGCGCGTATTCAGCATGATGGAACAAGCATGGAGCAAGAAAAGAAATGAGTATATCTTTAGTAAAAGCAGAGTTACAAGTACTAACAAACTTCGATTTTTCATGTAATAACTTTTATGATTTTGTGATGAAAAACCGACAAATATTAGATGCTGCTCGAAAGCAAAGTAAATATAAATTTAAAAATTAATAAATGATTGTGATTTTCTTTCAATTGATTACGTAACTACTATTATACTATGATTGTTATTTACTAGCTAGTTATGTTTCGCCTCCCTTTTGATAGTTTGAGTTTGTAAAATCTCAGTCTATATAATTTAAAATTAAAATTATTCTTCTTTTTCGTCTTAATAACTGGCTTTACGGCTCTGGGATCTAGCCCTTCGGAGCCTGAAGTTACAATATATTATAATAATAATTATCCTTCATAGTACACTGCTTCACAATATGTTGATGCAGCACATTGCGCAGCCCTTGGGAGATTTTGACGGCAACTTGAGCCAGCAGACAGCTGACGGTTGGCGTTGATATCTCAAGGCGCCTAAGCAGACAGACACCTTATTTTGAGAATCACATCACCATCAGAGCACTTGTTTCGCCGTTTCCACTAATAGTTCACATGCGCAGACACTTAGTACACAAAATTGCACCACTTTTACATATCAAAGTCCACTTCAAACCATTATTTAAACAATAATACAGGAGCAGCAAAGTGCCGCCGGTCAAGTTCCCGCCAAAACTGCAATTAAAATTATGTATAACCGACTTCTATATAAATTATTAAGAATAAATCAAAAACTATTGGTCAGACCTTGATCAAATTTATATGGGACCACATGTGAAGCGCCAGCTTTCAAATAAAAAAATAATCATCGAAATCGATTCACCCAGAAAGTTATGAGGTAACACACATTAAAAAAAAACAAGCAGTCGAATTGAGTACCTTCTCCTGTTTGAAGTCGGTAGAAAAACTATTGTTTGTCTCGCTGTCATTTCTCACTTTACCATTTCATAAAAATAACTATTTTAAACTATGTGATTTCACTATTACGACGTGGACAATAATGAATGCCTCAATAGCTCTAACTACAATTACATTTGTATGTTGTTTTCAGGGCCGGCCCTACCATAGGGCGAACGGAGCGGCCGCTCCAGGCGCCAAGTCCCAGGAGGCGCCTTAGTCATTTTTTTTATAACAGCATAGCTACCTACATAATAGAAAAATACAATCTTTTAGCTTATTTAGGTAACAATTTTGCACGCTTCTTAGAAGCTTAGTCTCAGTTCTTTTTTTTGCACATGTGCCTGAGTTTATTGATGGAAATTTCCTCGCTTTTCAATATTTTGGTTTCGAACGTGTAGCTAGTCAGTATATGTGCGTATCGTCTTATTTGTTGAGACGAGTGCGGCATTCTTCAGCGCATTTTTGTATTTTTACTAACTCAACAAAAAGATGGGAAGTTATTTCAAAACATGTGAAAAGCTTAGCTTTAAAGAAGGTGTGTCGAACATGGTGCGATAATAGACGCTTCAGTACGCCGAAGTAAATAGTGCCTTGGAAGAAGATTATCGTCACAACTGATCCCACGGCAAGTTTGGAAGCTAAATCACTTGAAGCCAATTTTAAGAAGTTCAAGTTTTGACTCTCTTTAGTCATTTGGTACGACGTTTCATTCCACGTTAATCTTGTTAGCACATACATGCAAGCAGAGCGCATAGATTTATCAGATTCTACAAAACTAATGCACAAAAAATAATATACCTAGAGACGAAGGATTAACAAAAGCTCTCATTGCAGCTAAAAATACAACTCAAAAAGCTGAAATAAGCTCGGAATTTGAAAGAATCCGCGAACCAAAAAAGAAAAAAATGTTCTTATAGCCCAGGAGGAATCGGCGCATGAGTACCGAAAGTTGTCCTGCTAATGATATAAATGCATGTTGCCATGGGGCAACTCAGTGCCATATTGTTTAAACCGATTTTTTTTCAATTCCAAGGAATTGTTATTTTTAAACTGGTTAATTTTTTTTTCTATTCTTTGATGAAATGCAAATAAAAAAAGTACCGTCACTTTTTACGATAAACTTAACATTTCTGGAGTTATGAATTTTTAAAGGTTTGAAAAATCTCAAATTCAAATATATTTGACTCTATGTATATATATATTATATATATATATATATATATATATATATATATATATATATATATATAAAGAAAAATAATATAAATATATTCCGGATCCAGAAATGTTATTCAGAACAAATGTTTTCTATCCTATGTTAGACACCGCCATAAAAAAAGAGAAACATGCTTTACACGACTTTTTACAATTAATGAGACTTGGCGTTTATAGAATAGAATAGAATAGAATAGAGAGTTTCCTCTATGATTTGAATAAGACCGATGAAAGTTTTAAGAAAGTATGCTCCACGTTGGAGGAAAAATGAACGCATGATCTTAATCGCGATATTTCGGGATTGGACCTTCAAGAAAAATGATGTATTTGAAAAAGTTTTTACATATCGATAAAGGTCACCCGAAAGCAGTCGTTCAGTTCTTAGTATTAAATAATTGGCAAGATACGTTCCCTAATATTAGGTCTTTACCTATAAAATTGCCGTTTTTTATGAAATAAGTTAACGTAAGTATTTTTCTATATTTTTTATTTCTATTAATCAAAGTTATCACACATGCAATGACAAATTCATCTTTGCTAATGCAGTAGCAGTTTATTGATGCCCTTTTTGAAAAAATCTGCTGGACGGGGGAGGCAACAAATTCTTCAAAGGTATTTTGTACTGCCTCTATGGTATTGAATTTTATTCCCGCCAAAAAGTTATTTAAATTCTGGATAAAGTAGAAGTCTGTAGGCGCAAGGTCTGGTGAGTACGGCGGATGACGGGAGCTTCCAACCTAGCTCTTGTAACTTCGAGACCATCTGTTGTACAGTATGCAGTCGCGCGTTGCCGTACAGGAGCAGTGGGGACGAGCGATTGACCAAAGCTGGTTAGAGACGTATGAACTTATCCATCATTGTGTTCAGTTATTCACAGTACACATCTGCAGTAATGCTCATACTGCTTGCAGTGCCTGATTTGGAGCTCTGACAGCCCTAGGCTAACTAAGAATATGGCCTGTTCTGTCTGTGCCTGCCCAGCTAGAATATATTTACGAGATTTTTATATTTTACTAGCTTTCCACCCCGTGGTTTCACCCACATTAAATAAAATTTTCCTGATAGTAAGTGTCGACCATCGCCTATAAATAACTGCAACACCAGGGAAATTGCAGGTGCGTTGCTGATCTTTTTAAAAGGAGTACGCTCGTTGTTTGAAGGTCTCGAAAGTCGTATCGGTCCGGAAAACATCGCCAGTGGACCACTATCACTAATCATCTATGATTCCACAAAGTCTTGCGGGGAAGAAAACTTCTAGTAATTTGCACAGTTATGGTGTACCGTCAAGCATTAAGATGGTGTGGTTGGTACGTGGAATTTAGCAGCTGATATAAATCTAAACAATTTTTCTAAGTACTTCCCGTAGAAAATGCGATAGAAAATGGAATAGTATGCAACATTTCTTAGCAGCACCAGTGAATTGAGCCGATCAGAAAGAACTTGGTGGTCAACGATTCGAGCCACTCTTTACTGGATGCGGTCAAAAGGAAGTAGCTAGCACTGGGTTGCCCCGGTCCAGAAATGAAAACAGTACTTCCTGTGAGACTAAACTTGCGCCTCGTAAAGTTGCAAACGGTTGCCGGCAGAATATACGGTCCTGCTCTGCTGAGCACCAAGCTTTTCAGAGGCCTATTTAGCCTCCCCTGCCAAGTGAACGCTAAGTGTACGTTATTCGATATGTCGATGCCGATGATTCCGATGACGGCTGAGATTGAGAAATTGAGGAGATACGACGAAGGGGTTCATTTTAGTGGTAACTTAGCACACCTGTGGCTTCTGAAGCTTAAACTGGACTAGAGTCGTCTCCAATCTGAGATTTTGTTTATAAAGACTGGATTTCAGCCACAAGTTTGTTCCGATACTAGATTACGTGTCCCGAAAAATATTGGCACGGCCGGTGTAAAATTCATCACCAGTGTTACAACAAGTAACAGCAACATATAATTGATATGCAGAAACAGTGTAGAGTCAGGTAAATTAGAAGATAAGAACTAGAACCAGCTGATTATCGACCGCATTGGCGGCTAGCAGTTTATAATGGATTCAATTACTTTGGAGAAGAAGGAGGCGATGGTGATAAGCCTGTAGTTGGACGTATCTGATCGGTCGACTTTCTAGGGATTGAGTGCACTAAATCTGGCTTCCATTCGTTCAGTATTATCCTAATCTAAGGAGTAAGAGTACCGGAATAGACGCATTATAACCGTTGCTTACTCCAGAGCACTCCTCTTCAGCACAATAAGAGGGACTCCATCAGGCTCACTCGACTTGTTGACGTCCAGGGAGAGGAATGCTTTTCACATTGAACGCTGTGTAAACTGCACATCCAGCATGGAAAAATCACACCGCGGGATGTTCGGCGGTGTGTATCCCCAATCATCGAGAATCGAGTTGGACTCAAAAAGAGAACTTAAGTCTCCTTTACGGCACGGGCCAGTGAGTCGTTCTTCCTGTGCAGAGATGAAACACATGGCTGACAGAAGTTGTCATGGACAGCCTTGGCAAAACACCTTAATAAAATTCGAGGTCGAGAAGAGAACTTAAATATAAACTGTTCATCTTTGTATCATCATTTCAGTCCTATTTTTAAAATCTGCTTATTTGTTTTATACCAAAAATGAAGAATGAGCAACGAGTAAAATATTTATATCATTTATTGATAATATTATGTGAAATTTTATTCTGAACATAAGTGTGTGCTTGCAAATGCAAGCTCCAGCCTGGTTAGCCTATGGGTAAATCAGGCCCTGCCTGTTTGGTAAGAAGCTGTGATGAATCACACCGGCGCTAGACCAACAAACAGTGACCATAACTTTTCTTGGTGTAAGTTTTCGCTTAGGGCTTATTATTTAGGTGCTGAATTAGGATCCAAGCAACTTGCTGAGTACTTACGATTGTCAAACAGAATCTATTTTTCGTCGCATATAACAAGGCGGTTCAAAATTTGTTTATTATTAACCCATTCAGTGTTTTAAGGACATACAGGTGTCCTAATTGCTATTGTTATGCTATTGTTTTAATTTTTCCGACATTCAATGGGTTAATTATATAATTATTAGGAGCAAGTAGGCTAAACCTGAAGAGTTTGTTTTTAATAAGCACTGTTTAATTAATTAGTAAACATATAACATAACGTATAAGTACCAGTTCTAAAGTTGATTATGCTTATTGATCTCATTAATGAATGTTGACTTAATTTTGTTTTATTGTTTATTGTTGTTATGGTTTATTTAAGTAAATTTACCTTAATTCCTTTTTAATTTTGTTTTTCATTCTACATCAACGGTACCTATAGATACCGTAAGGAGTGCAGTGCCTAAAATACCACGAGCATGGCTGTTTTCAATTAACAAATTAGGCATAGACTTAAGATTTTGTCGAGATCTTCCCAGTTGCATGCTTGCATGTACACATACAACTGGTATATATTAGGGACAAGTAAGTGAGGCGCCATAATTGGATCTCGCTCCATCCTAAAACTTGCCTCAGGCCGGCACTGGTTGTTTTAGTTTGCTTTACTTAAATAATGACGCTGTGATCGATCTTACCATAACAATAAAACAGTAGCGTCACCAGCCTCCGCTGTAACATTATATTATATGGAAACTTCTTTTTTTTTATAGAATAATGTCCAAATACCCAAACACTAGTCAATTTTAAGATGTCGTTAAATCTCGTGGTGTCACAGTCACTTTGACTTAAAGTGATAGAGACAGCACGAGATTTAACGACATTTTAAAATTGAGCAGCGTTTGAGCTTCAGCGTTATTTGGGAATTGGGGAATGAGGGTGATATACGAAAACTTAGTACACCTGATGGTAGTAGTAAATAGATACTCTAGTCCAAAGACATCTATATTTATCCTCGATTAAGAATCAAAATGCAGATGCGTTGGCACGCCTGATGGCTAAGATCAAATGCCTCGCATCCGGTAAAAAGGGCCTACTAATTTTTGAGTAAGCTAATACCAATTTTTTTAAAAGAATAATGGTGACAAACGAAATGAGCACAAAGTAGTAGTGTACTTTTTTAGTGTACTTTACGCTGTGGGTTCTAAGTTCGAAATATAGCAGTAGACAATATCTGTGCGAAATAAAAATTGTTAAATGGCACAAGAGTTACCACTGCGTTTGTTCGTGAAGCATGCAACTATACTATTTCCTACTATATTGATCGTTTTTAGGGTTCCGTACCTCAAAAAGAAAAACGGAACCCTTGTAGGATCACTTTGTTGTCCGTCTGTCTGTCTGTCTGTCAAGACCCTTTTTCTGAGAAACGCGTGGAGGTATCAAGCTGAATTCATATCAAATACTCAAGTCTACTGTCCCTTGGAGCTGTGAAAAAATCAAACTTTTAAGCCATCGTAATCAAAAGATACAAGCGTTTATGCCGCAAATTTTCGACATTCGCAAGGGAATCAAAACCTACAGGGTACTTCCCGTGAACTCAGAATCTTAAAATTTGGTACGAAGCAACGTTTTATAGTACAGATAAAGGAAAAATTGTCAAAAGCATAAATTTTTGGTTACATCATATAATAAAAATATTATTAATAATTTTAAACTTATATACCTACGGATTTGTTCGTAACCCTCGGAGCGCGAGTCCGAGTCGCACTTGGCCGGTTTTTTTTTTTCATAGTATAAGGGTTATTACACGGATCAACCAAATTGAAACAATTCCATTGAAAAGCATTGAACATCGCACATTGAACGGTTTCACCAATATACACGTAAATCATTTAAATGATATTCAATGTTCACAGCACAATGAGATGTCGCGCCAACTCGTACGTGCGGGAATTTCGTTAATCTGCGACTATTTAACAAATGAGTTAAATAATAAAAAAAAAGAAAATATCGGCGTTGATGGGTGCGCCCGTGAATTTCGAGAAGGATATTATTTATTAGCTTAATAATTAAAGGAGCCTCAAGCACCTTATTAGTAGAATTGGCAGAAGAAGATCCAAATTCTTATTTGAACCAATTGCGAATGACAAAAAGTCAATATAATGAACTTCTTAAAACCCATTTTCACGCCACTTGAAAACCATTTTCGAAAATCCATGTGTGCACGCTAAATAGGCGCCGTGCGATGCGCGGAATGAGTCACCGTTCAATCTTCATGTGTGTCACGTACACGTTTCAACAGCATTGAACAATGATCAATATTGCTACCATTGCATTGAAAGCGTTCGGTGAATTTAAGCTTTCAATGAGATTGCGCAATCGCATAAGCTAATACGCTTAAGTGAATATTGTGGCCCAAAGACATCTAAATTATCGTCAATTAAGAATCAAAATGCAGATGCATTGTCACCCTTGAGGTTTAAAATTGAATGCCTCGTTTCCAGTAAAAAGGGTAACAGCAGTATTAAGCTACTATTTCACGCTGGTATTCTGTAAGAGCATGGTCCTAGCCGACCCATTCGGGCTACAACCATAATATAGCCGCAGCGAGACTCTACCACGTAACGTATCCGAAAATAATAATCGAAAATTTACTAGAAATATTGGCAAATAAACAAAAAATTATGTTTATAAACATAAATATTGACTGTCCCCGGAAATCAAGTGCAATATCACAATTTAATTGCGGAAAACACTGGCCACTGAATCATATGTCCGTAAACAGTATTGAACAGGTAAAGTAAACCAAGAAAGAATATTTTTATATATTTATATTTATTATATATTATATCATTATTAAAAAACACTATCTTTTGTAAATACCCCAGATTGTATGGTAAAAGTCTTCATTTCTGTTTCCGAGGTTTTGGGTACTTAATGGGACACTTGGGGCTGTATTGCCAAGATTTTCGGCATCACTGAAAATCAGGGTTGTGGTCTCACCACAAACACATGTTAAATGATGTCCTTTTTTGGCATGCCTTTGCCGTACAAAGTCGATTTTATTTAAAATCTACTTATATTTAACTCATAATTTCTGTCGGTCTGTCAGAATATAGTTTCTTTCTTTCTTTTTTCTTTGTAATTGCTAGTTATAATAGCAAACTTAAAAATGAGCACATAGTCCACCTGAAAGTGGACCATACAGCATTCACTAGAATGCTATATGGTGCCTGTGGACCATATACCTAGATTTTCATTTATGAATCAAAATGCAGAGACGTTTTCAATTCTGAGGGCTAAAATGTAAGTTACAAGAACTTCGGTTCTCATCACTCATACAAAAAACAGCTGCTATTTTACGCAGGTCCTCTGTGAGGGCATGACCTAGCCACCCCATTATTGCTGCAGCCATAATATTATCGCGTATTCTTGCGATAATAATAAAAACATTACGTTCGTTACGTGGTAGAGATAGAGAGAGAGAGAGAGAGCATCGCTGCACCTATGTTGTGGTTATAGCATGAATGGATCGACTCGACCGGGGAAGGACCACGTCTTCACATAATCATCATCATCATTACAGCCCTTCACAAGTCCACTGATGAACATAGGCCTCCCCCAAAGAATGCCACAAAGCACGATCCCGAGCCACCTGCATCCATTGACTTTCTGCATGTCTTACCAGGTCGTCACTCCATCCAGCGGGGGGGCCGCCCTACACTTCACCTGTCGGTACGAGGCTGCCACTCGAGAACATTTCTTCCCCATCGGTTTTCGGTTCTTCGAGCTATATGGCCGGCCCATTGCCACTTCAGCACACGAATTCTTTGGACTATGTCGGTTACTCTGGTTCTACTGCTGATATCCTCGTTTTTAAGTCTATCACGCAGAGAAACGCCAAACATAGCCTTCTCCATAGCTCGCTGAGCGACTTTGAGCTTCCTCATACGGCCAACAGTGAAGGACCACGTCTCAGTTCCATAGGTCATCACTGGCAGCATGCACTGGTTGAACAATCTAGTTTTGAGGTTTTCAGATATGTCTAACGAGAAGATGTGTCATAATCTCCCGAACGCTGCCCAGCCGAGTTGAATCCGTCGATTAACCTCACGGTCAAAGTTGGACTTACCTAGTCGGATTATTTGTGCCAGGTAAACATATTCGTCAACAACTTCGAGCTTAGTGCTCCCAACAACTACCGGCATACATGTGACATGGACGTTAAACGTGATTTCACATAACACCAGCGTATATTAACTTATTGCTGCTTTGTTTCAGATGGTAAGTATATGGAAGAAGAGATTATTTTTACTGAAAACGAGGCATCTCATCTTATTCCTCAGGGGTGACTACGCACCTGTGTTTTAATTCTTAAGAAAGGATAGATGTGGATGTCTATGATGACCTATATGACCTTGAGCTTCCTCATACGGCCAGCAGTGAAGGGCCACGTCTCAGATCCGTAAGTCATCACTGGCTGTACAATTTCGTTTTCAGGTTTTGAGGTATGTCTAACGAGAAGATGTGTCGTAGTTTCACGAACGCTGCCCAGCCGAGTTGAATCCGTCGATTGACCTCTCGGTCGATGTTGGACTTACCTAAATAATAATAAAATAAATAAACCTAGCAAGCTAACAGCATAGCAAAGTGGCGAAGCAATCAGCTTTGTAGCGGTTTCTAACGGTTGCCGTTGAGCAATCAGTTTCAAAATAGGAGGTTCAGATGCCTGGGTGATCAGTAATCGATTGCTGAAAACAGAATTTGAAAATTCGAAACCGTTCTCGAGATAATCGTGGGACAAACGGAAAGACGGACGGACAGACGGACAGACGGACAGACATCGTGAAATCAATACGTGACTTCGCAAGCTTCGCCACTTAATAATTAAAAATGTTACTTACATTTTTTTTTTCTGTTTCCTATTCCTTGTCCCTGACTAACAATATGGACAAAACTTATCGTCATCTACTCACACAGGCATTCTCTACCAGTTAAAATAAATGTACATGAAAATAACTTAAGGTGATCAAGCCGCCGTCCGTACCTGTCATGATGCAGCAACGCCGGTGAGACTTTCTTCCGGAGGTTCGCTAAAGCGGCAAGTTCCTCGCGTTTTCGCGATGGTGGCGGCGCGCCGCACAGCGTCAACAGTGGCGTCGGGGGCTGAGAGGCTTGCAGCAATCTGGAAACGAATCTCACTTCAACATTTTTCAAAATAAGCATCTAGAAATCTATATGTGACAGCGCCTTGGAGGCCACAGTCATTATTGAAAATATTACTAACGACCCGTCCCGGCTTTGCAACGGTGATTTGTGGATCTCGACAACAGCGCCATCTACCCGGTCTTATTTTAATTATGGATCTAAACTACCGAGGTACCACTCAAACACACAAAAAAATCATTAAAATCAGTCCAACCGTTTAGGAGGAATTCAGTGTCAAACACGCGTACAGAAGAGTTATATACGTAACTAGCTGTTCTAATAAAATATATAGCCTAAGTTACTCCTTATAACATCAGCTATCTAGCAGTGAATGTCCCGCCAAAATCGGTCCAGCCGTTTTGGAGATTAGCCGAAATAAACAGGCAGACAGACGGACAAACAAAAATTTTAAAAATTGTGTTTTTTTTAGGTACCGTATAAACTTTTATATGCAATTAATAAAAAGCTGTTATTTTAACATTTTTAACAGTGGAAGAGCCACGCGGCAGCTTTTGCTGTCGCACGGATGGGCCGGCTCGAACCGGGGTGGTACCACAACCTCACAGAATACCAGCGTGAAGTAGAGGTTTACCTGCAGTGCAGGTGGCCGGAGGCCCTTTTTACTGGAAAGGAGGCATTCCATCTTAGTCCTCACGGGTGACAACGCATCTGCATTTTGATTTGCCAACGAGGATAGATGTAGATGTCTATGGGCCGCAGCAACCACTTACCATCAGGTGGACTGTGTGTTCGTTTGTCAACCTTATCCTATAAAAAAAAACATTACAAACAGACACTTCAATTTTATTTATTTGTATAGATGATGATTTATATAGAGACCTTATTCCTTACTCAAATAGCCAGTGGTGCAAATTGGTCGTGCCTATTTCTCACCATCAGATGAAAATGGTTAAGTGACAAACGAATTTACAGTCCAGCTGATGGTAAGTGGCTACAGCAGGCCATGGACCTGAATAAGGCTACTGACGCGTTGTCACCCCTGAGGACTAAGATGGAATGCCTCACAGCCTGCTATTATACAGGCTCTCTATACTCTGCAGGCTGGAACACAACAGTGCAAACGCTGCTATTTGGTGGTGGAAATCTTTTTTTATAGGATAGGGTGACAAACGAGCACCCGGCCACCTGATGGTAAGTGGTTGCTGTGACCCATAGACATCTACATCTATCCTCGATTGCGAATCAAAATGCTGATGCGTTGTCACCCGTGACGACTACGATGGAATGCTTCTTTTCCAGTAAAAAGGGTCGCCGCTTCTCTACACTCATCATACGAAACACAGCAGTGTTAAGCTACTATTTTACGCTGGTATTCTGCGAGTGTGTGATCCTTCCCCGTTCGAGCTGATCAATTCGTGCTACAACTATACTACTAATATAGCTGCAGCATGGCTCTACCAAGTTTAATATAAATCCTTTATATAAATACTGACGGAATCCTAAGCAGAATAGGGTAGCACCTAGCCATATGCTTGTCTGTCCCTCTTCAATTAATAATTTAAAATTAAGAATTTTGTACAACCGACTTCAATATAAATTATTAAGAATAACTCAAAAACTATTAGTCAGACCTTGATCAAATTTATATGCGACCGCATCAGAAGCATCAGCTTTCAAATAATAAAAGAAACATCGAAATCGCTTCACCCAAAAAAAAGTTATAAAGTAACACACATAAAAAAAAGAAAAAAAATATGCAGTCGAATTGAGTACCCTCTCCTTTTTGAAGTCGGTAGAAAAAAATGTCAATTGTAATTTTCTCACGTGCACTGCGGTGCTGGAAACCAACGTGACAAAACTGCATATCCAAGAAATATAAAATAATTTGAGGTCATGAAGCCCGCTATCATGCACTGAACCGTACTTTTTCCTGCCAGAAGTCTGTCGGAAATTAGAGGTGGCTTTGATATACTCAGGTTTAGAATACTCTACCAACGCCACCGCATGACAAGATTTTAACAAGGTAATTTTGTTACAAATTGACCAACACCACGAATTTCGCAACGTCATAATAAGTACGAAAGAATAATTTAAAATTAAAAATTTTGTACAGCCGACTTCAATATAAGTTATTTAAGAATAACTCAAACACTATTGGTCTGACTTTGATCAAATTCATACGGGACAACACGAGAACTGTCAGCTTTCATATAAAAAAGAATCATCCAAATCGGTTCACCCAGCACAAAGTTATGAGGTAACACACATAAAAAAACATACAGTCGAATTGAGTACCGTCTCCTTTTTGGAAGTCGGCAGAAAAAGGAGCACAGTGTATAAACAATATCATATTATATCACCCCTTGCCTTTTAAACACGCTAAAGGCAAAAGGGATGCCCACCCTTGTTTACCGGTTACAAACAAAAAATATTTTCATAATTTGTAAAACGTCAAACACAACTTTAGTGCCTTCACCTTACCCAGATTTAGAAAAACGGGTCTGTTAATTAATTTCTTTATTTTTGATGTAGAAATAATTTAAAATTAAAATTTTTGTACAGCCGACTTCAATATAAGTTATTAAGAATAACTCTATAACTATTGGTCTGACCTTGATCAAATTTATATGGGACCACACGAGAAGTATCAGCTTTCAAATAAAAAAAGAATCATCGAAATCGGTTCACCCAGTAAAAAGTTATGAAGTAACACACATAAAAAAAACATACAGTCGAATTGAGTACCGGCTCCTTTTTCGAAGTCGGCAGAAAAGACAACAACCGCAGAGAATATATTGCCACATGGTATAATCTAAAATAGCCGGACCGATTGCAGTGAGCTGCGTGTAAAGGCGTGTAAGATGTCTATTGACGTAATGATGATGAACATCGGGATAACAGTCTATGATGAAATTTATTCTTTGTTGTCGCTTTAATGACAAAACAAAACGACTTGTCCGTAACTGATACATCTGTGGAAAGTATGGAAACACGCTGTGCATCAGTTGTTCTGCCATAGAATGAGGGTAGAAGAATTAGAAGAAACAAATGATGGACACCCCTCCCAAAATACAAAACACCGGGACAATGTTGTAGTTTTTTTTTTTTTATAGAATAAGGGTGACAAACGAGCACACAGTCCACCTGATGGTAAGTGGTTGCTGTGGCCCATAGACATCAACTTCTATCTTCGTTTGCGAATTAAAATGCAGATGCGTTGTCACCCGTGAAGACTATGATAGAATGCCTCGTTTCTAGTAAAAAGGGTCTCCCGTTCTCTACACTCACCATACAAAACACAGCAGCATTAAGCTGCTATTTCATGCTGGTATTCTGTGAGAGCGTGTCCCCGGTCGAGCCGACCCATTCGTGCTACAACTATACTATTAATATAGCTGCAGCATTGCTCTACCACGTATAAAAGTTTAGATCGTTAAGATCCCCAATTGTATCCTCGACGCATTTCGCCAAAAGGTCCAAAGCTACTATACTTGTTTTTAAACCATACGTATTTAATACAGGATCTGAAACTGTCCCGGTGCGAAATCGTTCCGCACTTTCGGTACATTTCTCGCATTAAATTTCACTTTATGCGACCTGCACAGAGTACCAGCGTAAAATAGCAGCTTAACACTACTGTGTTTCGTATGGTGAGTGTAGAGAAACGGAGACCCTTTTTACTGGAAAAGAGGCATTGCAACTTAGTCCTCACGGGTGACAACGCATCTGCATTTTGATTCGCAAACGAGGATAGATGTAGATGTCTATGGGCCACAGCAACCTCTTACCATCAGGTGGACTGTGTGCTCATTTATCACCCTATCCTGTAAAAAAAAACCTGCCGAATTCCATGCCTGACGGCTATTCTGAATTTAACAGCGCAGTAAAAACGACGTTGGATAATCTGCATGTTCAAAAAAGTTTGCGAGGAAATGGGTGGAATGGGCAGCGGCTATGAGAGGAGGCTACAGGACACTAATCACGTACCGGAGGAATAGGCACAGCCAAGGAATACGACATAGGTACTTCACTTTTTCTTAAACTAAAATCTTTGTTCATACATATTATTACATTTATGTTGCAAAGAGATTTAAAAGCAGAGCTCGATGGGTCCCAATAGCGTTTTGAGGTCAAATGCTGATAAGATGGACCGTCCTACCCTAAAATTTTGGATAAGGCTGCTTATCGAATAGGCACTTTTAAGTGAGCAAAGCCACTGTTGTGAATGTTAGTTTATTTCATTAAAATAGTTATGAGTATGTAGGTATAAGAAATTTGCTAACATATTATATACCAGGGCGGCTGAAAAGTTCGCGGCATAGGGTACTTGACGATGAGTGATTAGCTTCTTACTCATGTCCCTAGTTGCAACACTCAGTAGTATTATAAAAGCAATCACTAGTTGAGTTTGCAATTATAGTTCAATTATTTATTGAACAACATATATCACCATGTCAGCCGAATCTGGAAATTGTCGGAATTTTGAACACCGCGCCGTGATAAAATTCCTCGTAAAGAAGGGAAATACACCGAAAGACATTTTTAAGAGATCACATCGGTTCTTCAGGATTCTGCGCCTTCATACAGAGTGGGGAAAAAATTGGCCCGCATATTTGAACAAGGACGAGAGAGCTGTGAAGACGACCCTCGCCCGGTCCGCCCTGGCATGGTACTAACCGAAGAAATCGTGGGAAAAGTCGAAAAAATCGATCTTTCCAACCGAACAATTAAATTGTGGCAGATTTTTGAAAATATGCAGATTAGCAAAGAACAAGTTAGAGATATTTTACATGAACATTTGAATATGAGAAAAATTAGCGCGCTGGGTACCGAAAATGCTCACACCGCTCAACAAGCAACGTCGACACGCAAGTTGAAAAGATTTTTTGGATTTTTTGGTCGCCGAAGAAATTCAAGCTGGAAAAGTCAGCGTCCTAGCTATTGCCGACTGTTTTCGAGAAGAGCGAGGGAATTTTGCTTATCAAGTACCTACCCAGGGGAAATATTATGAATGGCCAATATTTCGCCAATTTATTGACTCAGGTTCGCGAGGCTATTGTACAGAAACGACGTGGGGAAACTGACGCGACGATAGGGTTACCATATCTCAGGATATGTCCTGAGATTTCAGGATTTTTAGACTCTTCTCAGGATTGCGGCTGGATTTTGCAAATCTCATGAAATATCAGGATTTTTAGAACTTTCAATATAATACAGCTTACATTTTAAAGATCTCTTTAATAAAAAGTTAAACACACTAAAATAATTTTCCTTTGGTAATAATTCCACAATTAAAATCAAAACTTATTTATCCAAGTAGGTACTTAATCAGTTTTATCATACTTGATATGTGAAGATACCTTTTTTAAGTAAGGTTTTCTTCTCAAACTGTAAAAAATCTCAGGATTTTTAAAAGGAAAACAGGCCTCTTCTCCGGACTTTTAATTTTTTCATCTGGTAACCCTACGCGCGGAGTGCTCTTTCTGCAAGACAACGCGCCCGGTCACACCGCACATGTTGCGAGGCAAGCCCAGAAAGACACGGGGTTCTCAGAGATTGACCACCCTCCATATAGCCCAGTCCTAACACCTAGCGATTTTTTCCTGTTTTCCAATTTGAAAAAGGACTTACGGGGCCGGATATTTGCAGATGACAACGAAATGAACGCTGCGGTTGATCGTCATTTTGAAGAGAACGATACAGAATATTTTTCGGTGGATTAAAAGCATTGTATGCGAGATGTGAGAAATGTATTTCACTTGAGGGAGATTGTATTTCAAAATAAAAAATAGAAACCATATTTAATGAATATAACCATCATTAAACAGTGGTAGAGCCACGCGGCAGCTTTTGCTGTCGCACGGATAGGCCGGCTCGAACCGACGTGGTACCACGACCTCAGAGAATACCAGCGTGAAGTAGAGGTTTACCTCTGCGTTTCGCTTGGTGAGTGCAGGTGGCCGGAGGCCCTTTTTACGAAATGAGGTATTCCATCTTAGTCCCCACGGGTGACAACGCATCTGCATTTTGAATTGTAATAGAGGATAGATGTAGATGTCTATGGGCCGCAGCAACCACTTACCATCAGGTGGACTGTGTGCTCGTTTGTCACCCTTATCCTATAAAAAAAATTAAGTACCTTATGCCGCCGACTTATCAGGCCTCGTAAATACCTATAGAATATTCATTGAAATAAATCTTCTATTACATAGTACAAAACAAAGTCGCTTACCGCCGTTTGTACGCTTATATTTTTTAAACTACGCAACTAATTTTAATGTGGTTTTATCAATAGACAGAGTGATTTAAGAGGAAGGTTTATATGTATAATACATGCATATTATTTATTATATTAATTCTTCTGTCCGTGTGTATATTACCGTACTCCACCTAAATGTCTGCACCGATTTTGATGAAATTTTGAGTATGTGTGATTAAGTTGATTAGAGAATGGTTTGGATTCACTATTGAACTCAGTAGGTAGCGTTGTTGTTGATATCCAGAAATCAGCCGTGCGAAGCCGGAGCAGATGGCTGGACTATACATATAAATAAAATTGAAGAGTCTGTCTGTAATATCGCGATAACTGGATTCTGTTATGCTCAGCGCTTAATTTGCATGATGTTAAAACATGAATATCTTATTTTCAGCCCGAACAGAATGACAGACATAATCTTTAATTCATTAATTTTTTGAATGAGTCAACCGAATATGATGAAACTTTACAAAGAAATGGAGAACAATGTCGAAAGTGATCTGGGCTATCCTTTATCCGAAAATATGCACGATTTTTTGTGGAATAGGAAAATAGATTAAATAAATGTTATTGATGACATCTTTTAAGCTTTACACTTTACCTTCTATTTCTTAGTTTTGATGCAAAATATATTTTTAACATTTTTACATTAACAACATTTTACAACAAAACTATGAGTGTTAAACGTTAATATGATAGATCTGTTTTACGTAAAATTAATAGATACTCAATTTTTTAGCCTTTTCCCATACCTTACATAGTTTACTTGCCCAAAGACCACGAGCAAGGTTTTTCTTGTTTAATTTGTATATTTGGACGAAATCGCGGGTAAAAGCTAGTAAACAATAACATTTTATAAATAAATAAATAAATGTAACATTTAGCTTTAAAAGAAAAATCATATTAAGTATACCTACTACAAGAGAAATTCGTCATAAACCAAAATTGGGATATATTGCAAAATACTACCAGAGCGAAGGTGTGAGTCCGACATCCACCTTCGCTTTGGGTTTGGCTATTATGTTTTCTGTGGCTTTGTTAAATCCATATAAATTCATCTTAGAGATCTAATAAAAAATTTCGGTCAGTAAGAACTAACAAATGTAGACCATAATTTTTACGTGATATTTCTTTAGCTAATATAATTAAGTATGTTATACATATCTTATTAATTAATAAATAATTAATTAAAAAATTACTATCCTTTTTTCGTTACAAAATATCTTAAATCTTTAGCTATTTTTACACCAACTAGAAACTTTTTACTTGGTAAATAAAAACACAAAGGGTCGTCGCTTACAAACAAGAAGCAATTTGATTGCCACAAAAATGGAAGATAACTTCAGAATATATCTTATTAAAATATTCCCAATTGTCGCATTTAGGACAATGAATAAAAACTAATCCTTTTTGTTAGATAACAGAAATAAAAACAACTAACCGTTTAGAGACCGGCGTCCTCTTTGAGAGAAGAGTGTACTCGTAAAGATTAGAACTCGATGGATGGGGATGAAAGGCCGGAGTCGGTGGGTAATAAACTTCATCTTCTTTGTAATTATTATTTACTAATACTGATTTTAACGGCAATAATTCGACATTGTCGTCGGCACGTTGCTCTCGTGGCGAACTCATAGCGCGGATGACATCGTGCGTGACGGCCGGCTGCTTGCAGCCTACTGAAAGATGTGTCCTTGAAAATGCTGCAGTGTAGGGTCGGGACTTAGATGAAGTAAATTCTTTAAATTGTGATTTTATTTTATTTTTCAAACCATTTCACTATAACTTACCCTTACAAAATAAAATCATTCTTAGTAACAAACTACTTTTGTGCTATTAAATTTTAGCAGGCGCTCAGATATTTTATTATAAAATATAATGTGCATTTATCATTGAAAAGTCCTAATTGTTCTATTTCAGCATATCTTTTTAAACGTCAAAAAAAGAGTTCGAATGTAAAAGTACTGTATTAAGTATAATTGTTTGCTAATAATCGAGTTTGACGCAATGCAATTTTTAAAATGTACTTCTTCACATCCCTAGACCTACGTTGCCGTACCAGACGACACAGAGGTGAGCTCCAGGCTCGCATGCGCACTAAGACTAGCTTTTTGTCAGTTAAATAAGAGCTTCCTTAAAATTATGTCTAGTTATTCACTATGTGTATACTTTGAAGTGATATAAGTAACTGTTATAAAACTAAATTAACTTTCTACGATGATTTTAACGCGCAACGCAACGACGTCGCGTCTTTAATAGCCTAAAAGTCCACTGCTGAACATAAACCTTTTTTTTTAGAATAGGTAACGGTGGCAAACGAGCACACAGTTCTCCTAATGGTAAGTGGATGCGGTAGGCCATACACATCTACATCACCCTTAAGGACTAAGATGGAATGCCTCGTTTTCAGTAAAAAGGGTCTCCGGTTCTCTACACTCACCATACGAAACACGGCAGCCTTAAGCTGCTATTTTACGCTGGTATTCTGTGAGAGCGTGGTCCCTCCCAGGTCGAGCCGACCCATTCGTGCTACAACTATACAATTAATATAGCTGCAGCATGGCTCTACCACTTATCATACCCACCTCCCCATGAATTGCTTCATTGAGGCGATTTTGACATAATTACCACACTTGGCAGGTGGATTGGCAACGGCAGTTTTTTATCATTTTCATTTGTAGTCAGAAACATACTACTGCCAATCTCCAGTTTCAGTTCCCTCGATCGCCTCTTACGACATCCACAGGATGATAATGGGTCATGGTCGTGGATATTCTTACGCTGACAATACGTCGTTGACGCCGCTAAGGGGCGAACCTGAATTTTTGAAAAAATTACAAGAGAGCAAGGAAACATTTATTATTCCCCGATTACTAGCTTTTTTCATCAGAAAATTAAATATATTATTCTTAATGGACTTTGTAGTTACAAATAAGATTAATTTTCTAAAATCTGACGACGACTCGCGCGAGTGTTCGGAAAATATTGTTATATAACTCCATCCAGTGTATCAGACCCGTATTCGAACATCCGTTCTATCCAATATATGTACGAAAAAATCTCAAATTTTTGATGTTTTGTTCTAGTTTAATCAATTGTGCTTATATTAGTATTTCTCTGCCAATGCATCCTACAAATTTATACAAAATCCTATAAATACACAATATTTTTTTGATATCGTTCCGTGAGTATCTTAAGAGGCGACAGAGGGAACCAGAAAATGAGCAGCAGTGTCTTCCTAGTAACAACTTGAAAATAAAAATCTGCGGTTGTCAACCCGTCTGGCAAGCATGGCCACTATGGCATAAATATCCCCCTTATGAGACAATCTATAAGGAGGCCTATGTTTAGCAGTACAAAACATAGCAAAATTTCTGTGAGATTTTGATGGCAGCTTAATACCCAACAGGGTTTCTAGTAGTAGTCTCGAGGCACGAAAACGGACAAATTACGAGCACGAGTATCTTCAGCTAAAGTTTATGCGATTACATCGAAAGGAGGCTTGAATACAGTGTGAGAGACACAAGGACAATGTCTTGTTCTTATCAGACCTGAATATTAATAAATTGTGTTTGCACGAATTCTGGCTCAATAAACAATGACTTTGTGCATACTTTGCAGCGACGTAAGTAACTGTTATAAAACTAAATTAACTTTCTACGATGATATTAACGCGTCCAACGCAACGACGTCGCGTCTTTGACAGCCTATTAAAAGTCCACTGCTGAACGTAAACCTTTTTTTAAAATGGGTAAGAGTGGCAAACGGAGACACAGTTCTCCTAATTGTAAGTGGATGCTGTAGCCCATAGACATCTAGGTACATCTATTAAGTATGAAAATACAGATACGTTGTCACCCTTGAGAACGAAGATGGAATGCCTCGTTTCCAATAAAAAGGTTCTTCGTTTCTCTACACTCACCATACGAAACACAGCAACATTAAGCTGCTATTTTACGTTGGTATTCTGTGAGAGCGTAGTCCTTGTCCGGTCAAGACGACCCATTCGTGCTACAACTATACAATTAATATAGCTGCAGCGTGGCTCTACCACTTATTATACCCACCTCTCCATGAATTGCTCCATAGAGGCAATTTTAACATAATTGTCACACTTGGCAGGCCGACTTTTTTAAACTTTTTAATATTTATAAACAATTTATGTTATAAATAATTAATTTATTACGCGTAGTAAGTAAATCATTACGCGGACCTTAGCTAATTATTTTTTAACCTATTTAATATAATAGATTTCCGTAAAGTAACGCATGATTCTATTAACTAAATAAAAACTTATTCCTTTAGCCAAAGCGCTATCACCAGTTTTAAGGCTTTCTTATGCAATTTCAGTAAATTGTTGAATTTCTTTTGCAATCTCAATCTTTATCAGAGATCTCTAATGCTACTTAATACACGATTCACGGTTACCTTTAAATACAAGTCTGGCAGATGGAAATTCAATTTAAAGGCAAAGAACGCCACGAATTTTAAGTGTCGCTCGTAACTCACGCGGGTCAAATCACACCGTTTGATTTTTCAAGAGTTTTATTACAATATTTTAATTGAAAGAATTGTTTAATTATTTATTTATTTGTTTTCTTTATTAAAGATAACAACTTTAAAATATAGGTACAAGAGAGCACAAAATATTTGCGAAAATATTTTTTGTTGTTAATAAAATTTAAAAACATACGCGAGCAACTTGGATTTGATCGCCGCCATAGAGACAGACCACCGGCGGAGTGGCGACCTGCGGGGAGTAGCCATATACAGGCGTTCTTCTTTGTCAAAGTGTATGTCAGGCCATTAGGGTTAAATCACGGAATATAAAAAGCAAGTCGCTGTAGCCGCCGTGCGGGAGGCTAATGCTAGGATAGTGTCGTGGTTCTGTTCGTTGTAGTAATTCTTCTAGTGCAGGCAAAGAAGATTGTTGTTGCTGAGAGGCTGCCTTGTATTACACTAAGACAAGTAGTGTTGCTGTTGGTTTACATACTTTGGTGTAGTCATGCAATTACGTACCTCACGTTACACTGTGGTGTGTGATCGTGGCAGGAACGTGTTACAGTGTGGTCGAACTTTAATTACACTATACTGAAAGTATAGTGCGTTACGTTATCTTATTACTGATAATGATTAACTGCGTAAGCAAGAAAGCAAGTTGAACATCCGCTCTCACACTTTTATTATTTTTAACAATTAACGCTATCCGGATGGATTTCCGAGACCACAAATGGAATCTTCTGCTAAAGTTCCGATATATACACACCACGTACATACCCTTCGGCAATTTATACAGAAGTCTGAAGAGTATAATAGGGCCTAAGTGGGGTATTAAGAAAGTCTTCGATTCAGTCAGTTGAAATTTAAGCGGTGCTCCCTTCCAGTAGAGCCAAGTCGACAATAGGTATATCGAAGTGCAGGAGTGCTATGTCTATGCTAATACAGAATTTGTAGTGTTACGCTACTTACATATCATTTTACATCTATTTTTCCATTCTGTTTTTGATTTTCTGCATTCATATTTTGCATCACCTTTATTTCATTAGGATCCTGTAACGTTTTTAGACCATAAGAACACAATAACAAATCATTTTCACTTCGTATTTTCACGCTACCAGCACTTTTTAAATCGGTGTCAATGGAGTCTCGCTTCAGTTTTCAAACGGGAAGCATCTCCTATAGGCCTTATCCCGGGGCCGCACTGCCCCGGGATCCTGCAAGTCAGGCGCTGCTGACGTTGAGAAGATCCTCAGCTCTGTGGGTATTGAGGCAGACTCCGAGAAACTGAAGAAGGTCATCTCGGAACTCAATGGCAAGAGTGTTGAAGAGCTGATCGCGCAGGGTCGTGAGAAGTTGTCGTCCATGCCCGTCGGTGGAGCAGCGCCCGTGGCCGCGGTCGCCGCTGCTGCAGCGCCGGCAGCTGAGGAGAAGAAGAAAGAGAAAGAGACTAAGAAGGAAGAATCTGAGGCTGACGATGAAGATATGGGCTTCGGTCTCTTCGACTAAAGCTTGCTTAAGATTAAGTTCTTTATCTTTATCTTCACTTGGGAGCGGCTGACTACTCCCTTAATAAATTTTTTTTTCCACGCAGGAGCGGATGACAACTCCTTAAATAAGCCTGAATGTCCTTTCGAAAACACACTTTTAGAGTGGTAGTCATTGAATGTGAACTCCACCCTTACCTGAATGCAGATGATGAATGTAAGAGATAAGTATATCTGATTTTGCCTGTTGATGTCTGTTTCTGCAAAGCTGTGTTTTTATGGTTTATTTTAGAATGTACATGTCAAAATTTTTGCTGAGTCAAAAATTTTCCAGGGTCGGGGGGAAAATGTAGTGTTATGCTACTTACATATCATTTTACATCTATTTTTCCATTCTGTTTTTGATTTTCTGCATTCATATTTTGCATCACCTTTATTTCCATAGGATCCTGTAACGTTTTTAGACCATAAGAACACAATAACAAATCATTTTCACTTCGTATTTTCACGCTACCAGCACTTTTAAATCGGTGTCAATGGAGTCTCGCTTCAGTTTTCTAACGGGAAGCATCTATTAAAGGCCTTATCTCGGGGCCGCACTGCTCCGGGATCCTGCAAGCCTTTGCCTTCACCTGAAGTCGTCGTCTACGCCTCCACCTACTAGTGCCCGCGCTATCTTTAGCCGCTGTGCGTGCTTGCTCCAGGCGCTGCGGGCGTTTACTCCAGGCGCTGAGAGCGCCTAATCAAGGCGCAGCGTGTGCCTACTCTGGGCGCTGCGTGTGCCTACTCCAAGCGCAGCGTGTGCCTACTCTGGGCGCTGCGTGTGCCTACTCCAAGCGCTGCGTGTGCCTACTCCAGGCGCAGCGTGTGCCTACTCTGGGCGCTGCGTGTGCCTACTCTGGGCGCTGCGTGTGCCTACTCCAAGCGCTGCGTGTGCCTACTCCAGGCGCAGCGTGTGCCTACTCTGGGCGCTGCGTGTGCCTAGACCAGGCGCTGCGTGCCACCACCGCTAAGCGCGGTGTGCCACTTTGATCTTCAGGCTCCGCTTCAGTATTCATCTATCTTTATTTTCTATTTAATTGTAATTCACGTCACCCATCACCATCATCATACTTCATTTTTTTATATAAAATTGTAAATATCTTTATAAAATTTTAAATATATATTTTTTTGTTCTGTTTTCGTTGTTTCGTTGTTGTTAGGTTAGGTTCTTTTTTAATTGTCGCTTCACGACAAATTAGAGCACGAAACCCTTGCATAAGCAAGCTGCTTTTGTATACTCTAAGGCCCGGCGCCCACCTACGTAACGTAACACGTGATCTGACGCGTGATTTGACGCGTAACTTGTCACTCGCCTCAACATTCAAAGGGAATGTATGTAGTAACGCCCATTTGCGTGGCGTGACGCCGCATGATCTGACGTGCCATTCAGCTTGCTACTAGTGACGCATTGAAGTGGCACGTAACACGAAACTTGTAGTTTTAATATTAAATTCATTGATTTAGTTCATGAAAAACCATGTTTATATGATTATCCTAGACACGATTACAATAACAGGAACTCGCAAGATGCTTCTTGCAACTTGTAGGGCAAATCTATGCGAAATGTAATTCTAATTCCTTCATAAAATTGAAAGTACCACCACTTTTCAAATTTTTTCCCTTAGGGATGTACTCAAAATCTTCAGCTGGCACTTTGAATGTTTGAAATCTGTAGCAAAACAAGGGCATGTTTATCCTCTTCAGGCGAGATTTTGGCCCAAAATGAACTTTGCGACATGCTATTGTTGCACAGGTTGGTGCAAGCAGTGTCACTCGTGGTCACGTCAGAGCATCGTCAGAATCATGCTACAAGCCATGTCGAAATCATGTAGCTTAGGTGGGCGCCGTGGCTAAGACGAAAACTACCCAACTGCAGAGAGGTGTGTCTATAACACAGGGGTTGTGTAATATCCTCGAAACTCTTCATCCAATTTCATTTTCATTCTATGTGGTAGAGCCACGCTGCAGCTATATAATGGTTGTAGCACGAATGGGTCGGCTCGACTGGGGAAGGACGACGCTCTCACAGAATACTAGCGTAAAATAGCAGCCTAATGGTGCTGTGTTTCGTATGGTGAGTGAGTATAGAGAACCGGAGACCTTTTTTACTGGAAACAAGGCAATCCATCGTAGTACTCATGGCTGACAACGAATCTGCATTTTGATTCTTAAACGCAGATAAATGTTGATATCTATGGGCTACAGTATCCACTTACTTAAGTAGGGGGGTGCTGATGGGGGAGGGGGTGTTGCTCTTTCTTTATTTTTGAAACAAAACAAATTAATAGATTGTAAAAATAAG